>JAVTVJ010000146.1:1200000-1808307 GCA_034509425.1 Eopsaltria australis | reverse complement strand
TCAGAAGGATTTGAAGTATTTTTTCTCTCTCAAAAGCTTCTTCTGCTGTATTACCCCACATGATGGTGTCATCAATGTACTGCAGATGTTCCTGAGCTTCTCCTTGTTCCAGTGCAGCCTGGATCAGTCCATGGCAGATGGTAGAGCTGTGTTTCCCTCCCAAGAGTGGGGGATACCAGGTATACTGGGCACCCCTCCAAGTGCAAGCGAGCCCTGTTGCCAGAGGGATTGAGAAGAACACATTAGTGGTATGAGTTTTGGCACACCACTGGGCTGCCTTTGACTCCAGTTCGTGTTGAAGTGTGTCTGGTATAGCAGCATCTTGATTTCATTCATGTCACAATAATTAACTGTTAATTGCCATTCTCCATTAGACTTTCACACTGGCCATATGGGGCTGTTAAAGGGTGAGCAGGTCCTGCTAATGACTCTTCGGTGATCCAGTCAGTGACTGAGTTTAGGGATGAGAAGCATGGAGTCTTGGTTGACGTGATATTGCTGTTGGTGCACTGTTATGGTCGTGATCAGAGCCTGTGGTTTTTTGACCTTTGGTAGTCCTGTGAGAGGAGGGTCCTTGAGAGACCAGGCAAGATGGACAGCTGTTTAATTTCCTCTGTCTCTGAGGCAGCTATACAGCAAGCCCACTGCATAGTTCAATGCCATTAGGTTACCCTTTGTACTGGTATCTGCTAGAGCCTTGTACTCCTGTGTCTCTGACGTTCCAAGCCACTGGATCCACACAGTCCAGTAAATCCCGTTGTCCCTCTTATCTTCTTGCCTGGAGACAAGACTCCTCTAATACTTATCATAGGATACTTCACTTATATCTTGTAGAAATGGGTTAAAAGTTCATTCCATAGGATCAAGAGTAAAGTCAACTTTATCTCTCTGCCTGGTAAATTGCCCACTGCAGACTGGAGCAGCAGCAGCTGTCCTGAAGGAACTCCCATTTGTGATTGTTTTTCCCTGCAATTCAAGCACCTATGTCTCTAGGGTTGAGGTAGGTTTTCCATCCCATTTGCTCATGTCTTCTCCATGGTCTCACAGGTAAAACCATAGGGAACCCTGTGATTATAACGTCTGTATCCATTGTCTTCAGCAAAAGTTGGATGAGTTATTGTTATCCACAGTGGAAAGTCTCAGCTGTTACAGCAGTGGATGCCTACATCCCTACATTCATTTGTAGTAATATTTAAATTGGCTAGAAGTTGGTCAAAGACACAGTTATAGTACCTGTGACCTTGCCTGCAATGTCCTGCGTCCCACCCCAAGCCTTGCTGGAACTGTGAATGTATGGTCGAGTAGAGAAATGTGTCTCTTTCTTTTTCAAGTCTGCCCACATTTATTTTGTCTGTGGAGAATGTCTCCCTGCAGGTACTTTAGGTACCTCTTCATCAAGTCAGGGTTTTCCTTAAACCAACAGATAGCTCCTATTTCTTGCAGGAGCAATCACCCTGACAGCATGTTCCTGAAGAAGGTGAGCATGTCTGGCCCATCTTATGGAAGGCTCAGGGAAGGCAGCACAGTGAAAGGGGCAGTGTGGCCTACAGGGTCTGAAACCTCTCTGTCTGGGCTTGGCCTTTCTTGTAGAAACTCAGGCCTAGCTGAGCTGTCCCAGGCAGCAGATAGTGTGGAGAAGACCTCAGGCAGGCTCTGTCTTGTTCCCCTTGTTCGTCAGCCTGTCCTGTCCTCTGCCTCCTGGGGCTGGGCAAAGGGCTGGGGAGGAGGCAGAGGAGCTTTGGTGCCTGCCCAAGCTTTTCCTCCACGTGGGCTCCCAGCCCTTGCCCTGCATGTTGCTGGCCCAAGGCCATGGTGGGTCCTGGCTCACAGCCCCTGGCACTGTCCCACCTGGCTGAGCCCCATCACTCCGCGCTCTTGAGTGTCTCCTGGCTGTCCTGAAAAGGCACAGATCATCCAAACCCTGCTGGGCTGCTCCAGCAGGCCACCTGCCAGGACCTCCGGGTGATGGCCATCTGCACTCAGGAGGGCTGTCTCCATGTGCCTGGGCTGTGCTACTCCCGGTCCTGGGGAGGCACATCCTGCATGAGCGTGGCCTGCGCTGAGTGGCTGAAAAGGTCAAGGCTGTTGGGGAGGAGCGTGCCATAGAGAGAGCTGTCCATACTACTTGACTGGTGTGTGTCGTACCTGTCCATTTTACCCGACTTTTGTTGTGAAGAACTCTAGGAGTTCTGAGTCAGAGATGAGATAGAGCACAAAGGCTGGAGTCTGGACATGAGAAAAGCCTGCCCCTTTGGTCTAAATCAGAGATAAATCTAAGAGAGAAATTGAGTCTGACCATAGGGATCTGAGAGAACATGTGTATTTACTATTTTAATGGCATGAAGACTTGTGGGTTTGTGTTTATGTTGTGTACGTGATAAAGGGAAAGTAACTCGTGAGGCTGCTGGTGGACTTTGCTCAAAGTCCATGTCTTCTGAAATAGTTTGTGATAGGATCCAAAAAAGAGACTGAAAGAGAATGCATCGCAAATATTTTACAGAGTGGCCTTTGGCTCACAGCCAAAAGACGTTATCACCCTTGACATAATTATTAAAGTACTAATGACCTTAAGAGGTAATAGAGAGTGCAATATCTGCCCTTCTTGATGGGAATTTAGGACTAAAGCAGAGGTGGTAATTTTATTGATGTCATTAACGGAAAAGTAATACAGCAGTAGTGTAATTTTCTACATGAGATGGAAATTAAAGAACTCCATCCACTTTGCAGCTGGGTTGAAGACAGAAAGAGAGAGGCACAGGTATAATACATGATCTTTCAAAAACATGGTTAAAAATTTAAAATTTCATATGTGTAAAATAACTACAGTAATTTTTAAAAATTGATTTGATAATTGGATATTAAATAAGAAGAAACGTAGATAAATCCTTGAGAAGTACATCTGATGGGACTCTTCTGGAATTCCTCAGAGTGTGATTTGCACAGTAGATTTGGTAGGGAATGGCAAAATTCAACAAGGGGAAGACACAGAGAATAGTGATATTCCACTTCCTTGGGGTACTCAGTGAATGTGAATAGGAGAATTAAGATCAAGAAGTGTGCTCACCAAGAGAGATCTCCTGTATTTTGTTAAGCCTTTTGCTTGTCTGTGGAAGACCTAAGAAATCCTCATTTGAGTTATAAATGATGAGTAAAAAACTTAATGTTAGCATGAAAGATGACGGTGTGGCTAACTAAAAAAGTTGTGAAATACCTGTACCTGTACATCTAAAGTGAAGGCAGAGGAGGAAGAACACCAATTTCTACTGACTTCCATCAGAGATCCATGTAATTTATAATCCCTATTTTTAAGATTGACTTCGAGCCATACTAGAAAACTTTATACTATCACAAAATAACTAGTTTCTATACTACCATTTGAATTTCATCCTTCACCTTTGTTTGCTATGTTCAGATTTGTTTTGTATTTGAATTGGAAGCTTATTGAAGTACTGACCATATTTTCTTAAATGTGCGTGTGATTAAATAAATAGGGTGACTGAGGACCTACAAGCATTGATCTAGTCAAAATAACACATCCTTCTGAAATAAGAAGCTCCTTTTTTTTTTTTTTTTTTGGCACTAGATACTTTTGCCACCAATTGAAGACGAAAAGCTAACTTGAAGCTTCTTGTAGCAGCATTTTCTTTTTAAGAAAAGGCTTCATTTCTATTCAGTGTTTCCCTCTACTAAGTTGCACTGTCTGGTTGCTGTCAGATGCTGGAAGATTATTGCCTCGTTTCTTAGACATCTCCTGCATGTGGTACTTGCCGTTGTGACATATGTTCTTGACAGAAGAAAATGAGGGAAATTTCCTCTTGTCATCGTCTGTCATCACTGAACATAAAGACATTGAACGAAACACTCTGGGAAATTATCTCAAGAAGCTTATGCATCTTCTGCTATTGTCTGTGTAAGCTGTAGACAGATACAGTAGATTTTTAGAAATCCTTTGTCCCTTTGCACAGAGTGTGATTTTTCAAAAGATTTGCAGCAAGACTGACTAGTTAATACCACTGTGCATCAGATGTTTTTGAATATCTCATCCAAGCTGGCGGATGGCACAATGCTGTCACTAGTTTCATTTCTTGGTAACACTTTGAAAGTTCTAGAACTTTCATGTAAAATATATCCTTCTCTGCTAAAGCAGAAGGTTGGTTTGATGGCTCTGAATCTGGCAGTTTGCTCTCCAGGAACAGAGTTCTCCTTCATTACTTCTGATTATATCCCCTCTGTGGACTTTAACTCCATCTATCTGTGTCATTTTGTTAGCAGTGTTTCTACAGTGTGCAGAGAGAGTCTGCAAACAGGGTGCTTGCTTCAATGTGACATTTGTAAGTGCAAAGTGACTGCTTGTTGTCTCACAAGAGCTGCTAGATTAAGTATTAATAAACTCACCATCCTTGTGAGACTTCTAGACAGTGTGTGCTTGCTCCCGATTCATGCTGTCTGTATTTTGGGTATCTGTGTGTATCCCCACAAGAATAACAAGTAGGTGTGCTCTACCAGGGTTCAGAAAGTGCTTTAAGTTTTCAAAATAAGATTGCTTAATCTTATACTGCTGTTGGAATTTAGGTGATGTTGCTCTTTTGAATTTTGGTTGAGGTTTCGTTCTCGCAGAACATTCCCTGTTTATGCGTTTACAAAGGAGTAGAGTGTTTTGATTAGATAATTTTGTCTTTTTTTTTTTTTCTTCTAAAGAGGAATAATCAATGAACACATTCAATTTTTGAAAAATACATTCATGAAAATGCAAGAACAGCAAATACGAAAAGAGATCACTATTGCTCATTTTCTTTAGTAACAAGAGTTCTTATTCATAGAAGTTGGTGATATCAGTTGCTTAAATGTCCCTGTTCTGGCCCTTAACTTACCTGTTGGTTCCAGTTTGAAAGTTTCATTATGTAACAAATAAAAAGATCAAGGCAGACATGAGAATTAGAATATATGGCGATCAGTAGATGTTTCTGTAGTCAGATGTAAATGGGCTGTGTTTTGGGAATACTTTCACGTGTTGTGCTGCAGTGTAGGAGGGCCTGGTTCAGCAGCTGTGTTAACCAACTCTAAACAGAAGATGTTTTCCCTCCTGGTGTGCAGAATCTGAACTGTGGTGCAGTCTTATTTTAATTTTCATATTGCTCATTAAGGGGCTTTTCCAGCACCACCCCTCTCAAAATCAGTTCTGATGTACCTTTGAGGTTCACCTGGAATTTACATTTGTCATTAGTATACAAGGTCTCTTGCTTTGTAGAGTTGTTTTAGCAGGGTTTGTGCAGCTGACAGCTTTTAGGTGCAGCTCTGCAGTTGGGCAGAGTCACAGAATGGTTTGGGTTGGAAGGGGCCTTTAAATATCACCTTATTCCAACCCCACTGCTATGGGCAGGAATACTTTCCACTAAACCATGTTGCTCAAAGCCCGACCTGTCCTGATCTTCGACACTTCCAGGGATGGATTATTCACAGCTTTTTTGAGCAACTTGTTTCAGTGTCTCACCACTCTTATATAAAGAATCTATTTGTTATGTTCAGTCTAAACTAACATACTTACACTTTAGAGCTGTTTGTGGTGTCATCCACAGACATGCGGAGGGTGCACTTGTTTTCACTATCTTTGTTATTGATGAAGATATTCAGTAGCACTGGTCCCAGTAGAGACCTTGAGGGACAAGACTGGTTAGTGGTGTGCACATGGACACTGAGTTATTGACTGTAATAAATAATTTGTTGGCTTCACTTTCAGGTGCAGTAAAGCTCTCTGACTGACATTTTTCACTTTGAAGAAGATACATCTAAGCAGAAACAGCTAAAATTATTGACTATGTCAAAGCAAGCCTTCAAAATGGGAAAGGCCAGTCTTTGTAAAACCAGCGGCAATAGGAATAATGTTAACTGCTAGGAGTGAGTTTTGTTACCTGATCATTGCGGGCCATGGAGAAAGATGAGTCTTGAATTACTGCTTTTGCAACAGCTGTGACACTGTACATGTGCATTCACAGTATGCTCTCTGATATTTGTGGGCAACTTTGAGAGTGTGGCAGCTCTATAGCTGTTTAATACTGAAGAGCTTAGGTGTGATGGAGTAAGTCATGACTAGACACTGTCATGAACTAAAACTTAAAGCTGTCCAAAACTTTAAGCTATGAGCTTGTAATTACACAGTTGTGAGTGCTGATGTAGTAATTGAGATTGCATGGCCTAATTTTCTGCATTTTCCCTCCTGTTTACTGATATGTCTCCCCTGCAACTTTGTTCAGACTCACTCAGTGCTGCTAAAGGAGATACACTTGTGTAAAATGAAATGTGAAAACTGCTCATCTCACTTATCTTAAAAGAACATAACTAAATCAGCAAAATTTCAGATCTGTGTAGAATCAGAGGTCAAAAGCATAAAAATGTCGGTACCTCATAAGTATACATGAAATGAACTAATACGTCCCTCTGAATGCATTTGTTTTAAACCTGTTACTATTAGCTTTTAAATAATTACTGTGCAAACTGTTTACTTATTGGGAGTAATTGTGAAATATCCATACTTGTTTTTTGACACCTCTTTAATACATTCAAGACTAGAAACCTGCTGTATTTAGCTATCTTTTAATCCAAGTTTTGTGTTCACACACAAGTGTGTGAAATCTGCTCTTATGTCTCTGATTTTTGGAACTGAGAACCATATGGTATCTTGGTTTTGCATTTCTTAGATCTTCTTAATTGTGCCTGCATAGCAATTAGGCTTGTGCATAAATTTGAGAAAATAATGCATTCATTTCTTCTTAGTGTATAAAATACCCTGAGAATTAATTTCAGCTTTTACAATAACCCTAAAAAGCATTTAGAACAGGACAATTTGGGTTACAGTTACTACATAGTAAAGCAAACCTTAAAAGGGTCAAATTGTTTTGTTTCTTTTTTTTTTTTTTTTGTCTTTTATTATGAAATGGCAAGACACAGGATGTCCAATTGATTCAGTGAAGGGGGCTAAATTATGTCTTTGTGCACTGATCCAGGAAAGCACTCGGCATTGTGCTCATGTCCCATTTGAAGTCAATGGGATCACTCATGTTTTAGAAGAAGTGTGTGCTTTTAAGTGTTTCACTGAATAGGGGTGAGATTATTCTCGAAGTCAAGCATGTGCTTAAGTGCTTGGCAGAATTGAATTAGTTAACATCTATGAGTCAGCACAAGAAAAACTCAATCTTGTAGTGTGCTTGTTCAGAAGAACCTTTTTCTAAGTTCCAGTAGAGTTTGACTGGCTCCAAGAGAATGTCATTATACAGTAAGTCAGATACTGTGATATATCTTTCAATGGAATTAAAAAATAAATCGAGATGACTTTAGGACTCTTCTCATTGAGACATGGTTTTATCACAGAACTTCCCTTCAATTTTTGTATCTTAGTAACTTTAAAAATATATTTTGCATTTCTATCATTTTTTTTGTTTAATGCTCTGTTCTAGTCATTTATCTTCTCTCTAGGTTGAGAGGTGAGTTGAATTTCTTCCTTGAGATTCTGAGCAGTTGTGTATTTCAGGCATCTCTCCTGGTGTGATGCTGCCTTGAGACAGGTCTCCAAATTGCTCACTCTGAATTGACATTAGAGGTTTTTTCTGCCATAATTTCTCCATTGCTATTGGCACCCTTGCTCACCAAATTTCTGTTTCTGTTTATTTGTTGATCTTTTGTATATGCTAAAATAGTGAGAGGCAAAATGTTGACTACAGATTTGTGTTGCTTAGATGTGAAGGAACATGTTGTAAAAAAATAGCAATTTGTCTTTCTACCAACCTTCTAAGCAAAGTGTTGTTATCTCTGCTTTCTGTCATCCCAGCCAGGAGGCAGAAGACAAATGGATTGCACCCTGCTAAGAAACTAATTATTTGACTACCAGGACTGGCAGAAAGCACCCGCTCTCCTAAAAATACCGTCACTGACGTCCCTGATGTTTTAGGAAATCAGACTAGCTTTGAGAGTTATGTTTGGTGATAAAGGGGTGCAAATGAAATCAACTTGCACATAATGGTGGATTCTGATTCAAGCCTTTTAGAAGGTGTCCAGCTTGGTTTTGGTTAACAGTGACAAAGCACACAGAGACATCCAGGAATATACAGTAAAAAAATTGTTATATTTAAGGACTCTAAAATCTAAACGTGAAGTTAAAATACCTGTTAGGTTAAAATATTTCTGGTATAGTAATTCTTATGAGAGGGATAGGTTCTTATGGGTCCCTTGGTCACAGAGCAGGTCACTATTAAGTAGGGGAAACACAGCTGATAGCTTCAAAGACCTTTACTCTTCCACTTAACACATGGATATTTATGTAATACTTGGGATAAATGGAGATTGTGATATACCATCTTTTTGTAGAGATTTCCGTGTTGGATTTAGGGTTGAATACTAATATTTATGGAAGTTTGAGTTCTGACTGCAAGCTGTGAAGTACCAGATAATTGGGTTCTTAAATCCAGGGAAACAAATTAAAATAGGTGTTCATTTTTTCTGGAATTCTTAGGAACCTCCAGGATATTTTTATTCTGTTTAGGCAGCTCTGAGTTTTCAGGCTGGTTTCTTTTACTTCTTTCTGTGCTTGCTTTGTGGGCATCAATTTTATGCTTAGACTTTCACCTTCAGTTTTCAAAACAAAATATGGGTCTTTGCTGTGTGTGTGTAAACTTGTACACGTGGTTCCAGGCGTTACTTTGGCACTTGGTTATCTTAAAGTGTGCCATACTCAATGCTACAGAGATGTGAGCCACTGTGTTTTAATGTTTGATTAACAACTTGCAATTAGAATTTGAGTATATGAATATATTGAGTTGTCTGGAGCGTTCTTCTCTTTCATTGTTTTTATTAGGAAGAAGACAGGTAAAAATGAGTGTGATAAATTTAATCTAGAAATAATTAGATTTTCAATATAACAAAAGGGGTCTTACCTGAGTCTTTGCTAAGGTTCATGGAAGTCTTAGGTAGAGCATGATGAATTTATCATGATTTATTTCTAAATGTAGTGTGATTGATTCCTAAAAATGAAATCTTCTTTTAAGTAGTGTCCAGTGGAGCACATTACCATATAAAGAAATGGAAGCAGTTACTTTGCAATTAAAATAATGAAATTACACAATATTGAGAATGGTAATTATGAATGTATTTAATATTCATCCCCATGAGGCACACAGCTTCTGTGTGGTAAAAACTTCAGGGAACAGGAATCATGTGGTTCCTTTTCATTAGAGTTGTGAGTAGCTTGCCTGGAAGGTTTTAGTCAATCTGAATCCTCAGTCTGAGTATTATCAGTTCATTTTGCATCACCAGGTTTCTTTCAAGGCATGAGTTGGGAATTGTTCTTTTCTGTTGATCTTAGAGGAATTTGGAAAAGATCCTTGCTGTTATATATTTTGTGGTAATACAGTCAACAGCTGCAACAGTGATATACTACAATTACCTTTTTATTAATCAAAGACCTATCTGTAAATTCAACTGCCTAGTGTTAGGCAAGGTTTTCACATTTTATTTCATGAATACTATTAGCCACAGGTACGTTGTATTTTTTAAATCCTTTGGTTAAAAGCACATCTTTCAAGACATGAGTGGTCCTATTGACTTCAATGGAACATAAGCACAGTGGGTCCCCTGAGAGAGTTTTTACTGCCCTGCTTTTTTGACAGTGAGGATGTGAGGCGAACCATGGGTCTGTCTATATCAGTGTTCTGTTTTTAACACAGATCTAAGCAGACATGTAGGGAGAAGCTGGAATGGAACACAGGTGTATGGGTTTTCAGAACTACATGATTAATTTGCTAGGGTTTTATTAATTTTCATTGTAATCCATGAGAGGATTCTCTACTTGGTCAGCATAAAAAAACAAACAAAGAGAAAACCCTGCTTCTGTCTTTTTAAATTACAAGTCTGTGTGCTGGGAGTGATTGGATCATGCACATCCAAGTGTTGCTTTTGCAAGAGTTAACGAAGAATTATAGATGGGGGTAATTGAGGCTTATATGAATGAAAGGCCAAATGGTTTAAATCAGCATGATTCACTTCATTGGCGCCTGTTGAATTTACAGCAAGTGAGGATTTGCTCCTTTTTAATGCCATTAAGGTCACACATTGAACCAGTGACAGAGGTAATAAATGACCCCAATCCTTGTTGTCACTGTGGTTGCCATGTACACATCAGAGGCAGGCAGCACTTGAGACTGAAAAGGAGCCAGACTGGGAAACGTGCAGGAAGCTTTATCATATAAAGTAAATTGCTCCTGACGTTGGAGCTGTGATTCAGGAAGGTAAGAGGTATAGAAGGAGAGCAATGAACAAAGACTTGCAGCTCTGCTGGGACTGCACAGAGCTGAGACAGTTGTGAGATGGTTTTCTTGAAGTGAGCAAGAGATGCAGATTTTAGAAGGAGCATGTTAAAGCTGAACTCGAATGGACTGCTAACTGTTCAAATCAAATGGATTATGCTTTAGAGACCTTTATGATGTCTTGTGGTCTTGTGAGAGAGCAGAATATTTTCAGGAGGCTGTTTGTTTTCTTTGGTGTGTGGTTGTTTTTGTTTGGTTTTTTGTTTGTTTTTTTGGGGGGGGGAGGAGGGAAGCGCTGCTGATAGAGATACTTTGAATGCCTATGGGAGTTGTAGGCAATATTGGTTCTTTGCTTCACTCTACCAACAAATTCTATGCACTGAACAGCACAGAGCTAGGGCTGTGTTATTCCTGGTATTTTCCTTGTGAGAATAGCAACTGCCTTGTGCAGCAGTGATCTGTTCCACTCAAATTCCAGAGCTAATGGCTGGCAGGAAGTCTCTTCCTCTGTTTATGTCCTGAGCTGGGGCAAATGCTGGATCTGCTGTTTTTCAATGTGCACATCACTCAGTGCTCTAGAAGCATCTTAGACCTTTTTTTCATGCATGAAAGAAATACGCTTGATTCTTTGTAGGTTGCTTTTCCCTTTTAGTTAAAATAAAGTACAGCCTGAAGTCAAATTGCTGTCTATATATAAACACATCCTATGTTTATGACTAAATGCTAGTATTTAGTGTGAAGTCCACGTGTAATTTTTTTCCTTAAAATATTATTAGAACATGGTTTCCTGCTATCTCTAAGCACTCTAAAAACAGTAAGAGGAGAGAAGGATGTGAGGGAAGAAGGATGGCATTTGATCCTATTGAATCCTTCCCAGTCCCCAGACTGCTATCTCTGTTTCCACCCATAATGTCTCAAAATTAGTCCATTTCTCTTTGTCCCTTCATGGTATAATTTCCATAGGTACTCAGGGACATGTGTAAGTCCACTCCTCTTGCTAAAAGTGAATAATTCATTGCATGCAAGCATATTTGGGGAAGATAATTGGGGAAGTTGGTGCCATGGCATTTGAATCACAAAGCAAGCTCATACTCTTTGATGCTTGCATTTCCAGGTTATTACTTATACTTGTAAATGTTTCTAATTCAACTGTTAAATATTGTGGATACTAGATGCTGTAAGAAATGCATTGCACGCTTCTCCAGAATCCAGATAAGTGGCAGAGGTGAGAGATATGGTTTCTCCTCTGTTAAAAAAACAACACAACATACCAAAACCCAGTCACATGAATATGACTGCTGCTTCACTGTGGTATGGCCCTTACCCCATTTCTGACCTTTCTTATGTCTGATTGTTGAATGGGTGAAAGTTAATTGTTGATCTTCTTCACATAATCAACTTTTTGCTAGTAGATTATCTCAGGTTTTACTGAAGAGTAACTGGCTGCTGGGTGTATGTAAAATTAACAGGATTGGTTCACTTCTGTTATTTTGTATATTATACTGAAGTGCTTTGAGATAACCTTTAGTGTGATACAGAGACATTTGAAATAGGGGGTGGTTCAAATGTGAGAGAACTGTGGCCTCTAGGTTTCTAAAGATAACTTACCCTGGTTCTCCTTAAGTAAAGCCACAGTTCACATGGTACAAGTGGAATAAACTTACATACTGAATGATTATGAATTATAGAATGAGTTGCGTGTAACTTGTCTTATGCTAATATTTGCCATTTGGCTAATTTAAAGTCAAAAGAGGATATATAGAAAACTTACCTACACTTGTCATCTTCAAATGATTGTTACACTTCTAATTTAATCACAACACTGGGAATAGCAGTTATTGATATATGAAATCACTGGTACAAGACCAGTCAAAATGGAAGATGGACTTTTGATGTATGTGTGTGGCTTCAGACTTCTTTATTGAAAATTTATCTGCTTGTTTCCTCTCTAGTCTCCTGAAAGCACAGGAGTATTTGAAAATAAAGGTAGGCCTGGGCTGCAGAATTCAGAAAACGGAAAGAAATTTCATCTCTTGCCTTAGGGTAACTCAGTGTTCAGATTCTGTGTTCTTGTTTTTCTTATCCAGATACATAAAAGCTGTTCCTAGATATATAAAAGCTTTTTTTGTCCAGTTTTTCAGTACAGAGGGGAAAAAGAGTGTGGAGTTGTAGTTGTGTGCATGTATAGATGTACATAACTTTTAAAGGTCTAGTGCCCTGTGTTAGGTATTCTTCTGTTGTTTATAAAAACTGTTCGGGAAAACTAATGTTCAAGCAAGTGTGGACGTGGTAAGAGTGTATAAAATTTCACTGTGAGAAGTCTGTGGCTGCTGTTCACAGAATACACTCTAGAGCTCTGTACCACACTTTCAAGGGTTACATGCACAAGGAAAGAAAAGGGAAGAGTGTTATTCACAAAAGCAAATGAAGCTGTGATGTATTAGAAGGAGTTTCGCTCATTTCATTTACAAAACCAGGTTGTTTCAGGATCACAGTCCCCCCCTTTCCTAGCTAATACCTTCTATTGTTCAGGCATTTGGCTTTGCTGGTGTTTTCAATAAGATCCTATTAGTTTGGTTACATTGTCCTTGGTAACTACTAAAGCCCTGAGTGTTTATTTGGTGTTTGTTTGCTTATGTTTTAAATGTGAACTGATTTTTAATGGCTTTTTTAGAGTCTTATGTTGTCCTCATGTACAGGATTGATCACATATAGTGAACTCTGAGAGCTGTGCAGGTAAAACCAAGTCACAAACATACTAGAGCGACAAATAATATTGGAATAGAATTAGAACTATATTGAAGGCAGTAATGCTTAAATGCTGAGGACAATACGATGCTGGAATCCAAATGATGGAACCTTAACAATTTGGGTGGGAGGCACAGGCTATGATACTACCCTGTGGACTAAAGGATTGCTTCTTACAAGTGCATCAGCTGCATCAGGACTTCTGTTGATTCACTGACAACTAAAAATATTTATTTTCATGTAGTTTTGTAGATATTCGTAGTATCCTGGAGCAAATTTAATTTCTGTGTAAGGCTGGAGCCAGCTGGTCTATAGAGACTTTGAGAGGTGGTCCTTGCCTCTTGCTGCATAGTAGTACTCATGTGAGGGATGGAGGCAGGGTATTCACAGTTTAAGATGTGCATCTTAGTCCTGTGTGGTCCCAATTCAAAGGAATAAATAAGATGTATCATTGGTTCCCAATTCAAAGGAATAAAAAAATTGTATCCTCATCCTTAAACTATAAATGAAGCCTAAAAATCATCCAGATGCTTATTGATAGTCTGCTCTGATTTAAGGTTTTAGGCCTTTCAGCTATGTGTCATGTCATCTTCCAGTTTAAACTTTGATAGCTAATTCAGTTTTGTTTGTTGTGTGGAAGATGATGTTTGATATTTCTAGGAAGTGGATCTTTAAGGAGAGCCTCTTCAGGAGAGCTTTGTTTAGAAAGTGTTGAGAGGTAGTAGCAGCTTGGTTTATTTATAAAGGGGGTGCTTGCATTCCCCTACATACTGCGGTGTTGAATAAGGATATATTGTTTTTTGGTGTATACATGTAATTATGGTAATACTAAAATCCACAAATAATTTTGATTCCTAAATTTTTCCGTAAAGACAGTGAGAAATGTAAAAGGCACTGACTTGCTTTTTCATATTTGCAGTTATTGAGAAAGTAGATCCATGGCTCCACCTACTGGGGTTCAAAACCAGAAGCACAGGGAATTGCTGTTTATTGAATGCACTGAGTTCTGGCACACTTGTGAGAGTAGCTGCTTGGCAGAAGC
This sequence comes from Eopsaltria australis, assembly GCA_034509425.1. NCBI lineage: Eukaryota > Metazoa > Chordata > Aves > Passeriformes > Petroicidae > Eopsaltria > Eopsaltria australis. The sequence goes on along the minus strand of JAVTVJ010000146.1, from coordinate 1,794,225 downwards.
TGAAATAAAATGTACTGTGTTGTATTTTTCAGCTGGTGGATTGATGGAGTAGATTTCTCTGGAGATATTGGTGTAATATTTTGACAGTTTTGCCTGTTTTAAGACTTGTGGATTTTTTCCTGCAGTTACATTCACTGTCTGAAAGTTGAGCAATTTGTCTCTTTTGACAAGATACAATAATATATACAATAGAGATCTGCTTGTGTAATTTTTACCCTGTGTGTTTTTTATACTCATACAACTTCTGTAGGCAAGATCAAGGCCTGAAATGACAATATTAGCTGGATGGTTCCTCCAAAGATCTCCTGTGGGGAAAGAATAAGGCCAGAGTATAAAAAACGTGACTTCTTGGTTTTCTCTGGCAATTAAATATGTGACATTAAGATATTTTTGCGATTGATTTGCGTTCTGCAATGTCTTGGTGCAGACCAGCATGAAAGGAGGCTATTTCCATCTGATTAACTTTTAAAATTTCTATTAATAGGGGAAATATTTTGCTCACACTTGATTTCTCATTTCCATTGGTCTGAGCACAGAAGCTCAGAAACCGTGAGCTGCAGCCAAGCTCTTGAGGAAGAGAAGATTGTGAAATAATCCACAATTACTCTGGCTACAATTGTTTTCAAAGCAGCTTATTCATTTTCCTTCATTATATCAAACTCTGTCTTGTGTAATGCCAACTGCAAAAATGTGCATCAAAAATTCATTCCATAAAAAGCAAAATGTAACGTCTGTCTTGTGCAGCACTGAGTAAGCACTTCAGTTTCAGCAGTAACTGGATTTTAGAATTTGAAAGTATTACAAAGTAATGGTTGTGTATTTGACCAAGATTCTCACCTCCATAAAGAACAGTGTGACAGTTTTCTCAAGTATTCTCATTATATAAAATGCAAAATATATTTTGTCCTAAACAAGGAGCCTAAACAAAGGTGTCTTTCTCTGCTATTTTCTTTTTCCTCTTTTGAAGATTTTAAGAAAATTAATGGTTTTGTAGAGAAGATGTAGCTGGAGTGAATTTCACTCTGTAAGGGTTACTGCTGTAAAGTTGAAAGTACAAAGAATCATGTTAAATGTGGGGACTGAAAGGAAAGACCTCCTATTTTAGTCATAATAGGACATGTATGGTAGTTTGTAAGTCCTGTGCAGTAAGCAAAAAAATTAATGGAAGATCAGATTTCATTAGTATCTGAAAGTGTTGCTATCTTGAAATACTTGTTATTTTTCCTTGTGTTGCAAGTAAAAAAGTTGTCATTTTAACTTAGTGCGGTTTTACAGTGCAAAATGTATGTGTGTGATATATATAAAATGTTGTATCATTAAATTAATAATATTAAAAATAAAATGTGTGATATATATAAAATGTATCATTAAATTAATAATGTTAAAAATATTGCTAGAATGTTTACAACATTCAAACAGTGTATGCACATGTATATATACCATGCATAAATACAGGTATATTTACACAATGTGCAGTGTTTTAAGTGTATGTTTAAGAAATGTCTTCTGATAGCTGTTGTAGACCTAGAAAGAATGGTATATTGCACTTAGCTAATGTTTTATGGGTGAAGATTTCTGCTGCTTAGACAGTAAGAGGAATGCTGACAGTTTGTGTTCTTCCTTCAAGAGTTGGGAAAGGAGGAATAAACTGAATAAATGCCATTTTGTTATCTGCTGTTAGAGGCAATGTATTCTGTTACAATTTATTACCACCTGGAAAGCCAAGGCTATGTTTATTCAGGGTCAATCCTTAGGAATAATCTCTGTTATTTAGACACAGTCTTTGCATTCTCAGTGCAAGTTAGAGAGTGTGCTTTTTGCTCAGTTTTTTGCTTCCTTCTGCTCTCAGCTTGGAATATTTTGTCATTATAAGCTAGGATGGCTTGCTCTTCAGTGAACTGACAATTTAAGTTGTGGGCAGGAGAGAGAATGGTAGCAACAAATGTTTTATACGATGATAAAATATCTGTAGAGATCTAATGTATTTTGAAAATACTTTGTTCATCTACTGCTATTGTCAAACTGCATTCTGAAGTCTTTTTTTTCAGCAATTATGATCTCTCCTTAAAATACAAGGAAGAACCCTCACGATCCCTAAAAATCTTGTGTGTATGTGCTTTTCCATACATACCAGTAAGCCTGCAGGTAGAGATTGATAACGGCAAAGAAACCCCAGCACAGTTAGGTCTTGAAACCTAAAAAAAAGTTAAAGAAACCAGAGAAGCTTATAGGGGAAGCATGGAGAGGGTTGTATGTGGCTTTTGAAAGCCCATTTTCAGTAAGCAGAGTTGTGGACAGGTGAACAAGCTGGGATAACACCAGCTCCTGTGGCAGCTCACAGGGGCTCAGGTTCTCTGCGCTGTTTTCTCTGCACTTGCTCTCACACAGTGCATGCTTTCATACCTGTCAGTAAAATGGAGCAGCTGGCTGTGCATCAGTTCACTGGTGGATGTGAAGTTATTCTGGGAACTCTGTGTGGTCCTGTACTGTAAGTTTTGCTCCAGTCAGACTGAATTCAGATTGGGATTTCAATCACAGAGCCTGGGCATTATCTAGGTCAGGCTTTAGCTTGCTGTCAGAAATCACCAGTTACTTCTAGCAATTAGTGACTATTCCCAAGCTGTTTTTCTCATTCTAACTACAAAATTGCTTATTGATTCCTGGTGCTTGTGAATAGTGTGGCTGTTTGGCACTGCATGTTCAGAGTGGAGTTGTACTAGCATTTTAAAAAAATGTTAACAGCAGAAAAGTGCAGTCCAATCTCTAGTCAGAACCACTCTTTGAACTTAGTTGTTATCCTTTGTTTCACAGTTATATGATGTATATGTAGTTTTATTACTTCTTAAATATTCAGTTTCCACTTATATATGTGTGTCTCTGTATGTATACACTACCAAAACATATATATTGCTCACAGATAGTTGTTGTAGCCACATAACACATATTGCTCATTAGATGAATTACTTTGTTTTTGCACTTGACATACAGACATTGTCTAGACAAATTACTTGGGTTTTATTTTTATGGGCTGAACACCAGCAGCTCATGAAGTTATGTTGGGGCATTATTCCTACAGCCTCTTGTGTTCTTGCAATTATATATTACATGTTTTTATTGCTCTCTCTCTCTGTGGTCCTGTCTTTCACAGTGATAGTTTATTACAACGGGATCAAAAAGGAGATAGAACTGGTCTATATTTCATAAAGATTAGTATTCTTCCAGTACATCTACAGTGCTGATCAAAATAGGTTTTGCTTAAATATTTATAAAAAATGTCAAGTGCCTGTGCATTAAACACTTCTTAATAATTTCAAAAAACATGAAAAATAGGTAATTATAAGTAAATAGGCTATGAGAGGATTTCAGAGAAGTGTTCGAAGGAAACATTATCTTCAAATCTAGAAACATGATCTCATATTTTGACAGTAAATTCCTTGAACTTACAGTTCTTTAGGAAGAATTTTCATTGCTGCATATTTTGGCTGGATTGCAGTGCCATCATTTTCTGTAGTGCAAAGTGATACATACAGCCTTTAACAGAAGCACATAAAGTAATTAAAAATCCTGCCAAAAGTTCAGTGAAGACTGGAAAATTTAAATCCTCTTCTTTCCTGCAAAAGTCTGAGTATTTAGAAATACAAAATAATGATTTTTTCTGTTCAGATAGTGAAAAATCAAGTATTTTCTAAAAGCACTTACTGTTTATAACAAGAACTTAGAAAACAAGGACATTTGGGTGATATATTTGTGTATCTTTTGGCATTTAGATTTTATTCGGTTACCCAGTGTAACAATATACAATACTGTTGTACAATACTACATATAAAATTGTGTCTTTTGTCTGTAGAATATTTTAAGCCACATCTTTGCTCGATTTTCAGTGCCGGCTGTTGAACATTGCTTTGAAATTCTAAAAGTCTTCAGTAATGCATATGCAACAAATTGATGTTGACATCTCATGTATATAGGCTGACTGAAGAGTCTGAGTGGTCTTTGAGGCTGAATAATTTATCTTCTTTCCCCCTTCCCCTTTATTTTTCTCTCATCCCAGGTTCTTTTATTGGCTGTGAAGAACCACGGACCCTTTGTGCCCTGATGGGGGACTCGGGATCCAGACGATCGACTCTTGTATCTCGGTTGCCAATCTTCAGGAGAAGTGTTAGCCGGAGACACGACTCCCTTCCTTCCTCGCCTTCTTCTGCCAATGCCATCGGTGTCCACACCTCCTCCCCATCCAGCACCAACTCCAGCTCAGGGAGCACAGGAAAGCGCCGGAGCATCTTCCGCACTCCTTCCATTAGCTTCCATAACAAGAAAGGGAGTGAGCAGAAGCCTGACTCAGCAAGTCAAAATGTCAACATCTCAAATGGTGCCCAGTCCTCTCTTAGCACTTTTCAAAAACTCAGCTTCGACGAACACATAAAAAGCAGAGGAAGGCATTCGGTTGGCTTTGGCAGCTCACGTAACAAGAAGATAACAAGGTCTTTGACAGATGATTTTGAAAAAGGGAAAGAGCCCTCAGCTAATAAGAATGTGTTTATCAATTGCATAAGCTCTGGGAAGAATGAGGGTGATGATTCAGGCTTTGCAGAAGAGCAAAGCCGATATTCTGTCAAACAGTCCACGCGAAAACTTCTCACTAAATCTTTTTCATCACACTACAAGTTTTCCAAACCGGTTCCGGAGAGTCAGTCGGTTTCTTCTGTGCAGCAGCCCAGGTGCTTGCTGGAAGTGAAATCCTATGTGGAAAGTGAACCTGTGATGGCCAAGTCATCTCCTCCATGCTCGGCTGAGACGACAGAGTGCATGGGCAGCTCCCTGCAGTCCCCACTGCTCTCAGCTGACCTCACGGCTGCCCAGACCCCCTCAGACTTTATTGCTCTAACTGAGGACTCTGTTTCAGAAGCTGATGCCCTGCCCAGCAGTGGGCCTGGGGCACTGCTCGCAGAGGATTTTGGCCATGGTGTCTCTACCTCTCAGGTCTTCTTTAATCCTGCTGCTACTCCTGCGAGGGAGACAGATACTGTGCAAAGCACTGGCCATTCTGCTGGTGTATCTCCTGTGAGTCACGCAAGCTCATGCAGCATGGAATCCAGTACCTTATTCAAAACCTCAGTTGCTAATCAAGCAAAAGTACTGTTGCAAGCCAATGGACTACATATTAATGATGCCAGGCACATAGAAAAAATTAACTCAGAGAATGCACATTTAGAAAACTTGACATTACAGCATAGCGAAGAACCAGTGACACTCTCTCCAAAGGCACAGGGGTTGAGTGGGAGCAGAGATGAAGGCACACCATCCAGGCATATGAGAGATATAATTCCTGTAGTGGAGTCTAAGACTGTTCCATGTTCTGAACCTCAGTCCTTTAAAACACAACAGGGTTATGAATCAAACCATCCTAAAGGTACGTCTCATGGTATTTCATTTTTGGATTTGGGGGGGGGGTACTAGCCTCCTTTCTTCTATAATGATTATTTTGTCATTAAGTGTTTTTGTAGAATTGTAAGTGCTAGCTATGAAGTTCAAAAAGTACAAATTGTGTCCTCCCCCAAAACTGTAGGAATTAAAGAAAAAGTCTATGATATTTTGGACTTAGTGTTTTACAGTGTTTTACACCCATCAGTGCTGTTCATGGCTATGCTTTGCTTAATAGAAAATTAATTAAAAATTGCAAGTATTGGTGCAAGTTTTCCACCTCTTTTTAGAGGCCTAATTTGCGATTTTTTGAGACATGGCTATTTTGGACTTGAGCCATGGGGTTGCATAATTTGGGATGGAAACATCACCAGAGAAACAAACCTTCTTGTAACCTAATGATATGACACAATTCAGTTTACTTTATATTAGTCTAGATTTAGAAATTTCTAGAGTCTTGCTTTCTCTATTCAGCTGATGCTATAGAGTAACTCAGAGTGGATATTTTCTCAAAGTACTAGAGATTCTGTTTCTGCTTCCGTCTGAAATAAGTGTCAAAATTCTCATTTTGTCATCTATGAAACTGGGGGAGTTAGTGACCATCTAAATTTCACACTGGGTCTTTAGTTTATGAAGAGTAATTTGGAAATACTAACAAGATTAAGTGGAAAGACTGTGCCTAGAAATCCCAGTCTATAGAGATGCAGATAAATAAGGCACCAAGCCCTTGAGTGAAGGACACCTGTCAGAAGACATTTATCTCTGACAGTTTATTTTCTCAAGCCAACTTAATGACTGGTGCTTTCTTGCTTAATCCTGAGGCTGTATGTGGTGGGCCAACATTTGAGAGTTAACAAGATGGCATTTTTAGTGATTGTATTAGAAGGTGAATGATGGTAGGTATAAACTCATATAAATTCACACCCATCATTTTACTTGGATATTTATCTAGGCATGTAGATGATAAGCAATCAAAAGCAATCTTGTTTTTTGAATTATTAGTCACTGCAAGGCTTAGTTGGATATCTTGTATATAAATGGCAATATAAAGTCAAATTAATCCACTGAATTACCTTTCACCAGAGGGCACCTCTTTCCCTCAGAACCTTAGTCACTTTGGCGAAAAAAGTATTCCCATATATATTTATTATTGGTCCTGAACACTCTGTTTGTCTTACTTGCCACATTGTCTCATCTGTGAATGAGCTGTTATTTTGGAATCTGCCTTACTAGAATGTACTGCAGTACAGCAAGTGAGCAGCTTGAAGGGATGTTCAGAAATACCCACTGCATATCAAGCTCATGTACTGGCAATTGAATATTTAATCTGTATTTCAGGAAAGCAGCTAATGGGAGTTGAAATCATGATAGAGGGATTTTTGTAAATTGGATTCATGTTCACAGAAACAGTAGAGCACTACACTACATAAAAGTTGATTAATTGTTCTGGCTTTCTAGTGCTGTTCAAAATACCTTTTTTTTTTTTTGCTTGTGTGGTGAGGAATGTATTTCAAATTAGAAATTGGCCAAGTGTACCAAGTACAAAGGAACCATTGAAAATAAGATAAAATCCTGCCATATGAAATGAATCAAATACAGAAAAAGCTTACATGGCATTCACTAAGATATGGTTATAACTAGTTATACCTGTTGCAAAGAGACTGGTTTGAACATATGGTTTTCTAAAACGGTATTTAAACCTAGATGTGAATACAAAATATTTCTGTGCATTTTCTTTGGTAATAGATATTTTCTCTTCTGTACCTGTTCTGATGTCATTATAGATAGCATTGTGAACGTGACATTAATGTATGAGCAGGTTTGATGTGCCATATATTTCTTAGTGTACCTTTATGTATTTTTATGTGATTTGGATTTTTTGAGAACCCTTAAAGAAAATGCCTTTTCTCTTGCAAAATGCAAAACAGGATAAGATTTTCTGTATGTGTTACATTTATTATACTATTACACTTCTATCTTTCCCCATCTCTAAATTTGCCCTATCACGTCAAAATGTATCTTTTTCTCATCTTTTCTGATGTGTTGTTGTTTTAACTGGACTGGGATTTTGGCCGCTGATTGCGGGCTGAGTTTGGAGGGTGCAGGTGCAAGGCTAAACTAGGAATGCTGAACAGAAACGGAAACCAGTCTGCATCCCTGTCCTATGCAGGGATAATGAAGTTGTGACCTGGCCTGTCAAAAGCTGGACTTGCCTTTGGACACAGGGTAAGGCAGGTTAGATTTTGGCACCACTGGACTAGTGATAGTTTTTCTGGTAGATTTTACTGACAGCAATTTGGAAGTTGCCCTATGATGAGGGGAGAAAGAAAAGGACAGAGCAGAGTCCTTCTGGATTCTGTGAGGAGCCCTGTAGCTGTGGTGTGCTGAGCATGCCTCTCCTTGGGGCTGGACAGTGAACTGGGGGCCCAGGTGACACTTCTGTCTAGGTAAGCACGGTCTGCTTTCCACAGAACATTTCCCATGTGATTTCAGTGTAATTATTTCAAGCAAAGAAGTGTTCTGATGAAGAAAATATTTGTAGAGAGCAATTCCCTGTAATGATTGCTGATTGCTTCTCTCTTTGTAGTTGATCTTGCCAATAGCCTCAGTCCTTACCGGGAAGGCAGATTTGTTGAGAAGCGACTGAGGTCCTCTTCAGAAGGTACTGCTGGGGGCAGCAGGCTGATCATAAAACCAAAGGATGGAAATGCAGAAGAGCTTAACAGCCTACGGAAGCAGAGAGCAAGCTCGTCCTCTTCCAAAATGAACAGCATGGTGAGTTTTATTCCCACATGCGTAAGTTTGTTTTTCTCTGGTGTAGCTATAAGCAGTGACTTCACAACTAACAGTAGTAAAGAGGGCAGGAGCTGCCTCAGGCTTCCAAAATGTGATCCAGGCTCAGCTTCAGATATTAAAAGTATTTTTTTTTGCAGGGTGTGGTGCTGTGAAAAGGCATACTTTCTGGGAAGAATTTCTTGTTGACATGTGTTGGCGATTTGCTTGTGCTATTAAAACGTGGAGCTTTTTGTGTTTCCCTATATTTGCTGGAAGTTTGCATCCAGATATCAGTGAATAACATTATTTTTCAAAGCCAGAAAGAACATGATGACATTTGAAGATGCTGTTTCATGTAGGCATACGCAGATAGAGTGTAATGCTACGTAAGGTATTATGCAGATAGAGTTCATGCCCTAAAATAGTGGTTAACCCTGGCTCAGACCTGTGAACCTTTTCTGTGTTGTTAGACCCAAGTTGTTAGGCAGATCTATCTGCTTATTTAAATACAAAGCTAAACTGCTGCTGTAGCACTTCTTTCTATTTTGCTCTGCATTAATGATGGAAATGGGAAGGTGACAACCCAGGAACAACAGGAAGCAGGCGAAGTGTGGATGGGCTTAGGTGGGAATCTGAGTCCCTTGTTCATGTTTTGTATATGAAATCCATGGGCTTTTTTCCCCCTCTACGATTAGTAAGATCATCCACAGATTCATATGGTTTTGCTCATGCTTATTGGTATTACAGTCACTGACCAAGAGCATCTAAAACAATGTAAGAGAGCATGCTCATGAGTGAAGGTAAAATTATTCCTTCTTTCCCCTCAATACATTTGGATATTATCTTGCTATCTTAAGAAAACAGGAGCTTTTTTAGTAAAAAGTGAGGTTTAAGAAGTAAATCAAACAAAACCAAACATGAAAGCACCCTCTGTCTCCACCCTACAAACGACTAGAAGACAAAAGAGTAAATGAGAGTTTTTGAAAGCAAAAGAAAAAAAAAATTAAGAAATTGAATGTTCATAATAATACATATTTGAACAATAAAAAAGCCCCTTTAAAATACTTGTCACAATCAATTCATGTTTAACACCACAGTAGCAGATTGCTACTAATGAATGATGCTAATGAAGAAGAAATACTAGGTCAGGAATCAGCATTATTACACAAAAAAGCCTTAACCTAACTTTCTCATGTGGCTAGAACAATGTGAGTCATGTGGCTGTCTGTATTCATTTTGTTCATTTCTGGGAGGAAATGAACCACAGACATTTAAGGGATGGCAAGTCCCTGGGGGAGAGCAGAGGCCCCTGTGGCAAGGGCAGCGTTGCTGTGCAGTTCTGCTCTGCGGCACTGAGCGAGCGGCTGTGGCTGTGGATGCCGGTCTTCTGGCATCACCTGGATGTCTTGTTAAGCAGAAGAAACTGTGTACTTGTATCTTTGCCCCTTTTTCTGTCCTTTTTCTTATGGGCAGGCAGTGTGAGCTGCTTCTGCTGAGGGGCTGGGAGTGAGGAGCCAGAAAGTCTCGCTGAAGTGGTGTGAGATTTTCACAGGAGACAGGAAGTAGAAAAAATTAGCATCTGAGAAATTGTTCTTTATCCTCAACAACTTGCTCAGCAGAGTATTCTTGGATAATTGTCAGTTCTTGTTTCAAAGGTGAAAGGTAAAAGTTTGAATAGACTGACCTCTTAAATACTGGGAATATGTATCAAACCTACAGACATGGGCCACTGCTTCTTCTAAGAGTGGCCTTAACTAGCTTGTGAGGTACTGAAAGTAATTCATGTTCTGGCTAAGAGTCATGTTGTTTGTAAATGAAATTTAGGGAAGGAAAAAATCTTTAAAAATAACTCTGCAAACATGCCAATTTTATAGCATTGTAAAAAATGATCTGAAACAAATGCTTGATATGAATTGGATTGCCAATTACCTCTTTACAAAGTTGCTGTTCTTGCAGTGGCCAATTTCTGCTACAAGAGGGCACCGTTTCACCAGAAATGGTTTTGGAGAGTGATCACTGCAGTTCGGGATGTGTTTGAGGAGTTTAATGTTGTTAGCCTGTCCAGTATAGTAGACCCTTTTCAAATGAAAAGTGTTGATAAAGAGATGAATATCACTGTATAAACTCTGGTTATTCTAATGCTCCAGCAATGAACTCATGAGTTAACAAATTTAAGTCTTTAGACATAATGTACAGACCAGTTAACTATGTCTCAGAAGGTTGGTAGAAGCAATGTTTCACCTGCTGTTTCTACCTAGGTGGTTCTTATTTTCCAGTGTGTAAGAGAGACAAAAAGAAAGGAAAATGTGAATCAGCACAGGCAGAACACCTGAATGGTCTGAAATATGCAGTCCTGCAAGACCAATGAAAAGAACGTAGACCTGGATAGTTGACACATAGAGCATTAGATTTACCACATTAAAAAAAAATAAGATCAGAGCACAAATCACTCCAAGTTCTTTAAGAGGATTAAGAGAGAGAACAGTAGAGAAAAAAGACTTGATGTGTAACAGTACTTGGAACTAAGAAAGTGAGATGTGTGTGAGCAACAGAATTAGCCATCACTTCTCATAGTGCTGGCTAATACGGGAAGATGATTATCTTGAATATCACATTTATCAATACAGAAACTAAATGTTAAAAAATTTACGTTTTTTACATAAAATTGCTGATAGAGATTTTTAAATACTAGCAAATTAAAGTCATTTAAACTAGATAGTCGTGAAGGATGATATGAATGGAAGTGACTGCATTACTCCAAGTCAAAAAAAAGATAAACTTGAGAGAATGGTGGGAGCACCTGACCATGCTGCCAAGCTACAAGACATAAGCTACACTGTGCTGTATGCATACATATGTTTTCATTATGTGTAGGAATATGGCTGCATATGTGCAGTAGAACACGACTGCCTGCTTACATTCAGCTCTTGCAAATCTGTCCTTCTGCCTCTCTACTGTTCTTTACAAGGAAAATAGTTAATTGTCTTTACAATTACTCCCTTGCCCTCACATATGTATCAGCATATGTACTATGCAACCAAAACCCCTTTTTCAACTTCTTGTCTCAGTGGGTGAATAGTATGTTCTGCAGGACTGGGTTTCTCTGGGCGCTCTTCAGTCCAGTTTTCTCTTCAGTTTCTCATACTTGAGTCTGCTCTAAATGTTACCTATTTCTTGCTTCCTAAATTCAGCTTCAACTTTTCACCCTTGCAGGTAAAAACTTTTGTGCTTGCCCTCAGTGCTGCATCATCAGCTTCTTTTGCCTGGAGCAAAGCAGCCTTGCCAACTTGTGCCAGCCCAATTAGAGCTGCACAACTTATTTTTCTGGATTGTTGCTTTGACTGCACCATTCCTTTCTTTGCATCTTTCCCGTGGTTCCTATATATTAGATATAAAACCAAGGACTTCGGAGGCCTAAGGACATCCCAGATTTTTTCCCCTCAGCTTTTAACAGTGATGCAAGTCTTCATTGCCCCGTTGCCAAGCTGTCAAATAGTTGCATTCATGTTTTCTCTCATGCTGCCTGTCATGCGCTTGGGTAGCTGCAGTTACCACAAAATTTGCTTCATTTCCTTTCTCAATTTTCACTTTACTTTTTTTGCCTTGCCTAAAGACAGTTTTTCAAGATGCATGCTGGTACTGTATTACTGAGGTTTTTACTGAGATTTTTTTTCACTTATCCATCCAGTGCTGATGCTTAGCCAAAATCTCCCTTTTCTCATGCTTGTCCTATGCTTGTTATGTGGGGATGCTCCAAGTACTGAACATCTCTGTAAATGTACTTACAATATAAATTAGGAATAGTGTATGCAAAATCCAATATCAGAATACGGGGCAGTATTACATGGGCAAGAATTCAATTTGATAATGGAAGTGGTTGAATATATTAATTAAACATTAAATTAAAACATTAATAATTTACCAATTTAGTATAGAGGGGGCCATCTGACCCTTCAGGATTATAGAATAAAGGTAAATGATTGACACAGAAACATGCTTGCAAAAGAGAGATTAACTGCAAATATTTGGGATTCCTAGTGTATCTCTGGAGGGAGCAGAAAGTCAGAACAGAGGCTGGTTAATGAAAATGTGTTATAGCCAGAACATCTGTGATAATTGTCTAATTAGCAGCTGGTGTCTAAATTGTGGCTGATGTCCTGGATATTCTGTGTGTGTAACTGTACCTCAGTTTCGTTACCTAAGTGATTTGGGGTGACTTAGTAGTTAAAAGACAGGTTTCTAGTATACTTCAGAAATGGTACTTGCAATGATGGAGCAGTTATCCAAACCACTGTATTCAAATCTCTTCCTGTGTTTGATATTGTACCTTTCCAAGCTGTACCCAAATCTGCAGCTCATCAAAGTGTGGTCATTGCTTCTCACAGATAACTTTATTTTTAATGTTACCCGAGTACTCTTATTTATCAAGCACCAATTTTAACCCAGCTGCTACATCATGACAGAAACAGCAGGATCCTGTGCCCCCATGGGCTTCTGTGAATGTACATGAATAAGGGCTAAAATGTTTTTTATGTTCCTCTTCTCTGTGCTAAGTAGTATGACTTTTTTTTTTTTTTGGTCTATGATTAAGCACAGAGTTTGAATCAGACTAGGTTGGCTGCTAGTCTAGAGAGAATTGAAGTGATTTTCATATTTGCTTGAGGTTACTTGAACATTGACCTTCTGGAAGCTGAGATTTTTATGCAATGTGTGGCTTAAACATGAGGTGGAAGCTGCTATTGAAAATACTTGAGTTTCAGAGGGTGACCAATGAGTAGATTCGAAAGTGGAATTGAATGTGGCTGTTTTTGTGGCCCATAAATGTGACCTGTAGAGGCCTTGAGAAAACCTTGTGGGGTATGCTTTCCTTCTACAGACTGAAGACGCATTAATTATTAATGCCTTAGCAGCCTGCCCTGGAAAGGCAGTGAATGAAAGGTTAGAGGGAGGATTTGAGTGCTCAGAGCTTCACTTCAGGTTGAAAAAACCCCTCAAACAAAACAGCCTTTTTCAGGTATGCCAAGAGTGTTATAAAAATATGAACTAGGTAAGCAAAATGCACGTGTTCCTTTATTGTCTGCTGCACAATCTTTTTTAGAACTAACCAGTGTTATGTTTTTTTGAGTAGCTGCAACCTGTTTTTAACTTGCTATATGGTGTATTATCTTTGGTATCTGTGGTGTTCATAAAAACTTGGTCATAATTAAAATAGATGTGCCATTTTTTTCTGTCACTCAATTATGGTATTTCTGCTTAATTCAAATTCATCTCTGCTATGCTGGGCTTCTCGAGGGAGAATATTTAGGAACATCAATTGTTACTGAACTGTTCAAGCAAACCCTGTAAGGCAGTGGTTCACCCTTCACAAGAAGTGGACTTGACAGCATTCATTTATAACTAGATTTGTACTAACGTAACAAAATTTCCCCTTTTGCAATGAATTTGGCGTTTTGCTTCTTTGTGAAAAGAAACTGTAGAAGCCATTTAAAGCAAGAACTGTCAGGGCTACTTTGATACCATAAGGCTGAACAGTGCTATCTAGATAGGAGAAAACTGCTGACTATAGGTACTTAGTAATTTGAGCTTTATATTCCTAATTTAGCGTGGAGAAAGTGCATTTCACATACTAATAGCATAAAAAATGGAAATGATGGATAGGGATTTAAGCATTTTGGCTGTGATTTTTAGGTCAAATCAACTAGAAGCTTTTTGGGTAACTACCCTGTGGGAAATTAATGTCTGTAGTGTAATGTGTGTTTCTTAACAAATGATGGGCTTGTGAAAATCAGATTCCAGTTGTTAAACACTTTGAATTAATTCTTGAGATCAAGTAACTAACAGAAATTAATTTAGATGTGACTTAATGCTTATGCTGTAATGTTCTGTGCACTTCTTTAAGGACATAATCATGGCCCAGAAAAGGGTAAACTGTTAATCTAACATTGAAGTAATTATTTAAATTGAATTGAGTTATGTTAATACAGGTAGAAGGTAGAGCTATTAGCAATTTTAAATCCCAGAGTCATCATGGCAGTGGGTGGATGTGTTTGTTGTGTAGCAAAAATAGAACTGAATTAGTTCTTTCTGTGCTTTTATGGGTGAACTGCACCCCTCAGCCACTGCCTTACTCCCTCTGGCAGGATGAAGAAAAGTGGAGGGGTAGAAGTGTGAAAACTTGTGGGTTGAGGTAAGGACAGTTTAGTAGGGAAGGCAAAAGCTACACACACTAGCAAAGCCCACAAAGGAATTAATTCAGTAGTTCCCAGGGGCGGACAGATATTCAGCCATCCATCCCCAGGAAAGCAGGACCTCCCACACCTAATGGGTACTTCAGAGGATAAATGCCATAACTGTTAACATTCCCCCTTCCTTCTTCTTTCCCAACATGAACTGCTGAACACAGCATCATATGGCTGGATCCCTTTGGTCAAGTGAGGTCAACTGTACCAATTGTGCCCCCTCCAAATTCTAGCTCACCCCCCAGCCTCTTCTCTGGCAGGGCAGTGTGAGGAGCAGAAAAGGCCCTGACAGTGTGCAAGCCCTGCTCAACAACAGCTAAAGCATATCTGTCTCTGTTGATGATACTGATTTGGTCACAAATCCACAGCACTGCACCATAAAAGCAAGCTCCTGTGAAGAAATTTAATTCTGAGCCATCCGAAACCAGTACAAATTAGGTATCTGATATTTTTTTCTGAAGACCTAATATAGGAGTACTTGATCTAAGTGTTGTCTGAACTAATTTACAGGACACTAAACTCTTAAAACCATAGGTAAGTGTTCCCTGTAATACATTGGGTTTAGTTTTCTGTTTTAATATTTTTCTGATAAACATAGCTATTTATTGAGACTCAAAATATACGTCTCAATGTACATATACTACGTCCCCCAAGTAGTTTTGCCAGTTATGTAAAGATAGCATCTTCTGAAGCTGCTCATCATTTAGAGTTGATATTTTTTTTATGGATTTCTTTTTCCACATGAAAGGAAATACTTCTTTCTGCACAGAAATATCTGATAATACGTTAAAATACCCCCTTGTGATCAATATTGTTTAAATAGATATATTTGTCAAACAAAATCAGCTTGGTTATTTTTCTATTTTATTATGACTTTTACATTTTACTTACCTGTTCACTGCCGTATTTTCCATCTTCTGAATACAGGTGAGTGCTGCAGCAAAACTGTTATGCAGTCTTCTTGAAGAAAACCACTCTGTCTGTGCATGTGGGCTACTAAAAATCTGTATGTCTGTAGTGGCACCGCTAGAGTAACAGCTCGTTTGTGGTGAAGATACTTACCTTCTGCCCAGTGCCTGTCATGCTTTGGACCTGTGAGAGAGGTCAGGGGTTTACCAAGGATTAAACAGTCCTGTGAAAAATCTGATGAATGCTCCCTGCCAGCTCTCACAGGACATTAATCAGTAGTGGGAGAGAAACAGAGTCACTGATGCTGGAAGGCGCCTCTGGGGATGATCTGGTCCAACACCTCTGTTCAAATCAGGGTCAGGGATGGCATTCCTACACCCAGGGATGTGTGTAGTTGGGTTTAGAGTGTCTCTGAAGGTAGGCACTCCAGAGCTTCACTCTGCAACCTCTCCAGGTGTTTGTCCAGGTTTGTGGTTTAAAAAAAGAACAAAGCTTTTTTTTTGGGTTTTTCGTATTTCATTTTGCACTTCTCTGTTCCCTGGGCAGCACTGAAAGGAGTCTGGCTCCGTCTTTATTATGCCCATGACCACCCTTGTATATCAGATGTTCAAAGACCTTTGATACTTGGAAGAGATTAGTCCAGTATTGAAACAGAAGGATAGGGAGCTGAAGGGAATTCTCAACAGAGCTCCTTTGACACCCCCACTGTGCTCCCAACTCATTTGCTGTGCCTGTGGGCACTACCCAGTCGTTCTGCCTGCAAACTTGGGCAGAAATTGTAAGCTCACAGGGATGGGGATCCATCCCCATGTGTAGACAGTCTCTTACATTTCCCCACCCTACTTTATGGAGCAGGTGTGCCAGAGAAAGGAGGTGGTTGACAGGGAGTTCCTGTGATATCCAATGATGGCAGATAGGAAGTAGAAACATGAGGGGGTGAAGAGGCCGCCGGGACTCTAACAAGTGTTTCTGAAAGAATTGGTGAAAGAAGAGGTGGTAAAACCTCATGAACTCTGCTTGCATAGTGGGATCTCTTCCCTGCAGATGGACAGAGGTCAGGGGAATGTGCAAGTTACCATTCGTGGAGATGGGTTAGAGGGTTATCTGAACTAGTGTGGCTGATTTAATATCTGTATTTTATTATTCTTGATTTTTAAGTAAAGGAGAGGCCTTTATGCAATGAGTAATACTTAAGTGGAAAAATCTTTCTGTCCAGTATTGGTAAAAGCAAGTACTTTCTCAGAAAAAGAAGGTAAATTACTTTAATTGAATGTCTGCTATGCCCTAGAAGATTACAGTCATGTCTTTTATCTTGGGAGATGTCCTTAGCACAGGCAGTATTTTTGCAGCTGTGGTATATATCTTCTTAGGTTAGCATATGCAAGTAATACATACAATAGGAAAACAAATTTTTAGATTACTTTTCTGAGGGATACATAATGGAGAGCTAATTCACCGATCTTGAAATTTATGTCTAGTGAATAAAAATCAGTATCTTGGGTTTATCTTCTGTAGGTCAGATGATTCATAGGTAGTTTGCACTTGCTTATTTTTTACGAAAATAATAATGGAAAATTGCCCTGTCTTTGTTCTTAGAGTGACTAATTTTGCCCTTGTCCTTTCTTATGCACATCATTTCCTGCTGTGTGGATCCCTCAAACAGTGTGTCCATGAATGGTTTTGTAGTGTGAGTTCTGGAATGCTTTCCTATAAGCTGCCTATTTGTATTCATTTGCTTATGTGAGAATAAACTCAGAATAAATACAGTATTTTTTTCCTCCGGCTACAGCAATTCAGGGTAGGGTGCTTCTTCCAGGTCTTTGATCTCTTTGATTGATAAAAAGAAGGTAATGGGGTGAGAAATGGAAATGCTGCTGGGTCACTTGTTAGGTCATTTATATTTGCAGTCCTTCTTGTCTTGCCAGTGTTGCTGGAGGCAATACTAGATGAACCCTGGATTAAGGACTTGGCAGGGGCTGGAAAGCTAGCTGTGGACTCTGAAGCTTGCCATTTAGGACAGGAGATTTTTTTTCTGATTTTAAGTCAAGTGCATGCTAACCCACGAAAGACTTGGGATCATGCTTTGTGATTTGATACATGGAAATAAGGTTTGGGAGTGTTTATCTGGGTTCATTCATCTTTGAATGAAGGACTAGGCAACAGTGTATCATTCAGGTAAGGAATGAGATGCTAAAACACATTTTATTGCCTCTGAGATAATTTTCTGTATTCATAGCACTCATTCAGAAAAACTAATCAAATTCATTGAAATAACACAGACATGGTGAATAACTTAGTATCCATCTTGTAAAATTTTCATAACGCCCTGCGTAAATGTTTTGATGAACAAACTGCACACAACCCCCCCAAACTACACAAACTTTTCCAATACTGTGACACTTAAAATGTGTATTTTGTATTTGAATTCTTGATAAAGTAACAAATATTCTATGATTTTGTTCTATGAGAGGCTTTTTTTACTTTGAAAAATATTAGTGTTGGATAAATGTGTAAGATTATATTTGCATCAACAGTCTGGATAGCTGTTATGATTTGGAGCTGTTTGGCAATCAGAGGAACGTTGGTACTTGAGAAGTAGCTGTTAGTAATAGGTGGAACAATTCAGTGCTCAACATAAAATACCTTGTTTGATACCAAGGAAAAGCTGAGGAGGGGAGTTAAGATGTTTAGTAACAGCCTGCTTCAGGATCTTGAACATCTGCAACAAGATAGAGATTTTAATCAATTAAAAACGAATGGAGGGTTGTTCACTAAAGTCCATTTCTGTTGCTCAGATATCTTGGATAGAAAGAAGGGCTTCAGTTTTTCTCATTTGTTTTTTATTCATGTGTTTTAAGTTATTCCCACATACCCACCTTGTTACGTCTGATGCTGTGAAACAGGCAGCACTGTAGCAGAACTCATGTCTCCTAAAAATGACTCCTACAAGATTCTCCATTGATTAACTTTTTTTTAGTACATCAAAGGAAATGAGGTTAGTTTCTACTGCTCCAAAAATCAAAAGTGTCCTGTCATCTTTTTTTTGGCATCTTGTAGTTGATAAAAGTAAAGCCCAACAGTTTTGACTTAGTCACTCTAACCAAAATGATCAGATTGTAAGTGTTGGGAGTATATTTTGAAGAAACTATCCCAAAAAAGGCATTGTGAAACTTATGTTATGTGAAGTAACATGAGTAAATAGTGGGAGGGAACACTTAGCTAAATGAAATTGTCTTTATAAATCTGTAGACTTGGCAGACAGTTATCCTGGAAGACTTTTCCTCTTTATAAATCTGCCAGCTTTTGAAATCTGTCTCCTTACTGGAGTGGAGGAAGTGCAGTAGGGAAAGTGAGAACCTGATCCTGAGAGAAGCAAGGAGGATAAAGGGCAGGAGTCACTGGAGACGGGGCTATGTTCCCATTAGAAGATGGGTGGGGTTAGGAAGTGCTGATAAGAAAGGAAGAGTTAAATGTTAGAAAATTGTGATTAAGAATGCGATGGAGTTCACTGCAGGTGTTGTGGTAAAGGAAGAGATGAAGCATTGAGAAGGAAAGAAGTTTAGGAGAAATTTTTGGAAGGAGGATGGGAAGTAGTTCAGTTCAAGATGCTGGAAAGATGAAAGAGGCTATCTATATTTTTATAAATCAGGCAGGATTGAGGGAGAAGCTGAGAACTAAAGCGGTCAAGAGCTTACAGGAACTGGTTGTCAAGAGAAATTTGTAATTCTTCTGTTACCTGAAACATTGAAATTCAGGGGTTAGTTTTATCTTCTATGAATATTCCCTATAGGGGACGTTGTTCAGAAGAAAATACAGCAGCCTGTAAAATATGCATTGTTGGCACAAACCTGTCAGGCATTTTAGCTGGAAGATGGAAATAATGCAGTTTTCCTGCTGAAACTGTGGCAGTGTGCACAATAGTGTAAGTATTTTCATTAGTCACATTTCAACAGAGTTTTTCCTCCAGATGAGAATAAAAAGTTGTCATTTTTGTCTTTATTCTTTAAGGACATATGTGACATGGTGAAAGCTATTTGATCTTGTTATCAAAGCTATGTCTTTTCTTTTGAAACACTTTGCCTTCTCTCAGCCTGTAGAAAAAAGAATAAAAGGAAAAGGAATATTTTTGCATCTTTATGAATAAAAATGTACGCCTGTAACTTCCGTTCATGTTTGCTCTGGTTAAAGTTAAATCACAAATTTTGTCTGAGATGCCTAATTAATTTGCCTCGTTCACACCTGCAGTATTTAACTAATCATCTCACATACAGAGTCAGGATAATTTTTTCCCCTGTGTCTAAGAGAAGGTAACTTCTGCAAAACTTTTGCTTTTCTCATAGCTCAGGATATCCTTTGTATTCCCCATTCCTATGCTAGAGTGTGTGCAATCATTAAAGATCATGAAAGAAAAATGAATAAAGGAAAATAAGACACAGTCATGAGGGGGCTTCAGATATTGCTTGCTCCCAGGCACATGTTAAGGATGTGTGTTTGATGTTATAAAATGCCTAACTAAAGTAGGTTAGTTCTCAGTCTAGCAAGTTATGTATAGTTTAACTTGTTTTTACACTGAATCACTTCAAAAGTTTACCAAAAAAAAAAGTGAATTATTTTCTCTAATCTGATCACAGTGGAAAATCTTCTACATCTTTTAAACAAATACAAATCATCATCAATGACAGAGAACTATATAGACAAGCAGTCAAGCTATTCATACTGCTTTCCAGGTTTCTAAGAGCAGAAGGGATGCAGAAATAAAGTTAATTTCTGAAAACACTGCTTAAATAAGAAGATATGACCAGATCTAATATCAGAATATTAATAATAAATAATAATAGGTAAGTAAAGTGTCCTCCTTACTTTCCTGTGCCCAGACACAAAATCAAGAATAAAATATTCCATTGAGAAGCAACCAACAAAGCTTATTTGTGCAAATAAAATTGTCAGAACAGACAGATTTAGAATGGGAGTTTGTGGATGTCAGATTCTTCATTGCCAGTATTAGGCACTGATAAGATGAGACGTTGAATCTCAGCGTGTTGGTGCCTTTGTGAGGTTTTTATTTCAAAGAGATACAGATACATGAATAAAAATCTTGAACCTAAGTGAAAGGAATAGTCAACCACTCAGCCATGGTTCATGAATCACAGTTGTTCGTTTTAATAACTTTAGTTGGAAAATTGGATGCCAAACTATTCTATCTGGATGCTTCAAGTGGACTCAGCTGTCTACTGGAAGGACCTACAGGTGGAAGAGAATAGGACTGAATCAGGGATGCTATGCTGACTAACACAAGAAAGAAAAGCACTATGAATGCATGGTTTTGCTCTCAGATAGCATTCACCCTTCTATGCAGTCTGCATAACAAAAGCAGTTGTGGCATTATTAAATAGTATGAAGTGATACACTGGTTTCTTGAGGCATATTTATTGCTGCTCAGTAGGAGGCCTGTAAGGTCTATTAACCAGAGGAGTTCAAAGATATCTCTTGTTGTTCAATATTTATTTTTTAAAAAATTCCATGCAGCAGGGTGTCTGTTAAAAAGGTTTTAGGATGCTTTGTTGTCCCTCTAATGTGCATTTCAGTTTGTTTAATGGAGCTCTCCATTATGGAGCTAGCACATGAAACGGCCAAAATGAAATTGTTTGTGAGCCTGGTTGTTTTTGTAAAGAAAGAAAAGCCAATGTTCCTAATGGTAAATAAAAACTTTTTTGTGATCAGATACTTTGATCATTGTTGCATGTTTTAATAGGTGGTGAACAAACTTATCACTGTATTTTCTGCCTCTGTGTTGTGATGGCAAATAGAATCCATTTACCAAAAATAGAGCAAACTGTGCAGAATCTGTCAAGGGCTTTGTTTAAGCTTAGAATTGTTTGGCAAATGAAAGAAATTTCAATTTTCATTCATTCTGCATATTTCAAAGGTAAAGAGAGAACATTTTTGCTTAGATGTATTACAAGCTATTTTCATATTCAAGGTGAACAGAAGGGTTTAGCAGATCCTATCACAAATTAGGATTTCATTTAAGACTGGAGTTCCATTTTGATACGCTGTTGCTACATACAAGGTTTGCACACTTAGCATTACAAAAGCCAGTTAGCCTATTACTGCTAAGAAACGTTTATAGGGAATAGCCATATGTCAAATTTCAAACAATATGTATACATCTATGAATATTGCCTGAGATAACTTCTATTTTATCTTTTTCTATTTTCTTAGACAAACTGTTGGAAATTATTTTTACTGACAGTATTTCTAGTCCAAAACCAGGCTATTTTGTTGTTTTCTGTACTTGCGTTTTAGTGAAGTGCTGGTGATAAGGTGGCAGTGCTGTATCCAAGCACAAGGCAGATATCCATCCCTGTGTGTGGTAAAGTAAAAGAGATGGGGGGATTGCAGAGTAGAGCAGAACAGGGCATTTGCTTGTATGTGTGTGGAAGAGGTGATATCAAACAACTGCCTGGCCTGTGTGTTCCCACAGGTTTCAACAGGAAAAAAAGCTTCATAAATTTATACAACTGGAAAGGACCATTGGATTGTCTGGATAGACCTTTTGTATATGACTTGTCATAAAAGGCTCAGGGTCAAGGACAATGAGTTCTGTTGGAGTAAGGATATGAAAAATACAAAGAGATTGAATAAATGTGCCTTCACTTGCTAGATTATTCCAAAAGTGTGAGATTTAAAAAAACCCAAAAAAACAACCCAAACAGCAGCCAATGGACCAAACCACCAAAAACAGACTGTGAAGAAACCAGGCCTGATTTCTAAATTAATGGTAGCTGTGTTTTTACTTCCAGCCGTTAGGCCTCAGTTTGTCTTCTGTACCTAGACTTAAGTTCATCTTGTATGTATGTGGCATTTTTCTGTCCATTAAAGCTACTTGTAAATGATAAAGCAACCTCCTTGGTGTCTTCTTGTTTTCATTTTAACTGGTTGAGATCTTCACATATCTTGCTTTGCAAAATATTTTGAGTCTTTTTATTGGTTTTATGATTTTTACTTGGCTGTGTGAATTTTTTTAAGGGGGAGTAGGTTAAGCAAAAGGAGTAAAAAAGGATGTGTTTGATTCTAACAAAATAGGTGAAATATTTGTGAAAATAACCTGTACAGAAAGACAAAAATCACCATCTTGTTCCTGTCCTACTCTGTATGTATAGTTGATAGCTATAGCAGCCATGAAGATCTTAATTTTGCACCTCCCAAGAAGATAAATTTTTTGCAGCAAGGTATATTTACTTCACCTAGATGTTAACTCATGCAAATAGTATGAATATCTAGTCCCTCATAAAGCATTTTGCTCAGTGAAGAGAATAGCTCTTTGTAAATTTGTGCAGAATTGATAATTTTCCACTGCTGTTTCTTGTGAAGCTGCTGAAACTATATATGCATTAAAGAAAATAAAGTACAGGCAGGAACACACATTTCGTGTTGTCAGTTGTATTCATTGGAACAGGAGTCCTGTTGTAGCTCAGTGGGATGACATAGGAAATTATTCCAGTGTGTTGTGGGAAATAATCGACTTTGGATTTTCTTTGTTGCTGTTGTTCTTAATGTTTTTTTTTGTCTGAGGACTGCATGTATGTTTTATGGAAGGGCTGCTGATCATAACTGCTTGTCTGTCAGCCTTTAGGTGAGTATTCTTCATCTATCATCCACTTGCACTGAATTCCACAGATACTGTGAAGGGATATTTGTTTTTGTCAAACGATGTGCTATAGCATAGTGCAGAAAGATGCGAGCAGTACAAGTAATGTATTTTATTAGTCTAATTGAAACAGAGGAAAAAAATAAATAAGCTTTTGTGACGGACATCCTTTTCAGGGCCAGCTCCTTAGGTAATAGGTAGTTATCTTGGCATTGTTTGTGTCTATGGAATATGTCTGTTTTTTCTAGCTGTAAAGCTGGTCTGATAAAAGATACTGTTTCTTCTAGTAAACCTTGGTTTTCCTGCCTTTTCAGTCTATCATGCTTGCAACAATTTTGCTAATGTAGTTTTTCAGCAGCCCATCTCCCTGCTTTATGTGCTTTCAACCAACACAAGCAGAATGTAAGCTATCTATCTTTCACACATTGAAAAGTCTCAAAAAGTAGTAATAGGTCAGAAAAATTAAAAATATATATGTGGTTTATCAACTTTTTTCATATAGATGCTTTTTACAAAGGTGATGCTATTGCTTATCTCCCACTGCAGCTATTAACAGCAAACTCCTATTTCTTTGTAGTTATTGTTTGGATTTAAAAAAATGATAGATGGTGCCTTTCCTAATTTGGCAGCTTTCATCATTTACATTTGTAGCTGAAAGCTACCAAGCCCTATTAGGGGGCTAAGCTCACCAGGGGGATACTTGTGTCATTTCCACCCGCTTGTCATGTTATTTTCTCTGCACTTGTTAACTCGAACTGTCAACCTGTAAAGTGCTCTTATAACATTTGCACATGAGGTGCTGCAGGAGGTGACATAAGCTAATAGAAGGAGTTCATGGTAACAGAAAATCTCATTTGTACGTAGTGGAAGTGATGAGCTCAGGGACTTGCACTTTGATTGCATTGTAATTAACGATGCTTTGTGTATTTTAGTGTGATAGCTGCAGAGACTGCTGCTGTCTCCCTGGTCCTGTCTGACAGGGTTGTTTCTCCTAAGAGGTGCGGACAGGAGAGAACAACCAAGAGCTACGTGATATAGCTGGACTGACTGCAAGTTTCTCTGCTAATCAGAGGCACATCACTCATGATCAAGAATTGAAAGCCAGTCCTCAGCCTTATGTCCCAGTTGAGGATGTGATGTCTGCAGAACTGTGTTTTGAAAGCATTTATTTATCAACAGTAGAAACGTTATGTTGATATCCACAGGAATAAATGCTAAAAAAGACAAAAGAGAAACAAAGTTACATGATAACACCAGGTAAAAGAATGGCAGAATAAACTCCTGATGCTGAAGCTCCTGAAGATGAAGGTTTCTGCATCTGAGAACCTGTGGGCTATTTGGTTTTCTTGTGTGGTTTCTGATTACCTCTTTAGAGTCTAAAGACATTATCAGCCAAATTTTGTATTGTACTGGCTTGCTGTTTCTTCCCTTTCCTCAGGAAAGAAGGCTTGTGGAGGGGTTGAGTAGAGGTGTCCCTATTTGGTAGCTGCAGTAATTCGGAACTTGCTTTAGTTTGCCCTGGTGGCAGATTGGCTTAGTTCTCTCTTTATGAGTCCAGAGGGGTTCCCCGCTTCAAGATGATAAAACCCTGTGTGAATGCACAAGCCAGTTTAAAAGTGTGCCTATTTGCTGTCTCTTCAAGTCTGTGTTGGCCCCACATATTTTCCTTCTGACTTGTAATATCTCTAATCCTAGTGGTTCTTCCATGCTGAAGGACTGCTCATGCTTTTAACTTTTTGGAGGGCTTCAGACATTCAGTATTACCCTGTCTGCTTTTCACTTGTCATTTCCCAAGACCTGGTGAATCCAGCCTTGACTGAGTGTTTCAAGGAATGGGCATGACCAGCTTTATTCCTTCTGGGCCATCTTGCAGTTAGGAAGCAAAGTTAATTATATTTTGTCTTAACATTTCTCATTTATATACTGAAGAGTACATCTCTGTTTTCTTACAGAGTAAGTCTTTGAGCCTAGAGCTAAAGGAAGAGAAACTTTAGCTAGCTCTTGAGAATGTTTTGTATTAACTCTAGTGTAATAAATAAATTATTTATCTATTGCCTTAATTCTGCTGCTTATCTCATCTCCCAGCACTGGACATTTGTCCCCTGTAATCTTGTATAGCAAGTACCTGTAGGACCTATTAGTGAAACTTAAGTTTATTTGTTGATTAATATCCCAGGTGTATTTTGTAATCAGTGGAGAAAAAGGCTACTCCAGGAGATAACTAACAGTGGCTAATTTCATTCTCCTTTCTAAACCATGTGTAGGTTTTCTCAGTTTTCCCTTGATGGTTGTTGAGAGGACCTCCAAAGATTAAACTCATTGGGCTGGTTCATTACTAAAGCATTTGACTCAGTTGTGCTGTTTTTTTCTCTGTGCTGGCAAATATTGTGCTGTGTGGATCCTACCCAATGGTTACCCATTTCAGCTGACAGATTTGTCCCTTTGCCTCTCTGTCATGTTGGGTTAGCTAGATTCTTAAATATCTGCAGGGGGTTTAGGTTATGTTTTTAACTTTATTTGATCTGAGCTAGTTGATACTGTTTGAGGTTCCACTTGAGATTCTGTACACTGTAGTTTCCATTTTATTAAGTGGAAATTGGTTTAATGTAGCTAAATAAATTCTCAGATTCTACAGCAGTCTTTTTCTTACACATGCTGACTGACATTGCTATGTATAATAGATATGAACCAGCATTTTGTTATGCTGCCCTGCTTTGGATTTGTGTTTTCTTTGGAAATGTGTTCAGAGCGTGGTGTTGCTGTTTGGTTGTGTTTTTTTAATTTGCCAGGAGGTTTTGCTTTCTGCAGTCATCTTAGCCTTGTTGTTAAATGTTTAAAAAAAATAAATCCAGAAATCCTGGATACAAGGGTATCAGAGGGCATCACAAACAGTTGCAGCAAGTCAGTGAAAAAAATTCATTTGAGGTTTTCTTTTGATTTGCTGTCTTTGGAGGCCTTTTGGTAAAGGGATGGACTTGGGGAGAGGAGATAGAAGACAAATTTACTGAGGAGTAGATGTCATCCAGAAATTCTTGAGTTCATTTATCATTAACAGTTATGGTAGAAATATGACTTGGGTTAACCTTCAGCACACATACTATGAAACAAACCACCAAATTACAGCAGTTTTTTCAGGACAGCTTTCCTCCCCTAACCCAGTGTTCTTGAAGTCAGGAAACCATATTCATACCTCAAAATACATTTGAATATAATAATCTGAAAAGTCTGTGTTTATATCACATTTACATACTGTTCATCCTGGCCCTGCCCATGTCAGTCAACCTCAATCAGAGATAAATATTTTGTTGCAGGCTTGCACGATGAAACTGGGACTGGCTTCTACAGCTGTTGCTCTGGAATTCATAGATTTGATTAGCATATTTTTAATAACACTTCAGACTCCATGTCAAGGAGATTTAGTTCTTGGTATTATGTGAAATAAGATTCTTATTACTTTGGGAAAAAAATATATGCTCCCTCTTTAATTTCCTAGAGCATCAATGTATACAGAGCACATGACATTTTGTCTTATGATTGTATTTTTTATTAGACTAGAAGAAATGTATTGGGGAACTTCTAATAAAAATGAATTGGAATTTTGCATGAGGAAAAATATGGTGTAAATGGTTGGATATAGCCAAGATCATAGCATTATTCTTCATGAATCTAAAATATAAACTACATTGTCAAAAACTGGGAAATACCTGCAGTTTAGATTTCTTACTTTAAGCTCCATTTAATCCTCTTTCTCAGTGTGGCATTTTCATTTAAAGTTTGGAAAAAAAATAGCACAAATTTAGTCAAAGACTTCTTTGTAATGAGATTATATTTTTATGAATTCTTAAATGAATTGAAGTGATTCTGTACCCTCTTACTTTATTATCTTGGAATTGAAGACCTGAGAAATGAGTGAAAGAACTAGATTTTATGGTGAGCAAATAAACCTTTAATATCATCAACTTGGAAATATCAATCACCAAGCAGGCAGACTACTTTTTGCCTGAGAAATTAAAAAAAAAAAGCTTTCAAAACAGTACTCCAAGTCCCTTTTTTCTTAACCCACTCTCTAGGAAAACATGATCAGAGAAAGCAAAAAGTAACATTGCTCTCAAAAATGCCTGTGGTAGTACAAGAATTTTCTCTTCTCATTTTTGCAGAAAGAGTGACAAGTACTTGTTACAGTAAATGCCCCTACTGCTGGAAAAAAAAACAAACCTGAGATGAAAAATGCATGCTATGTCAGTGGCTCCTTACAGAGGGTTGAAAAAGTGTGCAACAGGAATAGGAAGGAGATTACTGGGGCTGTAAACAGGTATTAAAATGTTCTTTTAAGGCAGAGCAGATTTTTATCTCAATTTAGCCAGTAAGTTGAAGGTAGAGGTGGAGGTAGAAACAAAGAATATGAAAATAACAGATAAGGAGATATCAGGTTAAGATTTCAAGAGTAGATATTGCTCTTTCGTTATCTGCTTCCCTCTGTTGATTGATGTATTATGGTAGTTTGGTTTTCTGCTCTCTTTGGGATTTATTTCTAAATGCATGCATATTGTATAGCACTTTATCGTCTACTTCAGTGCTCCTGCTTACTGATTCCATGGTGAAATCTGTTTTAGGCTTGATGCACTACATTTCACTCGTTACGTTCCTAAGAAAGACAAATGGTTGTAGGCCTTTGCAAGTTGGCAACTCATAAATAGGACCTTTAGGAATTAGAGAATTTTTCCTTCTGTCCTTCCTTGCAATGATACAAGCACTATGTAAGAAGAGTAGAAGAAGGACCAACAGTGCATTGTAATTACAAATAATGAAAAACAAATGTACATTGGTGGTCATTGTGCATAGCTGGCTCCTCCAGTAATACTCAGAGCATTACATGCAGTCACAGTTCACTGTTACGTGCAGACATTTGGCTCCTTAACATAAATAGAGAGATTATAAATAGGAAGCTTAACATTGTGGTAGAAAGTTGTAGCATGATCATTAAGTTGTCCCATTTCTCTTTGGAAAATCCTGCAGTCACTGTGCCCTAGAATTTTTATTCACAGTTTTATTGCTTGGAACCCCCCACCATGGTTATTAATGGAATATCATCAGTCATGTTTATTTTCCATTTCAGTTTTTTGATGTCCAGGACTGATGGAGAGCTCCATGTATCTGATCTGTCTAACTTGAATACTCTTTATTGTCACAACATTACCTTTGTCTGTCCAAACCTTGGAATGCTGTACAAACTCTAAAATATTTGTGATAATTTCATCCAGATGTTTGGGTGGAACAGGTTTGTTTACCATAATAGAGAGTATTTCCTGTTAGTTATACTCTCTATACGTAAGGTGGAATATAGCATGAATGTCTCTTGTTTTTTTTGAGATACCACAGTGAAGAGATATAATGGGGATAAAACCTGGACAGAATTTTTTGAGTTTGTGTTTCTTGGAGAAGGACTTTGATTTGCAGTACCTGGAACTGTAGGCTGTAACAAGATGAGGAGCTGGTCACTGTGAGGCTCTCTCACAGGCTGAGCTAAGTTGTTGAATTTTTTTCCCCATCTAGAAAAAAAATAATACAGTCATCTTGCTGGCTGTGAAAATGCTGTTTAATGAAGTGTTATCTTCCCTAGAAGCATAAAGTAATAAAAGGTATTTTACTGAAGGGTTTTGCTATCTCCTGATCTGTGCTTTTCATTTTAGAGTCTGAATGTATGGCAGACCTGAAGGCCTATATGAGCCCTGGATTCTGCTGTAATGAATAGTGTCAGAAGCAGCTGTGCATATGTGCATGACAAAGGAAAGATAAACAAAGATCTATGCTTGTAAATCTGAGGTGTAGCTACTTCATGTTGTATTCTCCAGTTTATTATTGCTATAGTACTGCCAGTGGTGTTGAGGCTGGAAATATACTTCAGAATGTTGACTTAACTAATAAGTTAATATTACTTTGTTCAGAATTAATTTTCCATTCATGAAAAATGTTGTAGCTAATTTATAGGTATCAATCTGTTTTATGAGGCTATTGCCATTTCAACCTTGTGACATTTGTCAAGAAGAAAGTAATTTTTTTCCTGTTAGCATTACAACAGTAAACAAAAATCACCCTTTTATATCAGTAAATAATTTATTTCAAGAATTGCTATTCTCATGGGAGAAGGAGATACTTTGATGACTTGCCTAAAGAAAATCTTAGATTTCCTTAATCTGGGAAGAAAGTTATCTTTGTGTCCTTCCTATTGCGTTTAAAAATCAACCAGCTGTCTCCACAGGCAGCCCTGTTCTCCTGGTTTTTACTGTACTGCAAACCTCCATTAACTTCCCTAGCTTTATTGCGTTTATATTACTAGAGGAAAAAATTGAGGTTTGTGGTGCAGTGACTGGCCAAGCGCATCCAATCTTAGGTTGAAAATGAAAACTCTGACTACAGTTAGCCTGCAGGCATGGCTGAGCTGTTACGATGAACCTAAGCTATTTCTCTGGAGCAGAAAATTACATGTATGTAAAATACATTTAATAGGAGTTCCCTCTAAGGGAAACAGAAAAATATTGTGAAGATGAACTAATAATCTATTTGTCTGGCAATTAGAGGCTTTCACACTTGTGACAGAGGTGCCTTTTGTGAGGGCACCAGTGCTTTGGTATTTGGATCTGCCTCCTAGTAGGTTTTGCATTTCTTTTTCTCTGTATAAATATAATGCTAAAATTTGCCATTAATTCTACAAGTGCTATATAGAAGCACATGATGGTCACTTTAGACTATACAACAATCTGGATGCAAAAAACCTCAGCATGAGAATGAATATTCTGTTTTGAAAAGAAAAACTGGGCCTTGCCGGAATGCTACCTCCTGAGAAACAATTTGAAGGAGGCATCTGAATCCTCTAATGCATTTTAAGTTTAAGATATGTTTTGACTGCAGTGCGCTGGGACACCAGGAACTGTGATTGTTCAGTGGAATCAATGGCAATATTCAGTCAGAGTTGGTTAAAGCATGAGTTTTGCTTTTCTGGAAACCATGGAGTGTTACTTTGCCTGTATGTAAAGTTGAAGTAGGAAAGCAGCTATCCATGGTAGAGGACTAAAACGATATTGGTTTATTAATGAAACAAAAAAAATAGCCCTCCACTATCACTTTTGAACTTTGTAGTAACCTATGTGAAAAATGCTGAGTTTAGGCTGAATTGATTCTGTAGGCTCTAAGTGGAAGAGTGGTTTTCTCCAGATTACTGGATAAAACCGTTCCCCCTTTTGAGTTGTGATCAGTAGTGATCCTGTTGCAAGCAGTACTTCAGTGGCGAGTACAGGTGGTGGGTTTTGCTTTTTCCATTTGAAATACTGTATTTAATTTGTTTATCTTACGGTAATTTTGCCTGTGGATGTGAAATAATGGCATCTAAATCATACTGTAAGGACAGATGGGGAGAATGGAGCATTTAAATTTCTCGTTGCCATGTACAGATCCACACAGGTTAGTTTTCTTGTCTTTTATGTATTTATTTATAAAAGGAAATTGAATAAGATGTTAAAACAGGGTAAAAAAATCCCTTGAAGTTTTCCATGGAGGAATGGGGAATAATCTGATGTTAATTCTGTGCATTCACTGAGGTGTGCAATTTTATATGGTATTACTTGCTGTTCTGTGTTCATATGTTGTTTTTACCAATATGGTTGCCCATACTAATACATTTTAGGTGGGTTAGTGTCCATGCAAGAGCTGCAGCAGGCAGCAATTTAAAGGTTTACTTAATGCTTTAATACAACCCTTGATCAAGTTAACAAAACTCTGTATCACCAGGGGAACAATCTTCCCTGGCTGGGCTCTGCTCTAATCTTACAGATCAGCACAGGCTGCAGAACTGCGGATCAGAAACTTGAGTTTGGATTTGCAGTCTGAGAGTACATTATACAGTGAGGTAGCTGGTGTCTCACTCACCAGTACGATAATAAAACACACTTTTATAGATTAAGAGATACTGATGCTGAGCTCCATATAGCCTGTTGCGGGTGAATAAAGTGCTACAAAAATATTACTGCTTCAGGCTTAAAGCATGAAATAGTGTTTTTTAGAACACAATTTTTCAGTTATATTAAACTTGGCCCAGCAGAAAAAAATGTATTGCTGGTGGGCAATTTGAGCCATTGGAGGTTGTATGTCCTGAGTTTATATTCAGGAGAAGAGTGTGAAAAGCCAGGCCCAGCTCTGTGCTTATTGCATCATGGGAGGAGAGCAGTGGTGGTAAGCTCCTCTGTTCGTATGCTCTCCCGCACCCCAACTGCAGTCTCCTTTTGTATTGAAATATATAGATTTAGCTTTTAGATACTAATTTATGTTCATTAGTGGTAGTATTCTTCCAGAACTAACCATAAGTTAGTTTGGTGTGTTATGCTAACTTGGGAAGAACTACCTCTGCCTGTGAAAGGCATGGCCAAGTTACTAGTGATGGGAGAAAAGGGTTTAAAATGGAAATTGTTAAAATTTGGCTTTTTCTAGTGTTGCTCATGTTACAGTTACTATACGGATTCATAAGTGGCAGCCCAGAAATACCCAGTAGAAGTCAAATAATTTGTCACCTTTCCATGGCTTTTTCCTTAAGCATCTGGGACTCCACTTTATTTTCCCTCTTTTCTTAATGCCTCTATTTTAACTTACGTGTACTCTAGCATATCTGGTTGTTGGTGCCTTTGTTTCTTGATGAGGTTCCTGTTGATACTCATTTCGTTTGCATTAAGGAGGGACAAGATATATGTTAGGAAATGGTTTCTGATGGTAAGGGTGGTAAAAACCAGATAGTCCGACTAAGAGTATTGTCGAACCTACATCACTAGGAATCTCTTTAAGAACATTTTGGATAAGCAGTGGATAGAAAGCACTATTAGATCACCATTAACTGAAAGTATTTTTCCTTTTGGTCTGTTAAGTTATTGTACCCATATATTGTGTCTGAGAGTGGTTCTGGAGTGTATATCTCTGTGTGACATTAATAGTTCTGTATTGGGTCATGTGTGCATATCTGTGTATATAATTACAGGAATTTGTCACGAGTTCAAATGTCCAGAAACTCATAAGATGCGTTTCTTTGCATCGCAGTTGCTCAGAAAAACTACATTACAAATATCTTGGAGGTTTTTTACTTTGGCAACCAGTGTATTTCTATAAATATTTCTACTGTGACATTTTGCAATCTTCCTTCAGTTACACATTCCAAGGTATGCTAGCACACCAACAAACTGCTGGAAAGCTAAGTGCCAGTTTTGTCCACCAAACTGATGTAATTTCACACTCTTTTCCAGGGGCAAAGTTTTGTTTTGGGTCTTCAGATGTTTGAAATATTTCAAGGATCAGTCATCTTAAATTGCACTAACTTTTTCTGCCTTTACTGTTTCCTGTTGGCTACTGTAGACCCTTGAGACAATCAGCAATAGCAAAGAGTGACTCTGATGGAATTGAAGCAATCTGAAACTGAAGCTGTGTATGAAAATATTCTTGTATAGTTTTCTTAATCAGGGGAAAAGGTGAAAACTTGTCTTATGTTCAGAAATAGAATTGGCATTATTCTCCTTCCCAAAAAACATTGAGCAAATTTTTCAGAGAACAGAGTATTGTTTTAAACCCTCCCACCTCCCTCACACAAAAAATTGCTGTGTAAGGTTGTTCTCTTTATCTTACAGAATTGTCCGAAAGTCCTGCAGTAATTAATTTATCATGCAACTTGCGTCTTATGTAGTTAAAAGAATGTCTTAGTATTCATGGAATGTATTATCTGTAGTTTAGAAGAAAAATATTCAGTATTATAAGATGGAAGATAGCTCTGCTAAGGGTGTCCCATCATTTTCCTCATTTACCACTTCATTTTCTATTCCCTTTCTCTTTCTACCCTTGATTAAATACTGTGCTATGGTGCTCATGAGAATAATTGGGATGAGCAGAAGCATTACTAACAGGAAAAAATTGCAGCCTCCAGCAAGTACTTCTTCTTATTAGTCAATGTGCCACCTTATAAGAATGTGATTAATTTCAGATCAGAACTTCACTTTAATGATGTGCTGATGTAATACTGAATGTAGGTCATTTGTTCTTCCAGCCCCCAAAAATCTGCTGGGCATCGAGGTAGTCCTTGTCTTATTTTCATACCTGTGATGACCACTGATGAAAGAATAGCTTTTTATACTTATTCTGTGTCTTCACTGGGGGATTTATCTTGGTCTGAAGCCTAACATTACAGAATTAGTAGTAATACAGGACTTGGAGGTTTTACTTCATTCAAATAAAAAATTGCTAATAGGCCCATTTTGATCGAACTGTATTCATGTGGAGAATTTGCAGCAATGCACAAATGGAGACTCTGCATTTCTTTTTTGACTGTGTCATGTCAGCAGGGCATTTGAAAAATGCAGTTTCTGCCTAGTTGTTACTGTAATGCATGTTCTGAAGTATCTTGGATCCTCAGATGAAAAATGAAAGAAGAGCAAAACATTGATGCTTTCTAAGCTTGGCTTTGGTCAGGAGCGTTGATGTTGGTGCTAGAATTGGATGGCAATAAAACCGAGTCAAAACTGTAACTTCTGTGGATTATTCCATATGGTCAAATTATATCTGTTGTGGAAGTTGTAAGGCAGATGTGTCTCTCTACAGTGACCTTGGACACTGCTAAAAAAAGCAAAAATTCTGATTCCTAATGGTACGGAATTGGTTTGTGTTCATGCAGGATTTGCCTAGTATGTCTGTGATTTCTCCTGTAATTACATCAGACTGTCAGGAACATGGGGAAAGAAGGGCTGAATCTCCAGCTAAAGTGAAATGGAGGTAGGAGGATTCTGAATTCTGTTGGTTTTAAAATAAATGACATTTCACTGGATTTACATGAAACTTCTTGCTTCTGGGACTTCATTAAAAGCATTCATTAGTGCTTCTTTTGCCAAAAAAATCCATTTCACTAAACTCTTTTTTAAAAAAAATTCTGAAGAGTGAGAATGGCATTTTGTCTTGCACAGCAAAACTGTTAAACAGCACTCCCATTCCATGTGAACCCATGCAAAGCCAGGGAACAGACTTCTGTAAAACAGTATGTGAAGGGCCCGTGTAAAACATCTAGGAGAGGCAGATGCTCAGTTACAGACTTGCTTCAGAATAAGCACTTAGAAATACTCACACTCATGCCCAGCTGTTAGTCACACATTTCTGCTTCCCACTTGCTCCTTAAAGGTAGCAGTGTTTTTCACTGAAGACTGCACTGTTGGGGAAGTAATTTCATTAATAAGTGAATAAATTCAAAAGTGCTGTTTCTTGGTCTTGTTCCTGGCTTCTGCTAGTCAATGCACTGTTCCAGTCCAAAAACCTTTCCTGAAATTTGATTAGCTTTGCATTTTAAGCTGGTAGAATGTAACCCTGTGTTCTGAGAACAACTTCTGTTTAAAGGAGTATGAGAAAAGGTATAGTTGAGTATGTTCTTGGGATGGTATTTGGTTAATTTGGAAGTCTGTGGGATGGATGGAGTGTCCGAGGGACACTGCATGTAAATTCATGGCTACTTTGTTGTCTTTACCAACCAGCCAACTCCATGAGGTATCACCTTTGGATAAATCTCCAGAGCACCTGCTATGCTGTGAAATTCTTGTGATTTCAGCTCTGAATATGCATGTGGACAGACCTCATGTTACTTAGATTTCACATAGAGAGTTTTGCTGCTCATGAGAGTTTACTGTTCAGAGACTGAAATTAAGCATCTTAATTAATTATGAAAACCCATCTTTATATGCTTACTTTTATTCTTAAAATTTAGTAGTAGTAATGACTGCCTTAGCTGTCAGCATAAAACATAATCTGATACTGTATCAACAGATGCAAATGATTTGGAAATTTTTCTTCAGCAGTGCTATAATAAGAAACTGTGGTGTCATAAAGTAATTTCATAACTCATAAATTTGGAGTCTGACTCTGAAAAGGAGACTGGTTTTTCACAATCATAGAAAAATATTCAGGGCATGAAACAGCCACAGAATGGCGAAGATGCTTTGGTTGCTGATTTGAATGTTGTGTGAATTAACCTCTCCTTCTGTACCATGTCCTCAGGGAAACAGTTATAATTTGTATTTATAATTGCTGTTGGTCGACCCCTAGCCATGAGCTGGGAGCCAAGAAGACTCACCAGCTGCCTGACTAGAACTCAAGCTTTTACAGGCTTTACACATAAGTAGAAAGGGAAGGACTTTTCTTAAATGTAAACACAAGATGTGACTGATGATTAAAAAAGAAGTGTACCATAAGGAGTCTGGTGAGTGAAAGAATAGGATGAAATTTGATATGCAGAAGATTGCAAATTCTTGGGGATCATTGAAAGTACTACGTTATTTGGTAAGAAATCGCATTTAGTTTACCCTAATAAATTCCAGAAAAGTCTCAGAGCTTCTACAAATGGTAACCTTTGCTGTTACGTGTATTTAATATGAGAGTTGTCTGAGAAAAAACTCTCATTTTATTACCTTTTCACAACTAGAATATGATCACATACCAGAAGCAACATTATAACGTCAAGTGATGACCACTGTCTGTCTTCCTGTGGAATGAGATCTGAACCTCGTTTCAGTGTATTTCTCTCTTGTGTTCTGGGCCATGCACTACTGTGAAAAGCCGTAATTCTGTCTTCTCCCTGACCTTCTCAACACTAATGATGGGCTGCATTTAGTTCCATTTGTATCATGTTGCGTTAAGGGCTGTGTTATCAGCTAAAGCAGCAAAGATTATTAGTTATATTGCAGAGATTAAATTAATAGCTCTTTTCTGAGTGCACAGACAATCCATGAATAGATTTATCTTGATACAGAATTTCAATACCACCCGCAATTCAAAAAGAAATGCAATCTTTAACAGCTTTTTATTTTTTTCCCATTACTGACTTAGCATACCGTAAGAATGCATATGTCAGAGGCTGTTATTTTCTCTGACCTGAGTAGAAGGAGTTTCAGGTGTATAAAAATAAACCTAAAAATGTAATTTTTCTTTGCTTTGTGCTTGGGTTGAAGGCATCAGCTTGTCCTGTGTATCACATGAAACAGAAGTGCTTACTATCCTGGACAGTTATCTTTATTGATAGTGGAACAGAAAAATTCAGAGTATCTACATGGTGTAATGCATTACGATGTGATATAATTTATATGGATACAGAAAGTTGCTGTGGTTATTATACTAGGGATTTTTTAGATCAGTAGGAGAAAATAATAAGTTGCACTGTGTTTTGTAGTTATCTTCAAATCACCAGGAGTGAGCCAGGGCCCCATAACAAGGTTATGCTCAGTTTAAGAACTCCCATGAAAAAATAAGGAGTGAGACAGATGATTGTCAATCACAGGTTGAGTTCTTTATTTTTTTAAAGGGGAACTTTCTTCTGAGGATTTTAAAAAAAACCTTTCAGCATAACTTCTCTTCAATTCACTTTTTAGAAACTTGAGTTTTTTTGAAGTGAAATTTTGAAGTATAAAGTTAATATACATCAAGGGCAAAAGGCAGTACCAAATCATCCTGGTTTTAGTTTAAAAAGAAAGTGTGTGTGTGTTTGGTTAGAATACAAGTGTTAAAGAGAATGAGCTTGGAACTTCTGCCCCCAGAATTAAATTTAACAGAATGCCAGCAAGCTATCAGGTCTGCCACTGATAGCAGCAATTTTGTTGTACTTCTTGCATTCTGGGTAGCATTAATATTTAAATGTATAAACCTTTCCGTTATACTCTAAATTTCGATACAGAACTCTGGTACAAAAATTGAAAGCAGTTATTCTGTGGTATCAGTAGCCCATTTGTCTCTTTCAGAGATCCGTGAAGTTGTCTGTTGATTGTTGTGCCTAGAAATTAATTTTTCATTACCTGATTTCCTTAACCCAGACTGCCAACTGCAATTCAAAGTCATTCTTTTGGGAAATGTGAAAGCAGATCCAATACATTTTACCCAGGAGCAAATTTTTCCTCTCAGCCACTCGGTGGCACTAGGCTTCTTCAGAATGATGAACGCTGCTGTAAAATGTGCCTGGCTTTGGAGTACAAGGCTGTTCGATTTCTTGTGTAGTATGGTAGCTAAGCCTTTGGATTAAAACATGGTTTATGTTTTCCTTATTTTATGCAAATAACAGTCAGTATTTGGAGAGCATTTAGGAGCAGCATGCCACTCTGCAATGCAGAAAACTGTGTTCAGGCTTTGGGAAGAGAGCAAGAGGGTTCTTTTGATTTCTTGGCAGGTGAGGCCCGTGGCAAGGGAGCCTCTTTGAGCTTTTTATTTCTGATCGTGCCACTGTCATATCCAGGGAACTGTAACTCTGCAGTGCTAAGAAACTGGCAGTGCCTTGTCCTTGGAGTTGGGAAGGATATGAGCTCTCTCAAGAGAAAGGAAATCTGACAGATAAAATACCATGGCAAGTGAAATCCTTATGCTGAAGCTCAGCAAGGTCATGTGCCAAGCTTCAACTTCAGAGTTCTGTGGTGTTGCCTAAGGGGAAGAGATGCCTAAAGGCGCTGGGCAGCTGGCAGGCTAAGGAGTTCTCTTGTGATGTGGAGGAATGCTTTGTGTGAGGTAATGGCCAGGCCAGCTCAGCATGCTTTTACTCTGCCTCTGTAAGCATCAACTGGCTGTAGAAGAAATTTGCAGCTTTTTGAGTAGCAGAGTGAGAGTATCTAATGGTTCAGAGCTGTTGCTTAGTAGCAATGCAGGTACTGTGTGGAGGGGAAAATAAAATCCTGCTATGGAGTCATAACAGAGTTTAGACTTGGCTTCCTTTTTACTATACATTGTCTCAAGACGTTTCAGAATAGAACGATTTAGTAATAGACACTGCACCCAAATGAAAAAGCTAAATTTCATGCGATATGAGATGATACAAAAAAGATACTCTGTGAATTTTCTTTGTTTAATGTTGCATTAAATAATGCGTTTTTTAGTTTGTTTTCGTTTTTTTAGTATATAAACACTGCATAGAGATATTGATTAAAAGACACCTTTGCCATTCTGCATAGGCATAGGATGCTACCACTGAAAGAAGCCATTATGGCTGAGGCAGTTACAGCTCTCGAATTTCTACCTGGCTTTTGATTGTAGCTCATGCAGTGCTTGACTCTTACTCTTCGAAATATCTGCTGTGGCTCAGCTTCTGCATTTTGCCTTTAAGACTATCACTTTCCAATGTAATGAATGTTGGTAAAGAGGTTCAAAATTTCCTGAGGAAAGGACAAAAAAATTTTGTGCTTAGGCACTGGGACAGCATCAACCTTATTCTTTAGGAAAGTAGGCGAATGAGTTGTTGTTTGTAAAAGTTCACGTACTCTTTCACTGCAGAGCTGGGAGTAACAGTACTGCATAGTACTGATCTCCAGAACAGCCTTTATTTATGTGTGCTGGCTTTTTCACAATGATTGTGTTTGCTTTATGACTCTAGTAAGTGGGAAGAAAACAAAACCTAATTTTTGCTTAATCCAGTCTATACATACAGGGTTAAGGCTGCAGAAGGGATGGGCTTTGATGTTTGACCAGTTTTTTTTGCTTAACACATTAAGTAATATCTAGTCTTTATGTAGCTTCTGCTGCCTGTTTCAGGAACCTCTTTACCTCTGTACTTTTATTTTACACTAAAAGAAAAAGCAGCTAGGAGAAGGAGCTTACATGCAGAAAAGCATCCTAAAAATAGGAATACTGACCAAGAAGGAACATGTCACTGTTTTGGATGTGTGAAGATGTCTGCTAATCCTGGTAAAAAGTGGTATTGGAACCTGTTGTCTGAAGTGAGGTTAGAACCTGGTTGAGAGTAAGTAATTTGTAGTTTCAACATCACTGGTATTAGTATAGTGCAAGTACTCCAAGGTAAGGTACTCAGAAGTACAGCACTATTACTTCCGCAGTCCTGTAAACATTTGAAAATAATGTCAGTCTGCCAATGCTGAGACATCAAATACTTGCTGTTTAATACTTCAGTTTATTGTCAAAGTCATGACTGTGTAGACATGGAGGACTGCTCTCACTTAAGAGACTAAGTTATTTTTAGTATAAATTTGAAAGTTGTTATATGCTGAATAAGATTTTGTGGCAAGTATTCTCTAGATGAGTTTATTGTGATGGACCTACTGAAGCTCAGTCCATGAGGATTCATCTTATTCATGTTATGGGATAAAAACCTGACTTTAGCACTGAGCAAGTCTGGGTTTTTGTGGTGTTGCCTTCTTAGAGTGGGAATGAAACAGAAACAGTTTATCTGAACCTGTAAGTGCCACTATCCAATTCAAGACAGAAGACTGTGTTCTACTTAATTCTGAAAGAAAATTATGACCTACCCTGTGATCCTTTTAAACTCTAGACTATTGACCAAGAGGCTGTCTTCTTTTAGGCTTCTTAACAATTTGCCCTGAGCACCTATCTGTTAACAAATAATGAGAGCATTGATTCGATGAAAGGAAAAAAGCCCCAAACCGGAGCACATTAGACTATTAAATTAAAAATTTATTCCAATTAGCACTGGGGGGACTGCTTTCTACTGTACTAAATTAGGCCGCTGGGAATTAATGGCAAGTGAAAATCATTATAATGACAGTCTTTTTTGGGAAAGATTTGAGAAAGTTTCTGACAGTGTCACTATGACCTCAAAGAGTTTAAATTGCTCTCCAGGCAGAAGATGCATAAATGTTGATTAGTGAAAAAGGTCTTTGGAGTACTTCCTAGCAGAGCTGAACCTTTCTAGACTATCTGAGGTGTAACTTGTCAGTGTAATAAGCCACCCATCTCCATTTGTTCAAACACCAGGTTTGTAACATGCTCAGTATGAAGAATTCTGTTACTTCATATATGATATTTAATGGCAAGCTAGAGAGCCTTTAACAACCAAGTTGCTGATGCAGTGACTGCATATTTTCACTCACTGTCCTTCAAAACCAAAAATGTGCTATTTCTCTGCTTTTCTTTATTATATGCATGTTATTTCTGTTAAATTTTGTAGGAAGAATGGGAATTGTCAAAGAAACGTGGCAAATACAATTTAAAAGCAAAGGCACATAGTGAACAGAAAGAAATAGAAACCAAATTGGGGGTAAAACACATGTAAGCAGAGTGAAAAACAAGTTTTGTGCTTTGCTTGTGGCAAATCCTATACCTAATGTTTTACAATGTTGTTTTCTTCTGAACATCCAGACATTGATCCAATCTCTACGCTTGTCTGACATTTAGGCCCCATATGTATGTGTATATAACGTATGTTTTATGTAATATTATTATTCAAGTATTCACTGGTTGGAATGCATCAGCAGCTGCATTTTCACAATCTGATAAACGTGACATCAGTCTGATTTTTAAGTTGCTGTATTGACTTAAATTACTGAAGGATTGGATGTCCTGCCAGCAGGTAACAGTGTGTGAGGCAATTAACATTGCTAAGGGTTATGTTGTACTGAAAATGAACTGTGAGTTTGTTGCCTTACAAAGGGAATCATCATCAGCCTCTTAGGCTCTGAAGCAGTGGTAAAACTAGCGCTGTTGTGGGGGTAGGCTAGACAGACAGGGGTGCCCAAAAGATTTAAGCTAGCCTAATTATCTTCCCTGGCCTTACTGCAAGGAGTGTTTTACCTCTCCAAAAGTGTTGTGTTCTTTACTTTACTCTGGCAAGGAGATTGCCCTCCTAATAGCACAGTGACTTCATCAACAGAAAGTTTTTTTGGGGAGGCAAATTCTGTAACACAGTCAGAGTCTGTTGGTTGTGCCCAGTTGTGGTTGACAAGGTGAGTTGCGGCTTTGTGCAGTTTTGGTCATCTCTGAATTTGGACATAACAGCCAACTGAACTCGGATACCCATATAGTGTTCTGTTCTTAAGCTGGGCATGCCTGGCATGCCAAATTTTTCTGTTCAGGTGAGGCACCTGTCTAAATCATGGGGAAGAATTGGACAGTGTTTCATAGATATTGATGCTGTTCTTCCATTCTGTGGTCTAGAGCCAAATATTTGTTAGAAAACCATGCACACGTAGATACTGAAAGAGATAGGTCTCTTAAGCATCAGGTAGTTCTGAAAGTACAGGGGAGAAGTAACAAAGCCAGTAAAATGGCTGCATTGCAGGATTTCCAGCAAGTGGTTGTGGTTTCTATCTCTGAGATTTAGGTAACTCTCCAAGATGACATGTTGCGTTTTGCATTGCTGCTGTTAGTCAAAGCTTGTAACAGTTTGCCTTGCTTCAGGTTCCAAATTCACTGCCCATTCAACTGTGATAATTTAAAAAAAAAAAAAATCTTTCTTCTGGACCAGTAATTGACATTATGCTTTTTCTTCCAATAAGAAAAGAAAAACCAAATACTAAACCAAAGAAAGTATGCTGTAGTGGAAAAATGCCATTTGAGCAGAAGAATTTCTCAAAGAATGCTATAAACCCCTGTTTACCAAAGCAGCTGTAGACCACAGTTGCCATGGAAACAGAAAGAATTCAAATAATATTAGCCATAGCATATCTATTACATATTGCATTAATGACACTATATCAAAGCGTCACTTGTGGTTTTATTTACAGGACTCACTTCTCAGTGATTTATCACCAATATTAGAGGTTAGAATTTAAAATTAGAAAAGGAAGGTTCAACCTTAATTGGTTTATAATAATATTGGAAAGGAAAAATAATTTATTTAATCATACATCTAGAAGAGCTTTGAGTTTTTGATATGCAGAAAGTTCTTAGTCTTTTCTCAGAAACAAAGTCATGCTCAAGTCATAAAACAGATTATCCTCATTTGGCATCCAAAAGGGCTGACTCCAACAGTATAGATGGTATAATTAGAACTGGAACATTCTTTTATTTATAAGAAAAATAAATCGGTTCTTGAGCTTGGTATGCACCTGTTTGGAGACAGGGGTTTGAATTCAGCTGTGTCTGCCAGATGAATGTGGCTGCTGCTGGACTGTGGCAATTGGTGAATTGTTCTGATGTAGTTTGTCTGAACAGAGATAGTCTTTAAATAGGAGTTTGATACAGGAGTGGTAGAGGTTTATCATGACTATAAATATTGAGGTTCTCCCTCTTGTATCCTCTGATATAAAATCTTTTTCTTTTTGGCACCCAGCTGCTCACCAGTTCTGTCGTTGTAGTCTTTTTTTCCCCTCTGTCTGTACCACTGGCTGAGAAAAGGCAGAAATAAAATTGAAGATTCCTTAGGTGTCATAAAGCAAATTTTGACCCTTTAAATGTTGGTTGAAGCACTGACTTGGGTGCTTTCAGGACACAGACGAAGTTTCAAGGGAAAAAAGGTTTAGATGTAAGTTACATTTGTAATTTGAGTGGTTTCGGAAAAAATAACTGACCAGTCCATGTGTTGAATAACCTGTTGGACACTGTTTAGATGTACTCACATCTCTAAGGTATAGACAAATAAGCTTCACAGAGTGGTCTGAATTATACCTTATATAAAGAGATGGGATAGAGATGTTCAAGGAGCTTTTTCTGCATTTGGCAGAAAAATCTGGCATGAGCGCAGAAAATTTTCCCAAAGCTGTGTGCTGATAATGACTGCACTAGAATGCTCGCATAACGCTTCGCCTATTACAAAAGCTGTAAAAACATTAACTAATCCACAAAGCAGATTACATGTTGCGGATGTGTCCCTCTTCTGGGAGGAAAGCATATGTGTGTGTGAGTGAGGAGGGAAAAAAATCTATTAAAGGAGGCTGTGTTTGGTCCCTTTAAGCTTTATTGTATTTCTTTAGCTGTATTTTCATACTTTCTTAAAAGTAGGGTTTTTTTCTTAGGATTCTGTTAATGCAATTGCAGATTGATATATGAAAAATGTACACACCTTTTTGAACACAGAAAATCCCATTGTCTTGATTCTGTTTACAACCAAGGTGAATCTCAACACTCTAAAATTATTTGAAAGAGTGGTGACCATTCAGCAAAGCACCTCTCTGTCTGAAATTACAGGTT
Source organism: Eopsaltria australis (assembly GCA_034509425.1). Classification (NCBI taxonomy): domain Eukaryota; kingdom Metazoa; phylum Chordata; class Aves; order Passeriformes; family Petroicidae; genus Eopsaltria; species Eopsaltria australis. The sequence goes on along the minus strand of JAVTVJ010000146.1, from coordinate 1,751,316 downwards.
TTTCCTTTTTTTCACATGTACAGTTCTCAAGCTTTCTGCTGCACAGAAGCTTTGGCGCATTTTCAATGTGGCTTTTACTTCAAAATGCTTGACAAATAGTGAATTCAGGGTTAGGTGATTGCTGTCTTGTTTCATGTTTGTCAAGAGCTGATCCTTATCTAGGGTTGACTTGAACAGGGATTTAGAACTCTATAATAGACGCTTAAAATTGCTTAAATTTTCTTAAAATTGCTTAGAACTAAAAATTGCTGAGGCCACCTCCTGCCTCAAAGCTCCCTTCAGAGCTGTTTATCTGTCCCTGTGTTCACGTATCTGGATATAAGTGTATGACTTAGAGATGGCTGCTGGGTTAAAAATGGGATTGTTTAGGAGATGAGGAACAAGGCCAGTCGTGCTGGGAGTGTGGGTGCTGGTTAAGGCAGTGGTCCTTTCCATTGCTCTCACTGGGTTTGTGGAGGCCAGCCTTTGCCTCTCTCAGGTGTTGGAAACTGGATCCAAAATATGCTGCTTCTTTCTTCCTCATCTTTGCTCACTCATGCTTGATGGTTTTGTCTGTATCAGCCTCCACCCCAAAAGGAAAGGGAGGGGACCTTACCTACCTCTCCTATAGGTCATCTAATTTTTGGAATGGGGACTAGTTCTGATTCCGTCACTCCTCTGTCCTGCCTGTCATACCACCTTTTTTGTCATCTTTCTGAGGTTTTTTATGTGTTTTCCTATACTTGGTTTGTGTAAATATGTCACTATTCTCTGTTTGAGTCTTTGGAACTTCATGTTATTAATAGTCCTGTGCAGTGTTACAAAATACTATTTTCTTATTATCAGTTATACAATTGGTGGCTTTCCTGTGCTATCAAAACACTGGCTATTGCCCCCTCTATTTTTGACTGACAGTGTGGCAGCACAGGAGCATGGGCAGGTCCTGTTCCTGCCACCAGCAGTGCTTGAGCTTGGCTGTATTCCCCTTGTGTGGCTCCAGGGAGTTGGCCAGATCTGTGGCACAATGAGCCCTGTGTCAGTGAGTGCCAGCTTGAGACCTGTTGGGAGAGTCCATTAGTTATAATCGCTCAGGCAAGAGGAGCATCATTGCAGACATTGATTTAATGCACAGAGAGAATCGAAAGGGCAGAAACAGCAATCGGATGGAAAGTGCTGCTCTTCCCTTAAATGGCCGAAAGAGTGCAGGCAGAAAATATTTTGAAGGATAGTGTGATGGATCTGAGCTCTGTAGTTAAACTATTCTGTTAGACTGCTAGTTTTCTGTCTTTGGTTCTTAAGGGCACATTAATTCATTATATAACTGGATTTTCACATGTTAGCTACAGAAAATGTTCTTACCAAACATTGCAACATTTATTTTTTCATTTCTAAAATCTTAAATTTATTCGTGTAGTGAATAATACACTTTTTGGGTGCTGCTGTTCAGGAAAAAAGAACTGTTTTAAGCTGCTCTTGGTGTATGAAAGTAATCCATAAGCTTTGCACTTGATGTGAAGATTTTTAGGCTGTTGGCAGAGATTCTATGTTTTAAAAGTTCTTCTGTTTGCTGGATTTCATGTACTTTCATTTTCCCTTTGAAGTGTGTGGGAGAGAGCAGAAGGGGAAATACTTCATTATGTCCATGAATTATTCAGGTACAGTTCTAGCAGCTAACATTACTTTAAATAGCTCAAGGTCTTTCTTTTTCCTTGACTATGTCTCAGTTTTCATTCTTATGCTGATTGTATGCCATGTTCCTTTGTTGAATACAATTTTGATGAAGTACTATCCTTTGGCAATCTTCAGAAATCATTTCAGTCTTGAAATAAGTATTTAATTCTGTTCTTCTCCAGCATCAGATATTCAGTGACCCTCAGTTGATACAGGTGAATTGTCATACATGTGACTTTACAAAAAATCAAATTATTCTCCCTAGAGTGTGTTTTCTATATACTCTTGCAAAGGCATTGATCTCAAATAGCCTCCCACATATATTTCCACAGTGAAGGAAAAAAGGAATCTATGATATTAAATATTAACATACTGTTATACTCTGAGAGGAATTTTACAAACCACATTTAGTACCTCATTTCAATGGGGAGGTGTGAACATTAAATCCTTATATTTTGGAAATGTCCTTCCCTCTCCCACCAATAATATATAAAAATCTGTATTTAGAAAATAGTTAAGAACAATAACACAGAGGAAGACAATTGGAAAGGTGTCTGAAGGCCAACATGAGAGTAAAGGAAAGCAAAACAGAACCCAAAGTGAGTTCAAAATACTATTCTTGTAGTTCTAAAAATATCTCTGAAAATCCAGTGATTGCTGCATAATCACTTATGCAAATGAGACCCTTGCTATTATTTCTGGGGGGGGAAAGTGTTAAAAAATTATTCCCCTGAGGTTTAGGGCTTACCTGATAAAGTCTAAAGAGGCAGTGGGGCAGAACTACAGATAGAGAAAGGCATCTCTGTGTGTGTGTGTGTGTGTGTGTGTGTGTACAAGGCGCAGTTTTCCAAGAGGGATGCCCATGACCAAAGCGCAGCTGCTCAGTTTAAGTTGCAGCAGCAATGAGTATTTTGCAAGGCAAACATTAGAGGAAGTGCAGTGACAAAAGAGTGTCAGACAGTGCCAAGCTTGACCAAAAGAGCCGTTAAAGATTGAAATGTGGTCAATACATTCATGTTCATGACAGTAAGGTTATAGCAATATATTTGTAATCGTAGTTTCCTTGTGTATAGTTCCTTCAGCGACGGATGTGTTTGAGAGAAATGCTTTTGAACTGAGTAATTGCAAACGTGCCAATGCTTCAGTCTTGTAGCTTAAGTTGCTTACTGGACCTCAGGTTCTCAAAGCCCTTGAAGAATCTGTGAGCAAATAGTCAAGATTTTATTGCAGTATCACAATACAGCAATGAAATGGAAATCTCAGTCTGTGTAAAAGAACTCAGAAATACACTGGAAAATGCAATGCTCCAGATTCAGCCTGTGTGTGGTATCAAAAAACACTGGTCAGAAAAAAAAAGTTGCGTCCTCTTGCTCAGCAAAACAAGATTGGTCAGGGCTGAATCTCTCTCAAGATTACGACTATAGGACTTGAAAAATATACAAAAATTGTTTGAATATCATATTGACCAGGGACTGCATGTTAATTAGAATAAAATTATGAAATAACAGATACAACCTTCCAAAAATGCTGGTGATGACAGAGAATCTGTGTCTGCAGCCTTTGGGACCTTGCTGTTACTTGATTATTTCAATTGTTTGAGGTGCAAGAAGTCTAGAATAAAGGTGTGTGAAAACATGAAGAAACGCATCTTTTGATTGGTGCCACTGATTACAGGCTGGTTCAAATGGGGAGATTTGTTACCTAAAGCCAGTTATTAAACTTGGTTTTATGTAGTAGTTGTAAATGCTCAGTTCTGCATGGGTTTGGCCTGCTTGGTTTATATGTATTGTGCAATTGATACAGTTTTGCAAGGTCCATGTAGAATTGATTTACATGGCTTAACAAAATAATATACATTAGTGTATTTGTATATTCATATGTCTGTTTTATTGCCATTTTTGAATAGCAGAGTAGTCAATTTTTAGAGGAGTATGCTGTAATTCTATAAGCAGTAATTTCACTAGGTATTTATGTAAGTTAGTTGTTTGGAATAATAATTAGAAAATATATAGTAAAGGAACCTTCATAAAAAGATATTATTTGCTTTTTACTATTTAATTAAGCCCAATGGTAGATTTGCAACCTGTTATCTTGGGCATTTTATATATATTTACTGCTAAAACTGTTGTTATTTATTCCAGCTTTCAAACAATTTTGAGTGTTTTTCTCTGAACGGAACAGATATAAAAATAATTAAATACTTGACTATTCTGGACAGGGACTAAAATTTATGTATTATGCTCTAGATTTGTTTTGAGTTATAGGTTATAGGAAGAGAAACTGGAAAGAGAGAAAGGAGATAGGGAGGGTACAAAGCTGTAGGAAGAAAATCCCCTTGAACAAGCCTGAGTAAAATTAGTGGCTGGGGGGAACTGTGTGTCTAGTACATCTCTGTTACAGAAATATTTCCACTGCTTCTGAACTGTACCCATGCAAATCATTGGGTCTTTGATGCTAAAACTACTCGTGGGTCATATTACTTAAGAGTGTTAAGCAGGTCGTGACTAGGCCCAGACTAAGTTGAGTACCATTGAATTCAATGAGTCCTGTGTAAGATACCCAGCTGCTGGATGAAAATAGCAGTTTGTACTTCTTGTGGTTGCTGAAAGAATTTTAAATGTGAATTTTGTTAATAAGAAGTTAGTGGTGCATTGAAATATTCTTGGATTAACATCCTGTTCTGCTTACAGCCATTATTGGTTATCATGAATTGCTGCTTTCCATTCTGAGTTAGTAACATTTAAATTATCACTGCTAAATACTTGTGTGAATAGAAAGTTTTAAAAATAACAGTGGTAGGCCACCAAGTCAAAGGTGGAAAGGATGGTTGGCAAACGGAGTTTGTTAGTTTTTAAACTGGTTGCAGGCTGTGTTGACCAGGAAAATGTGAGATGTGGGCAAACGATTGGCTGTGTTCACATGCACTTCTCACAGGTTATGATCAACTTCCAGATTGACTAGAAGAAAAAAGCACCATCACGTTAATTTTGAGTCTTATAAAGGCGGAATGGTAGTTGAAGTCAAGTAGACACTGGAAGTAGGAAGTACGTTTTAAGGCTTCTGAGGGGCTATTTCGGAGTCAGTAAAGATGTTTTTGCTGCACGGTTGTACCTTAACTAAATGGTTTGCTTCCTGAAATGAATAAAAGGTATGCCACCCTAAATAGACAAATTGTTCCTGAGGACCTTGATGGAAGAATTAATTTCTTTTTCTTTGTGTAGCAAAGCCTTGAAACTATTCACTTGGAATGCTCTTCAGGGCTCAATCTCTCTCCTATTTTATTTTTTTAATATTTAATTGTGTTATTCTTCAAAGACTGTCGTGGCAGTGGTGAGGGGAAGACTGGGCAAAGGGTCAAGAGATATTAAACTTTAAAGGAAATTAGAATTTTTGCTAATTGTCATAGCAACAAAGGAGTAATGAATCCTGGTGAGGAGGCAGAGGGGTGGAGGATGTTGGTGTGCACGCGCAGCGGTACCACTGAGCTGTGCTGTGGCATTACGCAGGTCATTCTGGGAGCTTGGCTCTCTTATTTTCTAATTATATGTTTTCAGAAAATATCACTTAGTTAGAACAGCCCTGGGAATCTAACTAATGCTCTCTGCTTTAGTGGGCTTTTATGTGTTCGTGAGTTTGTTTTTGGTTTGTGCCCATGGAAGAGATCTGCCCACAGGTGGGTGATCAGAGCCGGGAATCAGCTGGACTGCCATCATTGACAACCTTGGCAGTGGAGCAGCCTTGTCAAGCCCTTGCTCCTGCCATGAGCCCTTGTTCCTGCTCTAATTTGCTTGGTCCCAGTCCTGTGATTTGTCCCTTTATAAAGAGCAAGTGAACCCCTGGGAACAGAGGGAGACTATTTCCCTGGAGGAGGTACTTATGAGAAGAATAAACCTGAGGGTCTTTTCTTTGTCACTTTAACTTGCCTACTGTTGTTGGTGCAGTTGAAGAGGCAGTGAGAAAGAGAAGGCCAGTGGGTCAAAGGTGCTTTGGGAGGGCAGCTGGGTACCCTCAGCTCAGGTGGATGAGAAGAGGTGCTGCTGTGTGGAGCAGGATGTACATCAGCCGTGCAGAACAGAGAGGATACATGGAGCATGGCTTGCTGCCACTCAGAGCGTTACTCAGGAAGTGAAGGTCTTCCTGAAAGGCAGTGATAAGCAGGAGGAGAGTTGAATAGAAACCTTTTTCTTTTGGTCCCTCTTACATGGTTCTTCAGCTCTTCAGTTTAGAAAATGTGGTTCTGTTTATGTTTTGTTAATTCCAAATCAAATGGAATTTGTTTCTTGAAGGCTGTGAGTCACTGTGTTTTTGCAGGCAATCTCCCAGGATTTCAGACCACACATAAATTACTGCACAAGATGCAGGAGATGCTCAATTAGCATGAATTCATTGCTCCCTGCTAGTACAGCTTATCAAAGGATGCTCAGCATTAATATCAACGTGGATTCAGTTGATTACCTGTAATATAGACAATAATTTTAAGGTAAAGAACAAACCTGTATACACCAACCTTTTTACCTTTTGCCTCTACTGGCATAAAAAACTTGTAGCTGTTGCTTAAAAATTGCAGATATTGTTCTTCTGGACATTTTCACCAAATTTTTTGTTGCATTGACAAAACAATATATAAAGAAAGTATTTTGTGCATTCTTTTGGTTTTAATACACCGTTTGGTTAAGCTTGAGTGCATAATAGCATCTAAATTTAAAAAGGGAGCGAAAAATATTGTAACAGCATTAGCAATGGGTTCTATATCTCATAAGAGGTTCCTTGTGCTGATGGTAAGTCAGGTAAAGAATGCAAGAAAAAGTCCTTGTGTTGCCTATGTGTTGTTTGTGAAAGAGGAGAAAGAGCTTGAAGAAATAATTGCTCCAAAGGGTTGAATAGGTGCAAGTGGTGAGTAGGAATAAGAGGTGACATCTGTTGTGGTGGGAAAATACTTAAAAGAATTAGAAGGAATGTAAAAAAGTGTGGTTGGAACTGAAGTCAAGAAGGCTTTTACGAGTTCAGTGTACACTAGTGTTGGGAGCATGTGCAGTGCAAGGGTGCTAGCATCCCATGCAGCATCTAATGACCTATTTGCCTGTGGGTGGACTGAAGAATAAAGCCCTGCAATATTGCTTGTTGATCAGCAAACAAAATGCCAGCTGGAGAAGGCATTGCATTAGCTTTGATTAGGTGTTGGTGACTGTGGTGAAAATCTGTCTTACCAGGTCAAAATAAATGACCACAGAATAAAATACACATGGGAAGAAGATGGAGAATTAGTGTCCCTGTGTGTAAACCTGTCTTAGCTGTCTGTGGTTAAGGCTTGGTAAACAAAATTGATCACCAAATGGTAATGGGGACCTAAGCAGCTACACTTCATTGTCAGATTTCTTCTCTGTCTATATAAGCCTTTTCCACTCACATAAATACTTAAAAATTCACGAGTTGATAATTCATACCTGAATTTTCTGTTTATGCTGATTTTGTGTCTCTTTATCCTTGGGATAAATAGAACAGCAAATCTGTCTTCCAAGTATATTGGTGAGGGCAGGCAGTGTTTTGAATGTCAAAATTTAATAAAAAACGTGTACTGATACTTTTATGTTGTGCTAAAAATAACAATTTTATTCTTCATATAAAGTTATGATTTATCTTGCAAAGACACAAAACCATCACTGAACAGTAAAAAAAAATAATCAGGTAGATGGTATTACTTGTACTTCTGGGACTTTTTGTTAAATATTTGAGATCCTCTAAAAAGAGAATGGAGACAAACACGTTTCAGCTTGGACAGTTGTTTCATACCATTTCTCACTGGTCTAATGTTAGCAGAAAAATTTTCTGTAGCTCCTAGTTAAACATGTTTTCCAGATCTGATTGGAAATTATGTTGTGCAGAGCCATTTGGCTAAAACGTCTGTTTAAATGCTTCTAATGCTTTTCGAAAAAATTAACTAATTAATTTTTTAAAATCTGTACTAGGATGTTTTGAATAACTTGGGTTCCTGTGAGTTGGATGAAGATGACCTAATGCTTGACTTGGAGTTCCTGGAAGAGCAACATCACCATCGTTCTGGTAAGTCAGATAAATGCTGTCTGTTTTCAGTGAGGTATTGTTATTCTAGAAAAATACAGTAAATATGTTCAGTACAATTACTTGGAAATAAAAAGAAGTAATTTTCTTGGAAGGGAAAGAGTGGTATTCATTTTCTAGAGTTATTGCTAAATGTGTTGGTAATTAATTAGAAAAGTGCTCTTTACACAGCACTTGGACTTCATATGGTCAGTTATGAAATGGAAATGATTTTTACAGCTACAGAAGAATTTCAGTACCAAGGGGAGACCCATCTGTTTTTCTAAATACTTAAAATGACTGCTGCTTACCCCAGGCACTTAACAAAAGAGCATTGGTGGAATAATTGCGATCACATTTTGTGTGTGCCAGAATAATATTCTTCAAATAAAGAAGATTTGGCTTGAAACATGAGTGAAACTTGATCATTTCTCTCATGGTTGATTACAACCCTGTTGCACTGCTTTGATTAATACCAATAAACTATTGCTATATACTGTGTTTACTACCATTTTATGATAGGATTATGCAAGGTAAGTTGTAGGACCTGCAATGAGCAATGTTGCATTTCCTTTGGCTGGGATGTGGGACAGCAGGTCCTTGTCTGTGAATAGGGGAAGTCCTCCTAACTCAGCAGGGTTTGGAGAGTCTTCAAACCTATGTGAGATTTGTGCTTGATCCCAGGAGGAGATCTGAGTTGTACTCTGTTGTGATGCTCTGTTCTGACAGTGCTGTGTGTTTCAGCAGGAGTAATTCTCACCCTCTTTTACCTGCTGTTCCCTGGTCCCAGTTTCTCTGCTCACCCATGTAGGTGCCTGTAGTGCTCATTGCTGCAGACTTATGTGGAAGTGGGGTTTTTGAGACATGTGCTGGCTGGTGTGGACCATCTTTAATTCTGGTCCCTTCTTAGATGCAAGTTTAGCAGTGGTTACAGATAAACTGCTTGAATTACGCTCCTGTTAGATATTTTTTGTGTGTGATGATTCTGTCAACATATCTGAATTATCTCTATGATAATTCTGTTTAACCATTGTACTGTGCTTTTTAAACCTGTTTGCATATCTACTTATGGGATGAGACATCTGCTTTCTTTGGTAGAGAGTATGGAGGGTTGCAGCAATAATATGTGCATGGTCATAGTTTTCTAAATTATTGGGAGCTGGGAGGCAACAAATGAACTGCACAGAAAAGGCCCTTTCTAACCCATACTGAATAATGCTGTTAACTGGTTACAGAAAGTTAAATGATGGGTAAAGAAATGTGGTTTCAAAAAGCTTAAAAAACAAATATTACATTTTATAAGATATAATCATGTGGGGTTTGGACTTATTTCTTCCCTGGACCTGTTGGAAACAAGTTAACTGGTAGAACCCTTTTCCATAAATAAACTTCCCTAACATGTTGCATTTGGCTTGACCTTTGTTTTCCTTCTTTTTTCACAAAGCACTGAATTAACAGTGAAAGAAAAGTTATGTCCAGCATATGATTGCAAAGATTTTGTAGCAGCTTCTAGAACAGCTAAGATAATCAAGACATACTTGATAGGGAAGTAATTTAGATGGAGATGTGATATGACACATAATCTTCCTGCTCTTGGCTCATTATCCAGAGCAAATGAGATGCTTTTAAAACAGGGATCTACATTGTCCTCTGAAGAATGGTGACCATTTCTGTTCTGAGCAATAATGTAGAGACACACAGTGCAGAGTGCATATTCTCTTTAAACACAAATGTGTTTATTTTGGCAATGTTTCCTCTTTGGCTTTATTTGTTTGGTGGCGTATCTAGCTGCAAAAAATTTAGTGTTTCCCTAACTGTCACTGTTTTTTAAGTCATTCAGTTGGAAGAAAGATTTGGAAGGATAGAACCACAGTATGGAGTTGACTCAATTTTACCACATAAAGCTGATGTCTTTATATTGCGTTAGGATCTGGCACAAAATGTTTATTGTGGTTGTAAGTCATCCTCTTGTGTTAAAATATTGAGGTAATGTGCTTGATTTTTAGTGATTTAGCATATGAATTCTACTGAAGTGCATAAAAGCCTTGAATTAGACACTGACATCTAAACACTGTTAACAAATAGCTTTTCTGATTCCTCGGTTAAGTTGTGGGCCAACTTCCAGGATTTAAGACTTCAACAAAATTTCTTTTTAGTAATTCCAAGTCAATACATTCTGTTTTTACTTCTGAGCTTGCTGTTTTCTTCCGAGAGGCATCTCTATTCACACCTAAATAGAATTCTTATAAACTTCTTCAGTTAAATTGTATTATCAAATACTTTTGATGCAATTTTTTTTTACAGACACCAGAATACAAAAGTGATTAAGTGATCACATTGAAGATATACTGTTAATTTAATGCAGAGCTTTAAACTTTTATAAACCCATGAGATTGAAAGTGATCATATTTCTGGGCATGTACATATAAGCTCTTTCAGGTAATTGGGAGGTAATATATGTTTTTTCGAAAGATCTTTAATCCTGCCCACTTCAGAAACAGGAAGACAGCAGATTGCACATGGAGGATGAGCCAGTACTTTTATTGTAGAATATGTTATTCTAATAGAATTTGAATAAAACCAAAGGACTGTTTAATTCTTTGAGTATGTGACTGGTGTGAAGAGTAGATGATTTTCTATAATTTTTGCCAGTAGCATGTTCGTTGAACTCTTTGTAAAGGCTTTAAAGTGATGGGCTTGAGAGTTTACCTATGGCTCACTTCAGTAAAATTTGGTCAAGACAATTGCAGACGTATAGACTTGTCAGCCTCCTTTAGTTAGAGGTTGGACAGATATGCTGTCTATTCTATAGAAGATTCAGCCCTACGTTATGTCAGCTTTACATATTAAAGCCATTTTATTGCAGTATTTCTTTACCTTCCTAATGAGTTCCTCATGTTTCTCTCATATTTCCAGGGAATCTGTGTATCTGACACTCACACATGCATCATACTGAAGTCAACTGAGAGCTAATGCATCTGTTCGTAGTCTGTAATCAGAATAAAGGTGTTCATGAGTATAAAAATATTGCACAAAATGCAGCCTTTTGAATAGAAACATTAAAATTATGCTCTTCTGGAAGTGAAAGGTATTAACACTACTGTGACTATTTGTAATACAGTAAAAATCCTGTTGATGTTCTTCATACTGATGCTGATTACAGCATTTATTTTGTTAAGGCCATAGAGCCATCTTGCCATTCACTTTTGCCCCGTTTGGCTCTTGATAAGCAATTCTGTGGGGAGAAATGTTCCAAGAGAAGCTCTGTTCAGTATTTTAACAAATAGATTGAAATATGAAGAGGTATAATAGGAAAATTATTCAGTTCTTTCTTCAGTTGTTACAGAGGGATAACTAAGGAATAGCTAGGAATGACAAATTACATGAATACAAGGGCTAACATCACATTTTTAACTTGAATATCACAAACTATTCTGTGGTCAGTAGGCTGTATGCAACATCTGTGTCATTTAAACATAGTAATTCTAAAGAGCACTGCCCCAGTTAATAAATACTGTTGATGACTTGATTAACTGCGAATTGAGAAGTTCTCTTAAATGCCATTAGGAGCTCCAGTTTTTTAGAGATTTGTTAGTTAAGACGCTATTTACAATAGTTTCTGCTTTTAGCTGCTGTGGTTTTACAGAACAATATTTGTTAGTATGAGGATATGTGTCCAACTTTGTGCTGAAGCTGACTAATTTAACAAAATAATTGTATTGTATTGATCTACCATTGTTTTAGTGACTGTTTATGAATAGAAAATGAGATTAGATTGGAAAGATTTCTGGAAGAATTCTCTCTAAAGGAGTTTTCAAGACGAGCTGTGAGCCACTTGGCAGGAGGTGTTCCAGAAAGTGGAATGCTGTATTAATTAAAATATAGAGATAGAAAGGAGAAAGAGACAAAGATCTGTTACCTCTTTTGTTGTTTGTGGTGGTTTTTATTTATTTCTTCATTTATTTATTACTCCAGCTCTTTTTTTACTTAAGTTCTTGTTCTGTCCTCTCAACTTTTCCCTAATGAGCTGGTTGCCCTCCAGCAGCATCCTCATGAAATGAGGTTCCTGCAAAAGGGTGCTATAAATCCTTAGGAGTACTAGCAAATTAAAAAATATCCCTAAGTTTTTCTCTAACCATACAACAGAAGAGAAGGAGACACCTGCAAACCTCAGGCAGATGCTTCTACATTGGATGTAGATGTCTGTGCTTTTCTCGTCTTAGCATGGCTTTAGAAGTCTGGAATTCCCTCATTTCCGACTTTCTCTCTGTAAGTGAGTTTACTGCTTTAATTTACTACTTTTGCTTCTCTTTTAAAGGCTGTATTGTTGAGATAAAGAATGTAAGACAGAGACATTTTATTATTCCACCTAACAAAATTGCTTTGAAATTTAATAAAATAGTATTTATATAGTACTTGGTGAGTGCAGAGCGCTACTGCATGCAAATTCAAAATATTAATCAATGTGATTTGCTGAGAGTTTTGCATACTGTTCTTAAGCTGGAAGGCTTAAAATGAAGCATAATATGACATACATGATGAGTCTTGAGGGTGCCTTTTTATTAATCTAAGTAAATTAGACTTTTAAAATATGCTGCAGCGTTGATTTCCGGTTGTAAAATAATGAAGTCAGTGGTTTCCATAGCAGGAAATCATTGCAGGTTTATAGAAAGTGACAGCATTAATTTAACCTCATTCATTTTCCTTTTCCCTTGTGAAACATGATGTATTTGATTCCAAGTATTGATTAGTCAAATGTATGAGGAAGACCTTAATATTCAATGATGCAAGCAGTGAGGAATTTATTCAAGTAACGCACATTAATGTGCGTGAATTGTGTGCTGGTGTTGTGCCATAGCCTATTGAAAACCAAATGGTTTTATGTGGTTGGTGTTGTCACCAAATCAGGACTAGAGTAAATAGTAGCCTTTTCTGAAAGTTCACAGAAGAACAGCTATCCAAGGACTTTGGTAATTCCTTCAGTGTTTTCCATTGGTGGCATAAAACAGGTGCCCTGCTTCCTCCTACAAAGATGTGTGTATAGCTGGGATTTGCAGCAAGTGGTCTGGCTGGAAGTTGGGGGACTGCACCTGGTGCGGAATATTAAGCACGTGCTCCTGTCTCTTCCCCATCAGGTTCCACGCTACGCAGTGACTATTCATGGGTGTGATATTGATTAGCTGTGTACCCAGACTGGCCTGTGCATCCATCATGTTGTGGCTGGAATGCCTGCTGAATAGTTTTGAATAATGTAGGTTGCTGAAATTTTTAGGAGATATTTGTCTTCGGCCGGTGCTTTGGCTGCTTTGGGTTTAATGCCTCAGCTTCAGCTGAAAAGCTATGACCCATGAAGCATAGATACTTCACCCAGCATATCTCAGAAAGGAAATTATTTATCTCATTCACTGGGGAAAAAAAAGTGGAAATATGAAGTTTGAAATATGAAATTTTATATGAATATGAAACTTTATAATCCATCAAAATATTATTTAGCTCTTAAAAAAACAAATGCTTTCAGAAATGGAACACATTATGGTCAAACTTAAGTTGGGACCATGTCTGTTAGAAGCGTTTTAAGTGTGTTCTTAACTCTGTAGTAATGCATGTTTTGGTACTTGCTTAAGCTTTATGAATGAAATGACAGATTGCAGGATGGGTTTTGCAGGCTGAGAGGAAGGCAGAAAGGGTTTAGATATAGACACAAAAAATACTTCTGTAAACATCAAATTAGAGTCATGCATTATATGAGAATATGGTCTTTTAGTAACATCACTACATTAGATATTAGCAGCCTCACCAACAAAAGCACAGTGTAATTGTTATTTTAGGAAACAAAAGTCTGGCATTTGTATTGTGTTTCATTTAAATCCAGCTAGCCTGCAGATCAATTCCCATCAGTACCCAGCCAAACTAAATTGTTGGTGTAATGACCCAGTGATATTAATTAGGTGGTTGCTGAGTTATTTTGAATGTGATGAACAAACTGTGTGAAAATTCTGTGGTGAGTTTGGAGTTCCTCCTGTGTCTTATTAATTCAATATACTAATTATTTTTATTAATTTTTCAATAGATGGTAGGAGTGCTGAGCTGTGATGAAATTTCTTTGGTCTTTTTGTGGTTTTTTTTGACCAGGAGTTTGTCAGTGCAAGGAAAGCAAATTTTTCAAAGGTTTTGATTTGCCTTTTAATAGATAATAGGAAAAAAAACCCCCTAACTATGCAGATAATAGGAAAAAAAGACCCTATCTATGCATTTTTATTAAACAGTTGCTTAGAGCTGGAGAAGAAATACTTAGGTAATTTGAATGTGTTGCTTTGGTCATGAATGTGTTGTTGGCAGCAGATTATGTTTCTGTGTTTAAAAACAATGACCTGTTTTGATTTTTAATTGGAACTGGGCACTCAGCTCCTTGAGCACTTCTGAAACCCTTGTCATTGCCAAATGCCATCTTTTAGAGTTGTATGTGTTGCAGAACAGGCTAAACTAGAGCAGCATTTCTTTAGATTTCTGTTTGAAATGTGTAAAGCATTTTGGTTTATACTTACAGGTTTTGAACAGAATAAAGATTGTGACAGTAAAGTAATAGAGAATTCTCTGTCTGCAAAGAGGAGGTTTAAAGATTATTTAGCTAACATCTTGCACTGTCACTACAAATTCTGGATAATGAGGTAATAAAAAAGTAAGAAGTACTAATAATGAACAAAACAAAAAGTGATGTGTGACTTCACTCCATTAATTACACCACTATACAGATATCCTAACACCAATTAAAAGGGAAAGCTCATGTTAGTTTTCAGTTTTGCAAGAGAAAACATCTTGCTAAATAAATGCCTGCAATTCCTCCATCAAACTTATTCGGGTAAAGGGAAGGCAGCACAAGCCACTACTGTGGTCAGCCTGATTTCACACATACATCTGAATTCCAGCATGGATTTGAGGCATGGAGGGGAGAGTCACGTGCCACTAGTCTCCATATATCTAGAAAAAGTTATAACAGAGATATTTTCTTATATTTTCAAAATGACCTATTCTACTAAGTTGCACATTTTCCCCTGAAGCATTGTTTAATAAATATTGCACAGTAATATAATAACTCAAGGTCTCCAGGGAATGAAATAAAACTTGGCATCTTCTAAACTCTTCTAACCACGATCTATAGCTTCTGTAAGATCACCAAGCATGGAGGAAAGGGATTTTCACCAGGTTTGCAAGTGAAAGTATGTGTGGCAGTATCAAATAAAAGCAGCATATTTGTGTTAGTCACAAATAACCATTGCACACTTGTGGCTCGGCCTGCCTTAGGACTCTGGAAGTGTAAAGTGCTGAGAGTAAGGAGAAGAAGAAATAATGAAGTTAAAATTAAATTGGAATGGAACTAGTTAGAAATCATAGGCTAATATAAGGTTAGTCTTCCAACATCCTGGAGAATTGTGGTCCATAGTCTGGAAAAGAACTGCTGGATTGAGAACTCTGTTTCTGTTCCCTTATTTATGTAAACTAATGGTGCAATCTTATTTCAATTTTAATTGAGAAAAACAAAACACAACCTAGAACTTCTACCAAATTAACTTCGTCCTAAATCTCTTTTAGTGTATTTCACTTTAAAAGTTGAGTTGTAACCAAACCTAATTGATGAGCCACAGGAGGCATGTAAGACTAGCTTCTAGCTGCACTTTCCTCAGAATATGTTTAAAACATGTCTGGGATATGGATAATATGCCTGTGCTCTCAGTGGATCAAGGAAAATGCTCAGTTTCCTGAGCAAACTGTTTTTTTTAGCTCCTTATTTTGCTGTGAAATGTGGTGAAGGACTGATATATTCAAATGGTGTGGGTATGTTAGATTGCTATCTGACTGTTACAAATTTTATTAGTGATATGTGCTTGTAAATCCTACTCCGTTAAGTGGAGCAGTATCACAGAGCATCACATTATAATTTAGATACCAAGGGATTTTTTCATTAATAGACCAGAAGGGCAAAAGAGCACAGTCGTGAACTTCAGGGTCATTAAAGAATTCTTTTGAGTGAGATGCATTTGTATGGTCATCATGGAACAATTAGATTCAGAGTCTGTATCTCAATTTCCTGCTCTTTCATAATTACAGTGTGACATTTAGTTACAAATCCTAATTCATATTGGTATGCTCAACCATCATTTACTGAAAGAACCAGGACAGTAATTAAATTAGGCAGATTGCCTTTCTTCATTCCTTTGATTTTATACATACATTGAGATGAAACATCATCTTTAATAATATCTGCAGGCAGAAAATAAATGCAATAATAAACATTATGACAAATCAAAGCATACTGTCCTATTTAAAGCAATTCTGCACTTTTAGATGCCAAAGTTTAAGTAGGGTGCCAAATGCTGCTTTTCTCTCCTGCGTTGTAAATTTACAAAGATCTGGACTGGGTGTCTTGCTAAAATGAAAATGTCATGAGAATTTTAGAGGAGTATGGCCTGTCTTCTCGCTTTTGTGGAGGATTCAGGGAGTAAGAGAAACAATTATGAGCTCATAATTGTTTTACAGAACAGCCATAATGGTTTATATAAAAAAGAATTGCTCCTTTCATACAACTTCCTCAGTGATCCTACTTCCAAGGTCAGACTGAAACTGTATGTGAGTTAGTGATGGCTTTTGACATTCTGAAATATTTATCTCTGCGGTCATTGTAGCTTTACTCGTAGGTAAAGAAAGAAATAGTGGTCTGATAGCTAAAACTTGAGTGTAGGTCTCCTGGGTTGAGCTGGATTCTCTGATGCCGATTTCCAGCATTACCATGGGCTCATTGCTTAATTTACTTGTAGTACATAAGTGGTACTCTAGTAGTCATGGGGGTTTGGCGTTAAAGTTTGAGATACTCATGATACCAATGGGATGAAGCTGCAGTAATAACTAGAGTCATCTCAGTCTTCAGAGGCCAATTATGTTCTGGTTTGTGCCTCTTCATGTGTCATTCCAAGAAGTGGAGCAGACACTGCCATTGCTGTTGCTGGTGTGTCCATTACTGTTACTGCTCCTGTGACTTTTTTTATTTCCTTCTGTAGAGAAAATGTCAAAGCAAACCACAAGTTTCTTTATATGACAGGAGGAAAAAATGTTGTGAAAGCCTATCATACTTATCAACTAAAGCCTGGGCTCAAATATAAATTACTTTCAAAATCTTTCTAAAATCAATCATTACTCAAATATTTGGTCAAATCTGCTGTAGTGTTTGAAAATATTAGGTGACTTTACTTTTGTATGTCTTTACCTGAATCTCTTGTGATGAGAAAACCTGTTGTCTCTTCTTTCGTCCCTGTGAGTGTTCTAAAAAAATCCTTTCTATTGTTTGGATTTTGTTGAATTTTATTTATGCTTTAACCTCCAACTTCACTTGAGGGGGAAAGAATTCAGAAATAAATGCTGTGCAGGTAGTAAACCTTGAGATTTATTGCAGCCTACATTCAACTTTAGGAGGGGGGATCAATAGCTGGCAAATGCTTTGGAGGTTGTTTGGGGGTACAGGGTCTTCCTAGGAATGTTTTGTCCTCTCGGGGACTCCTAGAAGAAGGCTGTGCTTTTGGTTTCTATAGCCTGGCTAGTTTTCTGCAGTAGGAAGGACATTGTACACCTTTCTTTGCCAATTTGGAATAAACTCTGAAAGGTAACCTTGAAGAAATTTTCTGGTTGTAGCTTCTGTACTTAGGCTTATGTTAGGAATGTTCCATCTGACCCAAACTGAGTAATACCCACCTGTCTCCTTATCACATTCCAGTTCTTGAAATTCTTCCATGCAACCCTTACCGTAGGGAACAGCTTTAAAGAGAAAGTTTGTCAAAACTTTACAATGAAAGTTTGTCAAATGAAAGTTTGCCTGCCACTCCTCCAGCAGCTTCGTCAAAGGACAATGCATTTCTTGTGCCTGCTGAGTGTAACATCAGTGACACAGGGTTTGGGGCTCTTTTTTCCCCCTGTTTTCGTAATGTTGTGATGTCTTTAGGAAATAGAGTCTGTTTCTAGTAAAGATTTAAAGGAATTTCCTACTGTGGTTGCAGTGGGAAGTACTCTGAACGCACTTTTAAGAACAAGAAGCAAGTGTTTTGTTGCAGGATGGGTGACATGTATATGCATGGATCTGCAAATGGCAAGTCGTGCACAAATTGTTATTACACTGAATCTATGGGTATCCCTGTAGTTTCCCTGTTTTTTGTTTTGTTTTTTTTTTTTTTTTTGACAAAGAACTAAGCATCTATGAGTTTGATATTTAAGGAGTTGCTGAACCATACACTAGGCTGTGAAAAGTTGATTACTGGAGACACTGTGAGTATGTGCTTAAAGTACCTTTTGTATAAATGTCTCTACTTAAGGACTAGCAGGTACATAAATGTGAAGCGCACCTGACAGACCAAAGGCATTCCTCTGAGTTATTTCAATGTTTAAAATGCTTTAATTCCTTGCAACCAGCTTTTGAAAACTAGTGATGCTTGTTTGTGACAACTGCTGAATCTGGGATGGTGAGAAATTAAACAGAAAATTGATGGTAAAGAAGTGTAGGGCTTTTTGGTTGCAGGATGGATAATGTGCTCATTTTCTCTTTCTAAATATTTCCAGCCCTGCAAACACAATTCACATATGTTTTAGGAAAAAAGGATTAAAGCAATGTCTTTGCAAAGGGTAAGGAAACCGGGAGGCCCTAGGGCCTGGGAAACTGTTATGAAAAAAAAATGTTGGTAGCAAACTTCTTTTTATTATAATAGATTGATTTTGCTGACTGTCAGAAGCTCAGGCATCATGATTAACCTGTTGAAGATCTTTCTGCCTTGACCAGTTTTTTCTCACAGATGTTTTTCTTCATAAAAAAAGCAATTTACTATAAAAATATACTTATTTGGAGGTTGAAAAGCAGGCAGTAGATAAAATGAAAGTACAGCTATGTTGTAATATAATTTTTGTGCTTTTTCCCAGAGCTGTGAATTTCACAGAAAATAGTTTTGACAAGTCTCTGTATTTCCAATACATTTTCTTCTTGAACAAAACACAGAATAACTCTATTTCTAAGGTTCATTTTCATTGTTTTCTTCCCTACTTAATCTTTACTTTGTTTGAATCATTTGGAGATTTTTGCAGGATTGAAGATTCAGGAAAAACTATTCTTTATGCTTCTTAATGTAACATTACTGACATGATGTACTTGTAAATTATGGGGCTTAAGCTAGAATGACATAAATACATTACTTAACCATCTTATTGTCAGTATGTGCTGGATTAAATGCAAGTAACTCCTGGTTCTGAGTATATTCAGTCAAGCCTTTCGGTTTGCAAATAAAGCAGACTTTTATTCACAGATGGGCTATGCAGAGCTGTGTGGAGTTACATGGAGAAACTGGTGACTGTGCATCTGGAGCATCTGGAAGGGGCGAGTTTGGCTGTGAGAGGAGGTTGACCAGGCAAAAGTCATCACCTTGTCCTGAATTTTTGTGGAAACTCACACTGTGATCCTTTGACACTGAGTTAACACAGGTAGTAAAGAGTAGGGGTGGGCAGAGAGGGGAAAAGAAATGAATACAGCTAAGAAGGAGAACAGGAATGGAGAAATCTCACCTTTAGCTTCTGAGAAAACTAACATGCTTTGGAATGAAGTTTCTCTAAACTTAGTTCAGAATGATCTAAGACAAGCAGCTTAAAAGAATTTTTCAAGCTCTCCCAGCTTTCTGATACCAGCAGAAGTGTTATTCTGTCCTCTTCTGAAAAGAAATCAAGAGGCTGAAAGAAACCCGGGCTGCAGGTGCCGTGAGCTGGGGCTTCTCTGTAACACGTATGTTCCTCCTGCCTGTGCTGTTCCTCCTCATCCCCACAGCAAACACAGAGGAAGGGGTGATGGAGACCTGTGTTAGCTGGTATATCTGCTTTCACAACAGCCTGCACTCTTATCTCATCTGCAAGAAAAGCTGTTGAGGATTTCTTCCCTCGGAATACAGGAATAATGAGCTGTTGAATCAGCTCAGTGGTGTGTGCCAGACAGGTCGCAAAGGGTATGCAGCGAGGCCGGAGGAGATGACAGAAAAGACTGCACTTTCTTTCAGTGGGAGAATTTATATTTCTCATATTTTCAAATTGTAGGTAAAGAAAGACACTTCCAGTTGTGTCACTTTCTTCTTAACTAGAAGCAAGGCTGTTTTGCTTCCCCTTCCACAGTCACATTTAACACCTTTTCCTCTCTTACCTGCCAAGCTTTCTGTACTTTGCTGAAATATGCAGGAGCCTATGTTACCTTAGATGGCACTTGGATTTATTATGATTACAATTTTATAAAATCAGTTACTAGTTTTACAAATTCAGCTCATTTGGGAGTTGTCACGTAAAAAAACCCCATTACTTTTTCATCTTTAACCGTTCTCTTGGCCTAATTCTGTTTGCTTTCTATTAAAGAAGTGAATATTGATAGGCGTCTTTCTATTGTACATTCTTGTCCAAATCTCATATTGAGGAGTGGGATGCAGACAACCTGTATATTTTGTATATTTTCAAACTTTGGTTAATTCTTGATTCCAGATAACAGTATTTTTGAAACTGTAAGTCAAAGGTGTAAGTCTTGCTTGCTTTCAGGCTTAGAAGTCCAGACAACTGAGATAAGTTTGACAGCTTTTTACATCTATAATAATAAAGAATTCTGTCTTCCGATAGACTGTAGATGTAGAATAAAATTACCATGATTATTTAATAATGCTAGTTGTATTTATAAATTACAGTTTAGGTGTTCTGGAGTAATCAGAAGTCCTTGGAGATTAGAATACTTTCTAATTACATGTGGGAATAAATTGTCCCTATACTTACTGCTGCAAAAATATATTTGAAATTCTGATATTTCATCAGGGCTCAGGTCACCGCATTTACTGTTCTGTTCAACTTCCTATCTGTATGTAGGATGATTCAGCATGTTTTACATTTACCACTTTTCCCTTTGATCTGTCTTCTTAGAGTTCATTATAGATTCAAATTTATTCTGTGTCCTCACTCATTGGTATAAATCCCTGTTCTCTACTTTTGGGGAAAAACATTACTAGTTTATCAATGATTACTAGAAAAACCATGTTTTTCCTTTGGGAAACAGGAATTTTTTGGTGCTTGAAGAATTTTCTATGAGAAGATCTCAGTGGAGAATTAAGAATGCATTTAGCCTCAGGGACATAGCCAGCTCCTCTGAAGTCAGGGGGATCGTACACTTCAGATTTAAGCTCATTCACAAGTGACCTTGGTCTTTGGAGCCTGGACTTGGTACATCCAGTGCCTCCTGTAAGGCTGATTTTTTCATAGCTACTCAGTTTCTGTCATTTGCCTTAAACACAATTATGCTGTGGCTAAAAGTATATGTGAGTACAGTATTGCTAACATATGGTAAAAGACTAAACCGTATAGGAAATTTTTAGTTAGAGCTAACATATGAACTGATTTATTAGCATCAGCAGCATAGTTTAGAGGAACAAAAGGTGATATTGTGGGTAATGATTATTTTTCCAAAAAATAAATTTGGGGATGCCATCTCTGCTTAATATCACATGTTTTCTAGGAATGGATATGTAAAGATTTGAAGATAATACAAAATTTTTAGTTATACTGCAAGGAGAATTAGAATTCATAGCAAAGCATAAGGGTGCTTAGTTAAATTAAAATGTTAATATATTTTCAAGAAAAAAAGCCTTCAGAAAGTACTCCTCCCTAGTGATTCTTAGTCCATGCAAACTCTGCTATTTTCCCAAAACAATGAGGTCATAATTTCTGACTATTTCTTAATCATCCAAGCAGTGTAGAAATGGGTAGTAAGAAGGCTTTATTACTAAAGAAAATTTTTATTAAACAGATTTATTTTTTTTATAACACTCGGTACACTCAATATTCTGATCAGACCTTGGAAGCAATTATGAGGGGGAGAAAGAAAACTCACAGCAGAAATAACTTATTCAAGGTTCATTTAGATGAGGTTAATTTAAAATCTCAGCATGCCTTTTAACCCACTAGACTCCTGTTTAGAAGTGACGTGAGACTGGCTCTTTAATATAAAGGAGAAGGAGATTAGAAGCTTATTGGGTCCTTTGCTCTCTTTGATCTTAAATTAATTAATTTTAATTTTCTCTTGCATAAATTAATGCCTGGATATTTTGCATCTATCAGAAGAAATTGTTGGGTGTCTGTGTTAGTTATTGTTGTAAGGAATTTCTACTGTCAAGCTTGACAAGTTGAATGGTCTGGATATAACTTGATCTTTCCTGGCAGCCTTAATCACATATGTAGGTTCCTAAATATCTAAAGGAATAAAAAATTAAGAAATTTGAATAGGGGATTCTTAACAAGGATATTTGATTTTCTTACCTAACCAAAGACCATAAACTCACAGTTTCATTTCTGATTTTTCTATCTTGAGCATGTATTTTCCAACAGATTTTCCCAGTAGGTGACTAAAACTGCTTTCTTCTCTTCCACACAAGGTTTTTTGAGCGCAGGATTTTTATTAGCTTTTCCATCTCTGACATGATCTAATACTAACATCTAGAATACCCCCACTGGGAAATACTAGTCAAAACCCAGGGAAAGACTCAGAGGTTATTTTGTTAGAGTTTGTGTGTTGTGGAATCAAATAACAATTTTGGGAAAAGCAGTTTTATCTCAACAAGCAGGAGCTAAATGTTCTAATGGCATCGTAGTTCCTACCTGAGTGTGTAGTCTGTGCCATTAAGTGATTTAACCTCTGCTCCTTACCCTGCTGTTCAGGTACCGAGTAATCAAGTAATTTATTGAGGTGTCATGCACTGATTAAAGTGGTTTTATGGAGTTATGGAGCACTGACAGTTCAAGTATCAGGTGTTAAGATTTGATAAAAATCAGAGTGCTGTCCATATTTTCTTTATCTGATGCAGTGCATGCACACAGTAAGTAGCATATGCATGGATGCAAAAATAAAGGAGGTTAGGTACAGACTACTTACAGGAAGGAATTGGTCTATGAAGCCATTGTTCTTTAGGTTGTTCATAGTGTGATGAGCTGTAATTTCTCATGTGCTGGTGCAGCTTTTCATACTTAGTGGAACTTGGCCTTCTGCCCTTTCATGATCTCACTGGTTTTAGTGATTTGTTTTCGGTTTTTTTCCTTTCTTCTCTCTTGATATTTATATGGATTATTCTGTGTCATATAGCTGTCCAGATTACAAGAATAAGCTAATAACTTTTCCTGCGTTTAATGTACCTAAGTGTTTTAAGGTAATATCCATCTGAGCAGAGGATAGGATTTAGAAACATTTATCGGTTTGTTTGGGGTTTTTTTCAGTCTTTTACCTTTGAATTCAATGTAGTAGCTTAAAAAGTTGTAATTGTATTTTCCATAGCAAGTACTGAGTATTACCCTGTATTTTTGTACAGCTTTGGACTATTTTCTGTAATTTTTTTTCAAACCCTTTCCCTAAACTGGTGCTCATTCTGAAAAATTATCATGTGTTATTGAAAAATTACCATGTACTGTCTGTGAAGATTTAAACATGTTTGTGTAAGGTAATATTAGAGAAACAAGACTTCTCGCATGCTAAAAATACTTAAAACTCCTTGTTTATTTTCTTAATTCTTGAGGTGGTAGCCACACAATGCTGCTGAGTCATTACTGGTTGTTACTTGCAGTTTGTCACTTGCAAATGGAAAGAAGCTGTCACCTATTCTGCAGGTGACACAGCAGGTGTTATAAAAAGGGATTTCTCATGGACAGTGCAAGAGTTACATAGAGTTTCCAGTTAAGAATAACTGTGAATTTTAGTCATCTTCAAGGAACAATTTTGGTCTTACTGTTAATGTAGCAGATCAGATTTTGTGGTTGTAATCTAGGGACCTCTTCATGCCCTCTAGCACTTTGTCAGTATTTGGGGAATAGTTTGGAAGGGACTGTAATACACAATGTGTTATTTATGTTAGATGATTTTTTTTTTCAACATTTTTGGTAAAAGAAAGCATTGCTAAGGTAGTGATAAACTTTTAGATGCATATAGGCTTTGAGAACAGCAACAAATGTTTTTTGTAGTCCCTATAATTTTATAAACAGATTTACTTGAAAGAAATATTTGTGTTAGGAACTTGATTTCAGTTTCCAAATGAACTTTGCTTTCCTTTTGAAAGTAACCCTAGCAAATTGGTTGGTAAAAATGTAATTTTTCTCCAGCTAAAAAATGCAAACCAGCTTAATTATGTTATTTTTTCAGACTGTCTTCCTTGGTGTTTTATGATGTTAGATTTGGTTCAGCTCTAATGAAAGTGGGGAGAATCAAGGATAACCTGAATTTCACAGGCTCATGTCTTCTAGTGTAGGCTTGCTAGTTCCCTTAGAGAAGTAGTGTGGTTTAAATGCTAAAACTAGTACTAAAAAAAGGATGTAAAAGATGCTTGTGAGGATTAATTGAATCAAGGGTTGTCATTTTAAATAGGTGACTGTTGTGTCAGATGAAAGTATTTACTTCAGTGACTTTGGAGGGAGTGCCATTTGAGCAATGATCCTCTTCTCATTTGCACCCAGTAGGGAACTGTCTGGTAATGAACGTAAGATCTCGTGTATCTTTCGCATAATTCAGAGGGATTCTAACCGTGTAGCTAACACTCAAGGATATTGTGCAGGTTTGTGCATTCTCTGGAGTACCTCTGGTCCAGAAGTCAGTAATTAGGCTGTCACAAAAGTGTTGCAGTTCATGTTGTTTGATTTCTAAGTTTTGAGAAGGAAAACAGGAAAGAGTCAGTGAGAAGGGGAGAAATACTTTTCTTGTTAGTTTTTTTTTTTTTTTTTTTAATAAGCTATGTACAGGTAAAGGTTGTGTAAACATCAGCAAAGAATGAATATATTTTTAAACTAGTTTTGCTTGATAAATAACCTAAATTAAACCATTACTAACTTTCCACTTATGTATTTTGTATCCTGAACAGCTTTTTTTAGGGTATGTTTTATGGCCTTCCCAGAAACTGTAATTGAATTACAGATGCACTATGGGCAAGTAAAAATAAGTCATATAGTATACAGGAAAAGTGTGTAGTCTCACTTCAGGAAATTTAAGATCTGCTTCTGTCTGTGCCACAGGTTGTCTTGTATCTCTGCAAGATACTCTGCTCATCAGTATTTATCTCTCACATAAGGATCCTTTTCGTATTCATTCTTTTTTTCATAGGTGTTTATATACTGTGATTCCAAGTGCTATAATGTATCCTGCAATTTAATAACTTGCAATAAGTGTTTTGCAAATAGGATTCAGACACCAACTGGATTGTTCGAGGAATTTTTTGTTACGCCTTCTTTTGCTGTAATTTTGCAAGTGATGTTTACTCTTAACAAAAGAGAAAGTAAATAGCTTTCAAATTGACAGTGATGAAACAAAATGCTCCACAGGGAGCTTGGTGTCTTGACTGACAGTGAACAGAAGCAAACAGGAGATTCTGATCTGGAGTATCAGGAATGAGGAGCATCAAGTGCTGCATCCTCAGGCTGTGATAACGAGGAAGGGGCTGATCTGAGGGCTCCAGTGCCCTGTCATTCTGTCCTTCTGTCTTTGGCAAATCCATAGGTGTGCTCTCATCATACATATCCTACCAACATGTGAAGTGTATTTCATTCACAAATATGTTTTCTGTACATGCATCCATATTTCAACTGAAGCTCTGCATCCTGAACAATCTCAAAACATTCTGTGGTGGCATTACAATCAATATTACTGGAATTATCTCACTAATCATATTCTTGGTTTTAAACCCAATTTGGAAAACAAACTACAAGGAAGCAAAAATATTGCAAACCGCCGAAGCCATTTTTGTAACCTACACTTACCACTGTGCTTCATACCAAATCATAGATGGGATTGTTTTGTGACTTTCTGGATCCTGTGGTTACCAGACCTTCTCTGTACTGTGTTCTGGTATCCACTAGTATTGAGAGTTTAGATTCTTCTAGTGTAGAATTTACTAATTATGGTATTGCTAACATCTGTTTATTTGCAGAAGTGGAGAAATACTTTCTTTCAGCATCAGATGGAGAAATTTTGAAAGAACACTTAATTGACCATCCGTACTTGTGTGAAAATATTTTGACGTCTTTCATCCAGCCAACAAACACATATTTTATGAGCCAGTATGAATCACTTTAGTTCTGGAAAAAACCCCAGTAGTTTGGCTTATGTTAATGAGCTAAGCATCTGTCTTTCTGCACTGGAGCTGTGAAAAGGCACAGTGTGATCTTGTTCAGTACCGGGACAGGGAACCAGTGCTCCTGTGGAGGGAACAACCCATCCCAAAGACACAGGCGTTTTCTTCTCTTTCCTTTCTCATCTAAATGCTGGTCAGGCCTACCTAATGCAGTGTATGTTGTGGTGGGGAGGTTGCTGCCTGGAATACCGTACCTCAAAAATGATCCATTAAATGCAGTCATATGAATTTACAGGCAGATTGCCTGGTAATTGTTTTTATAAGTTTCAAATATTATTACTCAACAGAAATCATTGGCAGAATGGTATGGTTTTATACATAATTCAGCATCATGGGCAGATCATTTTAATGCTTTATTCACTTGAGGAGGTCTTAGTTTCCTCACTGGTTCCATGGACTTCAGTCAGGAAAGCTGAAGTTCAAAGTGCCTACTGAATGTTTTGTGAGCCTCGGGTTGGAGAATGAAATGTATTTGTTTAAAATATAAACCAATTATTGCTGAATTATACCGATCACCATAGTAACCTACATTCATTGTATTTCATATGAAGTAATTTAAAGTCACTTAACTGGAAGAAATAAGTGGTGTCAATTATTGATACATGAATGTAACCTAATTATATTAATGTGAAACATTTTTGCAGGATGGATATTTCTTCATGCACTGGAGTTTCATGTTGTTGTCATAATTAATGTCAGTCATTTATGCAAACTGGAATTCTGAGAGGCTTCTGGTTTTGGTTTTTTTTTCCCTTCAGTGTCCCTCTTAACATCATGTGTTATAATCAGCATTTTTTAATTATTTCAGTTGCTTGTTTTTGCTTGTAAATACAACTGGATTCTATCTGAGAAGCACCAGATGCGTGTTAGGTTCTGTGGTAAAGCTGCAGTCACATCCATACAGATGTGTATCTACAGAATGTCACCTCTATTATTTGTCTTATATTTATTTTCCTGGTAAAACATTATTGATGTGATCTTGAGAAGAGTCTTGAAGTTGCTGGGAAAGTTTCCTTGATCCTGATTATTAATGGCTTCTTGGTTATATACTTGATTAATCAAACTGTTGCTTATTTGTTTAATTAATTAAACGCATTGATGTTTGAAGGTTCAAAAAGCAATGAAGTAAACAGTCTATAATTGACTGAAATGGGAATTCCGTTTGAAGAACTGCTGGAGAATCAAGTTCACTATGTAATCTTAAAATGCAGAACACTTTCCTTGTTTATGTATGCAGCTCCTATTCACTATGCTGAAATTGAGCTGAAAATTGTTTTCTTTTGCTGCCATTAATTTTAGTTTTTAAATTCAAAGTAAATTAAGTTGCTAACTTCAGCAGCTATTGAAATGACTTCCTAAATATGAGATAAACTCAGTCTCCAGCTATGTCTTAACAAGCCTCATTTTGCTGGGCTGTTTCCAAATATCTGCAGTGAAAGCCAATGTATTTGAAAAAGAATTCGTCATTATTGCTCCAACTAGTATAAACTATCCATTGCAAATAACCCTCAAGCTTTCCTATTGAAAATTTACATGCCAGTTTTACCTCTCTCATTGCAAATCACTTCACCAGCAGCATTCAGATCACCTAGTAGAGTTGGATCGTGCAGAAGTTACAGATGGGAAGAGCTAATTACCTCATCTGGTGCTTTTGTTTTTGTTGGTTTGTGTTTGTTTTTCTTTCTTCTTCCTGCCAGTACAGGATTTTTCCTACAGTGTTTCCTATCAGCTTTCTGTTGTACAGAAAGTTACGAAACTGCAGCCAGTTGCCTTGAGAGTTTTCCCTGTTTTGGTGTTTTTCTTATTTTGATTTTTATCTAGCATTCATAGATCTGAGTGATGTGCTAATCAGCTGATAGTTTAAACCTCATTATAAAAGAGATTGAGTTCAGTCTCTTAATACACACAGAACTAAAAATACAGGCAATTACCACGTTATATTTGTTTTCATTCATCATTTCTGTGAAGCAACATGATTTCTTCATTGTGGTAAGGAAAATGCCCAGGTAAATACCATCTTGTTCAGTAAGCTAGCTTCTGTTGCATATTCTTGTTCTAATCTGCTCACTTTCTGGCAAAACTGAATATCTAGACTTGGGCATTGCATTTGATCTTTCAAATCATTAGTGGAAGAAAGATTATAAAAAGGAAGAGGTCAACTGTTTTTCTCTTCTTGTTCCTAATCAACAGGTTTTGCAATCAACAGAACTGTGAGCTGCTTTTGATTTTTATTAGCGATGGTTCATTAGCCCAAAAAGAAACCCAGTGGCTATGTTAAGCATTCTGATGTTGCCATGAGGGAAGAGAAAAGGTTATGGTAATAAATAAAATACAGTTGCTCTAGAATCATT
This sequence comes from Eopsaltria australis, assembly GCA_034509425.1. Lineage (NCBI taxonomy): Eukaryota > Metazoa > Chordata > Aves > Passeriformes > Petroicidae > Eopsaltria > Eopsaltria australis. The sequence continues at coordinate 1,723,058 of JAVTVJ010000146.1, read as the reverse complement.
TTGAGAAGAATGCAGGGCCATGTGAGACTTTCCCAAACAGAGTCATGCTGGGATGATGTTTTCAGTGAATCCATACACCAGTCCCCAAAATAATACAGATATTCTTGTGCCTGAAACTCTCAAAGAAGGCAAATGGTTTCGCTTTGGTCAGTTGAAGTTGCACTTGAGCTTTCACATGTGCACTTCATCTTTGTTTGTCTGTGTTTGACCATCTGTGAATGCTTACAAGGTGCCTGAGTGTGAGCTTGAATAGTACCAGTTTCAGTAGATTGGTTTTGGTGCTTGGGTCGCTCTTCAAAGGTAACTTGTTCTTCTCAGCCGGGGTGTCATTAAATGGAGGGCATTTCTCGGTGTTCCGTGTTTACATGGAAAACAACAACAGAACTCAGTTCAGTTCTCAGTTTCTCCATCTGAGGGTTGGAGAAAAGCTTAGACTCCTGCATATGCCATGACTGAGAGGGTCCTGGAAGAATATATTAAAGGTAGTGAGCACTCTTCCAGGGTTAAAGGTGAAGATGTGCAGGGATATCAGGATCACACATTCCTCAGCAGAAACTCAGTGAGCACTTGGACAATGCTCTCAGGCATTGATTCTTAGTGTTGCCCTTTTCAGGGCCAGGAGTTAGACTTGATAATTCTTGTGAGTCCTTTCCAACTCAGGATATTCTGTGAAATAAATTTTGTTTCTTTGCCATAATCCTTAGCATCCTCTGTTTGGTGTCAGTTGCTTTGAATGAATACAACTGCTGTGAAATAATAAAATAATAATTTTTTGAAATAAGAAAGAACTCTCTCTGTTTTACATGTTGCTCTTTGTATAATCTTTGTTGTAGAAGAGAATTGGGGTGCAGCTGAAGGATTTGCATTGACAACTATACAGTGTGAACAAGCTAAATTTTAGCGAACAATGAAGTAAGAGTCCTTTCAGATTATCCAGAGCAGGAGAGTTGTCACTTTTAACTGCTTATGCAAAGTTTTTAGTGAAAGAAGAATGAAGTTTTATCTGAGGCTCTATCATACTGCTTTGTATGATAAATTGTACCAGCCGGAATATTTGTTTAGAAACTGGAGGAGCATAACTGCTGTCATACTTGGACATACAATTACCTTGGTATAACAGTCCCTCAGTGCTTTATTTTAAATTAACTATTGCTTCTGTTGTTGAAGCTCTTTTTCACATATAAGTGCCAGCACAGTTTTATCCTTTACTCCTTAGCAAAACAGGTTGTGACACCTTTTAATAAACTGCCTGAACAGTGCTGTGTGGGTTGATTCTTGTGATGTTCAGGTCTCCAAAGTCACTCAATTTGAACTATAACAGCAGTCTCAACTATCTAAGACTCTCTAATAGTCTCTGAAAACTTCAGAGCAGCTGGGAAATGAGTGATGTATGTCTACTATGTGCAGCATAAATAGGGCTATGACAGTGTTCAGTTGTTTGAGTGCTCAATAGAGCCTCAGAGGCATTGAGGGAAGAGCTCTGGGGGTGTGTGGTCAGCTGCAGGTAGCTGCTTCTGTCGTGCCTGTCTCCATGAGGTGTCTTAATAGGCTTTGTTACAGTGCCTTGAATTGGCAGGGTGAGTGTGGAGGATGCCAGTCTAATTGGGAGGAGGAAGAAAGTCTCTGAACACTTTCATCTATGGCAGTGTCTGTCAGAGAACATGAAAGACTATTCCTGTGGTACTTAATTAAGCCCTGGATCTTTGTAAAAACTTTGTGAAAACAGCAAACAATTAATTAATGATTAAAATTAACTGCGTGTCCTTTGTGTAGTGATTTATGTACATAATTAATGCTGTAGCATTTTAAGGTGTTAGCTGTCCTTTACAGAGCTGCGTAATAAATGGTGGCTTCAGAGGGTGTTACTGAAATTCAAATTAACATTTACTCCAAAAAGTTCTCAGTGCTAAGAGGATAACTAGAAGCAGAGTAAGCCCCCCCTGCCAATTTTCTGTGTGTGTGAAGAGACACCAGTCTTGCACAGGGACTACATTATTGTTCATACCTGCTCTAACTGTCAGTGCTAAGAGGATAACTAGAAGCAGAGTAAGCCCCCCCTGCCAATTTTCTGTGTGTGTGAAGAGACACCAGTCTTGCACAGGGACTACATTATTGTTCATACCTGCTCTAACTGTCTAGACAGGCTCTTGCTGGTTCTAGGACAATGATTTAAACTGCTTGTGTTCCCAGGCTACCAAAATGACTGATTGGACAGCCCTGTTGAGCTATAGACATGGGTGCTGATGGACTGTTGAAATCAGACTGAAGTCCAGCATCCAAAGAGAGCGAAGAGTTGTATTTCATAGTTGTTAAGACTTTTGGAACTATTAAAGCTTGGTGCAGTTAAGCCATACAGCCTCTGTGCTAAAAAGCTGTGCCTTAGTTTTACTTTTGCACATGAGGGACAAAATGGGAGGCTGAAATTCAGAAAATGTGTGCACATTACATTTATCTGCTCACAGGAGTTTTGCTGTATCACTTATGGATTTAGGAATGATGGCCGTTTTCTGTTGTGTCCGGCCTCTTCATTTGCACTCCAGTTTTGTCTGAAGAAGGTTATTTCAAGGTTCACTCAAGATGCACATTCAGTTTAACTGTGATACCTTGAACGCTTAACTACTTTTACAAATCCTTAAGCTTAAAATAGTATTTCAAAACAGTTTATTACTATGCAAAGGAATTTACTTTTATGCTTCCTGCAAATACAGTTTCAACTATGAGCATTGATTGGAAAATGAAGGTCTAAGGGAAAGCTGTGATTCAGTGGCTGTAAAATGCTTAAATTGAATATGTGAATTAAGGAAGAAGCAATTCACTTGCTATATAGTATTTGAAATACCAGAATTAAGGCCACAAGGAAAAGTTACTGTAGAAGTAGGCTTTGGTAGAAATTGGTAATGTTAAATTATTTTATTTCCCACTCTACCTATGATTGTAGTCTAGCTACATTTGGGATAATAAGGAGTTAGATATAAATAATTCAGTAAAGAGGTGATAATTCATTTCATAAAAATTGATTTGTAAGTATAGGGAATTCCTATATATAGAAATTATAATAAAAAGGCCAGAATAACATGGTAACCTGGGAGTTTCTGTTCTGGATTAGAACTACGTCTGTTCTCATTCATTCTCCTGTCTTTACCTGTGAGACCTTAGCAACACAGAAGAGAAGCTCATCTTTTTGTAGAAAAGATCTTGCAGAACTTAATATATTTCTGTTGCAATATGGCGTATGCTCAAAACTTTTTTCTTACTCAAAACCACAAAGAAGAACAGCACAAAATGCCAAATTCATCTCTTGTGTAACTTTCTGTACCCTGATAGCATTCTTAAGCATGAGGGAAAATTTGTTCGACTTGATTTTCTGGTAAATGGCAGAACATAGAGAAATTGTATTTTATCCTTATGCATCCTCATCTCCACATGCCTTCTAGCTCTTCCACCAAACTTGTTGTTCCAGTCAATTCCAAAACCTGTTGATGGGCCAGTTTGTGCTATGACCTTGGACACAATGCGTGTGTTGTAGGCAGAATAATTCTCATAGTATTTATTTTCTTACGTGTCAGTAAATTTAATCTTTACCTGTCTTATATAATTATTTAAAACTCTTACATGACACTGGTAATTTCAGCAGTAATTAGCAACCTGGTAAGAAGGTAATTACATCTACAGAGACTGTTTTCAGATGTTTAGCAGTCTGCCTAACAAGCCACACCAGTGAAAACAGAAACCAAAAAGAATATTTAATCTAGAGCAATTACAGATTTACTCCTATCACTGTAAAATCAACACAAGGTACTGAGAATTTGAATCATAATCCCTCTCTATCCAATACCTAATTAATGAAGGTTAATCAGATTCTTAAACAGCAAATCCTTCTGCAAAGTGTACCTCTGCCACTGTTCCCATTAGAATCAGGGTCACGACCCTGCTTATTGCTTTGCATAAAACCTCCCTGTCGGGTGTTTTTACAGTGTAAGGTCTTCATGGTACATGCACTCTGTATCAGGGAGGCAGTGGTCTGTATCTGAAGTCCATAAGAAATTTAGGCATTGAACAGATTTGAAAAACAGTTGACATTTAAGGTGTGATTTTTGGTTTTTTTTTTATCTTAGTGACCCCTAAATGCTTTTTGACATTAGCAGTAACCTTGCTGATCAGATACTTTGGCAGCATGGAAATATTAGTCAGAAGGTAGGGCTCTAACCCAGCACTTGGAACCTTCTTCCCTCCCAGAGCATCACTGCAGTGTGTGGGGGGGCTTATGGTCCCTTTCAGTCCTCCTAGTCTTCTGGGATTTCTGCTGGGATAAGTCTGGAGCAGTACAGCCTGCACCAGGAACATATATGGTAGTGTTCAAATCCCTAATGTAGAGCATTTCTTGCTTTGGTTTTGGTTTTTTTTGGTTTTTTTTGGGTTTTTGTTGGTTGGTTTTTTTAGTGAGAGTAAACTACCACTTTTGAGTCTCTGTGTGAGTACCCAAATAAATGCATTATTTTTTTAAAAGGGGAAAAAACATTGTTTCTGACAGTGGAAGTGATAGTTATTTGATATTAAGCTGTTAAGAAAACATTGTTTTTTTCATGCCTTATATTGGCTAGCAAATCAGGCAGGGTGTAAAGATTTTTCTGCCTTTTCTTTCATTGGCTCTGCAAGCCAAAACTGTTCTGTTGAGATTTCAAGACAAGAAGCTGGAGGCTGAAAGGTAGTACTACTGCAGAAGTTTCTTGAGTCATGGTTAGTTGAGGCATTTACTGTGGAGCCTCTCTCTTCTACATCAATTCATAATTTATTGGAGTTTTATTTGTACTTGTTTAGAAGACATTGTGTAAGTATCAGTGTATGTTACCCAACAATTCCAACAAGATGGCAGTGTCTTTCCATCTTTCGAGGACATGTCACTGGGGATGTACCTGTATGACTGTGTGCCCTCCAGATGCTTGTGACCATATTGCTTTTAGTAGTAGTAGTGTCTTGGCCCTCTTGAGGTGCACTTGAGATGTTTCATTGTCCTGTGAGAAGGTATAAAACCCTAAATGGTTGTTACTTCCTTTGCTTTCTATGTGTTAAGGCAGAACCTGGAGATTGCCTGAAAACATTTCTCTGTTCTAAATTTCAATTTGGTTTTGATGAGTTAATTTATAAATATTTCTTTGTTCTCTTCATGTTCATGGCAAGTTGGATGTTCCCCAACTCAAGAAGAGAGAACAGAGCTTAGTGTGTGTCATGATTGACTGTACGGTCTCTATACATCAGGATCTCGTGGATGCATCAGTGCCACAGCAAGCTGCACATCTTTGTGTTACAGTCTTTAATTGAGGTGTGGGAAACTCCTACAGAGAACAGCTACATCAGCTGTATCCTGGACTTTACATGAAGTTTTACTTTTGATGCTCTCAGTATACACCTTTTCACTGCATTATTTTTTTTAAGTTTGGAGGCATAACTGGGTGATTTTAACATAAGCCCGTTTGTGAACAAAGAACACTGAAGTAGAGATTGTATCAACTCACAGTTTCTTTCTGGTTTGCTAACTCCTAGTTTGCTAACAGTTCTCCTGCTCTCAACTGGAATACAAGCTACTTCCTCTGTGTCCTTCAGAACTGTGCCAACAGAAAAAAACACGAAGGGTAACATAAGTGTGACTCCCAGAACTGGTAGAAACTTCTGCCCCATAAGTTTTAGCTGCTAACTCAAGACACCAAGGTGAGGGTTGTTAGTTCTGGCTGATAGAGCCAGAAATACTGGCTTCCGCCATCCTGAAAAGACACCACTTGTTGGCTGCTCTTATTTTTTACTAATAAAATAGTTTAAACTAGTTATCTAAGACAGAAAATTTCATGTGTCCCACAGTAAATGTGTGTCTTTGAGATCTCCATGATCAACCTTGATCTCACAGTCGTCCAAACTCCTCTATAACTTAATTTTCAGCCTTTATCTACTTGTTACTTGAATTCCAAGGGATTGAGGAGGTATGCTGGTTCTTTTGTCAGTTTTGACTTTTTTGTGGGATGGGGGAGGGTTACATATATCCAATGTGAAGCTGTAGTGAACCCATACCTTACTGTTCAACCTTCCCTTCCTGCTCTATCAGAAGGAACCATGGCTGTGTAAAGTAACCATTCCTTTCTTTCATGTTTTATGTTCTGACATCATTAATACTGGCAGTACAGCTCTGGGAGTCATTTGCTAGTTAGATGGAACAGTCTCTCTGCTGTCTCAACATTGACAGGTTGCAAAATGTTTAATGTATTACTTCATATTGCAAACACATTTCAGTAACAAATCCATTAGTAGATCCAAAAATCAAAATAGATGCTCAGAATTCAGAAGTAGGATCAGTCAAAAATTTTAATGTATTGCTCTTCCTTAGCATTTTCATCTGTGGGTAGCAGTTCTGTACATGATCATTGCCCTCCACAGGGCTGGAACAGTCGTACAGAGGCAGACAGGAAAATGTAGTCAAATGAAGCCCTCGTCAAGTGTTTAGTCTCAGGGGATTGCAGCTGTCTCATAACAGTATTTTATGCTTTATGTTGTTAGACTAGGCATCACCTCTCACACCAAAGCCAGTAAAGAGATAGTGAATATATGAAGAAAAAGTAAAAGCATACAGTGGGAAATCTTAGCTGAGTAGAAAATGTGTTGCCTGCTTTTTAGATCTAAATGGGTGCTTTAGCACATTTTATGCATGACTTCTCACATCAGAGTACAGGAATTACTCTTTCAAATGCAATAAAGATAATTTAGATAGCTGATTTCCCAGCTTTTTTATGCTGTTGAGTGGGTACAAATGCCACTGGTGGGTACAAATTAATGATACAAGACAATTATAAGAGGTATTTTTAAGGAAAATAAGTGTTAAGTGTGTTTCCTTCACCTTTTGGATCTTTATATTTTGAATATTTTTGTAGATTAACTGCAGTAGATAACATTTATATTTAGGATTTTATCAGGCGTGAAGTTTTATTTTGATTAATACATACAATATTTAAAATATTGGGTGGCTTCCAAATAATTCTTGTTTTTAAATTTGAGGGCTTCTAGCAAATGTCAAGTGTTAATCTTAGGCCTGCTCTTAAATTCTAATCAGCTAAGAGCATAATTGTTCAGTAGAGAGTGAAGTAAATTACCTTCTTATACACAGTGGCTTTGAGAACTGGTGAGATGGAGGTTCCAGAATTGGTGGCCATGTGCTCCAAAATGCAAGGAAGTGCTCTGCATGCTGAAGATCCCATTAGTCACCCTCCCTTTGAAGAGACAAGGGCAACCTTTGTGCCCTGGTATCTGGAGTATTCTTGAAATTAGTGGGACTCCTTCCACTGAGTGCCAGGATTTTAAATTACGTTGTGCAGGGGATGGCTGTTGACATTTGGATGAGAATGGAGTGGTGCCATTGAGTGCTCTACATTTTAGAAACTTTGGAACCAATTTGTTCTGATTCTCTCTGTAGACTACAACTTTTCTAGAGCCTGGACTTCTTTGTGCACATATTGTTTTTGTGTGCCACCCATCAGGAGCAAGCTGCATAAATGTGCAGTAAAGGAGAGTATTGTCCCTTGAAAGCAAGTGATGCAGGCTGATGGATATAGCTGTTTTTATAAGGCCGCATCCCCTGATACGCAGTTGTAGGTAAAAGACTACCCCAGAATCATTGTGGATTAGGAAAAAGGTGGTTTATTTTTAGGTACCTCTAGAAATCTGGTCCACTTGCACTCTGCTAAGTTTCAGCAGGATCTGTTGTACTTGACTGGTTCCTTGGATGCCTCTGGCATGACATCTGAAGACCGAAGATTTCTCAAGGGAAAGTGGAACGTGGGGCTGTGAATGTGTTGTCGCTATTTAAATAGTCATTAGGCCAGATTTTGCTGGATTCACAGATGCCCAACCAGTCTTCCATATTCATGAACACTCTTCATCTGCTTTGACAAATGGTGCTATTTGAGAATTGAGCTTTCATCTTTTTGCTTCTATTTAACCAGTTTACCTTGCGTTCAGAAATTCTGAGGTTGGTGAATCCAGAGAAAACTCCAGGTGAATCTGACAATTGAATTTTCATCTTCAGCTGGAGTGTTATTCAGTGAAATTTAGTAATGTAGATTTTACTCCTATTTTCTGTACATCTTCTGCTGGTTTAGAACATAATGACTTCTTCTGTGGAACAGGTTTTTGAGTTACTTCCCTGCCAGCTCCTACAGAATTTCCCAGTATCCTCTTCTGTATTCATAAAATTTAGAGCCTTGTTTATCACCTGGTGGAGAGCAGGAGGAAAAGCATGTAGTTCTTTGCTCTTGAGGGAGATGAGGCAAAAAGATTTAGTGCAGGTTCTAAATCATGCTTTGAATAAAACATCATAGTTCTTCAAAAAACATTTACGGTATTTCCTCAAGTAAAAACAGCAGTATTAGTGACTGTGCCAATGCTCAGCATTTGCAATTCCCGTGCTAATATTGTCAGTGTGCACTACTGCATTCAGTTTAAAGATTGCAGGAAATCTACCTAACCACTAAATGGCACTCTTTCCTTTTCAGAGCCAAAACCAGAGGAAAAGTGTTTAAATCAAAGTTGAGGGATAATATGCAAATGTTTATTTTCTTATTATCTAGTCTCCAAATTGTTGTTTGTTACTAACTTATTTGTTAATTCTTTACTTTGCATTTGGTATGGCTGGTAGAATCTGAATGGAAACTGATGAATTTGTAATGGCTTGGCTTTAGCGGTTGCATTGCTTCAAAGGTTTGCATGACTGCAGAACTTCACCCATAACATGAAGAGAAGCATCTGAATTTCTTTGCAAGTTAATTTTTGATTGGAGTAATTTGAATTACTCCTCATTGGTAATTTTTTTTGATGTTTAATGAGGTTAGAGCAAATCTAATACAGACCTGGGCAGAGACCACTTAGGTCTGATTATTCTGTTTGCAGCATTAGTCTGTATGAATGATGCATTTTTGTCCTGTGGTGGCCTGGTCTCAAGTTTTTCAGACGTTTTCATATGGATGCCAGTACATGGTCAGTTAACAGACATCTGCATGTTATGCAGAGTTATTGCCTATACAGAGGAAAACATTTTTTGAAGAAATTAAACCCATGTAGTTTCTCATTTTCTGATACATGATTCTTCTTTCACTCCATTGAGTTCTGTGGGGCTGCAGTGTAAATATTAAAATCAGATTTGAAAATTACAGCAAGAAGAAAATGGTTTAGATAACTTTCTTAAAGAAAACAGCCTCCAAAATGCTTCTATACATGCTAATGCTATTTTGCTTGCCATGACTGCTTGTATAATTAAAAACACTGGTTTACAGGTGAGTACAGCTGGAGCATCTATGTTACACCCTTGAAGTGTGACTTGGAACAACCAACTTTTTGTGGCTCCAGCAGATGGGGGCCTCAGTTCATCAAGTCCAACCTCCCAAATAGCAAGGTGATTATACTTTGCCAAGTTGTGCTATGCAACTTTAAAATATATACTTGACAAACACACGTCTTAGTTTTAATCTTAATTTAAATATGTCTGTAGAAGGACAGTCACCACTTTTATTTAGTGTGCGTGACGCTTTTTCCACAGTAGTTTAATTGCTTTTAATGCTACAGTTTGACTTCTGCTTATTTAGGGAGGAATTTTCATCCATACAGGGTCACAAACAGTGTAGTGCATCTTTCAGTCATACTTTTGAGAAGTTGAAATAGTAACCAAATTAAGCCTGACTTCAGTGACTTTAAAGTCACCAATTCCATGTTTGTACAGCCAAGGCTTATGTTGGACATTTTTTCAGTGGCAGCACATTGAGTTACTGGTTTGCTCTGAACCAAAACTGCACTTCAGAGGCATAGTGATAGTTTGCATTCTTTCTTCTAGGGCTGTAATCCGGCATTGGGCTCCATTTAAGCAGTGTTTGTTATAGTCATCTGGTTTAATGGCTCTTCAATATTGCTGAGCTTGTCTCACGTTCCTGTCATTTTGATCCCGACCATCTTTGCCAAGCACAATCTATTCCTATTTCAATTTATTTGTCTTTGAGGTAAAATATATTGCTCTCAAAACTTGGTTGGATTTCAAGCCCTAGTGAATTTGGGGGGTTTTTTAGAATAGTTGAGACTTTTAGAGAAAGTGTGGAAAGGCATCAGCATAATGATCAATTGTTTTATTGCTTTTCAGAAAGATGCATATATATTACTTGGCATATGCTTTATCTGCAGTGTAGATGTATGGCTAGAAGTCTGTACTTCTGAAAATCAATTGGAAAAATTATGCTGTTATTTTGACCATTAATTAGAAGAACTCCTCAGATCACTTACAAACCTGACATATCACTGACCTGTACTCTTCAAAATTTTCCATCGGGGCTATAATATTGAACTTTCGCAAGTACCACAGGATGTGCCTGTGCCACATGTCAGATCAGATGATCCCAGTAGTTTCATTTGGCCTTGAGATCTAGTAAATCATATGCAGTAAGCACAAAGCATAGCAAAATCTGCAATCTGTGCAAATGGGTAGACTTTTAAAACTGCAGGTTCATCAAGTAGTATTCTCTTTCCCAGTTTTCTTTGTAGCATGGGAGGCTTTGTATCATTTCACAACTGCCACTAACCTTTCTTGTCATGTTCAACTTGTGAACATGGTTTCCTTGGTATAGCATGAAAAGCTGTGTGAACAGCCTAGGAAATAGCTATGCTGACTATCTTCTGGAGTCCATTTTTTGCTTGCTGTCACAGTGCACCTGTGAAGAGCCTTCACTTGGCAGCCCTCTGAACATGCAAGTGTTCTTCTTTCACATCCAGGTTTAGTGGATGCCTGCCATAGATGCCCACAGGAGGAAGATGTGTATTCTGTCTTATCCCATAGTTTAACCTTCTGTTCTTTAAAGCCTCTCCATTCCCCTCTTGGTTCAGAGATCTGTCTCTAGGTGCTCATGCTGGCCTGTCCCTTTGCTGCTGGAGTACTGAGTCGTAAGACTGTGAGTGATGACCTATCCATTTTCCTCATCTCTCCACTGCTTTGTGGTTACACTGGAGCAGTCAGCTGGAGCAGTAGCCAGCTGCTTGCTTATGCATGCTGCTTTGCAGGATTGTTAAGTGACTGCAGAGACACTTGGGCTGAATTTATTCTCCTATGTGAGTGTATCACCTTACAGAGAGCAAAGGTTTAAAATAAATTTCATTTTGTAATAAGCATGGAAGATATGTCCCCTGCAAAAAGAGAGTGAGATCAAAGAGAGTGAGATCTTTTTTGTTACAGATCCTCTATTAATGTCAGCATCTGGTGTAAATTTCTAATATTTGGTATGAGAGTGACTTCTGTGAAGGCAGGAATGAGGAATGACCAATGTACTGCTGTAGGGGCTGATCACTGAGTTGCTTGTCACTGGGGTTGACAAAGGCTGTCATTCTGCAGCTGAAAAGGTGTACAGCTCTACTGGCAGCTGTACCTGGTGCTCCTCCTAGTGACTGCCAGCACGGCTATAATAGAAAACTGAATAGCCTCATACTCCTACAAAACAAAAATACTTCATATAAATTTCCTGGTGAGCTCTTGTTGTTACAATCTGCAAGGAAACCTGATGCTGTGATTTTATTTAATAATTTCTCTTGGGAAGCTGTACTTTTGGAGGTTTATCTGTGTATTAATTGCCTAAGTGAATTTCTTGTGACTACAGCTATTCAATGCAAACCACAATAAATTAATCTAGCTTGCCTGTCAGCCTTTATTTCAGCAAGGCCGGGAATAATAGTTGAAGCTAGGACACTGTGCTCCTGAAAACACTTGCTATTGAGTTTTGACAGTTTTACTTGCAGTGAGTGACAGTCGAGGATATTGTTGTTAGAGTAGTCATTCCTTCAGGGGATTGTATTATGCCTGCGGAAATGCCCTGCAGGCCTTTTTATACTCCTTCTTTTAAGATGCCAGTGTCACAGTCACTCCTATTTCTCTCCTTTTCTTGAAGGCATCACATAGCATAAATAGAAACTCAAATGTGATCAAAAGCAGAACTAAAACTATTATTCTTCTCTTGGCTGAAAAAGGAACTTGAAGGCAGCCGGCTCTTGTGGCTGGTGACATCCCTGTAGGAAGAGTGATGAAGATTTCCCAGTTTCTGGTACCTTATGGCTATTGCCAGGGCACGGCTTTGTGCTTGCATCTGAAACTGGCACTTTCTACTACCTTTTCCATTCTTACTGGAAAACGAGTTTTGGACTGCTGTTTCCTTCCATCACCCAGGACCTGTGGTGTTTTTCTTTCTTATTACCCAGTGAGGCAGCCTTGCCAAGAATGGCAGAGGCTACCAGAAGGGGAGGTCTGGGTGAACCTAGTTTCTCTCATGTACCTACCTGCAGCTGTATTCCATGGTAAATTAATCTAATGAATTTAACCAGTTATCTTCAAAGCCTCTCTGGGAATAAACTGATGCACTTGTTTGGCCCACATGGTGATTACCACCACACATCCTAGACCAAATGACTAAGCCTCCACTTTTTATTCTAATACATATTCATACTGTTCAATTATGAGACTTCCCAGACTTTGGCAGAATTAGATACGATTGGTGGGATTCAGATCATGAGTCTTTCATTATAACCTTTTCCTCACATAGTTGTGTATTTATGCACACAGTTTTTATTCATGTTTGTGTCACGAAGCAAGTCATAGACTGGAGAGCTAAAAATACAAGCCTGTGACATTGTTCTGACTGATAATGCTGCTAAAAGCTAATGGAAGTTAGTCGTTATTTCAAAAGGACTATTATTAACACTAAACCAATGCTTTTTTGACATTGAGAAGTGATATCTACCTACTGGATACAGAATTTGCTTTTATTTTTAAAGGTTGATTTTTCAATTCCTGTGTAGGCTGCTTGGAACAATATTTGCTTTAAGTAGTTCACTGTGAATAAGAAAGTATCTCAGAAGCAGCCTCAAGCACAAATAGATGTACTTAGAATGTTTTAGCTGTACAGTAGTTACAGCTCAAAAACGGACCCACTTAATTTTCTGTAAATGCAGTTGCAGTTTCTCCTGGTCTTGCTACAGTGATCCATCATTACAGGAACTGCAACAAGGAATGCTTGATTGTGGAGGGGTCAGCAGGGTGACCAGAGCTGTGGAACAGGTTTTAAACAGGAACAAAGGCAGATAACGCAGCCTTTGAAAGAAATGACTGGCTAAGTATCCAAAAGAAGTCTCTAAAATCCAGAGTGGAAGGTGAAGGGGGAATTTTGCGTTGTCTTTTCCAACACTAAAACTGGGGGAGTAAGATGAAGCTGGTGGCAAGTTTAAAGTGGACTGATAGGAATATTTTTTCACACAACCTGTGCTTCAGCTTTGGAAGTCTACAGGACACTGTGGGTGCTGCAGGTTCATGCAAGAACATAAGTAACTGAACAAATGCATAAAATCCCTGAGGGATTAGTAAATACAGGCACAACCACTTTGTAGAAGAAGGTCTGCAAATCATTGTATGCTGGGGGAGGCTGCTTGAAAAGTCTGATCAGGAGTTAAGGTGCTATCCTGAGGCATTTTTTTTGCCTCAAGAGAGAGCAAACTACAGTTGTTCTCTCAATACAGTAGAGTTAACAGAAAATATGCAAGAAGTGGGTCACCAGTTTTGTCATTACCTGTGTGATTATTTTAGGAATTGGTGTTTCCATCACTTACCATGTCTGTAGTGTCCTTAGGTGATCAGGAACCCTTTCATTCAGGATCAGCACTAACATCAGCATGCCATTATGCATGAACAAAGAAAAATTACAGTTTAATTTCTTACACTTGGGGTACAAGTCACCAGACCCAAATTTCACTTGCGGCTCTTACTGTGTTATCACAGTGGTTTGTGGCAACAGACAAACAGGATACAAAAGGAAGGGTGCAGATAATCACTGCAGAACTGCTGGTGTGTGAGAGGAATTCCCTGGCTCCTGCTTAATGCCGCATTATGTACTCTTCAAGTTTGTGTGCCAGTGTAGATAGCACAAAGCAGATATGTGTGTGCAGCCTTTGTGAATACTATAAAAGAGCCATGAAACATAAGAACCTGAGAGAAAGTAATTCATTTGCCCATAATGGGCCTGTAATTGTTGCTATTACAAAATTTTTGATTGTGACTATGTTGTGTTTAAGAACCAGGCCTGTGGTTTTATTGCAAAATTACTACAGCAAACCCTTTGGGGACTGTGAACATATACACTCATTCTCTTAAGTATTCACTTGGCCAGTATTGTGAAATGTAGCTGTTTCTAAGGGACAAGAGGCCCTAGAATAACTGTTGAACTAATAACAAGTAGAGATCCATTTAGTTTCCTTTTTTCTCCAAAGATTATCATCAAATCTAGAATCAAGCAGCAGGAAAATTAGGCCTTTTTATTATTATTTTTTAATATTGGGCATTTTAAAAAAAATATATGTAGATGGGCAAAAATAGCTTTCACATGAAGTACCTTGACCTTTTGTGTTGCTTTAAAGAGACTGAAAGTCTCCTTGGGCTTTAGGGTTTAATAACAAAGTAGTGGAAGACTTTATTGTGTTTCTGGGGTTGAGAAAGAGGGTATAGAACTGAATTCATACACTTGGTTTTGCTGAAGTGTTACGTGCAGGTGATGTTTGGGGTTAATGGAGAGGCAAGTCAGAATGCTGACTTTCAGAATGTTCTTTTCTGAGCCCTCTGAGTGGCCCAGGACTACCAGAGGGCATATTTGTCAGGAAGAGTTTAGCAGGATGGTTAATCACAGTTCTTCCTGGACTATACCAGAATTAATAGACTGGATTTCAAGATCCTCTCTTACATGCTATTTCTAATGTCAGCAGCTTTCCTGAGAAAACAGCTTGAGCTGTGTGTTTTAAATGTCCTTTCTCTTTCCTCGTCTCTTCACTCCTTCTAATCTCCTAAAAGAATTTACAGTGTATCCACTCTTCCTTTTTGGTTGGTTGGTGTGTTTGTGGTTTGGGGTTGGTTTGTTTTAGCAAAACCTCTGTTTCAAGTGTTACAGTTCTTTGTCCTGAATTTCCCTTGTCTGAAGAACCTGTATAAGGGTTACATATTTTCCAGCTCTTCCTTGTCCTTTGCTCAGAGCACCTCAGAGGTTGGCTGATATCCTGAGCCTTTTCATGTCAGAGAGGTAGTTGGGAAACCATGTGCCAAAATGTTCTCAGTGCCTGCACTGAGAATTGGTGTTCCACAGTTATTAAAATATAACATCTGGCCTTCAGTAGTAAAACGGATTGGATACTTGGGATCCAGATGTTGCTCCCTCATGCTCTAGTCCCCTGTCTCCTACACTGGCAACTGACTGATATTTCAGGGTAAAGTATTTCGTGCCTTCCATGCTCCTGGCTGCTTGCCTAATTTTTTACCAGAGCAGAAGGGTTTTTGGTATAAAACAGCGTCTGTTTACAGACTTGATCTGTCTCTTGAATGATGAGAGCTGGTAATTTTAAACTTCATAGGCATCAATGTAAATACTTTGAATTGTCAGGATAAGTGCCCAGCTTTCTGAAATCCAGAAATGCTTCACTGTTTTTGTGTCGCTGTGTCATGATTCCCTTATGCTTCATTGCACACTGCATATGAACATTTCCCTTCTGTTTTCGCTAAGCAGGTAGTACTTGCTGCTAATTTCATCTTGCATCTTGTATCCTTGCATCTCAGGGGAGACTTTTTTTGATAGCAAGCAGTGATAACCAGATCTTCTTTCTCCTCAATTAAAAAGAAAGGGGGGGGGGAGGGGGGAAGTGTGTACAATTAAGTGTTTGAAATAGATGATATAAATGACATCCCTAGAGCTTAAAAATCTTTTTATTCTCTGGAGAGACACATTCTATTCAGTAGCTGTTGAAGGCTTCCTACTGTCCTACTATTTAGGGAATTAAAAATTTTTCACTGGTTGGTTCAAAGTAGAAGAAAAATGTTTAATTAGTCATTCTCATTCTTCTTGAAAGAAATAGCAAAGGAAAAAAAAAGCTAATGTTTTTCTTTTTCAGATGTAAAGATCTGTTTTGATGGTGAATGATGTTCTGGGACTGCTTAAACCAGCTAGGGTAAATCCAAACCAGCACTCCTAGTGATAAATATATGGGATACTTTTGAAACACTTGGCAATGGAAGAAAACAAGCTGCATGCATCATTAAACTGAAGGATCTGGGGAGAAACTGTGCAGCTTGAAAAGTAGTACAGATCTTTTATACTAGTAGTCTATGAAGTTAGACAGACTGTTTGTTTTCCCTTTCTGTGGAGTTCTTCTCTACATGACTTGTAATTGGTAGGTAGTGTCTTTTGTTTCACTAAGAAAAATATGTTTCTTTAATGATAACACATAGTAAAAATGTTCCTCCAGTTGTGTTATTTCACTACAATTATTAGCTTGTTCATGTAATGGTTGAATTGCGAATAAAGGACTGAAAAATACCATCTCACTTGCATGCAAATTGCTTTTAAATATTTTTTTTTCCGAAGGTGTTCAGTGTATAACACATTCTGAGATACTAAATGTTAGTTTCTTAAAGAATCTGCTACAGGTAGTATAAAATTGGCTGATTGTTGCCCTTGCTGTTGGTAACTTGTACAGTTTTTTCCACTGTTCTGCACGTACTCATCAGGAAAAAAGTAGTAGGCTGAGCCATTGATGGCTTTGCTAAATGCTAACTCAGATGACTGCAAATTCTGCTTCCCTTACCAATTCATGTGAAAAGGCTAAATTTTTAAGCTCTTGCTGGATGTTAAGGAGCAAGTTTGACATGTGAGAGGATCTATGATTAAAAGGAATAATCTCTTAGAGTAATTGTTTTTCTGATATTTTTGTTATTTTGAGGATTAAACAGATTTTGATTCATAAAGGGTACAGCATGTAGACATCATGAATGGTGTTTTCTGGGCTAATGTAAGCCACTTGTAGACGAAAAAATGAAGTTGCAGAAATGAAGCTACACTTAAGAGTTGAGTTTGGAATGTAAAATGCAAACAATCTTAAGTAAAACAATGCCCATCCCCATCAGTGTTAAAGTTGAGATTCCGCATTCAAGCATGTTGTCATTATTTTAATGCAAGTTATAAACAGATAGTAAGAGCCTACACTCCATAGGTGAAAATTACTTGCTGCTGTGCCATCGTTATTTCGTGACATTTTAGTTAATTGTACTGTCCCATAATGACTTATGACTGTGCACAGAGACTTGAGACAAAAAGGAGGAATTGTAGTGGTTTTCAAAAGCGAAACCAGAGTATTGCTGTCTAGAATGGGCGGATAATAAATTCCATGAGCTCCAGTCACTGGATGACCACTGGGTTTGTCTTCAGCTGTAAATTAGGCGATTATACAACTCCTGTATAGCATTAATTATTAAACAAAAGCAATTTCACAGTTTTATTAATTTGTGAAATTTCTGTAAAGAGTGGGGGACTTGCAGTGTCTTCTTTGTTACTCGTGATTCCCTCTTTTATCTTTCTTTCTAACTGCTCTGTGGGACAGTGTCTGATGTAGGGCAAACCGTCCCCTGTGGTGCTTGTCACCAGATCTTTTGCGAGTTCTAAAGTAATAACTTGATATTCTAGTAGTATGACAGGTCTTCTGAAGAAAAATACGTATTTGCTTCATCCTTCATGCTTCCTGTTCTATCACTGTTTCTGGTTAAAATTCAGGTACTGAATATCAGTGGTGCACTATGACAAGCCTATCTTTTTGTATTTCTTTAACTGTAAATAAAAAGACAAAGAGACATAAATGTTCTTATTTGCTCATATTCAGTCACTCGTTGTAATGAGAAAATGCTGTTTTGTAAATTACTTGGTGCCTACCAAGTAGAATCGTGCTAGTAGATGATCTACTGGTTGTACATAATATAGTAGGATGTAAAATCACCTAAAATTCCATTTTTCTTATGTTGTCTCTTTAGTTTTATGCATTTTGCATTAGTTTCATTCTAATCTGTTGTGCATCAAGCTATAACATAAATCCTACATGCATGTCTGTAGTTAATACAGCAAATTCTCTTTATGTATGACCATCTTTTGGAGATGTGTGTCTGTGATAGTGACAAAGTATTGAGTAATTCTGGTTCTAAAGAAAAAAGGAAAGTAAAGCTTCAATACTGGTCATCTTAGGTGCTTTAGTCACTGAGCACAGTGTGCACGTTAATATTTAAAATACAAGCATAAACAATGCTGGAGAACATCACACTAATTAAATGTAATTACAGGCACTCCTCAAAAGGTTTCCTTCCTGATAGAGCTGCCTGTGCTCCAGCCATTTGTGCTGCTTGCTGAATGGCTCAGAACTGCTTAGAAAGCAAAAAAGACCTTTTTAGAAATATCCAGCCCTGACCTGACCTGTTCCTGTTAGTGTTTCAGGGTGTTTCTGGAGCACCAGTGTGCCCTGTTGGTGTGTGCTGAGTTCAGGGTGAAGGTAATTTATGCCCTCGGGGTAAAATGGCACAATTAGCTGTTCTTGACCCAGTCAGGTCAATATGGGTGAAGTTTTACTCCAGTCTTGCTTCTTTTGTAAGGGGAGCATAGGCTATGCCAAAGGTATATTGTCTGTGGGCAATAAGGAGGCACATGATTGTGGAGAATGGAATAATAATAAATAAATGTCACAGTTCAACGTTCCCAGCTGTACCAATCTTGTATAAATGTATGTACTGGTGAAATGTTCTTTCTGGTTTTGAATTGCTGAGAATTTGCTACAGTCGTTCTGGTTTTACAGGCTATATTATCAGATCTGTGTGCATGTGTGCACTCTGTGAAGTAGTTCTCTATGTTAAAAAATACTATGTGTCTTTCTGTTTAAAGACAGGCACCACATTTCTTCTTGCTTATATATAATATATTATAATACCAAATGTAATATACGAAGCTGTCATGCTTTGGTCAATGAAACTAACTCTTAATTCCAGCTTTTATTTGTTTCAGAAAGGTATACCTTGGCTATAAAGGAAATCTGTAGTTTCAAAATCAGTAGGAGAGGTCCCTGCTGGAAGGTCAATTACTAATGAAACTTGAAATTTAGAATTTAGGAACATGTATGACTTGTAACATATATGATTGTCTATTCAGAGATTAGAAACTTTTGGATATTCATTTTTTAATGCTAATTGAGCCGGGTGCTCAGCTGAAATGTGTGATCATTCTTCTAGCTCTACTGTCGAAGTTGTAACATTCAGCACATTAATACAGCTATAGTTCTTTATTAAAAGAAAGCATGAGTCAATATATCAGATATCACTTCTAGACCATTTAGATTTGGCCTTTTTGGAGTAAAGTGAGTCATAATAGTTAAAGGTGAAAAATAAATCACTAATTAGATTTTCTCAAATCTATTTTCTTACGAAGTCTGGAATTTTTGAAGGTGGAAAGTTTGCCTGGAAACCACACATTATTTTCACCCTTATTTTCAGTCTGTGGTAAAAAAGAACTAAGAAGTGAATCACATTCTGATGTAGTTTATGAAGTATGAGTCTTTTTATGACTCAGACACACCAATGAGCTAGAGCAGACTGACAGCAGATCTTGTGATAGGTAAAACTTAGTGAATGATCAGTCAATGGCAAAAAAGTGCAAAGTAAGCACATTAGGAAATGGGGAAAAACAATGACATTTTCATTGCGTATCCTACAGTGAAGTCTGATTAATTATTTGCATTTGTGTTTATCACAGTATAAATCAATGATTTTTTTTTTCCTTTGAAGTACAAATGGAGTTCACTGTTTACCACTGATACTTTTTATCTTTGCAGTGTGCCGGGAAGACTCATACCAGTCAATAGTGTCATGTGCTGCTGTAGTGCTTACCCCTGTAGAGACAACAGTGGATACAAGGAAAAAAGAGCAGATGATCATGCCTGATGTGTCCAAACAGTGAGTTATTCAAATAACATGATCTTTTACAAGTGCAATTTAAACACCAGGCCACATTCCTTCTCATGGATATGCATGTACACCCTCATTTCTCTTTCATCAGGGCTTTCATAGGTGTTTCCAAAAATAGAAACTGGCCTGAGGCTGAGCTGCTGCTTTTGTTCATTAGCCTACATGTTTCCCCAAGACTTTTGGTAATGACATATATAGAGGGAATCGGCGTTTGTAATCTGAGAAATTGACTTCTTAACAGGTTGGATAAGGTGATTCTTTTTGTTTAAATACTCCTTTCATTCTTGCAAGTAGTTGATTTTAATAAAGACGGTAATTCATAAATGCTCAGCTCATCTGAGATATTTCAGTATTTTCCAGTGACCATTTTACCTCTGTGATACAAGATATTGATGGCACCTTGAAAAGTGTGGTAGTGTGTTCTTCCAGGGAAATTCTGTCTCTTTAATTAGACTGTATTTTGATATCTTGCATTAGATGAGAATCATAACCACAGCATGCACAGTAACACTTGCCTTGCAATACCAGGCAGGATGGTTATTTCTTAATGATTGAGTCCTTGGAGAATGACAATAATTTTGTTTTCATGAAAAGAAAGAAAACACTATTGTAAGGCTTTATCACAACACGAACGTAGGGTCTGTGCCTTTTAAAGTGTGGGAGGTAATTAAAAACATGACAATGAATAACATCATTGCTGTACTTACCATGTATGTTTAGTATTCTACTTCTCTTGATATGTTCAAGTTTAGCTTTGTACTTGTCTGCCGAGTCCTGGCTTGCATGCCTATTCCTGCAAGAAAATTAAAACATCCCGTCACATCCCCAAAACCCCCTGAAATATCCAGAACACCACTGGTAGATTAGAGTAGATTAGATAGGTTGTGATCTTGCTGCAAATCTATGACTTAAGTCTGTATCTGACTGTGGTATCTTCTTCAATGTGGTGATAAACTTGTTTCCTCTAGACTACCTGTACTTAAAATTTAACACAGTATGTTGCCTATTGTCTAGGTATTACTGGAATGGCTTTATGTTTGAAATGCTGTGAGCATCTAATTGTTGTTGTAGTGATTCAGTTGTGTGGCTCTCTGAATACCAAGGGATTGGAAAGGCAATGGGCTGTAAAATACTGTGCTGAAATCCAGAATAGTCTTTCTGGTTAGTTCAAAGCAGCATAGAACATTTTTTCTTGTCTTCAGTGAAAGGGAAACCTGCACTGTTGTTTGACTGGCTTTTTCAGCTACTATGATGTGATTCAGCATTTAATAATCCCTTATAAATTCAAAGTAGGAAACTCTGATATCTGTTTAGCATATGCTGAATGAAGCCACCTCCTAGATTTTTGGTGTGTTTGGGTGTTTTTATTTTTATTATTTTTTACAACCCGATTAGTGTTATCTTCTAAGAACACAGACATAACTTTTCCTAAGCACTCAGAGGTCTCAGAAACATGCTCTAACCTCTGCTGCTCTTCCCATTCCTGTGTTTAAAAATACAACCTGTGGCTCTAGAATTCTGTCAATGAGAAGCCAACTTGTGCTTAAACAGATTAAATGTATCTGAACTTCTCCGTATGAAACTGTATCAGTGTATAAATGTCTTTAAGCCAACATTTCTGACATGTTTATTTGAAATTAAACAGAACCGTCTTGCTGGAAAACGTTTGCAACTGGGATTTGGTAAATTTTGTAGAAACCATCAAAGTAATAGTAGGGAGGTAAAAGCATGCAGCTTCAAGAAAATCTCCAGCATTATGAAGGAAGCATCAGCATACTGATCTTGCATTTCACCCTGTGCTTTCTACATGCAGTTAGTTTTCTTCATACCCAGTTAATGGAAGAAAAACAGACCCTAATTCCTATGTCTTAAGTATCCCAGTGTCATCTGTCTCCAATTCAAACATATCCTTGGCAATTGTCAAATTCCATTGATGGGAATGCAGACTCCATGTATGAGCTGACCTGCATGTGTGGATTATAGTTATTGATACTCCCTTCATGTGAAAAACAACCTTTATGCTTTGATTTTTATGCTTATCATTGTGTACCTGTATGGTTTTGACTTTCATGTCCAAAAATTTTGCATATCACAGAGAGCTGAGCAGTGGCCAGTCATCGAGGTCCTGTAGGGAGAAGTTTGTGCCTTCAGGCCCTACAGGGACAGAGTATGTTTAGAATAATAATGCTTTCTAAAGCTGCATAATAAAGTGAGTAATCCAAACCAGATGAAAATGCATATTAATGGTAGTAAAATATTAAACAGTTACAAATAGCTAAAAATAATTTCCTTGTATGCCACAGTAAAATGATATCCAAGGAATTCAGGACACAAGACACTGTGAAGACTAGGCAGAGAAAAAAAAAAAGCTTTTAATGCTACTTGTATAATATTTGGTTAATGATGTTACTTTGTTTTAGAAACAAACTGTTTAGTGGCTTTAAATAATGTATTTTCTTAATGTGTTTTTTTTGTAAGCAGCAAAGGGTGCTAGAAGTGGTAGCAGCAAATCTTAACGACACTTCAAGAGTCCGTGATTAGATCTTACCAGGATTGCAGGAGTAAAGGGCCAATTTTTTTTCCCCCTGTGTTTTTTCTTGTAAGCTCAAACCATTTCATCAGGGAGTAATTTCATAGTGATACCCAGGTAATTGCTGACTTGTTGCTTGTGCACTGGGCAAAATCCCTACCTCAGTTATTCACCAGGAATGGATTTGGCAAGAGGAAGAGCACGACTGTGGTTTTTGTCTTTCCACTGCACAACAGACATTGAGACATGGTCAGTGTGATGTCAGGGTAAAAAACAAGAAATGTGAGCTCTGCATTACTTTGTCTTCTCAGCCCTCCATGTTGTCTAGGATGTTGCATTAACCTTGCTGTATTTTGTAGAAGTACAGGACTTAAAAACGTCTTAATAGTTGAAGTTGCTGAGGCCTCATTGTGTTGCCATAGTGATACATCAGTCAGTTGTTCTCAAAGGTGCCCAGATGCTAGAACAATTGGAACATTTTGAATTGTGAATTCTGCTTACAGTTTCCTAATTTTAGTCATTCCTATCTGAATTTGTATATAAATAAATCAGCTGCTGGCACAGAGGAATGCCATGAGGAATCCTCACTTCCATTTCAAATTCTTATGAGGAAGCAGGGGCAGGAAGCATGGCTCAGGGAACTGTATGTTATACTTTAAATCAACTTAGCTTCAGCTTCACTGGGCAAACTCTCAGCTGAAAGGTCAGCCTACAAGGGGCAGTGTGGAAAAAGAAGTGTCTAAAGACACACGTGTCCCTGAGCAGACAGTGTTCTGCTGCTGTGTGATGTTCATGTGTAAACATGGGAAACCATTCATGTGCTACTAGTGTGTGAAAAAAGTGTAGTGAAATTCAGGTGCATCATTTTTTTGTCAGATTTAAAGTTGAGTTGATAGTTGTGTACTTAATTTGATGAATTTCTTTGGATATGGCCACCCTGCAGTTCAGAATAGAGATGGCAACATGCAGCCCTCTGAGCTAGCCAATTTAGAGGTGGTTTATGCAGTAATACTTCATATGCTGTCACATTTCTGATTTTCGTTTTTATTTTAAGATATTATTTGCTGTTAAAATGTTTTTAGAGCTACAGATCTTGTTATGTCATGAAGCAGGCACAGTAATTTGCCAACTCTTTTTCATGTCAGAAATGTTTTCCTGAGCTTTAGAATAGATTTACAGATGAAGAAACAAGAAAAATGATAAGACAAGAGGTAATGTTTTTAAGCTGAAAGAAGGTACATTCAGATTGGATGTAAGGAAGAAGGTTTTTATAATGTAGGTGGTTAAACATTGGAACAGGTTGTCCAGAGAAGCTGTGGATTCCCTATCCCTGGCAACATTCAAGAAGAGTTGGATGGGGCTCTGAGCAACCTGATGTAATTGAAAGTGTCCGTGCTTGTTGCAGGAGGATTGGATGAGATGGCCTTTAAAGGTCCCTTCCAACTCAAACGTATTCTATGATTTATTTTATGATTCTAAATGTCACAGACCACTGACAGTTCTTCAGACTCTTAAGACCAAGTCAGATTTTTTTCTGGTGAATGCCTGAATGAGCTTATGTAGTGCCTTTTCAATATCTTGTCTGTGCCAGAGCTGTTTCACTTGTACCTTGCAACTGTACTTGCCTGAGCAAGGTTCTTACATGTGAGTTCAAACACTTGAGAAAGCTTCTTAAAATCACAGTAACTACCTGGGTGCTTGCTGATGGAAACAGGGTGCTGAGGGGGAGAGTTACAGCTTTAATGCCATTCTGTACAGCACTGTTTAGTGCAGATGCTAACCCAGGACTTTGGCACCGATACAGATTGGACTTGAGGAAGACTTTGGTGCATATATAATTTAAATTTATTAGCTGCAGTAAGCATATTCCAAAATTCAGGAGCTTTTTTCCCCTCTCTTAGAGTTTCAAATTGTAAAAATACAGTTTTTGCATCAGAAGACTGGTAATCCTTTTTGACTCTTGCAGCCTTGCCTAATTCCTTTCAAAAGAAGCTCAAACCAATCTGATTATGTATTATTATTCTCTTTTAATTTTAATTTTTTTCCCTTTTCTTAAAATTTTTTTTTGCTTTTTTGATAAATCCCTGGAAATATTTTTTTCCCTCACTGCAAGAGTGTTGTTATTTTACCTCTGTAATTTTTGTTGCTTGTTATGATCCTGTTATTGAGGGGTGCCTCTCCTCAAATTAGGGTGTAAACAAAGGGTTGAGGTGATACGAGCAATTTGTGTGCAAGCAGTTGCTGCTCCATAGTTTGCCACAGTGGGAACCCTTGTCTGGATGCATTGCCCTGGCCTGGAGCCAGGCCACCTTGCCAGTCCTTCCTCTGCTTGTCTCATGACAAAGTCCTCCCATGGTCTTAAAATCGTGTTTTCCTGTCTCAAGCATCATTTAAGTCTTTCAGCCCCTCAGTGGTGACGTGAAGTGTGGTCTCTAAAGCAGCCAGGTTGTCAGGTGGTAGTGCCCACATCACAGTTCGTGTCTGCTCTGACAGTCCTTTCAAAAAGGTATCTTTCAATAATGTGAAAAAGGAATACTTTTCACACTTGCTTGGAAAGCTGGATAAAAGATGGTAGTACTGTTTCATTTTCTGGATGGTTGGGACGATGGGGCTGTGGACGCCTATGTCACTCTGGGTACTACAGAGAGAACAGGGATCCCTAGTGTTGCTCTGGAATGGCAATAGTTTGAAAGCTGTGGTTCCAGCTCAGCTGAAAAATCTGAGACATCAGCTGGATTGCTGCAGTATGCTCTCCGCCACTACAATTTAGTGATAATGGGTAGGAGAGGTAGAATTTATATCCATTTCTTTAAAGTAGATACTTTGAAATGGAATAAACATCAGCAATGTGTTTATACTGTCAGTGGTCTACTTTTACATTCTTTTATCTATTTTGCTAGTTAATCTTTAAGCTCTATTTAGCAACTTCAAGGGGAACTGAAAATTTCTATTTTTTGTGTTTTCTGTCACAGGGTCTCCTTGTACATCCTTTATTGCTTTTTGCACATATGGGAAAATAAGTTATTTTACTGTACTCATGTCTCCTTTGAAATGGGAAACTTTTCAGAAAATAGTAAAAATACAGTATTTACACTTCTGTTTATTGTGTGCTAACTAGTTCAAACTCCTGCTTGACATTGCCTCTTGTCTGGGCTGCTCAAATTGGTAACTTCTTTCTTCTTGCTTTGAGGAAAAACAAAACAACAACATACTCTGTTGTCTCTATTTTTCCCCCTGTGTCCAGCCACTGCAAAAATGAGAATGATTTTGTAAAATCAATTATAAGTAACAGTTATGCAAAGGAAATATAATTGCACTGCAAAGTGAGTATGGAATAAACCTTATAACTGGTTATAGAACAGGAGCATCATCAGTTCTTATGTTCCTTCTCAGTCGCTGCAACCATCAATTTATAGGAGAGACTGATAGGAAAGCAATCTACATATGTAATTTAAATGTCTTAGGCAATTGTTTTCAGCCAAGGGATTAAGCAGTTCTGTACAGCTTCATTTGATCATGAGTTGCAAGTGATGAATAAGCTGGTTTTTGAGAGCCATTAACTAATCGAAGTAAGTACTATACTTAATATTTTCAGTATTTTGTAGTCCAGCTTCTGTGTTTTTCTGTGTGGTGGTGAATAATACAGGAGACAGAGGAATCATGGCAGCTGTCCTATGGAGGAAAGGTGTTACATAGATTTTATCTGTAGCCCTACCAAGAAAGCTTTCATCCTTTGCAAGTGTAGTCACTGTTTGGAAAGCTTCCTCCTTCCTGTGAAAAGAGATTTGGTTTCTAAGGCACAATCAACTATGAGTGCTTCAATCATTTCCCTCAAAGTATTGTTGATGTGACTGAACTCAACCTGATGGAAAAAAACAGGGATGGAATGTTAAGCAAGGTGCTTAATGAGGTCACTTTGAATCGAAGTGTGGAGGATCAAAAAACGACAGCATTTTCTAGTTGAGATAATTGTAACTGCAAAATAAGAGGAGTGCATTGTATCGTTGTGTAGCTAGTCTTCACTAATAGGAGAAAATTCAGGAAATAAAAAAGTATAGGGATAATATAACTTTGCTGATGATATTTCTGAGCATCAAGTGGTGAAAATTCTGATAGAAATTTTTCAGTCAAAATACAGTTACTGTAATATACATCGGCAGAGTGTGGCCAAAGCTGATGTAAAACATTGAACTGCACAAACAAAGGACAGTGCAGTTATAGTAATCTGGAATACAAATTTCCCCTGCTTCAACAGCAAGCAGTGGACAGCATAACAGGTGTGGATCTACAACTACAATTTCTTGACTAGATCTGAAGTCATCTTGAGGAAAGCATTGTCCCCAAATCACAGCGCCATTTAGAAAACAGCTTTGCCTAAAGCAGGAGCACTTTGTTTCATTCATATTCATAAAATTCTATACTTTTATGATACCATAATGTCATTCAAGTTTTGGCCATCACCCTAAAAAGAATGTCCTTTGGAGTAAGATTATGAATTTATTTATCAGACCTGTGAAATTTTTTAAATTTATAAATTAAATTAAAATCTTTTCATTCCCATGCATCCTTCTTTTCTCTCTTCTCTGTGAATCATCATGTTTTCAACTGGGCACTACTGCAATAGAGGAAGCTTTAATTATGTGGTTGTCTTATCCTTCAAGTCCACAAATTTCCCCAAAAGAAATGCATCAAGATAGGAAATTTTGCACTATTTATTTAGAGAGCTTATTTGAAAATATGCCTTTCTTACATATATATATGAGCAGATGCTTAAGATAGACTTGGTTCCAGAGTGCAAATTTTATCCTGTGTGTGCTGTGGTGTCTAGAAGTGTCTGCTATATTTGCATAACTGAGAAATACAAATCAGACCACCAATATCAACTTAATTCCAAAGTGGCAGTCTTGCACTCAGCAACCAAAAACTCTTCTAAACTGACGACCTCATTGGAAAATATTCTTGGCATGTACATTTTAATTAGAACAATGAACCATGAGACACAGTTTTGAATTTTAATTTTGTGCTGAGATTTTTGCTGTGTGATGAAATAGAAAATATATTTTTTAATATATCAAAACTCCCTAATGTCTTGAACAATTCTAAAAGGAGATGTAGTTGAAGTAGATAAAAACTAACCTGGTTCAATCGACCTTGAAGAGAATGGTTACTATACTTAATACAGGCAGAGATGTTCGAGACAGGCTTAGGCAATTGAAAATCAATTGTTTTATCTGGAGATCTTCATCTGAAGAGCTGCTGTTCTGAGTTGTAGGTTAGTCACTTACTGTATTTGTTATTCTAATACAATTATGGAGTTTTCCTTTATCTTATGTGGCAGCTGCCTAAGCCCTGAAAAGCACACCCATCATCTGCTGGGATGACTGCAAAGCCACTCAGGCATGATGTCCTTCAGAGGCAGGACTACAATGGGGCATGTGGAAAAGGACTCACTCATTGACTTCAGATTTTAAAGAAAAAGAGAATTCATTTTCATCCAGCCGAAATTAATGTCCAGCATGGGCACTCAGAACAAGCATTGTTACACCCCGAGTTTCACATAATACAGGAGATCTACAGTTTTTATTTACCAGGTGCTTATTCAAGGAGCTGAAGGCACTTGATTTTGCGGTAGCACAAAGAATCCTCGAAATAATGGCCTTACTGTCTGGACTTTTCCTTCATTTCAAAAAAGCCATTTTTTGGATAGCCTGAGTGTGAAGTTAGATCATATAGTGTTTTTTAAATCTGTATTTCAATAATGAGTTCTTTTAGCATCCTGCATCAGTTGGGAAGGATCAGTTAGATCCTGTTGTTAAGCTTGGTGCCTGGTGTTACCAAATGAGAATTTAGTTGCTGTGAAGCTTCACCAAAGGAAGGTGCTTTCAAAGTGAAGAACCAAAGATTTGGGAGCAAGCCCATTTCACTCAAATGGGGAGAATGAGAGAAGTGCTAGCTCTGCCTGTTTTATTGCTTTTTCTAGTATGTCCAAAATCTTGAAAGTAAACAGAAATTATTTTGCTGTAAAATCGGGGCAAACTTCTTTAACTCAAGCTTTGACAAACTTAAGTGGAAGTGCTCAGTCCTAGGAACCACTCCAGAAACAGAATTATACTTTCTGGTCTGTATAAGCATAGGCTATTACTGAACTGCAACTGAAGTTCTGTTTGAGACACAGCCAGTGGTTGTATTTTATCATCTTGCATGGAAATTAAGGCAGGTTTGGGTCTGTACCCTTGTGCAGCAGGAACATCAGGGATAGCATTATCTAAATGCTGAAGAGATGAGGGTGGGGTGGTAGGGGAGGAGGGACCAGGGGATCATTTGTTTTTTAATTTAGAAGCCTGCGGTGTTTGTATTAAAGTACAGCCTCAATTCTTACAAATTAGATTTCAAAACATAATTGCAGCATCAAATATCAAAATTAATCAACTATGTTATTACTTGTGAACAATTAAAGCGTCATAAAATGAAAAAATATGAAGGAAATATACTTGTACATGTAATGCTAAGATTGCAAAGTCCTTTATTTGGTTAGACAAATGTAGATTAAAACTAGAAAAAAACAGTTCAAGTACATAGCAGAAATGTATTTGTTTCATTTTCACAATAATTTAATAATATCTCTGAAGCATAACAAAGAACAGCATTTCTTATTTCTTACTGTCATTGGAAGGTGGGGAAAGGAGGGATGCCACAGAAAAACTAGGTGGATTTGCATTTATAATTGCATGGTGTAGCTATTGGACTATTGTGCTGTGCTGTTTCACAGCTCATGGTACAATTCCAGTGAAAGCATTATCAGGTATTCTTTTGAATCTGATGAGTGAAAAATAATGGTGATGTTGTGGTAGTATTACTAGTTTATTGAGGGGTTTTCTAAACCAGGTATTTTGCAGAACATTCCTGAAAACCATCATCCTGTGCAGTGGCTATATTAGGGTTAGCTTTGTTAGAAAATACCCTACTCATGAGTCCTATTATCATGACTAAAATAGGAATAACACTGCAACAAATACAAATTCAATCACCATAATGCTTAAAAATATATAGAGTGCTTCATGGTGCTTAAGGTTGAGATATTACCTGTATCCTAGAGGGGAATGAATTATGTGAAAAAATATATATGCCTGCACGCTATGTTTCACATACTCTCAGGAGGAGTTCACTTTTTATTTAGCACAACTAAATGCAGGGGGATGCTCCAGAAGTGCGCATAATCTAAATATTAGTATTTCTAAGAGCAAGATTTGGTCTGTTTTGCAGAGTAAAAAAGAGATATTAGAGAAGGAAAGAAATAATTTTAAGAACAATCTCCTTATCCCCAACTCTAGCTCCAGTTTGTTTTGTTCTTATTTATTTTTTCCTGGAGGTAACGAAGAAATAGAGGCAATATTCCTCTTTCTCTTCCATGTACATTTTTCAATGTATCTGTGAATAGCCCTGGGAGCAGTAATTTTAATAACCTATCAAATCTATGTTTGCAGTGAGTATTGAATACGTTATTTTTACTTGCACTGATTTACTGATAGCAGAGGTGCAAGACTATAGCTAAAAGAGGAGAAGTGGTGCTATTGCTGTTTCTTTATCTCCTCTCCACTCTCGGGTTTTTCCCAGTGAATACACCGGCTGTGTTGGCCACCATATGGGATATATAAAACACCTACAGCATTAAAAACAAACAACAAAAGGCAAGATGGGAAATTGAGAGGTGGGAAGCAGAAGAAATAAAAGTGGAAAGACTGTGCATCATCACACAAGGACACATGCAGTGTTGGTGTAGTTGGATTAAGACATAAATTTGCAATTATATTGCAGTAACGTTAAGCTGTAAAGACAAAATATTGTACCAAATAAGAGTGAATTTAAGAGTCAAATGCTGCAAAAACTATTTGTACAGTTATGCAGTGAGTACAAATGTAAGTTCTTCCTCCTCTGCTCCAGGAGCAGGATTAAGCTCTGTTATACTGAGGACATCAACTGGCTCAGCTGCTTTTTATCAGCAATAGCTGCAGTAGTCACCATCTAAAAAGATGTTTGTGAGGGAAGATTATTTTTTGGTTTTCTTTTCCTGTGTTGAAACTCAAAGTATTTCATGTGCTTCCTCATCCGTTTACTAGTTCTTTGTGCATGTGGTAGGATTTCACTCCTGTTCTTTTGGTTTTGGTATTTTAATCCTGTCGTAATCATGACATAGAGGAGTAGTATGTAGCTTTTGTTGCACATCAAAAAATATTCGCTGCTGCTACGTTGATTAAATGTGTAATGGCATGTACTGCAGATCTATCCACCTAATATTAGTAATAATCTAGATTCAGAGCTTCCATCAGAGCAGCCCACAACATCAGCTTGCTTAGAGCTTTAATAGGTGTCCTCAAAAAATAGAAGCAGGGAAAGAAAAAGAGGCCAATGCTTTCATTGTGATGTGGCCTTTTCAAAAGCAAGTAGATATACATCAAAATATGATAGGTTACAACCCCTTTTTCTTCCCAGATCAGCTGTTTATATGTTCAGTGCATCCCCCTCATCCCAAGAGAATTCCTGTGATGAGCAATACAAGTAGGAGGCGGGAAATACAGATACGAGGTTAGTAGGAGTGAGCTGTTAGGAAAACTCAAGGCAAGCACAAGGGGGGAGAAAAGCGAGGTAGCTTTGAGGTAAATCTCCCTATGTTTTCTGTAGTCATGCTTATAAACTATACTTTTGATAAAAGTCTTTATCCATCTATCTGTTTGTTAATTTGTTTATGCACAAAACCTATAGGGTATTGATCCAAAAATATGGTAATGGTCCTCCAATTTTGGTACTGATCTACCACTCCATCCCCCACCCTTTATTCAAACTTTTTAATACTGATTTTTCAGGAGTATTCCAGCCTCACTTCCAGTCACCTTGTTATTATGTTCTTTTGTAAAATTGGTGTATTTACATACAATTTGTGTCCAGATTACTGCTTTGGAAGAAGATACAAAGTTGAACAGGACTCATCTCTCCTGGCAGCCGTAGGTGCAAAGTGACAGAGACCTTAAGTCAGAGCTGCAAAACAACCTGGAATAAACATTATCAGAACCAACAGTCAAAAACAGTATTTATTTTAAAATACATTTTTTGATGTTCTGATTGCATTGATCTAAAAGGTCACATGCACACAGTTTAAAGGCAGAACAGGAAAAACAGAATTCCTTTCTGACAGATGAACTAAATGGTAAGGTGACGCCAACTTACTTTGTCCTACAAAAGCCCTCTGTTAATAGGGCTGCGTTTTAGGCCTTATTTTTGTAATCCCTTTTAAAACTTAAATTAATGTTGTGATCTTACTTTTCTATTCCGTTTCCTGACCTGTATTAGAAGTGATTGATACTTTTGAGTGGAAAGATTTAGATGTTCTAGATAAACATTTTCAGGGATACAGTCTAGGAGAACACTGCTGTATTGATTATTTGTTGTCAATTCTGACAAAGTGTGCTTCAGCACTCTAAAACAGGTAAATAAAAACCTCCTCATTTTCTTGTCCAAGGCACAGTGCAGTCTATTTGGGATAGTTTATGGAGGAGATAGAAAATAACATTTATGGATCAGGGAGAAAGCACAGGTGTTCAGAAGTAAGATTACCTATTGCTTTCTAAATCCTGTGCTGGTGTTGTGGGAACAAATATATGTTAAACCTAGTGTTTGATATCAGATGGACTAGAAATGGAGCACTGCAAGTAAGGTGTGTAATAGTAGTAGCAAGCACTGTCTGCAAGTTCTCTGCTCTTAACTGTGCTGTAGATTAAAGTCAGAGAATAAATACAGTGCCAATACAAACCAGATTATCTAAGAAAACTTAATCAGGCAAATCATCATTCTTCATTTATTCCCTCAGAAATTCTGTTTTTCGAAGATGTCACCTAAAACCAGGAATATATTCACAGGGCTTGGAATTCAGTCCAGATATGCAACAGGAATGAATCACAAAGCTGAGCCATAGTTTAAAAACGAGTCATATCCCTATTCAGGTAGGGAATTTGATATGAGCTTGAGCAAGGCTTGTTTTTCTTCATATTTGAAGTTGAAGTTACTAAAAATTCACCTGTTGAAAACAATATTTGATGCTTCCAGCTTTGTGCTATATCTACGTTCTTCTTCCTGAATTATTTTATTATTGTGATATTACATACTAAAATGTAGTAAATGCTTTAAATTTCAAATTATTGAAAACAAACCTGAATTTATAATGAATGCCTGATAGACTTCAGGGAATCCATAATTTAGATGGCAAAAGAACACACTGATTCTAGCTACAAAAACAGATTATATTTGAAAAGGCAACAATTAAATACAAAGAATGGTTTTGGTTACTATGGGAACAGTTAAAGAAAGGTTTTTCAGCATTGCAAGCCACTGTATGTATACAAGAGAAATTATGTTCTTCTGAGTCAAAGAGCTATGAAAGCTTTTCAAGGAAAAGGCTAAATAATAAGAAATATTTAAAGCAAAAGCTTTTAAATATATCTATATAGTATGTTGGTGGTTTTATATTATCTCTTCCTGCTTTCCCCCATTTTTCTGCCACTAATTTTTGGAGTTAGAGGTTTTTTGAGTTGTGTAGCAAAAAGCACTTTGCAAAGAGGATTAGTGAATGAAAGAGAAATATGGAAGAGTTATTATATTTCTGGTCTGTTTATAAGAGATCTAATCCCATCTCATAAATTTGCTTAGATGAATGCATTTGCTATGGAGTCATACTTTGTCTCACATACTTTACTATTTATTCTCATAACCTGGAAATAATGCAGGCGTAAGTTAGAGAAGTGGAGAAAATTATCAAGTCTGTATTTCACTAAAGCTGAAGTGCTTTTGCACATTTATGTATGCTGTATTTAATATTATTGCAAATCCAGGTGTTAACCTTTTTTTTTTTTCTTTACTCTAATAATTACCACTGCTTCCTCAATGTTTTAAATTTTTTAAAATTAAGGAATATCAGACGGGTGCTAATCACAGCATCAGCTTTGCAGTTAGACCAAATGTTAAAAGTATTTAAAGCATCTTTTATACTTGATCTAAATCAGAGGTTTATCTATTGTTTATCTATTGAGGAAGCTTTAAAAGCTTCATCATCAGGAATGCTCAGTCCTTCATGGGGAAAAAAAAGGTAGTTCAAGTGAATGAGCACATTTATTTTCATGATATGGCAATGAATTGAACATGGAGAAGGTTCTTTGATTTCTTTTAAGAGACATAAACTGTCTGAAAAGTGTGTTATCAGCTATTATTTAGATATGTATTAAACAGTACTGTGCTATTTCTATGTATCTTTCAAACTTCAGATGTGGGAATGTGCTGATGTTGAACTACAATCCAGCAGTTATGTAAATTACGCTAAATTTGTCATCTAATTTTCTGTGCTTACTTGTGAGGTGAGTGCCTACCCTGTGATGCTAAGTACCATACAGCTCTTTTATTTTTAATACTGAAGCAGGAGTACTATATTTTGAAAAAACCTGTTTAGGGGCACTAAGGGGATATACTTGAGAGTCTCAACTCTTTTTGGATGCAATATTTATTACGAGATTGATGTGCAGCATTTTTCACAGGTGTATATGAAAAGAAAAGAAAGACTGTATTGTTGCAGGCAGTCCTTCTGTATCCTTATTGAGAGACCTGAGTGGCTGACAGGCATCATAGGTGAGGGTAAAATCTCTAGATTTAGACCCATTTTTGCTTGTTTGGGACCCTTGTTTTGCCTGTGTATGCAGGTCTTGTTTTCTTAAAAGTCACCATTAAAAAACAAGGAAGTATTCTATATCTCGCAACCACATTTCATTTATTAAATGAACCTTTCTGGATTCTGCATTTTGGGGAAAAGAAAATACATCTCTTCATAACTGATCTTCACTTTCATCCACATTCGTTTAGATCATTTAATAACCTGTAACTTCAAGTTGTAGTCAGGAACAAGTGAATACAAAACTGCTAGGGTGAGATAACACCGGGTAGCTCAGTGGCTTTCTCCACTTCCCAGATATTCATTGGCCTTGACATCCTCCTCCATGAAGAAGGAGGCCAGTAAGTCATGTTACAGATGGTTTAGTGCTGACCTCTGTCAGTAGTCCTCTGTGGAATCCCTACTGAGCACCACTGCAGGGGGCATAGGCTCCAAATGTGTAGCTGCCACGGTTTTCATGTGCTGCTCCATTGCCATCCTGAGCCTTTTCAAAGCCATTTTGAAAAGCTGATGAAATTGCTTTTAATGGGGACTGAGACAAATCTGTTGTGCTGTCTGCAGACAAATTGTTATCAGGACTGAAATGAGCTTAGTGCTCAGCATTACTTGTTTGAAATCCTTGTCTGAGCTGTTTTTCCCATCATTTGGGCTCGTGATATTCCTGATAAGCAGGGAAATGAGCAGAGAAAACAGGCACAGCCTGTGCATGGCCAGGAAGAATGGGCATGGATGGGCCTCCTCTGGCCAGGCAATAACTTCAGTAGCACTGACACAAGGCAGGGGCTGTGTTCTTCTTTGCTTGTTGACGGCTGCTCCAAAGATGACCTCAGAACATGTCAGGAAAAGTAATAAAAGACAGACAAGAAGCCTGGCTTTAGAAAAGAAGAGGTAATGAGTACATTTTTATAGATTGCTTCGCTCACCTGGGCTGGAGAAAGGTAACTCAAGCCCAGCCATTGCTGAGGCTTCACAGGCAGTGTTACAGGTACTCTGGTGATTTGGGGCAGTCAGTACTTCATAAAATGATAAGTTTCTTTTTGATCAAGTAAGAATGACCTTGCATCCCTTAATCTTACAGATGGTGTTGGCCTGCTTTGCCACATTTACCTGTTTTCTTAAATAACCTTTGCAAAGCTAGCAGAGGGCAAAATGGATCCTTCAGAAACCTTATTTCTGTGCCCTGTTTTTGCTAGCACTGGCTATGGAGAAAGCATAATTCTGTGGAAAGTCTGGTAGAGTAATTGTTATTGGACCAGATAATTAATTAATTCTTTAAAATATTGTCTTAAAAATAGCTATTTATGATTTTCATACATGTTCTTGAGGGACAGAGTTATTTTTCTATGCTGCAATTTGCCTAAAGTTAGGTGAAGAAAGCAGTGTTCCATAATTTCAAACTAGTTTTCCCTAGGCCCTGAGTATTGTCTTTAATATTTTCCAAATATAGCTTCCTTATTATATATAATAAAATAAAGTCAGTAGTAAATAGTCAAATATAAGAGCAGCGATTATAAATTAATTTCCTTCATAATACGTCACACTACCCTGTGATCATCTTCAGAGGAGTAGCTTTTGGAGGCAGTAAGAATTTCAAATCCATAGGGAAGATATATGGGTAATGTATCTTTGGGAGTCATTTGGGATAAATGATTTCATCAAGTATGGTTTCAATTTTTTTATTTTTTTTTAAATTGTAACTGTGGATTCTGTAGAAAAGACCATACATGAGATTCATAAGGGTCAGTTGTGTTGCCCACTTTTCCTTTATGTCAGAGTAAAACCAGAATAATGATACAGGCTTAGGGAACCCCTGGTTTTACAGAAAGAATTTTATCAACTTGTTAGCTGCAATTGTTTTGGGGTTAATGGGGAGAAGTACTTCATATGAAACAGGATGCCTGTGCCATTTGCATTGGGTTCATGTTTACCTTGCCAATAAATCAGGCTGTCCAAGGCACTTTCACTGCTTATCCTCAGAGGAGTCTTGTCTCATAACGGGGAAGCTGCACAGATATTTCTTGAATAAATATATGCAATTATGCCTGTAGGTGTCAGTGGTTCGATACAGTGCCATGACAAGAAACCTAAAATAGGTGATCAACCTTCCTTGGTTTCCAGAAACAACAGTTAACTTAATACTTTCTTCTTTGATTGTAAGTTTTACTAAAACATGGAGCATTTCACCTTGAATGAAATGCTACCTAAAGTGATTGCAGTATGTCTGCAGATCACTGTTGGCATAATAGTGGCATACTGCCAACTAGCTACCTGGAAATAATCACAGATTATTTTTAACAATTTCTTTTTTGGTTGGTAGAGTTGATCAGTGTTGGAAATGGTTTTGTCAAGTACAGTTTAGATGTTTTCTTTTTTTTTTTTTTTATTGTAGCTTTGTAGATTCATTAGGAAAGAACTTGATAGTTTATATCTGTTATACTGAATATTGTATCATGTAAACATTCTTCATTGGTGGTGGTGAACAGAAGAACAAATGTTAATCTTTGTTCAATCATCATGTTTTTTTACAAGAGGAATTAGCATGTGATCATTTTGATTGAGCTGTTGTGTTTTGTGAGGCATCTAATCTTGAATATGTACATGCTTACATTAGGACATTGTTTTCTAACAATGCTGTGTATAATGTGGTCAGGACTGCTGCTGAATACATGCACTTCAGCCCTGTGTATCCTGTGAATGCTGATGAGCAGAAAACAGGTTTGCCGTTCTGCTGTCTACTCCTCAGGTTTCTTGGGTTACAAATCCCATTGTATATTGATGACACAGGGATAAACTTGTTCATTCAAGCACACCTATGAAAAATTCATGTCTGTTTTAAAGATCTGTCACTTCGGATGCATATTGGTGGCTATGTGAGCACATCACATCGTGTATTGGTCAAAGGCTGTGGTTTTAAAAATATTGTTTCTATCCATCTGCCAAAGCAGAAATGAAGGAAAACCTTTTGATCAGCCAAAATTTATTAGGGAACTTTGATTGAAGAAGATCATACCTATCCTGAGTTTGTTACTTCCTTCAGATAGTGATGAATTAAGGTATTTAAAAGTAGGAACTTTAAACCACGAAATATAAATGTGGCAGCTGCTTTACTGTCTTCAAAAGACTAATTACAATCTCCCTTTTCATATATTAATGCACATACAGTGGTAAAGCAGTTAACAGTTGAGATTTGCTATGTAGAATTTAATTTCCTGACATTAAAAGGTTTATGTATTTAATGAGAAAATGCCGTATAGTGCATTATGCTGAATGCTTTTGCCCAGTAATTTGTACTGGCCAGGAGTAGTGCTGCTGCTCTCCAAAAAACTAGTAGAAAACATAGCCTTATAGGCACACATGCTCAAACCCCCCCACTGACAGGACAGAAGTACAAGAGAAGATTTGAGAACTCTTTTTTATTACTTTTGTGTCTGAAAGTCATAGGTTCTGATGTATTGAGTTTTGCAGAACTCAAGTAACTTACCGTAAATGCACTTTTATCTGAAGCCTGAAACTGTCATAATGAAGTTAATATATGATAAAAATTCAGCTACAGTACTATGAAGATCTGCATAGTTATTCAAATTTAAGTAAATGACTGGTCCATTGAAATTTAAGCCTGTGCATAAGTCTTTGTGGCAAACTTGTGCTGTTTTATCCAGTGTTCTTTCATTCAGCAAAGTAGCTGGGATGATATATGTCTGTGAAATGTAAATAGAAGTACATTTGCATGGCAATATTTAAAAAACTTTAGGAAAATAGATACTGAAACACAGAAATTAAAGATAAAAGAATTCTTATTTCCAACAGAACTAGTCAGAAATTTTCAACTGTGTGAAAATACAAAGGACAAAGCTGTAATTCAAACAGATGAAGGTTGTGTCCTTGTAAAGAGTGGACTCTTTTTATTTTGAATAATTTAAACTATTTCTTTCTTTTGAGGTGAACATTGTAGAGCGATAAAATCTCTTGTACCGTTTTAACTATTAAAAAGAAATTTGGTGATGTCTTACCTTTTCTGTCCTTCATTACATGTACATTTAAAATTCACTTTTGATATTCATCATACTTAGAAATCCATTTGCTACCCATAGTGATTTCACTAGGGAAGACTCAAATCTTTCAGGGTAATGGAGTTCTAACTAAGTATTAGTTATTAGGTACTTAAGATCTTACTTTTTCCAGATGGCGATGCTTAATCTAGATCTCATACACTTCTGATGGATAAAGATTCCAAATCACATTCTGAAAAAGTGAAGAAGTTGCTCTCATAGTCCAGGTGAATCAGGTGGTAGCTCTACATCTTGTACAGAAGCTTTCCCAGGCAAGTGTCACCTTCTGCAGGCTCCAAACATTGTTCTTGGTGATTGACATTGCACTGAAACCTTCCAGCAGTGAGGGAGGTTTAACCTGCAGGTTTAAAGCAACTTACCTGAGCATTTAGGGAAAGAGTTCTACATAGTTGCACAGTTTGCTTCAACTGGAAATTGAAAACTTTCAGCAGTGTTCTGAGTCCATGCAGCATTTACTTAGGCCATAGTTATTCTCAGCTATAGATCATAAAAAGTAAGGTTCATGCCTGCCTTATTAAACCATGTCCCTCATCCAAACCCACTTGGAGATTAGGTGAGGCTGGGATGAGCACCTGTCTGCTCACTTCAGCATCACTTGGGAGCAGAAACCTAAACCAGACAACTGAGGGAGAGGAGTGAATGCCTGGAGAAAATTTAGTATGCTACAGTAGAAATTGGCACAAGTGGGATTCTTGTAAGAGTCCATCCCAGCCAAAGTCACTGCCCTTGAATAACAAAGCAGAATATCTAGTAGAGTCCACTGCTCTTCACATATTTTCTTTATACTTGTTATGTAAAACTAATTCTTCTGTGACAATCATTAAAACAAATACCAACTCATTAGGAACAACCATTAAAATAAATCTTAACTATGAACAAATCTCAATACTCATTAAAATAGGTCTCAGCTCATTAGGATTTTTAGTCTGCAGGTTGAAAACAGAAGATGAGATCATTTTTAAAAAGAAAAATTAGATGTCAGGGCCTTTTCTGCTTCTCTTATTCCTTAGCATTGAGGAGACTGAGGGTGCGCAAGGAGCTGGGAGGGGCACAGCCAGGACAGGTGACCCCAACTGACCAAGGAGGTATCCCAGACCTTATGGCATCTGCTCAGTCTGTACGGCTGGGGGAAGAAGGAGAAAGGAGGGATGTTTGGATTGTGACGGCATTTGTCTTCCCAAGTGACTTGCATATGATGGAGCCCTGCTCTCCTGGTAAAGGCTGAACACCTGCCTGCCCATGGGAAGCAGTGACTTAATTTCTTGCTTTTCTTTGCTTGCATGTGCAGTTTTTGCTTTACTCACTGAAGTGTCTTTATGTGAACCCATGAGTTTTGTAGCTTTGTCTGTTCTGATTCTGTCGCTGGTCCCGCTAGTGGGGCAGTGAGCGACAGCTGTGTGGTGCTTACCTTACACCTGGGGTTAAACCACAACAGTCCTGCTGATACCACAGCTGTCCATGACAGTGTGGCTTAGCTGATTTTCCATGATGCTGTTTGAAAGAGAACTGAGAAGAGTGAGGTCATACCAAAATCTTGGTGTATGGCTACAGGTCCGTACAGTGGAAACTTTAACAGTTGCATGTGTATTTTGCTCTTACAGTGGAAATGTTTGTCTTTTCTATTCAAAAAATATACTAATACTGATGATTTAGAGGTACATCTTTTATGACAGAAAATTCTTCTCTTAAAAACAATTCTATTACATCAAAGTCCTAAAGTGTCTTTTAGTCACTCTGGATCAAAATCTTCTCTGAAACAGTGTTTGCATTCACTGCACGTTGTATTCCTTCACCTCTGCCTCATAAGGACTTGGACTTTGGTCATTGTTTTGTTCTCCAAATTAAAGGAAATTGATCAATGGGAGTTGAAATCAGTGGCTCAGGTGAATAGGAGTTACCCATGCATACCTGAGGTCTGAGTACAAACCATTTACGTTTAATTAAATGTAGTGGTCTGAGTGCAGACCAGATCTAATCTCTGTTTGTTACAATGCAGGAATGAGCAAATCTAGTTAAGCAAAAGAATAGCAGCACACTGTGGGATCTCAGGGACTGGAGGTATTGTTAGAGGTCTAACACTGGAGCTTCATCTACACCAGAAATAGATTGTATAGAAGACTTTAATTAATGCTGACTTGTAGTTTCTGGTACTAATGAATTTCTAAAATTAATAGGACACTGTAGTAGGAAAGAAGAGCTCTGTTCAAAAAGTGTCAGCTATTGCCTTTGTATTAACTCAGCTTTTAGATAAGCATTTAAAGCTATGCCAAGTATTTCTGAGGTTTTAAAAGCTCGATATCTGCCTTTTAAAATTTGACAGACTTTGTTGTGAGATTTTCTTGGAAACTCACTGGTTGTGAGCACACTTATAAAAGCATGATGTATGTACTGTCTTTCTGAGGGATGCAACAGGGAACATAATGCCATCATTTTCTCTAAAAATTACAGTGATACTTTTAACCCAAATAATGCAGTCTTTCTCAGGTGGTTCAAAGCTGACTTTTTTTCCAGAATAAAATCCAAATTTTGTTCTGGAATCTCATATCTGTATTTGGCACAGCCTAGAAACAGAACCTGAGGAAGTGTTTATTCCTACTGAGTTCAGAGGATATGGAAGTTAATCTGTACCCTTATGTTAGGGATAATCGTTCCACATTTCCTCCAAAGACTCTTCTATGGAATCCTATTGGGCAGATGATAAAAGATCAAGTTTTTATCAGTCAAAACTATTTTGGCAGTATTAAGTATGCTTTAAAAAAAAAAAAAAAATTCCACTTCTAAAATACCACCAGTTACAGGAGCCGTAGCTGTTACATTCTCTTTGCTTTGTGAAGGGTAGACTGATGCCTTTTTCTGGTCTCAGGAAATAAAGGCTCAGACACAGTGAAAGGGTTGGGGGTTGTTTACCTTGGCATTTTAATAGGATCCCGTTCGATGGCTTCTGCCGTCCAGGTAGAACGCGCCGCAAAAGCCCCTTCCCCCCAATCCAGTATA
Source organism: Eopsaltria australis (assembly GCA_034509425.1). Taxonomy (NCBI): domain Eukaryota; kingdom Metazoa; phylum Chordata; class Aves; order Passeriformes; family Petroicidae; genus Eopsaltria; species Eopsaltria australis. The sequence continues at coordinate 1,681,899 of JAVTVJ010000146.1, read as the reverse complement.
CAATTAAAGACTCTACACATTAGCATATCTACCAGGAGGGCCCAATAAGGGGCCTGAGTGGGCTAACTTCTAGTTTACAAAATCTGTCCTACTAGGAGACCTTGAGGGCTCACGAAAACAGGGTGTTTGGTCTCTAACTCTACGTGGTTTCAGGGGTGTTTAGTCTACCGGCCTGCTAAACACCATGAAACCGGGCTAAACTATCACCTAAAACATCACAAGTATGCACGCTAATACTTGTGAATATAGGGAACAGGGTACGACATATTCAGGAGAAAAAGCAGAAAAAATCCCTCAGGCATCAAGACCTATCACTCTTATTAACTTTTCTTCTCTGTGGGTTCATTTACGACAACCTAGTCCAAACTCCCAGTGATGTCCAGTGTTCTTGGCAGTAATTGAACAAGTAGAATTTCCTAAAATATCACTGCACAAGGAAATAGAAATGTCTAGTACTATTTATAGAATTGAAACGTGGTTGGGAAAAAGAAAAATACAGAAAGATTGTATAGGTTGTTTATTTGATTTAATAAACTCATTGTGATTGCCATCTAAAAATGAATGTGGGGTTTGGGTTTGTTTGGTTTTTTTTGTTTGTTTTTTAATCCAGAATTCATGAGGTGCTCGCTGAAGCAAAGTGATTAGGTTAAGATATTTTTTCTGCTTGTTCCAGTGAACTCATGCTGTTTGAAGCTCAACAATATTGCTTTAAATCTCAATTTTCTCACTGTTGCAAGCATTTTATTATAAACACATTGAAGAAAAAGAATCTTACTTGAATTATATCAGCATGCAAGAAAAAAGTAATGTTAAAACATTCCTTTGAAAGATTTTAGTGTTGTTAGTACTGTGCAAGATCTGAGGGGCAGAGAAGTCATTTGGCAAATGTAGCAAAATATAAAAACTTCATTAGTTTTGCACAAGATTTTTAGATGGTGTATGGCATGTATAAAAATGATGTGTTGAAAAAACTGCTTTCAGATGTTTTTTGTGCCCTCTGTCCCACCACTGGGAGTTGGTTCTTACAATGCCTTTAGCTTGCTTACCTGTGTACATGAGGATTTTGTGCATTAGCTGTAGGGTTTGGTAATTTGAAATGCTTAGCTGTATAATCTAATGTAGCTCCAGAGAAAAATCTTGTCCTTTCTCAAAACCCTTTGTTTTCATTCTGAGCACGGCAGAGTATGTTTAGGATGTTCAAAGCCAATGTAGTGACAGTGTAAGCAGATGGAATCTCTGGAAAACTGTAAATGTTCTGTTCTGATTTGCAGCTAACATCTAATGCAAGATGAAAATTTTCAAGTTTGTGTATCTTGAATTTAGAAGTTGTGGATGTATGATGAGAAGATACATCATGTGAAGAATGGCCTCTGCCTTTTGTCAGGCATGCACAGATAAAACTCCTTAGTGTGAATTCTGCCTTTGTCTGGATATATACAATGCCTTGTAAGCTGTTGAAGATTCACTTGAGTGATTGAAAATTTAAAATGGGCCTCTATTTTTTCCTACTTATGAATATAATGTAAAAGATTATCTCCTGTACAATATTATAGTTTCATATAAAAACATAGGCTTCCGTGGATATATATGACCTTAGGGAATATCAACAAAGATTAACATCAGACAAGATAAATAAACCATTACTTTTTTTGCTGTCAAATCTGTGATTGGGCAAGAAGTTTCATTTTGTTACTGAAACATTTTATTGCTCTTAAATTTGTATTTGTATCATACATTATGCTGCATTCTCACATTGCCTCAGTATTTCAGTAGTAGTGTAAAGTTCTGTAAATAAAAAAATATGAGATTGCCAGGCAATTTTATATTACTTTAATGGATTGTAGTGCAAATTGCCACGTGCAATTGATAGTACTTGCTAGGGTCAAGCTAAAATGAATGAAAAATCCCAAGCGTTATCATAAAATATATCACTGAGCCCTCAATATCCATCTCTAACATGGCCAATTATAAGTTGTGTTCTCACTGCAAATACGTAGCTGGCTCTTTACCTTCAGATGAAGATGAGAATCAGCTTGATTTCCCATTGACTACTTTTTCCTGTTTCTCATGATTACTTTGGCCCCAGTTCCTGTCCACGGCCCTCTCTCTTGAAGACTCAGCCAGTTGTAGATGCAAGCTGTGTATTTCCCCTTATGGCTGTGCTGAACCAGAGTTTTGTCACCCATTACCCATGACAGATGTAGTTTGTGTAAACTCCTTGTTCACACCTCCGCCTGCTCACATTCAGAGGCACCAAAACCATTGCTGTCACCCACCAACTCTGTACATTTAAAACCGAGGCTTAAAAGCCTGGCAGTCTCAGGTGCCAAGAAACCTTACACAGTTACTGGAGTCCTGCCTTTGCCCAGCTTCACTGTCCCAGCCCTGCCTCTCAGCTCCTCCCCATCTGGTCAGGTCATATTGCTGAAATTAAAGAATCTGTGATATTAATTCATACCCAGAAGGGAATGAGGAAGACTTAGCTCGTACAGGTCATCTTCATTTCACTGGGCATAAAAGGCATTCTGGTGGATGTTGGAGTGAAGTGAAGGGTGGAAGTGAAACACACACGTAGAACCTGTGCTTTTGTTCTGGTAGAATCTCCCTTGGGCCAGCAGCACCGTCTGCCCTGGTGGGTGCCTGAAGGAGGCTGATGCTGTGAAATTGCACCAGCTGTTCTTATGTTTGCACTGAGAGCCCCAGTTGCTAAAAGCATGACAGTAGAATTTTTACGATTGAATTGATGCTTATGCACTGATTTTTACAATTTGTAATGGCAAATCAATTTAATCCTGATTTACAGTTGTATCTTTTCCCAACTTAGAAAAAACACCACTAATAGTATTTTGCTCGAGGGTCAACATTCTTGCTTTCATATTTCAAATTATTCTTTATGAAAGCATGAACTCTATTCCCTGCACTGTAATCTTGAGTCATGCTAGGAGTCAGATGGAGAGCTGCATTCCTTGCCAAGTGACAGGATGGTTTCCCAGAGAAGCCTAGGAAATTAATTATACTGGGCAGCACCCATCCGTATGGTGCATGGAAGCTAAATGTGTAGCAAATGTTGAAGGGTGGATGCTGTGGACAAGATGAGAGTAGTTGCAGTAGCTGATTGTGGTGATGTGGGAGATTGTGGGGACAGCACAGTGGGGCGTGGTGATACAGCAGGCACACGGGCAGGCCTGGGGGAGTGGTCTCGATATCCTAAGAATCCTAAATCTGTTGACTTGAGCACACTAGGTTGTTCTTTTTTCAGTAATCATTTCTGTTTTAATTATTTTAAAATACAATAAAACTACACTGTACAGGTAGGGGAGCATTTTAGGAGATAACAGGTACTTTTAAACTCAACCATTGGTGCCACCCATTTCCCCAATGTAAAAGGAAGTATTTTGTCTGTATCTTTATGGAATATGTTTTTGTAGGCTTTGCCAGAAGGAATTAATGCTCTGCATCTGCATTAATGTCAGATCTCCATGGTTTATTAATCTCACAGTAGGCTGGAATTTAAACAGTTTTCTTATGGTTCTCTCCTTCGTGTTGCCCTGTAGTTCTTAATAGTAGGGAAGAAAGCTACAATCCTTTATGCTGGAAGAGAAAAGAATGCTGAAGACCCCTGTCATGTTTTTTTAAGCACACTCTTCAGTTACATGAGCCTGACAAAAGGAAGGAGTAACAAAAATTACCTCCAGAGCTGGAGAAGGTCCAGAGTTCAGCACTGCTTTCATGATTATTATTCATTTGAACTGATTAACTTTGAACTTTTGCAAATTATGTGCAGTCAGTCAACAATTGGAGGGGCAAATCTGGAGTGCAATCTGCTTAGTGTACGTTTTTCAATCCCTGTGTCCTATCTCTTCACAGGATACTGTGCTGTGTTTTATTCAGCACTTTGCATGGTGAAACAGCAGTTTTGTGTCGAGTCGCTGGCTGTGGTTCTTTTTCCTATCCCCGCGTCATTCATGGCACTGGCTATATCAGCAACATAGTTAACATTTTTTCTTGCCTCTACATCAAAAATACAATGAAGCATGCAAAAAACCAACCAAGCAAACCACAACATGGGGAAAGAAAGGGAAAACTTTTGTTAATAGTGAATTGTTTAAAAATATGTGTCTTGGAGAATGACAGTGTTGACTTACTAAATTTGTTTCTGCATGAATTAATGATCAGTGGCTAGACCAGCTGAGGTTCTACAGAAAATATTGACACCTTTAAACTGTATTCTTAAGTGTATTTGTGTATATTGCTCTAAACTATTTGGTGTTTACATAAAAATTTCTGTGCCAAGAATGGCATAGGAATTATGTGCTGAGTGTAGATGGAGTTTGGAATGCCAGTTTACCAGTTAATGTGCCTTCAGCTGTTTTGTAAATATTAGTGATACTGAAATCCTGCAAAAAGGGGGTTCTAGTCTACTTCAGTGCTGCTTTTGAAGGCCCTGCTTCTGGAGTATGCAGTGAACATGCAGAAAGTATTTTGTCTTTATTAATGATGAGACAACAAATTAAGATTTAGGAATCTGTCTGTCCTGGGAAATTGCCTGATATCATCCTTTCAGAACAGTCACTGGATCTTCATGGCATGCATCCAAGATTGACTCTCCAGTGATGGCCTGTTGAAGAATCTTCCGGTATTTCAGAGAGGGAGGGAGGAAAAAAACTCCCATACAATTACCATAGAGAGGATCCTGTTTTCATGATTGCTTAGTTTTTAATGAAATTACTAATATTTTAGACCAATATGCTGCATCCACTAAGTTGCATAGAGGAGATTCAGAGTTTGTAGTCAGATTGCAGGTTGAGAGGTAAAAAATTGAAAGTCAGTTTCTGGCTTTCGGTTCCCTGAATGACATATGTATTCACCATACTTAAGGGAAATAATGGAAGCTTCAGGCCTGTCATGTCTGTGATGATCTTTCTTATTTTATCCTTTGATAGGAGAGGTTAGGGAAGCTTTTGGGTTTTCTGAGAATTCACACAGAAAGAAAATAAAACACTGATATTACCTCTTTTCTTGCATTTTCTCCACAGAAATAACTGTGATGAGTATTTTTTTTAATGGTCCGTAGATATTGCTCAGTGCAAAGGCTAATGCATTCTTGAATATGTCTTCGTGGTGTAAGTGAGATACTCATTAAACCTGTCTATTTGCAGTTGCACACAAAAACCAGTCCTTAATTGCCTCCCTGGATATGGACAAGAGCTTAAAAAGAAGCAAAATATAAAAGATTAAAAGAGCATAATGACATCTTCAAAAGATGAAAGATATGATCTAAATGTTAAAAAAAAGAGGAGAAAAGCTTGAAATCTCTTTGTGTTTCCCCGTTAAGTAGGAAAACTTTGAAGATGACAGTAATTTTCCATTGTGTTTCGTCTTTTTCATAATAACATATTTTGAAATCTGGAATGAGTGTATCACCTAATAATGTTTTTTTAGGACTACATAAGTTGTAGTATAAAGCACAATATAAGCAGTATTTGCTTTTTGCCATAATACTAAAGATACTATGCTGTTTGGTTTTAAATAATTCTGATTTGATGCATACTTGGGTGAGACATTCCTAAAGAAAAAGGAGATTGATGCTGCTGATTTTTCAGGTGTTATTCTCCAACTTGGTTGCAAACTCGGATCTTAAGGGCTCAAAGTCATGACATGCCTGATTTTAAATTAAGTGTAAAAACATGGTTCTGACCATTTGTGGTCATGAAAGATCCCATGGTGCTTTTGGGGATAAACCCTCATGCCCTGGCCAAATTAAGTTTTTGTTAGTTCCATGGTGATTACTTCATTCTCCCTGCAGTTTTTGTCAGATGTGACGTTCCTTGCTTCCCATACTGAATCTTTGGTATGAGTTGCTTTGATGTTGATTAGCCCATAGGTTTCAGCCTGAAGGCAGTTGCTGTTCAGCACAGAGCTAAGTGGTTTGCTAGTCATGTAAGAAGTTTCTGGATTCAGTTGGAAAGAAATGTTTTTGCTAGGTAGAGCTTGCAATTTCAACACCAGCACAGGCAGTGTGAATTTATACATGCTGGACAAATGTCTGACCTGTTGTAATAAACATGAATGATGTATGTAATAATATGATGATGTCTGGTGATATTTGTAATAATCTCTGTCAAGGAGATGGAAAGAGGTTGTGTTTTCCAAAGGCCACAAGGAAAATTCTTGACTAATGGTTCAAAACCAGTGTTCAATTTTTTTATCTGAACACAGAAATGCAGATTTCCTGTGTAACAAATGCCAGTGTTTATGCATGTGCCCACCCACTATAAAGGGATTGGTATGCTATGTCTATAGTAAATGGAATTACTACTTCTGTTAAGATTATAACAAGAGCTTCTGTGATTTCAGAATACCATGGAATCTGACGTTTTCCATTGATTTTTGACACTGTCTCTTTGTCTTAATGTAGTTTGTTTAATTTTCCTGTACGTTATTTGCAAGGGGTGAATGTGACTGGCATACTGATTATCGAGATTCTCAGCTCGTATGTGGTAAATTTCTTTCTGGGTGAAGAGATGCCAAATTATTCAACAGTGGAGTGAAACATTTCCTTATAGCTTCAGAGTCACAGTTTGTGTCAGATGGACTTTGATGGCACTTAGAAGAGAGAGCTTCTATACTTCTGCCTTGTATTTTCAAGGATGTTCTAACTGTACCTCTTAAAGGAAAATATTACATCTTTGCAGTAAAGTTGTGCATCTTTGGGGTGAATAGCTTTTGGTATGGAGTGGAAACCCTTTTTCTTGATACAGCATCGATATGAAGAGCTTCAATCAACAGTACTGTATTTACAGGTTGCTTAGAAGCTTCCTAGAAACCATGAGTCAATAACCTTTCCTAGTTATTAGGTGTGTTTTTGTAATGTCTGCTGCTGTGTGTTTGTGTGCACGGAGAAATGCTTTCATTAATATTGCATGCTGAATTTTTTGTGGAGTGATTTATACGTGATTTTGTGTCTGTCCTTGTAAACATGCAGGTGATGATGGATCTGCTTGTTTCCAAGGAGTTTGGTGACAGCACTAATTTGGCCTTGGCAGGAAGAGCCTGAGCTCCATCTCACAGCCTGTGTCTAGGCAGTGGGGTGGAAGAAAGTACAGTCCCTTGGCCATCTTGACTGAAGACTGAAAGCTGGAATCTGTCCTAGCAGGTTCCAGCCATTGCATTGCTTTGCTTTCTGTGGGGCCAGGATACAGCAGGTACCTGGGATAGATGGCAGCTATAAACTGTCACACAGCATTCACACCAAAGGTGGTTTTACCAAATGTCTCATTCCAATACAAGACAAAATGTTTTTTACCCTTCTGCTCTTGCACAGGTCAGATGGGTTTAAAGATGAGGAGAAGTAATTCACTAATGGGAACACTGCCTTCATCTGACTTAGGGTGAAGACAAATGTTTGACCCAGCATTAGGAGGAAAAGAGTTTGTCTTATTGTGAACTGGAGATTTTTGAGAATTTAAGGATCCTCCCTAAGTTATGACACCTTAGGACTTCAAACAAGATGCTCAGAATCCCCTCCTTGTAAATGGCATCTGTTTGTTTATGAACAGGTGGGGAGCACAGACACTTGTCTTGGACCATCTGAACTCTGCCCATATGAGATCCCCCAAACAGATGAGCTTCCTAATCTCAAGTCTCTGGCTTGCAGGAGGAGGCTGTAAGAGTGCAGCCTGAGCTGAGGGAATGACCCTAGCACTCCTGAGAGAGGTTCCATTTTAAGGATGCACCTTAAATAGGAGGTTCTTGGGACTGGTCTTTAAATTTCTTGTGTTGGATAAGGTGTAGTGTGCTTCATTCTCTGTATATCCTGTGATCTCCCTCAGGTTCCACGTGTTGGGTGTGTGATATTTCGCTGGCCATCCCAATCCTTTCTTTCTCCCTCATGGTCTGCAGCTGGATCTCAGTAAGATGAAGGCTGTCTTTCTGGCTAGGAGGAAGTTTATGCATAAAAAAATCAGGCTTTAAAAGAGGAGTGTTCTTAAATCTTATGCCCTTATCTTTGACCATCATGGAAGAGGAGCAAAGGCTTTGTGTCTCCAACAACATTGCTGGCATGAGTTCCTTTTATCAATGCCATTATCATCTCAATACAGCTCTGCTTCTAAAGACACTGTGCTTTACTTAAAAAGATTTTAACAAAACAGCAGATGAAAAATCTCACATTTAATTGTATTGTTCTGTGAAACTGTTCGCCTCTTCTTTGCTGTCACATGGACCCTTCACCTCTGTCTTAAGCAAAAATAATTGCAGGTCTTCTGAAATGAGTTGCATGAAGAAGTCATTATTATTTCATTCAGATGTTTAGAAGCCAGATTTTAGATGCTGTTTGAGGTGCTGACATGAGCACTTTCAGTGAGCTACAGCAGCTGTTGTGCAGTTACTGCTCCTTAGCTAATGCTCTGAGACCAGCAGATTATTTATATTTCATTAACATTTAATTAGCCCACTGTACCTATGCCTGAATAATGACAGATGGATACAGTGAACTTGAGTACTATCTGGCTTTCTAAAGGTTATAATTTTAAACCTGTTTTTCTTTTTCTTCTTGCCTTCCTTTTACTAATCTGGCATTATGTTAGATTTTATTTTATTTTAATCAACGTTTGGATACTTAAACTTGGAGAGGGAAGTAAGCCTCATCATAGAATTAGCAATCACAGAATGCTGTAAGAGTGTGGCAATTTCATATTCCTTAAGAGAATGTCTCAAAATGACCAGATTATGGGATGGACACACACAGAATTATTTCAAGGGCAAGAAATGCAAAAACAGTGTCAGCCATATCAAAGGGATTGTTTCAAACATGAGGTTATCCTTGAACTACTGGAAAAAAAATCTAACCAAAATGCTTGTTTAAAGGAATATTTTAGTTTATTCTATGGTCCTATAATGGGATGAGAAACCTTTATGCTTTTGTAAGAATGAGTTTTAATTTTTGTTCTAAATGACATTTAATTGAAGTTCTAGAAAATTATATAGACTCTTTGCTTCTTTATTTGGACCCTGTGCTGGAATATCAAAATGCAGAAAATAGCTACAGCGTCAAATTCAGAAATATTAAAATATTTTCTAGCATTAGGAGGGAAGTAGTGAAAACACTGCAGAATAAGGAAAAACTGGTTATTCTGAAATGCAACTGGTTTGATGTAAGACTCTTCACTGATTTTAGTATGGAAAAGTAACAGGGCACATTTCTTTCTTGTAATTCTCAGGAATCTAGTAAATATCCAGAAAACTGAAAGAACAAAAGCAACAAACAGTATTATTGACATCTGTCCACTTATGGTTCATTTCCTTATGTCCTTTGTTCTCAGAGGAAAGTCTGGTTTAAATCTGCTTAGAAAAATATTTGTTGTGACCCCTAGATAGAAGTAATTAGAAATAGTAGCCTTTACTTAGAGAGTCTAGAACAGAATTGAAAGCACTGTTCCTCAGAGTGCCAGGAAAATCTTTGGTAAATGTGCATTATATCCACACATACTCTGTTCACTTACTGTTCAGGTCTGTGAAGTCAAAGAAGCCCAGTGGGAATCATACTCGTTACCACAAATGCCTAAACACTAAATCTTATTGAATTTACAAGGATGTTGAAAAAGAAGAGCTGTCGTAACATTTGATTTTTATTTTCATGGCCTAGCTCAAGTTTATATTGGTGCCATCAATAAAAAACTCCGATAAATTCAACACTAAAAGATTACCTCTTCAGATATGGTCAGTGATATCTGCTTGGTTACAGTGATGACTGGTGATTCCTTTGTGATGAAAACCTGTCCAGAAGTCAGGTCAGTGTATCTTTCTCAGCATCACACAGCCAACAGGAACACTGACCCTATCTCAGGAAGGAAGAAAATTTGTCAAAGGAAGAAGTTCTCTAAGAACTCTCTATCCTGTAAAGCTGACGGATGCTGGAAGGACAAAAAGCACTTTGAGCAAGTAAAGGTTGGAAAGACATATGTTGCCCTTACTTCTGCCTATTGGGATCTGTCAATCAGTTCATTTAATGTTCTGCTTTCACGACTGAAATGGTTCACCTGGGAAGTCAGTAGTGAAAATGTCCTCATAAACCCAGAGTCTGCCTGGCTGCCCTCTGCCATCCATCACCTCCGGGCTGTAAGAAGGGAGAGCTTGTCTGAAGTGAAGGAAGGCATTGCAAGAAAAGCTGGTTCATAAACTTGCATGAGGTATAATGTATTATTGACAGTCAAGGTTTATGGCAAAACTAGTTGTGTGTAATTTCCAAATGCAGGTGTGAAAACCAGGTGGTGACGGTGTTTCACATGACATATGTGAAGTTTGGGAAATTTGAAAAGATTTTTATATAAAATAGCCACCTTAACCACTCCAAAATTCCCACCTGGAGCAGCACAGGGCATCACTGGTGTTTGTATCTGCTGTAGTAGCGTTGAACTATTTTAATTTCTAAGTATGAAGCCAGACACAAAACCTTGTGTCTTGGAAAGATGAGTATTTTCATTCTCCACAGCAGACCATTTTGTTTGTTGAAAAACTGAAAATAACATTTGTGCTTGAAAATTTCTATTTTCAACCCTCAAAAAAGAGAGGAAATGAAGATTAATACATTCTGGATTAATTTTTTTGTTTTCTTTTGTGTGCATTTTTAAAAGGATGAGCTCTATTTCTTTGTAAGACTCTTAAAGCTATTCTTCTATCTTCTAAAATACCATTATGCCAACTGATGACTGCATACCCCTGGGGATACTGCAATATAAAAATTCTGGTTTTGTGAAACTAATCTCTGTAAAATTGGATAGAAAACATAAGCAGAAAAGCTCTTGAAGAAAATCTGTTGACTTTAGCAATTACATATGCCATTTTAGCGCTGCCAAAGGGTGATCACAACTCAAAGGTATTGTTTACATGTAGAAATATATCATTTCCTCTGTTTAAAACTCTTGATCAACACTATATTTTTGTATATTTGTGTTTGGTAACCACAGTTTGAAGGGTTTCCTTTTTCTGTTTGCAATTTTCAGTTCATACCATAATTAGTTTTTCATAGTTTTACTTAAAAATATTTTTAAATTTAAAAATTATATTATTTAGGGAGATGAAAAAAATACCGGGTTCTACACTTCCATTTCCTGCCATCCTGCGTGATGTCATGGAATAATGTAGAAGTGGAACTGTAGATTACTGAGCAGGACTCAATTCCTTACATTCAAATCTTATGTAGTCTAATTTTTACCCCCCCAAATTTGGCATTCACACACTAGTCTGTACAGTTAATATTATTGTGGTATTAGATGTGAATTCAGGAATTCTGGTGGCTCTGACAGAATTTTCGTTTTCAGGTGTCAGAGTAAAATGCATTATGTTGATCTCTGTGTTTTTAAAAATGGGGAAGGATATTCAGCTTTGAATGCTAATTCCAGTAAAATTATAAGAGACTGATTTTGTGATTCTGCTTTAAAAAAATCTGAAAACATCCTGATAATAGACATTATTTCCAAACTAATTTTTTGTACTAAGTATGAGTAGGGAGAAGAAACTTTATGAAGTTTATTTGTATCAAAGTTTGCAAAGAGCTTATTGTACATATATTGCAATAAATTGATGTCATTGTTTGGACATGAACTAAAAAATGAAAGCACAATAGTTCTGAAACAGCTACACAAAATTATATAACTGTTCTAAAAAGTAAATCACACTTGTTTTCATGTATTTCATTTTCACCATATTAAATCTCCTTTCTGACAGCTAAAAGGAAATTACTGTGATTTAGGGAGTGAATCTTTATCAGTAGCTGACAGGTAGGAAAAAAAATGTTAAGTCCATATAAACAGTTATTTATAACAGTATTTAGCTGGAAAATGACAATGACTGAGCATTTGATTTATGTAATTTTCCAGGACAGTAGAAATACCTTCTGCAGTCCACCGGGCACTTTCTATGAGCCTGAAGCATGAAGTCTGCCTGCTCAGTGCAGAAGGAACAAGATAAACGCAGGACTGGATACTGTTGTGTAGCAGATAATGCATTTACAGATTCTTGTCCTGCATAGAAATAATAATTCCTTTATAAAGTCAAGTTGATATTTAACTTTTTCTTTTTAATCCTGAAATGCACACAGTGGCTAAACTCTGCCCGCAGAGTTTAGTCTGCTACAATAAATGGGAGCTTGGCACAGCCATTGAGGATTTGCCTGGTAGAGGCAGACTAGCAGTATTAATTTCACTCTCTTTTCCATCTTTTTTGTGTTTCTGCTGTCCCAGAGGAGGAATTGTTTGTCATGTCACTAGATGCTTAGCTGGTGTTTAGGGTGGAGGGATGAGTCCTCTATCTGTGTCATATGTTACTGAGAAACATTGGTAAAACTGATTATTGGAAAACTCTAAAGCTGCTCTGTGCTGTAATCTTGCTTGCTAGGGCAGGATGACATTTGGAGAATCCAAAAGTGGTGAGGCTATCTTTTCTTTTTGTTGATGCTCCTGCCAAATACTGAGGCAGAAAACACCAATGTGAGTCTTGACTAGAAATTCATCTTGTGACAGAACATTACGATTTTGGAAAGATAGGAGTAAGCAGCTACATTTTTTGAGGTTCAGCTGAAGAAGCTGTGATGCTTTAGAATCACCTCAGCTCTCCTTACTTCCCCTCAGTTTGCAGGTGACTGTACAAAACTAGTATTTTGCTCATGCCATGCTTTTCCAGCTGTTGAACAGAACTGCTTCATTTTGCAGTCAAAAGTGGGTGGACCAGGTGAATCTCTGGGGTTCTGGAGCGCTGGTTGAGTTAGTCCAGGATTATAGCAAACACATCCCCAGGGAATTCTTTTTGGGGGAAAATGTTTCAATATTGATAGAATACAGTTTCAAATCCCATGATGGTGTAAATACACACAAATCAGAGAGCTGGTATCAGTCTAATTCATGGAGAACCTGTCCTGACCAGGATTAGATCCCTAGGAAAGAATTGCTGAAAGTTGAAAACAAAAATTAATGATTAAGTAACCGTAGCCAAAGATGACTCATTAGGAATTAGTTTTTTCTGTCAGCAAACTTGTGTTTTCCATTTTTTCCTGTGAGTTTGCATCCTCCACCAACTGCTTTTGTCCATGAGCAGTGCCTTATAAAATAGTGGTGAATTAATGTTGTCCAGAAAAGCTCATTGAAGAAGACAGCCTTTGCTACAAAAATTGCATACGTTAGATGAGGCCTTAGGTCAGTCTTATTGTGCCCTACAAGAAAACAACCGCATCCTAAAAACCAGTTGTTATTGTTGCATGAAGGGTACAGGAGAAATCTGTATTTGACCTTTGCCTTTGCAGGCAGATTTCGACAAAAAGTGATCGCTCTCATTGCAGGTTTCTTTTATCTGTTTGTTAAAGCCTTCCTTTGCTGTGCTATTGCAGTTGATGATTTTATAGTGCTTTCCCTAGCAAGCACCAGTTAATCATAAGGTGCTTAGATTTTTTCCTTAAGTCTCAGTACAGAAATTTAATAGGGGTTTCAGTGCTTCAAGGAAGAAAAGTTAAGTAGTCTGCTAGCTGAGCTTCCTCATTATATTACCTTATGCTTAGCTGCTCAGATGAAATGAATGATAATTTTCTTCCTTGGCAGGATTAGCTCTAGAGAAGCACCATAAGCATCCAGTCAGGCAATTCTGCGTGTTGAACTGTTTTTAATACATCCATTTGAATACCAGTTTAATGTGGTTTACTATGATTCTGCCACCACACATAAAATGGCATATCTTTTATCAATTTTTTAAAATTAATTTTGAGCTCACTATGTGCTAGGGTGTATATATGTAACTAATGATCGTGGAGGTGTAAATCTCTGTTGCACAATATGCATCAGTTTGAATAATTAGATAGAGGCACTGAATGTGGACTATGAAATAGAAATATTCAAGCAGAAATCCTAATCTGCCACAATAATTTAAAGAAAAGGTTTGTCATTGCCTCTTGTAAGTCTTGAACAGACTGTTATCTTGCAAAGCCACAGCAGCATAAAATTTAGCTTAGTGAAACAGAGGTCCTTTTTTAATATCCTGGGGTTTATCAGCTATGGAAATAAGCATTTTGGAAATAGTATATAAAAAAGCACCAAAATTTTAATAATAGAGATGAATTTATTCTGAAATGTGTGGTGTTTGAAGTAGAGGGTTAAAGAGATCTAGCAACTAGGTAATAAGGTGGGAAAGCTCGAAATACTTTGTCACTGGTAGTGCAGAAGACTTTAATATATATAAAATAATGAGGGGGAAAAAAGTAATAGCTCTTCTTATTCCGTGCACCTGTCACAATGTATTTCCTACCTCTCAGTTACATGGCTTTTCTGAGAGTGCATTGTTCAAGATTTTTCAAGATATTTTTCCTCTAATGGTTCAGTCTCACATTTTGGCTTTGCACCCATAGCTCAGAAAACAGAGCAATTAAAATTGTTTTTGATCCCAGAATGGAGTTGTACTTCAGTGTGGTGCACAGCCCTGTGCTGGAGGAAATGCCCCTGTTTTTGTCATCAATATGAGCTGACTCTGTAGCTATATTCTGTTTTCCATATCAATAGATTACATCTTGTGTAAGATCATGATAGGTTTCCTTTGGACTTGAGACAGAAGGAAGTGTTTGTCATTTCTTAAGTTCTTAGCATATTATTATGGACTCATCTCATGGCATCCTGTGATGGGATGATGAAGATCAAAAATTACTTGTCAGAGCCATATGACAAATCAGTGCTAAATTATTGAGTCTCAGTTGACAGCAGTTACTGGTGGAGAAGGCCTTTGAGTAATCAATTTGAAAAACTGAGGGTGTTAAAGGAAGGCATTCCTTGCCAGGGAAAACTGAAATAAATCACTTTGTAGACTCTGCTGGCTTTGGTGACATGTTGATTTGCTTTTCTGCCTCTTCCCCTCCCCCTGCCCCATCCCTTATATCATGATTTATTTAATTTGTCAGTATTTTACCATTCTCAGATGAGCATAAGTAAATTACCATGATAATAACAGCATGATTGCATTCCAAGATTCTAATGTCTGCAGTCTCTGGTTTCCTTTTCTGTGATCAAAAGTCATGGTGGAAGGAGCTGAATTAATAAATTACAAGGTTTACAGGTGCTAGGAAGAATCCAGGTTTGTGTCTTTTGAATGCTTTTGTGAGCTAGGTAGGGTTTCCAGTACCTCTTGGAGAATGGCAAGGGATGCACATTTTTTGATTTGTGGGGTTTATGTGGTGTATTTCAGAGTTGTTCTTCTGCTATATTTGGCTGTGTATAATTTTGCCTTCTGTGAATTTCACTGAATATTTACTGGTTTTGCTGAGTCTTCTTGTCATTAAACTCACTTGGATGGAGATTTGGGAGAAATGACTGCATGAAGTGTGCAGAGAAAAGCAAAGGAAGATATGGTTTTATTTTCTGTTTGTTTTTTTCTATTTTTGTGTATGTTTGTGAAAGAATTTAAGATATTCCCCTGGGCTGGAAAAGCATTTTCCTTCTCTGAATGGGAGCAGTTGCTTGGAATCAGTGAGGGCTCTGTCATTGATACCAGCTGGAGCATTAGTCAACTTGATGCAAGATTTGCCAACAAAACCTGGTCATGTTAAAATAAAATTTATCTCTCCAAATATTTCAGGTCTAAGACTTGTCACATATATTTTTCAGTTCATACTGTTCATTTTGTGTTACTGTTTGAGAACTACAGATTCACTTGCAATTTTTTTCCAAAATGCTGTAGCTTGATTATTTATCTCTTCTTTGGGATGATATATTAAACTAATTTCTGCAAAAGCCTAAGCATTTTATTTTATTTTAAATTAGTATTTTATCATGGTTATGAAACAAACAACACTAGATAAATAATTCGATTTTTCACATTGGAGATAATACTATTGCACTGTATCTCTCTTAAACACATCCAGTATTTATCTGGCAGTTAGTTTTTTCCTAAGATAAGAATTTAATTGTTTTCACACTTAGAATTTTAAACCTGTAAAACAAATTAGCTATTATCTTATATATTTTATTGCTTACTTTATTTTAGAAAGGATTCAGGTAATTGCAGATTTAAAAACTACAAACTAGGAAGTTTTAGGGTTCAGTTAGGTTTTTATGTCTTTGCTTTATTATATTTCTGTTATTCTTGTGTGAGAGAGAACAGGAATATTTTTGCAACCTAGCAGTATTTCAGTGATGTGTAAATTAATCTTTCTTTGACAATCTGAACACCTTGAGTGTCATATTTTAGCAATTGTCTGGAATTCTTATCGTGGTTACATGTGGTGTGTGTGTTCCTATTAACCAGCAGGCCAATCAAAATGCTTGAGTTAATATTCACTGTTGGCAATCCACTACCAACTATGAACTATTGAGTGGTTAGCTCTTAATTTTTATCTGCTTTTATGTACCCACACAGTAGAAATCATTAGAGGCACAAGGAAATAGGGAAGACATGCTCTGACCACTCCTCACTTGTCCACCAGGAGCCTGAAGTCCTTTTTGCTTTCTGTCTTGTCCATGCGCACTCCGTGTTGTTGCATGGTGTAATCTTGAGGGTAGGAAAACAGCTCCATTCCTGCTTCCTCCCTCTGGCTTGCACTCATTTGGTGAAATAAGGGTGGAGCATGTTCTCATGGCTTAGATGCCTGAACACAATAACCACAATTTGAGTGTCAGTCTGACACAGATCACTCAAATGTGATCTGAAACAGAGCAGGTGTTGGACAATGCAGGTTACAATTTTCCAGCTTGGGATGTCTCTGACATCCAATTTAGTCATTGTAAATGGAATAGATTTCAGAAGGCCTTCTCCTGTAAATATTTCTTGTGGATTGTTGAAGTGTTTCTGTTCTACTTTTAGGCAACTTCTCTACCCACTTTACAGTAACTTTGGGTACTCAAGTTAGGGCTGTGCTTTCTGCTCCAAGGAGCTGGGTTCTCAGCATCTGTTGCCTTGTTCAGTGTCACAACCTTTAAGTGTTTTTTGTATCTTGCCACAAGTGACTGGATCACTCTGCATAATTTACTTGACATATTTAGCTTGTTTTTTTTTTTCTGGTTTAATGTTTGTGAAGAGAGTACATGTTAAATGAGTTATCTGAATGGCCCCGAAGAATGGCTTTGTCAAGTATTTTTAAAATCACAGTCTTAATTGCATGAAATTCATACCCCAGATTCAAAATATGTGCTATTTCATCAAGTTGATCTTACTCCTTTTGTCATGGCTTTTACTCCTTTTCCTGCTGTGAAGTAGTTCCCATGATTGCAAGCTGAAGATCACAATCTAGCACAGTGTATTTCCTGTGAGATTTGACTGACTCTTCATGACAGTAAACAATTCTTTCTCTCTAGGAGGACAAGTTAGTGCCCATTATTCCTAACAAAAACATGTCACCTATTTGTTTGCACTTATAGCTGGATATTTTTTGTTCTTTACAATTATGTCAATGTGCAAGTGCATAGGTAGAGCTATCAAAGGAAAATAAATATATTTATAATCCAGTTGCTGCCGTTGTTGCTGAAAAAAAAAGACAGATCTGACTGGCAGGCTAATAACCTGATGTGACAAGAATTATTGTGCTTTTTAGAAACTGACAGGTTATATTGGATCACTGTTTATGTGAATAAACTTTGACTACCTTAGATCAGGTTTGCTGGTGTGTTTGGTTTTTTTTTTTTTGTTTCCTGTTTAGTTATGGTGTCTCATAATCTCTGTGTGTAAGTGCCAAGATTATAGTTACAAAGTGATAATGGGAAACAGATTTTGTAGGCACCCTGTTAGACCCTTATGTTGCTGGGCATACTGAAATATTGAGCTTTGAATTTTAAAATCTTGACTTTCAAATGATGTTTTGTCATGTGTCCTCACATTGTTTATTTTTTGGTTTGAATATAAGCAAGGTATAAGAATAGATCCAGAACAGGAGCCATTAATTGCCATAATTTTCTAATCCTAGAGTAGGCTGAAGTATAAGAGGATCTCTAAAATTCATTTGGGTTAGTGAGTAGAGGGATAAGCAGAAACAGTCTTTTGTATAAAGGGAAGCTTGAGAAGAGTGTAATGTTAAGATCGAGTTTCTTAAAGAAGAAATAATGAAAAAATATATGAACAGTTACTGCTTCTCTTGTCCTCCAAAGCACAACCTAAACCAGAGAAAGCCCTGAGGGAATGAAGAGCACCTAAGTATCAATGCTGGAGTGGTCCAGGATTGATCGCAAATGGCCTCTGGGCTGTAACCTGTGCATCTCAGAGCAAACCTGTATGGTCACCAGTTTGGATACAGTTCACTTATCAGCTACAGAATGCATTTGATCTGTTTTTATGATGTATTTCCATCTTTGGTTGCAGATTAAATATATCACTGTGAACAATCTGAAAAAAAAAATGTTTGAAAGAAAGTAATCTAGCAGATCTGAAGATCTTCTGTAGGGAAGTGATTAAGCTGGCAACAAGCAAAATGTCTTCCCTTATAGTGGAGACTGAACTTCATTCAAGAGTTTGTTCGATGCAAAAGCCACCCTGTATTTTGTGCTGTAACTTTTCTAAAAAAAAGTTAGAGTAATGCTGTTTCAGAATGCTGTCTATCAGATCTTTTAGGAACAACAGAATTTGTGAAGTTGTGACAGATCTTAGCAGGACTGGGATTAATTGAAACACATATTTGGAACAGGAGTGTTCAGAACTGGTAACCACAAGAAAATGTTTTGATGGACAAGTAACCTAGGTAAGAAAGACTGATAATGGTAGTAAAGTTACTTGTTATTGATATTAGTGAAAATGGTGTTTAATTTGTAGATTTCTTCCAAATCTTCACAGTCTGGCTTTAGACATGTTACATGCAAGTATTACATGCAAACTCCTTGTTATTAGTATCAGCTGGCTTTGCATCTTCTATATTACTAGCATTTTCTCCAAAAGAGTTGTCGTGATTGCAAAATCAATTGCAGAAAGCTTTGATGTAGAAATCTCTTCCAAAAAGTTCATGTTAAACTCCCTCTAATTTTAGAAAATACTACTAAAATCAAATGTTGAAATAAAAGGATAAAATGCAGCTTACATTTGCTAGAGGAAATGTTTTCCAGAGTGCCTGGAAGTACAAAACACAATAAATGTTTGTGCTTCGAAAACTTGAGCTGTTAGATTTCACTGCACACAGTGAAGTGTAGAGTGGACACATGGCTGAGATGACAGCTGACTGTAATTCTTCAAGTAAGAAATTTTTGAGTGTGTATGATTAGGGTGTAGACTGATGCCTTTTTCTGGTCTTAGGAAATAAAGGCTCAGACACGGTTAGAGGGTTGGGGGTCGTTTACCTCGGTATTTTAATAGGATCCCGTTCGATGGCTTCTGCCGTCCAGGTAGAACGCGTCGCCAAAGCCCCGTCCCCCCAGTCAAGTATACAATTAAAGACTCTACACATTAGCATATCTACCAGGAGGGCCCAATAAGGGGCCTGGGTGGGCTAACTTCTAGTTTACAAAATCCGTTCAACTAGGAGACCTTGGGGGCCCACGGAAACAGGGTGTTTGTTCTTCTAACTCTACGTGGTTTCAGGGGTGTTTAGTCTACTGGCCTACTAAACACCATGAAACCAGGCTAAACTATCACCTAAAGCACCACAAGCATGCATGCTAATACTTGTGAATATAGGGAACAGTGTAAGAAGTATTTAGAAGAAAAGCAAAAAATTCTTCAGGCATCACACTAAGCTGGAATGTGTGTTGTGATTGAATGGGAAGTTACAAAGAGCCCAAGCTTCTAGGTATGTTTAAATTCTGTTTACTACCCAACTTGAGTAATTTTAGAAATAAAAGATCCATTTTGCAAGTTTTTTAAGTTGGTTTGTACAATATTACTGAAACTTCATGGAGTTTTGTTCCCTAAAAAGGCAAACTTCTAAAGAAAGAATAGGATTCTAAAAATGCTGTCTTTTGCTATTTTTATTGTGGGCAAGGAGTTAGAATAATTGTGAGATTTTCACCTGGAATTGCTTTGTTTTTAGGCACCAAAATACATATAAGGCTGTCCTAAGCCAGAGGAGACTTCGTTGTCTCAAACACTTTACCTTTGCTCTTGAACTATTCATGTTTATGAGCACAGAATTCAAGAGGAGCAATGTCTGTCACTGTGCTCCGCACTCCTTGGAGGGCTTTTGTCTCAATTCTGAAAACAGAAGCCTGTGCAGTTGAAGACAGGACATATTCAGTGGAGCTTTTTGGTTTATGTGTTCACTCATGTCCCAGGTGGTTCAGGGGGAAGTGACTCCAGCATGCCATGGGGCACAGTGCTTAAGAGGCATTTGTGTGGCATCTTGCTCAATGATCTCTTTGTGTGACAGTGAGATTGCTGTCTGTAGATGTACTCTGAGCATGAGAAATGGGCCTGATGATTCCCCATTGCACCAGAAATTCTAATTCATTAGGAAGGGATCTCAAGAAAGATGGCAGAATATATCAAGCAGTATTTTTAGTGAATACTTGTATTAGATACTAGATTTTTAAGCAATAGTTTGGGTTGGAAGGGACCTGAAAGGTCATCTAGTTCCAACCCTCCTGCTGTGGGCAGGGACACCTTCCACTAGACCAGGGGGCCCCATCCAACCTTCGCCTTGAACACTTCCAGGGATGGGGAAAGCCACAGCTTCTCTGGGCAGTCTGTTCCAGTGTCCCACACATCCCACAGTGATGATTGTCCTCCTAATATCTAACCGAAACCTACTCTCTTTCAGTTTGCAGCCATCCCCCTTTGTCCTGTCACTAGAAAGTCCCTCTCTGGCTTTCTTTTAGGCTCCCTTTAACTACTGGAAGGCTGCAGTTAGGTCTTCCTGGAGCCTTCTGTTCTCCACACTAAATAACCCCAGCTCTCTCAGCCTGTCTTTGTGGGAGAGTTGCTCCAGCCCTGTACAACTTCCTTGAAGTATGATAGGTAATACAGTGTCTGTGGACTTTTTTTTTTGTTCCCCTTTTGTATATAGTGACACAATTTAAGATTAGCTGTCAGATCACATTGAATTCTCTGAAATACTCTGTAGTTTAGATGAAAACAAGTCTTCACACAGAGGAAAGTGAGAAGAGCATTTATGCCAGTCAAGTTTATATACATTGTTCTTCCTCTCACAAATTTTCTTCCCCCTTTTCTCTCCCCATTGCTGGTAACAATTGCATCAGTCATAAGAGAGATGTAAAGTTAAGCTTCATGCACCCCAGTAAAGTTGTGTTTATGCAAATACAGTTCAGTTGCTTTAGTTTCTCAGTTGAGAGAATTTTTAGTAGGAAACCTGGTAAATCAAAACTGGAAAGCAAGTGGGTAAAGCAAGATGAAAAACCAGAGTTCCTTCTTTAATAATGGCCTTGGGGATTTTTTTTTTTTTTCCATTTAAGGGATATTGATTAAGTTTAGAATAACATAATTTTGTAACTGTAGCTTAAAAAAAATCTGAAATGCTTTAGGATCCCCAGTTATACTGGCATGCTTTGACTGAAGCACGGGCAACTGGACGGACTCCCCCCATAGCTCCTCCTGTGCATTTTCTTTGAAGCCAAGCAGTGCCCTCGGGGTTACCCCTGATGAATTTGGAACATTGCATTTGTTCAACAGGGGGGTGTGTACATTTGCATCTCTCTGCTTACTTGAGAGGTTTGCATGTTCCCTAAAAGCCTTTACCTTAGCAGCACGGTGGTGAACAGTTTATGTTACTGCAGAGGGAAATCAGATACCAAATTGTGATTTCGGCAGACAGAACAGTGGGGCCACAGGGACAGAGTCTTGAGAACATGGGGAAAGACCTGCTAGTTGGCACCATCAGATCTTTTACAAATTAAGTCTGACTTTATGCAAAAATTTTTATGTGCCTGTGGGATTGCACTTTCTGACAAAGATGGTTTTAACAACATGTAGAAAGGCTGTAAGCTTCAACATATTCTGGAAAATAACCACCTAACTGTTGGTGCAATTCTAACAAGGAGGTTCCAGTGGTTACTTCTACAGCTTCACACCCATTTAAAGCTAAGCTTTCATTTTTCATAGTTGTGTTTGTGAAATATTTCATTTCTGCCCAGGAGACTTATGCACTCAGGCATGTCATTCTGCACTTTTGAAGAATACAAGTGTTAATTCTCCTGTATGCAGGTTAGCGGTACTTATTTAATGCTGAATTGATGGCTGACTTCTTACTGTTGTAAGTTTCAGCTTAAGAAAATACATAGAAAATCCAGTTATCAGTGAAAATAAACTTTTCAAGTTCTTAATGGGTGGTATTTCTTAATTAGGTCGAAGAAAGAGTCTGAGAATCACAGAGTAGATAGGCTCTTAACTTTATATTGCCAATCACACAGTGTTAAAGTCTGTGTCAGCGACATGATGGACCTTCACATCACTAAATGGGTTTATCTATTAAACCTGGAAGCAATTGTTTCTGTGCGTGTGAGTGGTATTCAGATTTGGCCTCTGCATCTGGAGAAGTTCCAGTGAAGATGGTATTGAAATGGGCACTAGCTGGTCTAACACTCAGACCTGTTTTCCAGTAGAAGCCTTTGTTAAGTTCTGAAGATGGAGAAATCCCTTTTCCTTGTAGCTTTGTCCCCATTTAAATCCAGAATCTTAGCATTTTGCCTTCTTTGTGACAAAAACGATATCACTCGCAATTACTTCGTGCCGGTTAGTTTTAAAAGCAGGAACAGCAAGGGTGGACAGAACTGATGAGAAGAGGCTAACATTTAATTGAGACTGAGCACTCTCAGTTTTGACCAGTAACCTGGCAGGTTGTTTAGTTCTTCTTCTGGTTCTGTTCTGCATAAAAAATCAGTATAAATTTAAATTTGCCTTTATTTGCCTTCATTGCATGTACTTAGAGTGAGGGCTCAGAAGTGACGTTTTCCTGTAACTTTGTAACTTCCGTATGATGAGCTGCTATGTGGCTCCATTTGTACAGTGTTCTCAAATTTATATTTTCCCTTTAAGAGCTCCAGTTTAAATACTGAAGTTACCTAAATGTCATTGTTTTCTACAGCATTCAGTGTTCTTCATAGTCAACTTATAGCGTTTGAGTAAACAGTTCAGAAAGCCTGAGTATAATGCAATTACATTATTACGCTTTGGTTACTTGGCACTTTAAAACTATTTTCTTCCAATTTGGAATTAAAGCCTTTATTGGCAGATGTGGAAATAAGTATAAGCTGGATATCCTCAAAACATTTTGCTTTTCTTTCAAACTTTTAATGGTTTCTCTCGGCCTTTTAAAAAATGAAATGCTATTTTAGTAACAAGATTTCCTTTCAACTGAAAATTGTATATTTTTTAAATTATAAGGACTAGGTCTTTCTTTTTTTTTTCAAAGGACTTCCAATAAAACTTGCTTGGAGGTGTAGCTCTTTTTCCATTTGATTGAATCTGCTTTGCATTCATGTAAAATTAGAGCAGTTTCTTTCCCTTTTAATTTTTTTCTTTTTAATGAAGGCAGAGGAGGTAAATTGAGTAGGCAAAGAATGTTTTCCTTGCTGTAGCTTTACAGTCTGCAGCAAAGAGCCAGATTTTTGGCTCCTCTGCGTGTTTAAAATGCCTAGATTTTGTATTCCACCTTGGAATGTGTATGTGTGTAGGCTTATCTATCTCTGTGCACTTATTTGGTTGCACTGTCCCTTTCTAGGCATTGTACTGACTGCAGGAGTTTTTCCTTGAGTCCCTGGCTCTGGAGCAATCCCCTTTCTCTTCTTGCATTAGCCTGCTCAGTTATTTGTGGTTACCTGCAGCAGCAATGGAAGAAATCATCACATATTCCTGTGGTGTTGTTAGAGCTGCAGCAGCTTCTCTGCTTATTACTTTTTTTTGTTTCAGGAAGTTGTGGACAGCTCTTAGAGAAATGGAGAAATTTTAAATTTTGTACAACTTATTTTATTTACTGGACTTTCCTTTGACTTGTGAATCTGGGAAATGATTATTCACTGACCTGGGAGGGACCTTCTAGGCTGAATCTTGACATATTTACATATTTCTAGATAATTTCAAGTTGCTGAAGGAAGCACTGGCGTGTGTCACTGGAGATGCAAATAACCCTTTTTTTTGTGATCAGGTGTTGTCTCCTGAAGTTGCAATGTCTGTTAATAACTCCTTGACTCAACAAAGTAAAAACTTCCTCCGTTCCCTGTTTCTGGATGACTCAATATTTCTGCTTTATTAATAAAGCCCACTGCTTGAACATTTTATTCTGTATTATCTTGTAAAGAGAACAACACTACATAACACAAACATCTATATTGGGTTAATTTGTGAAACCTATTAATAGCTCTGGACTGAGACCAGATCCAGTGGTAATCAATTGCTTTGGGATAATATTAAGTTTGTGAGTGACTCTAAATCACATCATGTGGTGTTTCAACTGCTGGAGCAAATTAAATATTGAATGTAACATTCTTTATAGAAATAAAAGGGTGAGGTTTCTTTTGTTGAATTCCGCATTCTGTGGCAACATATCAGCCCTAGTCAAGATACAATTTTCTTCTTAAAATTTTCGATTTTTAATTTTTTAAAAATTAAGAATATATTACTACTCAGTTTCTTACTGCAATGTCTCTTCTCCCAATACTGTTTTTTTCAGACAGACTAGTTTGTGAGATCTTGTAGGGTTTATTAGCAGTGGAGCTGCTGATGAATAGACTTCACGTGATCATGGGTTTTTTTCTTTCTACTTAGTACTTATATTTCAGAGTGATAGTAAATAAGCTTATAGAATTTCATGCTGTAAGGAGATAATTGTTGAAATTGGTTTATAGAATTAAAAACCTAGTTTGACTGAACCATGGGTTTTCATACTAGAACTTCACTTGCTTTTATTTCGCTTCTGCATTGGATGTGGAAGATTTCACAGCTTTGCTCAAAGACTGCAGCTGCCAAAACTCAGTTTCCAAAAGTGCACCTTGTTTGCCACTAAATTCTGTTGACTGACATAGAAGGGCATCGTCTGTCCTACTTGAGTACTGTGGATCTTCTGTGCTCTGTGTTGGAAATCCACATAGACTGATTTATTTTGGTCAATAGTCCAGAAATCCTGGCCATATTCACCTACTTCACCTCTACCACTCAGAAAGGGAGTTTTCAGTAGGAAAAGGAAGGGGTTATGTGCGTTTGGTAAAAGTGGATTGATGTACAAGATGGGAAACAATAAAAAACCCTGCTTACTGGCAATTTTTTCCACTCTCCCATTACTCCTTCCCATAGAATCCAGCACAAGTTGTGCAGAATTTTTTGTAAAGAGAAAGAAAATCCTTGAAAGTTATGATTAAAGTCTTAAATAGAGGGAAGTATTATGAAATTTATAAAATAGCTGTCAAGTGAATCTTTGATTCATTAGAAATAATGTCAAAATCTTATTGTATTCAATAGAGCCAGACTTCTAAACACTTTATAAAAACTTTTGAATGAAAATTTTGGCTTGTATTCAGAGAAATTGATTTAATATATATACACTTGAGTTCATGTATATATTTAAAATAGATTTTAAAACTGAATTACAAATGCCAAGTAGATATGAATTTCCTCTATAGTATACTGCTAGTAATATCACAGAAATGTGTTTTTATCCTTTTTATGAATCTGTTTTCTGGATTTCCTCCCTGTTTCTGGAATCGAGTCATAGTACAAGGCTATCAGTCAGCCAGGAAAAGTCTTAGGAGAATTATTCCCACAGAAGAGCTGCTGTTGCTTAATCCACCAGACAGCCCACTGCCAGAAAATACCTTCATCTGTTTTTTTCTTTTGTTAAGGTATAAAGAAAATGAAGTTTAAAAAAAAAGGATGAAGTTGGCAGCCTTTTTTTTTTTTTTTTTTTTTTTTTTCCTAAGACTTCAGTAATTGTTATTATTGTTTATTCATTATTACAGAAGATTCTGTAATTTCTCGAAGTGGGGCTTGTCTTCATGTGTGCTGAGATCAGCCATAGCAGTCTTTTAGTTGACACACCACCAGCAGTAGCAGTAATTATTAATTAAGCAATTATTAATTAATATATTCAATGAAGTGTTTGTACTATTCGGTGTTATTACACACATGCACTTTACTGTCCACATTCCATTAAGAAGCAAATTTGAAGGGGGAAAAAGGGAACACATTAATGTTCTATGACGTTTAAATCTGGAAGAAATTTAAACGACATCACTAAGAGACAATTTCACTAAAAATTTAGATGTGCTATCTCTTGGGAAGGACTAGATGGTAAATGTGACTTCAGATACCCCTCTGGCCTTTGCCCTGAGTCTTCAGTTATCTATTGTTAAATTTAGATTTAAAGAATTTGCAGTTTGCTAAAAAATGGCAGTATTTGTCTTTGTCAACTGGTAGACATAGACAAACTTATACCGTAAGTGAATTATTTATTACATTTATGTGAAGGGCAAAAGTTCAATTAAATTAGTTGGAAGGTCTTTTCACTGTTCATTCATCTGAACTAGATCATATGAGAGAAATAAGAATTGTGAGATGTAAGATGTATTAGGCTACAGCAACATAAAGGAAAATAGTGCCTTACTTTTTATTTTATTTAGAGGCTTTTTTAGGCGTGATGGTTCACAGGTTAATGTTGAACAAAAAGATATCTGGATGATAAAGCACAAGAAAGGGAGTATGACTTCAGTACCACTGTAAAGGTGGGAGGATATAATTCTCATGGAATATTGAAGTCACCCACACAGATAAAAAAGTAAAAATTAATAAAAAAGTCAGACACAAGCAAGAAAACCCATTATGACTGACTATTAAAAGAGATGGGGAACATATTTGAAAGTAATGGCATGCAAAATAGAACTTATTCTGACATACCATATTAAACATGATGCTTTGCCTAAACTAGAGATGATACATCACCCACTATTTATGAAATAATAGTAGACATACTTGAAATAGTCAGGAATGGTAGGATGTTTATATAGCAGGATGCAGTTTGAAATGAGGAAAAGTCAATGCTGTAATGGATTATGTAAATAAAGAAATATGGATAGTATTTGAATGTAGAGGGGGACTAAATCAGCCTAATAATCATAAAATGGCATTGATTTTCTTTGCAAAAAGACAAGTTTGCAAAGTTATTCTTCTATATTTGCTAAATATGCTGGTTCTTGAGGTGAGATAGTTCTGTGGGTTGTTCTTACATCTTATATTGAGGTGCAATGAAGCAGTAAAATTTATACCTCCATTTTTATTTTTAGCAGTGTATATAGTGACATTGGTACTTTAGTCCTTTTATAAGGACTTAAGCTCTTTTTTACAAGCTCTTTAAAAAATGCAAAGATGGAGGAAATAATTGTTGTATATTAGTAAAGTTAGACTGATTAACTCATTGAAGTTACTTTTGGCAAACTAGTTTTTACTTAAAAGCTATCTTGAGAAGAATTGATCCATTTCTGCTTTCTGACCAGTCAGCTTCTCTTCACATTTACTCTCCTGCTGAACTTCTTGAAGGTGTTGGAATCCAGTATCGATACCGACAGTACTCTTCTCAAAAATTTGATACAGAACTTGGTTTTTGAGGTCAGGTTGCTGGTCAGTGTTAAATTGGTGGTTCATAAGTTATGCTGGAGTGGAGCTGTGATTGTGTGTATCCGTACTGCCGGGAAGCCACGGTTCTCTCTGGAATGGTTGCACACTAGTATCTTCTTGTCAGGGATTTACAAGTGTCTGAGACCCATACCTATGAGGGGAATTCCTGACAGGCACACACGCAGTTTTGTACTCCAGCAGTCATACAAGGTCTTCTAGGATCATATTTGGTTGTCACAGTTTACAAAAGGCCATTTATAACCCTACGCTGCTGAGAGCTTAATGATCCCCTACTACTTGTAATATTAGGAACTTTCAGCCAGATTAATTTGCAGCTTCCAGTTCTCTTTGCTGAGGAGTAAACCCTTGGGGCTTTAGTTGCACTGCAAGAAATTAAAGCTGTACTTATGTTGGTGTGCTATCAGTTTGCTTTCTTTTATCTAAATAGTGAAAGACAGGCCTTGAGTACAGAGGAGAATGTAAAATTCCCAATGCACTAGAGTGAGACCAAATACAAATGTGAGTCATTGGCTTGAGGGGAATTCACCAAAATTGCAAATAAGATCTGCTAGAAATGAAGTATTTCCTGTTGAAAAGATCTGTAGCTCTTTGCAGATGTCAGCGACGGCTGCAAGCACTGAATGTACTGGGATTCAATCAAAATATCTTAATAAATATGTCTTAGAGCAAAGGAAATTGTGAGAAGCATGAACTTCCCTTACTATTTTAGTTCTCATAAAACTGTCTGTCTAGCTAAATATCAGTAGGAGGGCACACTTCCTGTTTATATCTCTGCATTTTGTCTAGAACTAAGAAGTTAGTTTTATGAAGCATGTTAGAGATTTAATTGTATAAATAAGTCAATATACATAATTTTCAGTCAAAAGTCTTGGTTAGATCTTGTAGGTCAAGAGGCAGCTGTGCTATTTTTTTTAATGCTATCCTGTCTCTGCTCTTTCAGAAAAAAACAAATAGAAAAATCTTGACTCGATGACGCCTTTTTGGAGATTTCTCACACACCCTCCATGTGCATACACAAGATAATTGAATATTGATGAGATTTTCAGTTACAGGTTATGACCTCAAATTACAGCAGAATTTAATTCCTGATCAGAAACCTGGCATTTGACCTGTCTGTCTTCCAGTTTACAGATTTTTGGTTCATTTTGTTACTGCTCATGCCACTATAAACCCCTGATACCTTGAGTTTCCTTCTTATGTACTTGGTATAAATAAGCCAAGGCCAACAGTAGAACTTGTGAAAAATATGAATTCTGATCATACAGTAAAGATAGTAAATAATTCATAGATTCTTCCAGCTAGTTGGGATCAGTAGGTCCTCATGTCTGACCTCTTCCTTAAAATAAACACAAGAATTTCATTCAAGTACTCTTTTACTAAGAAAATTACAGTGAGGTATAGTTATAACCAGCTTTAATGCATTTCCTACTCTAATCTAAGTGGATCTCACTTTTCCTTATGTAAGGAAGATGTATGTGAGACAGGTAGGAGTTTACTTCAACCATCATGAAACTTTAAACTGGAAGTGGGGTAAAGTGTACATTCTAGAGGTCCTGAGGAAGGCAAGAAAATTATCAATACTCTGATTGGAGCAGAAAGTGTTGATGCAGGTCACAGATACGTAGCAACAGCATCAAGGATCATAATTTCTGATACAAGTGGAATTAAAAATCCTGATTTCAGATTCAGCTTGTGTATTTCATGTTTTAGAAGCAATGATTCATGTTTTAGAAGCAATCATTAATGAAATTTAGGATAAGCATCTAATTGCCTTAAATTATAGAACACAGGAAAATTGTTTACTTCAAATAGCTTCTAAATTTCCCCCGTGGTTTCTTAGAGCCTCTGTTCTGGGAGTCTTGAACATCATAAGTTATCAGCTCCTCTGTTTATTGAAATGAAAAGGATAGAGAGTAAAAGTGTTCTTGAATTTTATTGTAGTGGTTCTGGCACCGGGGATTCCCCTTCCCAGCCCCCTCAACACTTGTTCACCATTTCATGGGTAAAATGCTTTTCTGTATTTCTGTCCTTCGTTTGTATAAACTACAAGAGAAAACAGAAAGTCCAGAGTGGTGTTTTTTTAATACTGTGAATAGCACGGCCTCAGTTATTATTTCTTGTCTGGCTTATACCCTCTGGGTTTAGCAAATATGCCCATATGCAATATTTTCATCCTGTTTCACTTATGCCTCCCTTCATCCTGTTTCCTGCCTATCCCAAAGAAAGGCTGGAAAAGCTGCCTTCTGGAGGCTGATGGCAAAATGGCTTGATGGCTTGATTCCTCTGTTAATATCAATGAAACAGCTATGGAATTTTCAAACTTTTTTGATGAGAAGGAACATTTGGAGCTTAAGGATATTAAAAGCCTACAAGGTTATCTTTTCATAGGTGATTAAATCCAAAGAAAACGTGTGTCTTGTGGAAAGTAAAAAGTAAACAAAAGGAGATGATGTGGAGAAACCCTCATACCAAAAGTGTTTCTGCAACTTCTCTATTTCTGTATTTACTTCCCTGACTGAATTACTCCGTGAATGTAATTCTGACTCCAGGTGACCTGGTTGGAGTTGCCTCTCTATGTCAGTGCCATTTAGAATATCCTTGACAACTCTCAGTAACTCCCTTTTCGAAACAGATCCAAGGGTAAGGGCTTGACAGCATAAATTCATTCCCTCATGTGTCAATAATGTATTTTTGAGGCACAAGTCTTTCATCTTCCTATTTTTCAAAACTCTGCTACCAGCTAGAACTTTCTTACTGTGCTGACAGATCCTCTGAAGATAAGAGAATTTGCAAGAACTGTTTAGATCCTTATTTTTTATATGCTTCCATTCAAACTTGGATTTTTTTCCTCTATATGATCAGTGATTCATATTTTTATAGGCAATAAGGGGACCAGGCATCTGGCTGCAATGGATAACACCACAAGTTGGATGCAGAATCCTAGAAAATTACGGCCCATATGAGTAATACTTTGTTACTCAATTTTTGAGTTGATACTGTCAATAAGTCCTATCCTTCCTCTTACCAATTTCTCTTCAATTATTTATGAAGTTATTACTTTAATGTCTTGCTGCTATTCTTCAATATTCTGGTGTTTTTTTTTTTTTTTGTTTGTTTGTTTTTGTTTTGTTTTGTTTTTTGGTTTTTGGGGTTTTTTTTTGAGCTACAGTTAATTCCTACATCTTCTGGCTTGTATTTCCAACAAATAAGCCATTTGATTTTCATTACTGTGAACATAGAGTTTAAGAGGGTGTACTTATTGATCTCAATGAACAGGGGCTAAATCTTTTCGTACCAGAAATGATGATTGAAGTAGTCATCACTATTTTTGATGGATATTAGATTTCATCTTGGGCTATCATTATCTGAACAAGTGTAGATAACTAATTTTTTCATATGTAAGCAAATATTCCCTGTGTATGTGAAAACCTATTTTTTGCGAATTTTTCCTGTGGGAACTAGACTACATAAGATAGCAGTGATGTGTTAATATATTTCAGTCTTTATTCTCTCTACCCTCAACCTTATTTTCTTTGCTGTTACTCCTCTGTGGTATACATGCATTGAGTCCTTAATCCCATTGATTCAGCAACTATTCTTTATTTACCTGTATGGTTCCAGCCACATTTATATGTATTAAGAACCATGTATGCCTAAAAATACAGCAGTAATATCGTCTGTACTGTCACACAGGTTAAAAGGATAACATTGCACTGCCTGTTGCCTGCCACCTTTGTAAAATATTGTTCTGCCAGTAGCCATTGATTTTTGTGAATCATTCAGGGTTTATGGAGAGTAGTGATTTGGGAAATGTCAAGACACCAATCACAAGGTGTTATGGAGTAGTTTTGTTCACAACTAGTAATCATTTTTACCAGTAAAACATTTTTATTGTGTAGTCCTATACTCCTGTCAGCTGTTGAAAAGTGTGACTGTGGAACATAGGTCTGAATGTATCCTAGGCACTCTGTGGCAGCCAGTCTACACTTGCCTTCAGCTAACACCCTCCACCATATGGATTGTTGGGATTTTCCTTTGAAAGGACTTACACCATATATTATGCATTTAAAAAGGCTGATGAAAATCTGGGAGCAAGTGAAGAAAGATTGTAAAAAGGTAGTGCTGACATTTCAGTGGATAATACAAATTTGAGTTGCGTTAATATTGTTATTGTCTGCACCCCAGCAATGTGAGCTTTAAGAACAGAGTGATAAAGCATCATTAGTCCAGGAAAAGAGAAACCACGATCATCATAGGAATGTGATGCTAGTTTTAAAGGAGAAAGAATGGAATATAGTTTGGGAGTTTATGATTCTATACATTTTTCCTTTGCATTTTATTTTTTTTGTGTGGTATTTCCGTATTGTAAAGCGAGTGGTATTAAAGCAGAGTTCTAGCTGTTTGAGGCCACTCTGTAGCACCTCTTAAATATATATTACATATATATTACATTAGCTCTGTAAATGCTTTTGACAGTATAAAGTTACTTATTCAAGCCCTGAAAGGAGACAGTGGAAAAATACCAGTAGCAAAAATGGATCACACTCAACCCAAGTAGACTCAACAACTTGCATAGAGCTGTGGAAGAACTTAGCTCAGTTTGTGGTTCTCTGGACACTATTAAATAGCTGATCTTTATTTTTAAGTGACTATTGTGGTATAGAGAAACTCAGTAAGTGATTTCCCTAAAACCATTTAGAATTTAAGTTCTTCAAGAAGAATCTGCATTTTCGAGTCCCAATATTGTGGATAGGGTCGTACTTTGTATTTGAGAGGAAATGCTACTGGAGGTTTAATTTCTCTGTTACTATTTCCAGGAGACAAAAACATAGAAATAGGAGACAGGGAATAAAATTAACTTCATAGTTTGTATGTGTCCGGGAAAACACAGAAATCAATGGTAGAAGCTGAAATCAGGACATCACTTGTTATTTATGACTTTTAATATTACAGAGGTATTTTTAAAGCCCCATGCTATTAGTAGGTGGCTGGGGAAGACATACAGTTTCATCATTGAGAAAAATAATTTGGTGTCTAAAGGTACCAAAAGCCTGAATAAGATAAGAGAGAGAAGTGCACTTGGCAATTAAATCAAAAGTTAGATGGAATACATTTGCAATGGAATGAATTAGTTGTTGCTAAGGGTTTTCTGAATGCTGGAAACAACTCTTTTACAAGCACAGTATTTTCTGAATGTCTTTGAAAATCTCTTTTGGAACTTGACAGCTCATTTGGTAGATGTCAGCTTCAAGGTTCAAAAAGCTTGGCATATAAAATTCAGCTTGGAATGGAAAATCTGGAGCAGCTTTCCTGGCAGATGCTCCCAGCAGCATCACAGAAAACTTCCACACTATAGGTGGTGGGGTTTTAACACAGTTGTCTTAGTGCTAGATTAATTTGTAGACACTGTTCCATAGTTACTTGGCATTAGGGTAAGTTAATAAAGAAAAAATCAAGTTCACATGAAGAGGTGTGTAAATCTTGACAAAAGCAGCTAAGTTAGAGCAGACACAGCACAAACCTACTTGTGCAGTAGCAATCTGGGCTGTTTTCTTGAAAAGAATATAGAACTCTATTGATTTTTAGCAGATAACCTTTATTTTTCCTTTTGGTGAAGTGAAAGCTGTTGGAAAAGACGGTGTGTATGTCATTAAATCAGTGATAATTTTCAGACAGAGATAAAAATGTTCAATTTGTCTAGGTTTTCTCATGGAGTGTTCCAGCCATTAGTGGACGTAGAAGGCAAAGATTATGTGTCTTGTTCTTAATCCAGATCTCTCTGAGGCCGTTAATTATTCTGTGTATATCATGTTCTTAAATGTTACAGAGAATGAAAATACCTGGTGGCTGTTTAGATGGAAATGTGTATGATTTTTCTTAACTTTTCCCACTGATTTCCAGTGTTCTTTATATGCTGACAGACCATTTGTCTCAGTGCTGCTATCTATAATATCATGTAGTATTATGGAAGGGAAGCCCTTTTTTTTTGCATGGGACATAAGTTACTGGATTTAAGGTTTGACTTTTTGACTCTTTCTATGCTCCTGGAAAGAAGATGCAAGATTTCTGCTGCTGCTCTTACTTCTAAATTGTGATTTATAACTATTTTGGTCTGTCTGAGGACAATTTTTGTTGTCCTTGTACTGTAAGAGGTCACACAGAGAGCTCCTTATCAGAGATTAGGACCCGGCTGTGCTGGCATGACACAAGCATACAAGACAAAGATAGGGCACATCACCTGAAGGGTTTGCAGTGGGTGTATGTGTGCGTATTCTGTGACTGGCATAAGTGCAGATTGCTCCTCTTGATGGCTGCTGTCTGTGTGGCTTCCACACCTGGATTCTTGTGGTAGCAGGAGGGGCAACTGTAATTTAGTAAAAACATTGCAAAGTCTGTTACAAATAAACTGATAATATTTTTCAGGTTTTAAAGAATGTTTAACATCTCCTACATTTGGATGCATAATTTTCTATAAAAGTCTGCAGAATTCAGACGAGAACTATGACTTTTCTACAGAATTAAAAAACCACCCAGAGAACTAAATAACGTTTTTTGAAATACTAGACTCAGAAAAAAAACATGCAGAAAGAAATCTACTAGAGACAGTGACTAGGGAAATGCAGGTGACTGGATAGCTTTAAAAATGTAAATAAAAACTTCCAGACATTCCACTATTCACAAATTTTTTATCTAATTCATGGTTCCCAAGTTTATGCCTCTAGGCATGCTCTAAGTCGGTTAATTTTGACATCTGTCTCCTTTTTTCTGCTCCTTTGGGATTCACAGAATAGGCTTTGCCCTGACTTCTTCACCTGTGGAACCAGATGATAGGAGGATGCTGACAATGTTGTTTTAAAAAGCCACTGAAAACACACTAAGGAACAGTTTCAGGTTTAATCAACTCTCTTGCATAAAGCTCTCTCAACTTGACTGAAGTATTTCTACCAGTTTCTCAGTGATTTGATTCTCATGGTATTTCTCCACTTGAACACTGTTTTTCTGCTGGAAAAGAAGGACCTAACTGGCGTGACAGGAAATTTTGGAACAGGTGAATCACAGACTTCTGCTTTATCCAGTAGGTCAATGTCTTGAAAACTGGACTATATTTGGGAAACCTCCATTTCAGTCTTTCTAGCACCGAGGACATGAAGCCCTGGAACCAAGTAGAGCTCCTGAACTAAGCTGGTATTCTGAGGATATTTTCCATCAGTTGTATTGGAGCTCTTCTGTTTAAATTGGTCAGAAAATCAGTGGAGCATTCAACACTTTCTGAAAAACTCCCTATAGTTTTCTGGATGTATGATGAGGAAGAGTAGAAACATCAAGGTCAAAAGTCCCTGAGGCAGATGAGGGATCTGAGTCCAGGACATCTAAATGTTCTCCCAGATTCTTATTATCAGGCTGTGGAATAGAGAGGCTTAGCAGCTCATGCATTTCGTTTTCTGTTAATGTGCAAAAGTAGTTACCCTAATGTTTCTCTAATGCTTTTAAGTGCTTTCTACCTTAGCATGCTTTTCACTAAAAAAGCCATTGAAATGAGTGTTTTCCCAATAGAAGGAGGTGATTTTTGCTGTAACTGTGATATGTGCAACTTAGGATCACCATCTGCACTCCATTTCTACCGCACATAAATTACTGGTTGTTTAATTTAGCTTTTCTCTTGTGTCATTTATTTTCACATACGGAGGTAGCAGCTTTACCAGTAGATAATAGGAAGTTATTAACTTGTTTCACCTTACATTCCCACAACCACATGCTGCTATTTCTTATAATAACCTTGGCTTCAGTAATGTGGCCCTTTGTGGGATCTTTCGAGTGTGCTGTGTAATTATATTGCGACTACCGAATGAATGTAGACTGTCATTCCATTACCCTACTAATCTGATATGGTGATAGAGGTGTTGTTGGTATGATACTTTCCCACTTGTCTCATCTGATAAAATTCTGTTTGAAATTAACTGTTCCCTTTTTCTGCAACACTGATGGATTCTGCTCCACAGTGCAGCCTGTGAAGGAGTAAGGAAATGCCTGTGAATCTGCTAAAACTGAATTGGTAAAATTGATGAAAATAATACTGATTTCCATGTTTTGAAGGAATATTGCCAGCAGCAGACTCAACAAAATTTAAGCAGTTTCTGGGATTTTTTTCAGTGGTTTTAATGGGGATGTTTAAAATACTTAGTTTCTGAAATGTTTTAACCTGAAACAATTACGAATAATACTTGTCAACACTGCAAAAGAAAATAAATGTGTTTATTTTCTTTTTGGTTATGTATCACTTGCTGTACTCTTATCATTGCAGTTTTTCTTTATGAATTCCTAAGTAAAATAAATAGACCATAAATAATTTAAAAATATAAGGGGGAGAGAGGCTGAGACACTAAAACTAGGGAACATACTCACCATGGATATTAAAATTCTCTTTGTTATCATTTAGTGCTGACTTTGGCTCCTTTTGAGAATATTCCTGTAATTGGCAGATTATGGGACTCTCTGCAAGGAGATGGCAGTAAATGCAATTTGCCATCTGTGGGCAAGTTTTTTTTTGTGGCCGCATACCTGTATCAAAAATGGTTGTTTATCATCACGCTGTGTTTTGAAGTAAATGCCCAAATTTTCTAGTACTGCAGACCAGCCTCTTCAAATGAAAATTAATGGAGTTTAGCTAATTAAGCCATGTGAGGTCTGACCCTGTTTTTCAAGATGTCCCCTATTGTTCATAAAATGACATATTGGTAATTGTTAAGAAGGGCATATTAGTGATTGTTAAAAATAAATGATTTTCTGGAAGGTGGGAAGTTGGAAATGTAAGCTCTAGTACCATGCACATATGGAGACCTGTAAGTAGATATTAACTTTCTGATAATTGCAGTGGGTCACAAATAATCCATGCCCGCCCTCTGCTTTCCAACATTTGACTGTAGTGGTTACAAATTCTTCGGTATGTCTTAGAAAAGGTCATCACATGGCTTTTCTTCTGCTGCAAAGAGACACACATTTCGTACCATGAAAAACTCCTTGATCTGCCCTCTCCTATGTTGTTCTTCAATAAAATGAAGATTGTTTCTGTTGGAAATGAAGGGGATAATTTTGTGGATCCTTGTAATAGATTAATTGGTTTATGAACCTGATGTTCTTTAGAGGATGCCACAAATATTTATGACGTCCTTGAGTTTTACACTGGATCTGTAAATTAGCTGGAAGATGTGTAAAAATTCATACAGTCAGACAGCTCCCTCCTGGCTATGCACATAAAGTGGCTCAGTAGCATAAATTATTCCTGCTGAGGTCAATCATAATTTATGCTATTTTGTTTCTGCATCTGCTGTTCTGAGAAACAAGAATATAAAGAACATCTGCATTTGAAGAAAGATTTCCCACTTTGCATCAAATTTCATTCACTTTGGGAAATCTTTTGGTACAAATGATCATCTGAAGAGCTGAAATTTGAATTGGCAGGTAACAAGGGAAAAGTGCTTCAGACTGTATTTATGAAAAAGCTGAAAAAATTACCACAGCCTGGACAGTTGAACCTCTGAGATCTGTAAAGATGTTATCATTGAGGATATATTCAGTCACAAGCAGAATAATCCTTAAAAAAATTATGTCAGACCAACTCCAATTTCTATTCTATAGCATGTAGGTGAAATCTGGATTTCATGTCATCAAAGTTGTATTTTGGTGGAAAGAATTGGTTCTGCCTTCAAGGTGACAATGGGCACATTTAAAACATGGCTGTCTCTTTAGTTTTCACCTTTTATGTGTTCTTAGCTTCTTAAAGGAACTTTTTGTAATATACCTGAAGTATATTTCCTAGGGAATACCTAAAAATACCTGAAGTATTTTTAGTACATATGTCAATGATATCTTGCACAGATTAAAGGCTTTGATGGGGTAATAATATCAGTAGCTTGTTGCCTGTAATTCTTTGGCTAACTGCCCTTACTTTATTTGGGTGTGTAATGTTTTGGTTTTTAGATGTCTAAAATGAATGAAACCAGCAGATAAGAGCTGTAGTAATGCAAGTAGAAGTCAACGAAGTGAAATAAGAGAGTCAGACTATTCCTGCTAAATATTGTTTCCTGTCTTTTGCATCTTTATGACAATGTTATCTGAAATTCCATGCATTGTATGGTGCATATAATAATAGCTCCAACTGTAAATTAATTTAGGCACTTTTCTTAATTTCTTAATCTGTGTGATATATATCTCTTAATAAATGTTGACTCTGCAGCCATTACGAGGAAAAGAATCCAGTTTTTCTTTATGTCACTTCCAAAAATAAGATATGTCTGTGACCAAAGTGGTCAACTTAGGCAAATATACACAGTGGCTGTCTTATCTCCAGTCCTTTTTTTTTTCCTTAAAAAAAAGAACAGAATGAAAAAATAATATATCAGCTCACATTATTAAAGTTCATCTTTTTGAGATGTAGTAATACTGGTGGTTTATAGTAGAAATGGGGTTTGCAAGTTTGAATTCAACAAATGAGGTATTTTTGAGTTATATTGCCATTTTAATATCTAGCTCTAAAGTATTTGTGATTTCATTCTAAGAAGGAAAAAACTAGATTTTAACTTAAGCTTTTTTTTTCCTCTCATGTTCAGCTAATTTTTTCCGATCTAGTTAGCTCTCATAGGCAGCATATATCATATTTCATTCTCAAAACTATATTTGAACAAGATTCCTCTAGATTAGCAGAATTGTGTGGAAGCAAAATGAATAATAACTTTTTTGGTATTCATTTTTCTGGGCAGATATGCTATCTCAGGGTAAAGAAAGCTAGCAGCAGAGAGTACAAAGTGTTAGAAAGGCATCAGGATGCCAATAATTCCAGCTGTAATGAATGGGAATGAACGAGTCAGTGTATATTTTTAATTTTATATTTATAAATTGTTTCATATTAATACCTATTAAGTCTCCCCTGCAGACAGGCTGAGTGAGCTGGGAGAAGAGAAGGCTCCAGGGAGACCTTGGAGCAACCTTTCAGTATGTAACGGGAGCTTACAAGAGAGCCAGAGAGGGATTTCACAAGGGCGTGGAGGGATTCCAGGAGGCATCCCTTTACCTGACACAGGGTAGGTTTAGTTTGGATATCAGGATTAAATTCTTTACTGTGAGGGTGGTGAGGCACTGGAACAGGCTGCCCAGAGAAACTGTGAATGCCTCATCCCTGGAAGTGTTCAAGGCCAGGTTGAATGGGGCTCTGTGCAACCTGAACCAGTGGAAGATATCACTGCCCATGGCAGGGATTTGGAACTAGGTGATGTTTAAGGTCCCTTCCAACCCAAACCATTCTCTGCTAATCTGTGATAATACTTAAAATGAGACACTATGCCTAGTGCTTAATCTCCTTTTATGAAAAGTTAGGCAGCCTGACATCAATGCTGTGAAGTGCTGAACAACTCCAAGAAATTCTGAACTCCTTAGGCTGTAGAAACAAGCAGTGGTATAATTATCATTTCTGATGCCAGTACCATCTCTAATGAAGGATGTTTTTGTGCTGAGATGTAAAAAATTTGCATTTAAAATTCTCCTCTGCTTTATTTTTAAAAGCCAGTTTATGTCTGAAGAAATGTCATTTACTGCAGAATGCCAAAACAAAAACATGCAGATGACACCAGAGTTTACCATTTTCATCATGAATGTTGTTACTGCTTGTAGAATGAGGATTTTGCTCCTATTTGCACTCTTTGTTATGTATATTTGTCATGTTCAGCATGTTTGATCCTGGTTTTCTTCCAAATTTCATTTTCTTCTGCCATAAATAGTAAACAATTATAATGGAGCAAAGTGCCCTTTCTATTCTGTACTTTAATTGATTATAACACATAATAACATGTTTTACAAGATATTACAGGAATTACTTCAAATCATGTATATTGTATTTCACTGTTTTAAGGAACAAAAATTGTGTGTGCTACTAGCTTTAGGCTCTTTTTTGGGGGGGGAAGGGGAAGTAAAAAGTAGAAGTATCCATTTGAATAGTGCTGCCTGGAATAAGTTTTGCATTTTTCTTGCTACTTAGAGAAGAGAATTTAATTCACAAATGTAAATTGTTGGTTCTTTTTTATTACAGTGCCTTAATTATAAGTTTTGATTCTGTTCTTGAGGGTTTCAGCTCTTAGTATTCAGTCTTTACCATATTGGTGCATTTTCTATTTTGAAGTTCAACAGAAGAGAAATTCTGAGGACAAATGTATTTCATTATCTTTTATTGACAAGGTTACTTGAATGCCAAATACCAAAACCAAGTAGATTTTACTTTGCAATTGCCTTTTTCTGTTAAAATACTCTGATACTTGCGGAAATTTAACAAAAGGCAGCAGAAAAATTTGATGGATTTTGGAAGATTGTTTGAGTGTAATCATGGCATGTGACAACTTCTGTTATTTTTAAACATTTTCAGTCATGTAGACCTACATTTTCACAATAAGAAAAACCCCCTCAGTCTGTCTTTTTAACGATTCATAGTTGATATTTTGGTTTTTTTTAAACTAGAAAATGCCAAAATCCATATGGTGCTTTCCAGGCTGTTAATACTTCAAACTTGGAATGTGAAATGTGTTCTCTTTTAATTCACCCCAGGACAGATGGAGCAGAGTGATTCCAGCTTTGGAAAGCCATCATTTTTTATAATTTCTTTGAATGGTTGTTTCTCAGGTACTTTCCTAAAGCAATAATTTTACTAATAGCAACTGAAAATTACTGTATGATTTTGGCATTACATTTTCTGACCTTTTTAGTTGATCACACAGGAATTGTAGTAGAGTGTCTCCTGCACAGTAGATTATCGCATTACTGTCTGTGGTATTGGTCTCTTCCAGTACCATTCCTCTTAGGAGCATTGCTATCCGAGTCTCATTTACCCCACTGCTTGGCAGCTCCACAAGGGGCTCAGTTACTGTTGGAGTGGTAGAGGGCTGGGATATTCCCGTGTAGCTCTGAAGGCTTTCCTGAAGCACCAGGTTCAAAAGCTGCATCGTATATCCTGTAGCTTCAGATCAGGTGAAACCTCTTGCATCCATAAAGCTGGGCTGGGAGCAGAAAGACAGAGCTTTACCAAAGGTCTAGCAGAATTCTCTCTTGGCTGATGAAGGGGGAAGGAGTATAGATTGACTTTTGGTGAGTACTTATCTGCCAGGAGTGGACCTTGGGGTGTAGGGCACTCCATGGTGTCCTCACCCTTCTCACTGCACAACAAAAGAAGAGAGCGTTGGCTCCAGATGTGAAGAGCCAAGCTTCAAAGCACTTGAGCAATATGAGCTCTTCTCTTCCCTTCTTTTTGCTGCAGACATTTGAGACACTTGCTATTGTGCTGTTCAGTTTTACTAAACCATCTTTTGACCCTCATCATATCTTGGTAATGGCACACAAATGAAGTGTGAAGGCACAGAAGTGAGCACTGAGATGGGGAAATAAATAGTCTCCATAACCCTTCAAGTGCTACACTCTTAAACTTCTGCTGAACATTTTATGGCTGGCCCCACATGTGCGGGAGAAAGGAAGTAAATCAAAGTGTTTGAGCCAAAGGAACTTAGCAGTTGCTCAAAAGCCAGCAAAAGACTGATTTTCATGGTTCTCAATACAGGAGGATGGATATTAAAAGGCAAATTGACACTTTATACACAGAGATGTTAATATGGCTGTAGCCTTTTACTGTGCCAATAAAATGATACATGGCCCTAAATTTCTAACTGTGAAACATTTGGTTTTATATCATCATTTGCATGAAGATTTTTTAAAAACAAAAGTGAACCATGCTTCAGCCTTTTGGTTTAATTAATATTTTTTGACTAAGACTAGGAAAAAAAAATCACTCTAAATTAGATGGGCATTAAGCTTGCTTTTTAAAGGGCTTTTGTTGTCACACAGA
The DNA here is from genome assembly GCA_034509425.1 of Eopsaltria australis. Lineage (NCBI taxonomy): Eukaryota > Metazoa > Chordata > Aves > Passeriformes > Petroicidae > Eopsaltria > Eopsaltria australis. The sequence continues at coordinate 1,640,507 of JAVTVJ010000146.1, read as the reverse complement.
CATAAGTCCAAAATAGTGTTAGTCAATGCAATTCAAATTTTTGTTGCTCCCTGATAAACAGCTGAATAACTGAAACTGCTTCTGTAATATTGATTCTCAAGTAACTTTCCAGTGCTGTTTTCTCACAAACTGCTGATACAACTTACTTTATGCTTCTTGCTGCTTAATTTCTTTTCATTGTAGAAAGACACATTTAAGAAATTGGCAGAGAGATCTGCCAAAAAAAAAGAAAAAAAGAAAAGAAAAAAGAAAAAAAGCAGTTCCTGCACTGTGAGGCACTTCACATCAAAATTGAGCTCCATAATAAGTATGAGACCCTTCCTGGGTTAATTGATTTCCCCTGTGAGATGTAGTGTAATGAATTTTCTGTAGCTGGATTCTATTCTCAGTGCTAGTGGCTAGTAAACCTTTTCTGTTTTCTATAAATAGGTTGGTAAGTAGACAATCAATGTTTGAGCCTACTTTTCTCCTTTTCATAGAAAACAAAAGAAAGCAACTCCTCCTGTCATTACTGGTATTAAAAATAAATGAAATAAAGAAATAAACAGCCATTTCTAAAACTTTGTAAAATTGCATACGCTACCTAGGTGTGCTGAATGAATAGGAATTTGTACCATGTTTAATTTGCTCCTGGAAGCATTCTCCACCTTCATAAGGGTACACAACCATATTAGCTGAGGTGAATGCTTCACAGCAAATAAAAATATGGCCTACATCCTAGGGCCTAGACTTTGATAAACCAATTTATATACACAAAGCTAATAGTCTGCCTGTCTGGAACCCCTGTCTCTTGACTGGTGACAGACAGGGAACAGATTGTGCTGATAATCTGTAATGAAAGAGTTTCCTGGGCACACATTTTGAGCTGTGCCTCTTAACCAATGCACAAAACATAATGTTAAGATAATGCAAGCATGCCATGTCAGTAATTATGGAACCTGATACAGTAACCGTGGAACCCAGCACAGCAAGATGTTAATTGGACTGCAGACCAGTGGTCTGGTACATTAAAGCTGTCATCAGAAAGAAGCATAGCATTTGGATCTTAAAGGAGCTGCAGGTTTTCTTTGCCACAGTTTCTGCTGTCCTTTTCTCTGTGCAAGAAATTTCAAGACAGGAGGTATCTCTCAGCAGAGTTGCTTTGTCAAACACTATGGGATATGGCACCATTCCCTTGGCCTCTTACGGTGCTGTGACAAGATCCTGCTAGTACTTGTTGTCCCTGGTCAATTTTGAAGTTTATGGGACTGATTTATTGCCAGTTTACAGAATGCATCCAGAAAATGTGTGCAGTACTCTTATATCACTTGAGGTACTTCCTTCTGAGTGGTACAGCTCTGTAGTGCTGAATTGCAAAGCTGTCATCTCGGAAAATAAAGGTCTTTAGAGAAGTCTTTGGCAGCGGGGATTTGGTGGAAAGAAAGGTATCTTTCTGCAGGTTCTCTGCAGGTAATTAGGAGTTAGGATGAAGTTGTTGGTCAGTTATTCTACTGCCACATCTGGGGATTTTTCAGGCGTAGGGGAGGCTTTTCCCCCCTACACTGGTAATTACATACATGTATACTAGGAGGAAAAGGCAGTGGTGTAAATGGCATGCAAAGCCATCAAGTTATATTTAAATAATGTAGATTTCTTTTAGATTTCGGTGTAGCAAAGCATGTGTAGAAGCTGAAGGAAGAAAAATAAATTAAAAGATATGGGTATGCATCCAGGCCATATTAAGATGTAGAGCAGGAGGTTGTGATAGAGTCTGGAACGGATGCAGCGATGAAAGAAGAGAGCTCAAATTTGAATTGAAAGGTATCTGTAGACTTTAAAGGTGAAAGCTTGAGGTATGAGAAGAACACCAGCAAAAGGTGAAATTAAAGGCTACAAAATCACTAAGTGTTACAGATCCAGTCAGGCCTAGCAAAATGTCAGAGACCTGATAGCGAGTCTGTAACAAGCTAACGTATTTCTAATGCCACTGAGGTGGTGGTGGTATGTTTTTCCTGAAAGATACCAGACAGCAAAAGATTGGCAATGTAAGAGAAAATGCTGTGTTTTGTGAGATGGAGATGAGGAAAGAAAATGAAGAAAGAAATTGAAAGGACATTGATGAAAGTAGACAATGTAGATTTGGTAGAACCAAAGGTGAAAGAAATAAAATCAGAAAAATACTTTAAAGCAGAGGTGTTCAGTCCAAAACTAAGGAACTAAGTCTAGAAATAGATTTTAAACTTGGATAGATAAGGCTAAGGATTAACCTCTTCCCTGGCACAAGTTCATCTTATTAATTTCTTCTTCAGAAGCCTCAAAATGGTAAATAGGATGCAAACCTGATTTTCTACCTCTCCCTGAGCATTGTTCCGCTGCATTCTGCCATGTTCTCTTTCAAACCACTGTCTCATATCTCCTGTGAAGAAAAAAACAGAATTTGCTTGGGGGAAAAAAAAAAAAAAAGATGGAATAATTTCGAAAATGTTGTTATGGTTGGTTTGTTAAAAGCGCACAAACTCCAAACTACTCATTGGAACATTTTCAGGTTTTCTTTCAATACATTTCCCTGCACTGAATCAAACTTTTCAAATTCTCACCCATTAGAAAAAGCCTTTGGACTGCAGAGTTTACGTACACTGTGCTCTTCATTTACATAAACTCTTGCAGAGGAAAAGTAGTTCAAACACCTACAGTCATAGAAAGTCATGTCTATCTCTTTCCTCTTTGATTTATTATTATATTAGCTGTCATTTTGTCTGTGTTTGAGTAGATGTTCAATTTCTTACTTTTCCATTGTTAGAAATCTGAGAAAATTACCCTTCCTGATGTGTAATATAAATGGATCCTTATTAGTTTTATTCTTGGAGCATCATGCATTGTGATGAAATTGCAGTAAGAAGTCCAAGGGCAATCAAAAGAGATGTCAGGGCCTTGAGGTGACTGGTTAAGGGGTCAGGAGCACAGGCAATGAAGCCTCTGCCCTGCCAGCTGCAGAGAGTGATGGTGGAAGGAGCAGGCAGACCCCGCCAGTCAGTAACAGGCTTGGTGACAGGTGTCACCAGGTGAATTTGGGGTTCTTTTCTCTTAGGTTGGGCTGCATGACACCAGGCCTGCTGGCAAGAGACAGCGTAAACCAGTCTTAAAGGGGCAAAAGGATCTTCATGTCAGAGTTAACAGGGTTCACTGGAATAGATTGAAACTAGATTTGAAGGGGCAAGGGGATGAAACCAGGCTTGGTACTGATAAGCCATGGGATGACATGTCAGGGATCAAGGGATAGAATATATTAATTTTGAACACTCTTGAGAGTCATGAAACCAAGGGCAGCAGAATTCACACTGCTAGAGCTAAACTCTTGTCCAGCTGAATATGTTTCCGATAGAATTTAGATGCTGTGAAACTATGGCCCATGCCATAGTCTAAAATTCAGATTTTTTTAAGAGTACAGTAAAAATGCACAATCAAGGAGAGAGCTTCAATTTAGATTGTACCAAGAGTTTTGTCTAGGAAAGAATAACATAGTCTCACTTTCTGCAAAAAGCAGCAAACAAAACTATGCAAAGATTTTCAAACTCTGAAGTGGGTTCCTTTCTTTGTCTTTACAGTAATGGCTTTACTCTAGTCCAAAGCGGAAACTTCAATCAGACATTTAAATTGCTGTTTCCATATCACCAGAGCAGTGATGATGACAGGACATAGCAGACTCCATTCGTGGGTTGCCTTGAACTTTTCAATATATGTTCATTCTGATTCAGTGCTGAATTTTTTAAAAAATATTTCCAAGGGAAAAAAGGCTCCAAAAAGTTAGCTCCAACTGTTTGTTTGCAACACAAACTGGAACACTTGCTTTTACAGTGAAAAATGGGCTCATTCAAGTAGAATTAAATCGTTGCTGGAACAACTGAGCAATAAAAGAAAGTCTAGTGTTTAATTTTTCTATTTCAGGTGTTTTGTATTTAACAATGGTTCACCTGTCCTCCAAGACAGCCAACAAAGATAATACTGACCTGACTGATAAAATTGACACAGAGCTGGATTTTGTTGAAAGATGACCCTTTTATGTCAGTCTTTTAAGTGCAGCCAGCCCTGTAGATTTGGGAGAACTGAGGTGTCTCAGAATGTGTTCTGTTGGATGTTGTTGATATAAAGGTGTCTGTTCATGGAGTGTTGCTGTAGGAGGCAAGGAGATCACCGTGAGGAAGCCATTTCTTGTATTTTGCCAGCAGGTCAGCCTGGCCATTGCCCCATCAACCTCACTTTGGAAGAATTGCAGCAGCTTTGCCAAGCTTGCCTCAGTTTTAGAGATACCTGCCACATCTGCTAGCTGCAACAGTGGCTTACCCCAGTCTTTGTCTTACTGATTTTTGTATTTTAAATGTATTCTATACATCTTAGAGTAACAGCAAATTCACATCTGACTTCCTGCTGTTTCCTTTTCCCCCTGACTGCTTTCCTGTTGGCATAACAAGCCCTTCTGGCACACAATACTGAGAAGGCAATTTAAATGCAGAAGAACAAAGGTTTCACAATTTGAATTTTTCAGCTATGTACTTTATACAGAAGAACATGTTTGGCACATTTTCCATAGGGAGTGAACCAAAGCTTGCTGTCTGCTGTACATTATTACAATGGGAAGTGTCCCTTTATGCCATCTTTAATATTTATTTTATAAGCTAACATTAGAAAGGCTGAAACTCTGTCACTGCTATTTATACTGTGTTTGTGCTTTGGGATAAAATAGAAAAGCATCTGCATAGAAAAGGCTTATGGGAACGTTCATATGCGAATATTTTTCATCCTGGGGTATGAAACGCGTTATATAAAAAGCATCAAGAAATCTTAATCCTGTTTATGCTTCAGAAGTTCCCTCTGGGCTTTAAATTTTTCTGACAGTGGAGACTGAACTCTTTATGAAAACATTAATGGTTCGAAAGGATTTTCACATTAAGTGAAATAAATCATTGGATTTTATTCTGAATGAGATTGTATAGAGTGGCTTGAATCATCTATTGCTTTTGTGCACTTTTGCTACAAGAATATAAACAGATAGGTGTAAATGTCAGGTCTGCAAAGGAACACTGTGAAGGCAGAGAATCTTCCATTAACTTCTTCATCTGATTAAAATATTTTACTGATCATACAATTAGAATTGCATCAGCAATTAGGTAATACTTGAAATTTCTAAGATTATTATTGGGGATGGTCCTGTGGAGGGTTAGGTGTTGGGCTCTCTTGTGAGTCCCTTTCAACTCAGCATATTTTGTGTTGTATATCTGTTTTTTCTCTTCTTTTCCCTTATTACTTCTATTTTTAAAAAATTCTCTTCAGCTGAGCAGCTACTTCTGCCCATTTTGCCCTAAGTGCAAGAACGATGTGTAACTTTATTCTGTCATTTTATTTCTACTATGTAGGAGGGTATTTAAATAAAATAAAAGAATAAATGACTGAATATTTCTAGGTGTGAGCTGAGAATACTACTGTATACTTAGAAGATTAAAGGGATGGGTGTAACTTGAAAAAAATTGCAGCAAAGGAGCATTAGTGAAGGAACCAGTCGTGCCGAATTTTAAGTCTGTTTTTAATTTTGTTTTTCTAGACAAAAGCTAATTTGTTTTGTAACCTCTCTTGAATGTAGAGTGAAATCAAATCTGAGAGTGATGGTTTCAAAAAGTTATAAATCTGGATAAATTAGTGCTGAATTTCATAATCTCATCAGGATTTCTTTTTTTCCTTTTTGTTAATGAAAAGGTATAAAAATGCCAGTTAAACTCTTCCCTCATTTCTGTTCATGCCCAAATACAAATGGGCACAGTTCTTGTTAACCAGTGTTTAGAGATTAACTTGTTTCTCACAGAAATGGATTGGTTTTTGTTTTGAGGTCTGATATCAAAGTTCTTATGCTGGTTTTGGCTGGGGTAGAGTTAATTTTTTTCTCAGTAACTGGTTTGGGGGCTGTGTTTTGGATTTGTGCTGGAAAGGGTGAGGGTGCACAAGGAGCTGGGAGGGCACACAGCCAGGACAGGTGACCTCAACTGACCAAGGGGATATTCCAGACCTTATGGCATCTGCTCAGGATATACAGCTGGGGGAAGGAAGTGGAGATATTTGGAGTAAAGGTGTTTGTTTCTCTAAGTCACCATTACATGTTGGAGCCCTGCTTTCCTGGGAATGGCTGAACACTTGCCTGCCCATGGGAAGCAGTGAATGCATTCCTTGCTTTCTTTTTCTTTGCTTGCATGCACAGTTCTTGATTTACCCATTAAACTGTCTTTAGCTCATCCCACAGGGTTTTTTTCGCTTGGACTCTTTGATTATCTCCCCTGCCCCACTGGTGGGGGGTTAAGTGTGGTGCTTAGGTGCCAGCTGGGGTTCAAATACAGCACTGCTTAAGTCAGTTTTGATTAAAAACATAATCTATGCCTGAGTTTTTCATCTGTGTGTGGGTGACGATGATTCTTGGCTGTCAGTCAGGACTTGCCTGCAGCTGTATGCTTACCTCGTAGTTCTTAGTCTGCTTGGAACTATATAATATCACAGGTGATGCTAAAATGAAGTGGAGCTTAAAATACTTATATTTAGTCTCCTTCATCCTGTCACTTATGTGTGCTTAAGACTGCAGGACCAGAACTTGTAGTTTGTAAAATAGGATTGTCATTCTCTCTTTCTGGATTTTAGGTGGTCCTGAGTGATAGAGTAAGGCACAGATGTGTTATTCCAGTTGCCTCTCATCACTGGGTACTCCAGATATTGTACATATTTACATGTTCTTCTGTTGCTCTTCAGAGCTGTCATTCTCTGTGTTACAGTCAAATTGCTCTTATTGTAAACGTCATACTCAGTTATTGTTTTTTTCTTCTAGAATTGGTTCATATTGTATTTATTTATTTGTAAGTGCTTCAGTGGGGGTTTTATTTCAGCTTCTACACTTCACTTCCTTATGAAATGCCTGTCTTGATGTTTATTTGTCTTTCCAATCATTACTTCTACTAGGAAACAGTGATGAGTAGTGGATTGGTAATATGGTGTGGCTCTTGGGCTTTGATTCTTGGTAGGATTTTCAAAACACAGCAGTAACAGTTTGGAAAGAGTATCCAGGACAGAAGTAGAATTTCTTGTGTTTTGCATTCAGGCAGCAAGGAATACTCTTTTGTTGTCCTTTGTTTCCAAGCAGCCCTCCCTAAAGAGCAGGGGAAAAATGCCACTTAGATCTTCAAACAATATTTATATTTTCTTATGACTGTATTGCCTGGATGAGTTCCAATGCAGAAGACTCTTTGCCAATTTGTAAGGTGTCTCTTGAAAGCAAATGCAATGGGGGAAGTATAAAGAAATGTTAAAAAACACTAGCAAGGAAAATTGTTCTAGAATGTCTCTGGTGGAATCAAGGAAACAAATAATAAGGCTTTTAGCCAGGTGTCCTCATCTGGAACCACTGAAATCACTCTGTCATCTGTCTGGCATTACTGGAATATGTTTCAAAGGATAATTTGGGCGATTAGCAGCACAAAATGAGGTGATAATTTTTCTTCTGTACCCTCTGTTCTTACACACAAGTCCTTGAGGAAGGGAGTATTTTTGTTTATATGTCCTTTTTCTCTTGTTCTGCCTGTTTTCACCTGAGCCCCTTCATCGATGCTGTGGCTGAGAGCTTCCTTCTGCTCTCCCCTTCCTAAGTGCAGTTTGTACACCTATGCCAGGAATCTTGGATCAGTCAAGAAACAGCATTAATTACCACGTGCAGTAAATCCAAGTAAATCCATTGAGATAGTTTAGAGAAGGTTCACACCTTCACTTAAGAGAAAGTCGTTTTTTCATCTAAAAGATTCCCTTCATTAGCAGTAGCCTTTGTCAGGCAGAGACCAGCATCCTGCTACATGAAGATCCTTCTTTTACATATCTAAATCTTCATCCTAATTTCTACAACCTTGAAATAAAGGGAGGCAAAATACGCTTCTGGTTGTGAAGTTCTGCGGTGTTGGGTTTGGCATTGCCGTGTCCATTGTGCCTTCAACACATGGGTAAAATGATTTAGCAACACTCGACCAAGCTGACCTCTTCTGGTAGTGATGGGCCCTACAGTCCCCAGGGAAAGAGCTGCCCCTACTCTTCAGTTTTTTTAGTGGAAGACTTTTTTCAGAAGTTCCCCTTTTAAACTCTGCTTTTTCACTCAAATACTGATGGAAAGATAACTGAAAATGAATTTTTTTTTCCACTTAGATGTTGAAATTTGAAATTCAGTGGAGAGAGTAAGGAGAGACTACAGCAGAAGTTGCACATATAGTGTGATAAGCTCTGAAATCCCTCAGCAGAATATGAAATTGCTTTTGATCTCCTTCTTAGTTGGAACATGGACAGAGATAGACTGCAGGAGCACAGGTGAAATAGTGTCCCCCAGGCTGGGAAGAGGATGTCCTTCAACAGTACCTCCTTAAGTGTTCACTCTACATTATTTTTCTTCCTCTCTAAAAACTTCCCAAGAAATATTTTATGTGTTATTATCAGCATTTGGATGTAGGACTGCTATGAAATTACTGACTCTGTAGCCAGAAGTGCTAATGAGAGGCTCAGTATTTTCTTTTCATATTTAAGGAATAGTTTAGTATGATGATAAAATGTGCTAACTTAAGTGGTATAAAGTAGAATTCTTGCCTCTGGTATGTTATTAAGATTACAAATACTCCTCATATAAGAGCAGTAGCCCCAGGTGTTATTTGTAATTGATGCTCCTAAATTTCTGCTTTTAAACTGGACACTCCACTGTTAAAAACTTGAAGAGATTTTTCCTAGTTTAGAAAGAGAAATTTGCATTTCAGTAGCAAATAGATTTATGTCTTGTAACTTACATGTCTGAAATAAGCAGTGCACTTATCCAGGGATTTCATTGTTTTTGCTGTCAGTATCAAGAATAAAAGATGGATCATGTACCAGATATTCACAAAACGACAAAACTTCCAGCTACCACAGATCTCTAATACTCATTTTGCACCTGTTTCTATTGATAATCTTATGGGGCTATAAACAAAAGCACTTGTGGTTTGGTTTAGTTGGTTAAATTCCAGGAAATATGTGAATAATGAGCACGTATGTATTTTCCAAACCTCCCCAGCTTTCACTGTTTTCTGAGATGAAGATAGAGCTTTAAAGAGACAGGTGTAAATGTATCAGTCAAGGTGCGGAATTGCTATTTTTATCACTTTTGTTATTCCTTGCCATTTTCAACTGTAGTTACGCACTGTCTCTTGATGTACTGGAATTTAAAGCCAATTAAAATGCCAGATTTTCTTTTTTTTCTAAAAAAGTTGTAGCACACAAACAATTGGAAATAAAGTAATTAAGTATAGAATTCTCAGCCTGTTGTTTTAGATGATGCTGTGGGGAAAAAACGTTGTCTACACAAATAACATTACCAGTTGTCTCACTCAGTCAGCCAAGCAGGATGAAAACAAAGAATGGTAGATGCTAATAAAGATACACCATCTAAAACTTTCTTCCTTACAACTTTTATTTGTTTCAGTGGCTGCCTCAACTGTTATATTGATACTGCAGTGTCTGCAGTAAATACGCAAGTGAATTCTCTGGTTCGTGTTCTGAAGGGATGATCATTTATTCTTGTGTAACTTAATTGTCCTTGTAGGATCCACAGGGTTCCTCCCTGTTGGTAGTGAGCTGATCACAGTTTGTAAAATGCAAAGTCTACTCTTTCACTTAAAGGCGTGAGAATTGCAATTATTTCTTTCATTGTCCTCACTTCATTTGTTCTAAAAAATGAAGTTAATATTCCTGTTGCATCAGCTTTCCATTTTCACGTTTTCTCTCCTCTTTATTGTTGCTGTGGCAAGAGCAAATGGCTTGTACCATGCAAGTTTTCCCTGTCAAAAACTCTTGCAGCTTATTCTGAGGAGGAAGAGTAGCGATCTCCTACCTTTCACTGAGAGTTTTACAAATGCCAGTCAGAGGTCCAGTAGGCTTGGATTATTTTTTCTCTGTTTTCTGGCACGTAGATAAGCATGTTAGTCATCTGCCTTATGGCTCTTGCCTGCATTTAAATTACTTGCTTCACTCATCTCTTAGTTATTCTTGTGACAGCCTTTATTCAGGAGAGAACAATCTGCGTTAGGTTGATAATTTCTTGCTGTATTTTCTGTTTTCTAAAAGTAATTAGTAATATTACAGGACTTAGAAAGTAATTTAGAAGAGATTTTTGCTTAATCTGCACTCTGATCTAGGCATTTCTGTTTCTTTGTCTTTTTCCAACACTGCATTTGTTCTTGAAAATGAAACAAAAAACTTGATAGACGATGTTGTGTAAAAGAAATGCCGGCTTCAGCCCATCAGGGTTCATTTAGTCTGAAAAATGACACTGAAACTTCAAAATGCTGCTTCTAGAACTAATAAAAATGTCTCTAAGGGAAAACTTATTTATTTAATTCTGTGCTTCCAGATTTCACTGGCAAACTTTGTGTTTTGCTGTATGACCCTGACCAAGCTGAAAATGTATTTCAGCAAAAGATGGACAGTAGTCCTGTTGGGATGGAGAAAAGCTCATGGATTATACTTGAGGTTCTGTTAAAGCCCTCCTCCTACTGATGGTCAGTCACCCTGTTGTCAGTAGCTTGACTGTGCTTAATTACATCGGTTAATTGTGCTGCCTGCATGGAACTGCTCAGGGGAATGCTGGTGGCTTGTTGGGGGTGTGTGTGAGGAGAGAATCTCCTTCCTTTGTGGAAACAGCTCCTTAGCAGTTTTGGGAGGTTGCTGCCAGGTGTTTAGTGTGGGAGATGCAGATACACAGGCTCTGGAATACTAGCAGACCAACCAAGCGAGATGGAATAAAAAATTTCAAGGACAGATATCCCTACTCTTCGATACTGCCTCAGAGGAGTATGAATAATTCCTGGCCACTCAAAGAAGTGACTAAAAATATACATCCTGCATTCCATAGGACTTTAGTGCCCTCTTTCCTGTCTGAAGCTTTGATCACACTTTATATCAACTTGCTGTTAAAATCAGTAGAAGAACTTTTAGTTAGGTGGTTAAAATCTCCAAAACTGTCTCGAAGCAGACTGAAAGGCATGACATTTTGATTTTTGGGGCCTAAGAACTGTGTATTTAAGTGAATGCTAGTGGTTTGTCTTTTTTTTTTTTAACATCAAGATTTTTTAAAGAGGTAATTTGGTATCTGACTCATCTTCCTCAACTCCCCACAAACTCTTGCTTTGCTCTGAGACATCACCTGCAGTGCTGCATCCAGCAGTGGGGCCCCCAGCACAGGAGGGCCATGGACCTGTTGGAACAGGTCCAGAGGAGGAATACAAAGATACTAGAGGACTGGAGCACCTCTTATGTGAGGAAAAGCTGAGGGAGTTGTTCATCCCAGAGAAGACAAATGGCTAGGAAGACCTTATAGCAGCCTTCCCTTTCCTCAAGGGTGCCTGTAAGAAAGGTGGGACAGGCTTTTTAGCAGGATCTTGTGACATGACAAGGTATAGTGTTAGGTAGAAGGAAGAAGTTTCTTAGAATGAGGGCGGCACTCCTGAGGCCCAAGGAGGTGGTGGATGTCCCATCCCTTGAATGGAAACATACAAGGTCAGGTTGGAAGGGGCTCTGAGCAACCTGATCTATTTGAAATGTTCCTGCTCATTGCAGGGGGATTGGACTAGATGACTTTTTAACGTTCCTCACAACCCAAATCAATCTATGACTCGACAGTTGTTCTGAAAATGTTTCATTGTGTGTTCCAAGTTGATGTGTTTTTTTCCAAAAAAAACTAAAACAACCCAACAACAACAAAACGCCCCAACAAACACCCCCAGAAAAAGAAAAAGCGACTCAAGTTAAATAAAAATAGAGAAAACCACAACATTCAGGTAATAGCAGACAAATTTCTTTTTCATCCTTCTGTTACCACTTGACCATGAGTTTTGGTTCTTCTATTCTTGTCTGTCCGTGTCCAATGTATAGTTTTACAACATATTCCCTATTAATACGCTCACATCCCAGCATGTTCCTCAGGTTTTGTGTGTCAGATTTAGAGGACAACAGCCTGGCCAGTAATATGTGTACCAATCCAAGTGGATCTCTGGTACCTGAAAGCGAAGGCAGGAGAACAGCCTTGCCAAAAAAGGCTCAGACTCAAAAGTCAGGCAGTATTCAACCTCAAAGGCTGTAAAATGTCTATACGTGCACAGGCATATCTTATGGGTGCTTTGTCTTCTGTGTCCAAAATCTGTAGGGTGAGCTTAGATCAAAATGTGATGCTGTGGCTGGCAACAGCGTAGGCCAGAAATTGACATTTAGTGCATTTTTTTTTTTAATGGAAATTATTCCAAAAGCTGGAGTGTTACTGCCAAGTGCCTTGAAAATAAATGAGTTGGCAAGTCCAGTTTTAATCTCAGTCTAGATGGAGGTATGGACAGCAAGTTTTAACATATACTTCAACCATTCTTAGGGCTGCTGTCCTGACAGTTTGCAAAATCAGTAGCAAAAAGTATTAATTATGCTATTATGTAATGTATATGTAGTGTTTCACGGAAGAAATGCTACAAATTCTATTATAAATTAATAATCATACTAAATTCTTAATAACTTCCTTACAGCAACTTTTGCAAGGGTGTTTTTTCGTTATCACATTTGTTGCAAGCTTTAATAAATTAATTGCACAAGTTATCATAGTAATGTTAAATTAAGAGAAATTATGTTCCAAATATAACTGTCATTTGCTACTTAAAATTTGTAAATGAGCAGTGTAAAGGGATTCAGCGATCAGTCATCAAACTCAAATCATGGGCTGTATGTTTTCAGTGGGATGCACCTTTTCTAAAATTGGGTAGTTTTGCTCAATACTGCTCTTCATGTTCTCACCCTTAAACTGCAAACTGGCACTGCAAATTACAGTAACCCCAAATATTCAGGTAATTCAAGCCGAGTTCCCGAGCTAGAGAATGTAGCAGCCAGAGAGTTAAACAGCTGAGATAAACATTGAGTTTGAATATGACACTCTCAAAGTCCAGTGTTAAAAGGCAGGGGATCTAATGCCCTCAAAGTCGAGAGGAACAGGAGACACTGCAGAGAGGATGGAACTTCTGATGGGACATAGTTTGTAGGCACTTACCTGTCAAGCAATGTTGCATTAACAGAAAAATATTGTAAGCATGAACAGCTGAGCTACTATTGAAGTTTTAGCATGCTTTTTTTCCTCCTCTGTGCTGGTGTACAAATAAATATTTAGAGATATTTCAGTATGATTCAGACATCTGAGCTTTGGTCCTTTGTAGTCAACTGAAACAAAAAGCATTGTCTTTGTCATCTGTCTTTGGCCTCAGTTTGACAATTCATTAGATTTACTTTTTCATAGCAGGGCATGTTACAGGGGAGAGAAGGGACAAGAAATGTTTTGTTCTGTAAAAGAACAGTATGGAAGCATTACTGTAGTGCTGTAGTAAAATGACACTAAATATTCGGATTATATTTAATGAGTTATTTACAATCAAAGACAAAAACACTGAAGACCATACTGGCAAAGTCAAAGAAATCTCCTGTAGGTGGGCTAATTTCACCACATGATAAAATAACATGTTTCTGCTGTGGCAATTACTGATTGATAATGTCATGTGAGAACAAAGCAATTAGGTTAATTTACACATTAATTAGTTTATTGCTTTCTTTTTGTTTGGTCTCTAATGCCTTTGTTTAAAAAATTGAGCATGTGCTGTTGCAGGGGTTTAATTTCACTAATTAGGTTCCACGTGCAGACATTGCAACACCTGCCTTTCTGAGTGAAAGCATTCGGAGTTAATTCAAACCCTCTGGTTGTTTGAGAGGACACTCCCAAGGAAACAACACGAGGGGTCTCCCAACTTACAGGCTTTCATCTCTCTGTGTAGCTGGGAATTTTTCTTAAGTTACTGGCCTCTGTTTTTGCTAGGGGCAGTTTTTGTAAGTTAATGTCTGGAGCTGTGCAATGTTCAGGGGAGGAGGAGAGATTTTGAGCCTTTGAAAGGGGAGTGGTTCCTGGGAAATTGTGCTTTTGAAGCTCTGAGATTTTTATTTCAAGATGATGGAGTGTGAGCTGTTTTCACTGAAGCAATAAATTAGCAGTGGTGCTGGAATTCTTGTGTTGTTTTGTTACTTTTGTGTGGATCACACTTCCATAATGTTTCCCAAAAACTTTGAAGAAGAACACAATATAACCTTAAAAAAAGAAAAAAGAAAAAAAGCACTCCTAGATCGGTGTTTTCAAAAATGGATTTGTAGTTACATACATGGTCTGGATTTCCTCATAAATTATGTCCCTGAATCCATTACATGCTTTCATTTATTGGTCATAAAAGAAGATTTAACATAAAAGCTTTTTTAATGTTAGCATTAGGTTCCAACTGTTGTATGTGATAATGAAATAGGACAGGTTTTAAAGCTGCAGTTTCTTCCTGGCATGTTTATAAAGTTTTCTGTATGCTGTAGGTGGATGGTATCCTCTGAATTTAGATGCAACTGTTTTCTACTCCTTATTTTGAAACTGTTAGAGGACAGGGAGAAGGGATATACGTTTGTTTAATCATATGTTTTTACCAAAATAAAAGTACATTGTCTTCATTTCATTGAAGGGTATTTAAAGGTATCATCACTCAAAAAGCTGTGTTTGCAATTTCTGAGTATTTTGATGATTATATTCTTTTACTGACTTTATATTTCACTATATGGAAATACAGAGTTAGTGTTAAATTTTAGGGTTACTAGTTGGAATTGCCTGAACACCCACACAGTTTTAACTATCTAATTGTTGTACAGGTCATCCCTTAACTGCTCAGCTCCTCTGAGATTTTATTCTTCTTTCTCTGAGTTTCTGCCATGTAATCCTGTAGGTTTGTGCATTTTTGTTGATGGAGGAATGCATGTGGCAGTAGGATGAGAACCTGTAGGATGATTATTTAGATGTCTGTATCTGGTTTTAAGCCCTGGCATGGTCAGACACCTAGACATTTCTATAATTGAATCCAATCCAGGAAGAGGTCCCTGAGTCACCTGATGAGGAAGAAGACAGGCAGGGTTTGGAATGAAGGGAAACTCAGCAGAATGCTGAACGTATTTTAGTAAATATTAATTGGACCTTTTTTAAATCTCATGCATCTCAGATGAATCTCTTGGCCAACACAAGGTATAATGAATTGCTTGCTTGCTCCACAGAAGTGTTCTTAATGCTTAATAGCTCATCAAAAGATAATACCTTGGGTTAGGCAGTAATGATATGATTAGGTACTTCCCAAGTATTTAAAAACAATTTCAGACAGGTCTTGAAGTGAGTGGCTTGTCTCCTTTATAAAGTATATGAATTTTCCACTTAATTTGTGGCCTCATTGGAAGTCCATCTTTGCTGTCTTACCTGTGTCTGTGAATTCTGCTTGGCATTAAGCAAATATTCCTGCTGTCCTTGTGTCTTTTAGTGGATTTAACCTTTCCTTTAACATACCCGTCTTCCCACTAAAGCCTATACTAACATTTCAGTACCTTCTTACTGAGCACAGAAAATTATTTCCCTCTTGTTTTCTTCTTTCATTTAAAATACACATTATTTTGATCAGGATTTCATGAAGTTTTGATAGCAAAAAGTACTATCTGTAGTAGGAAGCATTTGACAATTTGTTTTTAAGTGATGAAACCTAGTTTGGTAACTGAATGAAAGGAGTGCACTACTTGTGCTTCTTGGAAGGCAATCATATTCAATATCCATTGAGATTTTGCAGGGTTTTCTTTTTAATCTAGTAAAAGCTTGAAAGTTTTATGTTGCATCTGTACATTTTCTAAGGGTAAGACTGAAGCATTTGGAGCAAAGGTGAAGAGAAATACTGTTCTGATCTAGAAGGTGACAGTGGCAAAACAGATTTCCCCCTCATTTTTTCTCATTTCCTCCAATAGGATCAAGTTTTCTAGACATGTTTCAGTGCCTGTCGTTAATAAATCAGATGAAAATGTTGTGGTTCTAGTCTCAGGTCAGCTGAGTTGATCAGTTCTGTGGAGTGCATTTGGAGTGAGATTTGGAGAGAACAGCCAGTGTCTTTAGCTTTAGTCTGTACAGAGGCAGTATATCCAGTCAGAAGTGTGTAGTCTTTACAAACACTGCAGTGTCTGCAGGGAGATACATCCTTTGTCCAAATAAAGGAATCACAGGATTAGAAGGGAGCTTAAAGATCATCTAGTTCCAACTTCCCTGCCATGGACTGGAACAGGCAAGCTTTCTTTTGTTTATATCCTGAACAGAGACAGAGTGTTAATTAATAGTTGTAAAATAGTTTCAAGAATGATCCCCTGCTGGTTTTTTGGGGAGGGGGGGAATTTAAAAAGATAGAAGCTAACCAAGTCTCTGTGCCAAGCCAGCCTCATTTCCTTTTGCTGGTTTGTCTTTAGTGCTGTACTTACTACTGCAGTGTTACTATTTGAAAGTGAATAAGCTCCCCTTGTCTTTTCCAAGTAGCTATTTTTTGAACATTGTCTTACTATTCATTACATTATCTTGTTTTATCGCATTTAAAATTTCCTAATAGATTCCAGGAGGAAGAAAAGGGCTGAAGTTTGAAGTGTTGTGTGCTAGATTGGGGGATATAAACAGAACTTGGAAAAGGAAGGAAAGAAATGCTTGACATACCTTAACAGCTGTACTTTACCAGCAGTTGAAAGATGGAGGGCTTTTATAATTTTTTTAAAATTTCTTTCCTAAAAATTCCGTATTTCTTGATCACCCTGTTCTAGCCCAAAGGATGTCTTTATGGCTGTGATATAAACCTTGGGAAGAAAAGCAGTTTTAATGGAAAAGGTTGACAGTCTTTTAACTTACAGCAGCACTGGCCATTAGAGTTTGTGTGCACACTTGTGTGTGGGTGGAGAGTTTGATAGTGACAGTTACTGGACATCATTTCTCTAAAAGGCTGACTTTGAAAAATCATGGCAGCAGGGTACTAATAAAAGATACACAGCTCTAAAAGCTGAAAAATGTCAAACAACCTGTA
Source organism: Eopsaltria australis (assembly GCA_034509425.1). Taxonomy (NCBI): domain Eukaryota; kingdom Metazoa; phylum Chordata; class Aves; order Passeriformes; family Petroicidae; genus Eopsaltria; species Eopsaltria australis. The sequence continues at coordinate 1,623,528 of JAVTVJ010000146.1, read as the reverse complement.
CCTTTATGACACACTGATGTACAAGATTCTGAGATCTTATCCCTACAACTTGTGAAGCATTCTCTGTTAGAACAGAAGCAATGTTGAGACAGAGAGAGGTAGAAATTTTGATGTTATAGAATGCTAATATGGGTAATTAGCCAAGTGTTTAAGTTACCTTTTTATCTTAGTATTGCAAAGTCTATGTTTTCAGAACTGAGTGTGGAGTTTGCCAATTTTTATTCTCCTGGACTAGATTTTGAGAGCATTTTGGGCACTTAGCAGGGCATTATTTTATATGATCATTTTAATATTTAAGAATATGCTTTTAAAAGTCTGTCCCTTAACTCTGCTAAATATGGTGAGGGGCCTTTGGTTTTTCCAAAATATGTCCCTGTATTTCAGTTGTAAATTATTTGGGATAGAACATGTCCCTTTACTAGATGAGATTAGCAGGAGATCACTCAGGGATTAAGATTCAGTGTGGGATGGTAGTAGGATTTCATGGGTAATGTACTTAATTTTAGGAGAACCACAGAGTGCTTCGAGCTGAATTTTGGAACTATTTGAGGTAGGCAGCTTTTCCTCTAAAAATCAGAAGCAGTTGCTCTTATGTGGTCCAGCTTGAGGGATCTTAATCAAAATAGTAATTAGTTAATTTTCTAAAGCAGGAAAACCTATTTACTGTTGATGAGGAAAAAGAAAATTCTGGATGGGAGAAAGAAATGTGGATTGAAGGCTTTCTAGATTAGTATGAAATAGGATTTCAGGACGTAACCTCTGTATGGAACTAAAACCACTTCTAATGTAAAAGGATGGGCCAATCGATGGACAAATAACTACTTGTTTTTCTGAAAAATTTACCAAGACCAAATTTTTATGTTTATGTATGACTATGTCTATGACTTCTACAATACTTCTATACATATACATTTATATATAGAACTATGAAAATGCATGTGTGTATATACATGGTATCTTTATGAATATATACACACACAGCTGCACACTTAACACTCAAAATTAGTGATTTAAGGCTTTTTCTAAGACCCTGCTTTAGGAGATAAGCCCTTAGGGAAGGAAGGAAGGAAGTGTGTTCAGCTCTTCTCATAGAGTCTGGGGTCTTTAGCTCTGCCTTCCTGATGCCAGCGGTGTTATGTGGGTTCTCTTCTGTTAAGCTGATAGCAAGAGAAGCAGACTCAGGGGAACCAATTGTATTAGTTTAGGCTAATTCTGCTTTCGCAACATCTTGAGCACTGCTGATGAAAACTAAGGAGATTAAAGTCCACATAATCTGGGGATCTTTATGTAAGTGAAGTTCAAATTACCATAAGCTCTTCAAATAATTGATCTGAGGATCAGTAACAAGGGAAGAATAACTTAAACAAGCTCAACTGAAAATCCATGTCTTTGGGTTCTCTTTCTTTTTTTTCCCCTTTTTCCTATTTTTTTTCTTCTTTTCCCTTTTTTCCTTTTTTTTTTTTTTTTTTTTTTTTTTTTTTTTTTTTTAGTCTTCGAAGAATTCTTTAGCATAAGAAAATTGATTTTGTTCTACCTTCCTAGGGAAAAGGAGCTGCACAACTGTGTCTCTTACTCAGTTAACATGTGGTTGCATTGGATTGATGGAGGCTATTAAATGCTAAAAGCCACTGATTGATTATTTTAACGCTAGCATACTATTTTAATAAAGACTGCTTTTGAAATAGAAATCTGCCTTAATGGCACTGCCATTTTACTGACTGTGGATATTGTAGTTCTGATTCTTTGTATCAATTAGAAATGAGGGAATAGATTTGTGGTGCTCAGTGGATATGTCCAGATACAAAAGAAAAAAGCCAGCAGGCCCGAAGTACCATCGGCTTGTGGAGGTTTTCGCCTTATTTAACATTTACAGACTTGCAACAATTTTTCTGTGGATTTTCTGGCCTTATGGTGGCAGTAATTTTACTAACATTGTGTCTTTTTCTCTGTTACCATTCATGGCTCCATAGCCATGCTCAGGGATTTGAGGTGACATCTGTGTGGGATGGTACTTCAGTGCACATCTGCACTACTGACATCCTCCAGAATGGAGTGGTCCCATCCAATTTTCCTGTAGTGACAACCAAACCATGCCAGGGAATCATTTGCAAGAGTGATAATGGGATTAGGTCAAGCTATTGCAGAAGTGTTTTGAGACTTCCAGTGCTCAGAACATTTTCAGGTATTGTTTTATTAAAGCGGGAACTTAGCCTGAGCGTATGTCAGGCAAATTTAGAGCGTAGGCCATAGCCATGTATTTAGAAGTGGCCAAATTGCCTTCCTGAAATATTATATGTTGATAATATTATGTAGTTACTGTTGTTACTTAAAAGAAATACACTGTCTTTAGTCATTAAAATAGACCTTTTGAGGCATTTTTCCAACGGCTTAAGAAATTTGTCACAAATAACATTTTCCTGTGAAATGTTTTTATTACAATGAATGCATCTTAGGGAGGTGGAGGTCTCTGGCCATCTGTGGGGAGCTCCTGTATTACCAGTCAGTGAACCCAGAGGCTGATATGTTTTACTTACAAAGTGAAACTTCTAATGTAGGAAGAATGTTTTGGGTTTCTAAGTCTCTACTGCTGCTTTGAGATGCATTGCTGTGGATTACTGTAATAATAATGTAGCAGACCAACCATATGTTGTTAATAATGAACTTGATGAAATACCATTTCTGGAGTGAATTTTAAATGAGCTTTTTTCTGCAGCAAGTAGAATGAGTTGTATAAGAGGACAGAGTTTTTCTGTCACAGATCAGTTAAAGTACCTCTGAACTATCAGGAAGGACTGCATTATCTGAAATGCTCTCTGTATACCAACTAACTCTGAGTCACCATTTTCAAGTAGCAACTGAGTCAGATTTTAAACTCTTAAGACTGTGAGTGGTAATATGTTATGATGGTGCTTTTCATACTTTAGTACAAGATTCTGTGTTTGCAAAGATGGTATTTTTGTGTGTTGAGCAGTGTGGTATCAATGTAAAGTCCACTGAAGTAACTGAAACTATTTTCTTTATCTGTAATTCAGAATTGCTATAATTCCAGTACATCTATATCTTACACGTAAACACAGAGAGAACAGTTTTCCAAGAATACTACTTATTTCCTTGTCACTGAGGAGCAGGGCATGGCTGGTGATAGCAGATTCTTCTCCCTGATAATGTGCAGTAAAAGACTCCTTCTGGGAGAAAATACATCTTAAATTAGTCCTTTCTCAGGGCCAGGGTGGGACCCTCATAGGATGCCTATAGAGGAGTATGAGAAAGAAACATCAGCGAGATTTACAAAGTGAATGTGGAGAATACCCTAAGGAATAATCCATCTTCTAGTCTGCAGGCACTGGATGGGAACAAAAGCGGACCTTATTCTTTCATCTTAATTTAAATAAGCTTTTCTGGATACATAAATCTTATACAAGTGTAGATTCCTGTAGTTTGAATCTGGCTTCTTTCATAAACCTTTAAAAGTGGACTGTGTTATGATAGTTCATTTTCATAAGTTGTTTTTTCATTGCATGAATTATACCTGAGTTCTTTAAAGGCTATAAAACAGTAGTGGTTGAACATCGTTCAGTCAAAAGCAACTTCATCATCCACCTTAGACTTTTATTTTAAAGGATGCAAAATATTCTACTCAAATATGTTCTAATGCATTTTAAAATTAAAACAGACTAATTTTTCTTGTTTTATGAGCCTTGTTTTATTTTCTTGTTTGAAGAGCCTGAAATTTTAGTTCCATTGGCCATCATGAAGATCTGTCCATGTGTGTGATCTCTGTGGTAGATTGCTTCATCTAACATGTTGTCTTTATTACATATTGCATAGCTTGCAAAATACAAAAATGAATCCATAAAAGATAGTTATAGCATCCTAATTTCCAGTTTTTTTAGTATGGCGTTGGGAATTGCTTGTCTTAGGAAATCTTAAAAAACCTTAATCTGATTTTATCTGTGGATCCTATGAAACCAAAGCTAAGGAAAATTTGATGTGGGCAAATGTTCTTTGTCCTTCCAAACTATAGCAGAATCAGTTTTGTGTTGCGTAAAAATTCAAATTGAACAGAAAATTGGAACATTAGTTTAAATAAATAATGATTGTCGTTTTCTTTACTGCTTATGCTGGCATCTTTAATTGTACTGAGTTAATTTAGTATTAATTTGTTATCATGGGAAAAAACTGTTAGATAACTTGCTCCGATATTAAAGGAAGATAGTGTGTATGCAGCAAAATAATGGTTTTTCATTATCTTAGAAGTCCATCAAAATATTTCTGAGTCTTTCTGATGCATTCTCAGCCACAACTTACTGTTGTTTTGTTTCATATTCTGCTTATATAGCTTTAGTAGTAACTAAACCTAAGAGTGAGTGCAGATTAATTAAATTCCATCTTCTATTTTATACAATAGCAAATTCATCTTATGCCACTGGGTTAGCCCAGGAGGGAGTATTTTTTTTTTTCTTTTATTTTTTTCTTTCTGAGTTCTAAGTCAAAGAACATGGAAGATTGTGATTTGATTTAGCTTCTGAAAGTGCATGACAGATTCATTTTTTTGTGAAGCTGAACTGAAATAAAATAGACCTGTAGAAGTTTTGCCCATAGGATATTTTGTTTTAAGAAAATGGCTTTCTTTTGAAGGGCAGCAAGCTAGAGCATGGTTTTAATTCCTGTAGAGTATGGTCCTCTTATAAATGTGTATTTTATTGCTAACACCATAAGACTATATGTACGTTTTAAAGGCTGTTCATGCTAGCAGGCTCAAAAAGTGAATGTCTTAAGTGTCTTTAAGCTCAAAGGAATTTCCCCCTCCCCCCCAAATTATTAGTTCTTTTTCGTATTTGGGTGTTGACCTTTCTGTTTTCTCTCCCGAGGAATCTATCCCTGAAGCTGTCAAAGGAGGTGGAGCAAGGAGAAGCCAGGCACCCCCGTGTTAGCCAGCTGGCTGGCAGCCCCTCTGTGGAGTGGCCTTTCACTGGGCTGGAAGAAGGTGGGGGCATTGAGTCTCTGCCCTTCAGATTGATGCTCCAGGACTGCACTGCTGTAAAGACACTGCTTCTGAAAATGAAGAGGGTTCTTCAAGAGGTAATCACCCACTTATTTGTTATATTAATATCTTTCAGCATTAATGAGCTAAGCAGCAGGAAAGGGTCAGTAAGTTTATGGACTTGATGTCTTTTAATACGTCTTGAATATATGGAATTGATGCAGAAGTATAAATAGTCATGCCTCAACATGGTGAAGGTCAGAAAGTTTATACTATAGCAGAATTTAAATGACCTTGCCATCTTGGTGTCCAGAGTGTAATGCTTCTTTTGAGCTTTTATCAAAAAAGGGGACAGGGGAGGCCAACTGCTTCAGGTCAAAATACATTGTATTGTTTTCTTCCAGTATTTTAGAGCTTTTCAGTTTTCTTACTACATTTCTTATCCATTATAAAGTCACATGCAATTCATTTAGAGGAGAGATGCAGAGGAAAACAAATATAAGTAACAATACTAAAAGGTTGTCAGCTTGAGTTTGTAAATGATGGCTGAAATCAGATTTTTTAGGCCATTCACAAACAATTTCAAGAGCCCTGGCTTGTCCTGTCCTGCTATATTCTCCTGCTTGTCCTATGGACTGATGGTGTTGCTTTGAAATTTTTCTTTTGTGTCTGTTTCTTTTCAGAATTTTTGATAAATAATTTTTTTTAATACTTTCTAGCTGTGGAACCTTTACTCAGATATATGCTACAAACTTATATCTCCGTGTTAGCAAATTGCACTTTGCATTACCTTTTTGATCTACAAGAAAGATTTGTTTGTTTGTTTGTTTTTACCTATACAATTCATAGAAATACTGAATAATTTATGTTCAGAGGGCTCTCAGAGGTTTTGCCATGGTGGTTTGCAATTAGTCCTTATAAACAACATGTTTTTGCTGGCTGGCAAGCCTCAGGCCTTCCAGTTTCCTTCAGTTCACTCGAAGCTTGATTGGTGCTATGTGGATCCTTGATGCACTTCTGGATTGCTGAATCCAGAACTGAAATCATTAATTCTTCATTAGTGACCTTTTAATAATGTGAGAATACAGCATGAATTTAAAGGATTTGTAACCTCATTGTGTCTGGAAATAAATAAGAATTATGATATTTTATGACATAGCAGTTCTAACATTCACATGGTAACGTTGGCAGCATTTTCTGTTGTGTCTAAATGATCAGAAAAGGTCTTTCTTACCATCATGGTAAGTCTAAGAATTTTAGTTTTAACATACACAGTTCCATTGAACTTATGCAAGAATCTACTGTTATTTTCTGTTTGGAAATATGCTGTACCTTTCAGTAGTTCATTTTTAAAACATTCACCAGGTGATCTCCACAAAAGGAACATAAGGTGTTTCATGTGACACACTGGTATTCCACATCCAGTTACTAATACCTCCTTATGTAACTTATTGATTTTATTTTTTCATCTTAATCATTCAGTCTTTTACTTATTTGTTCCTTTGTACTATATAATTTTCATCTCCCCAGCTGACTGTAGCACAGTTTGTCTCTGTAGTTTTCTTTTTGTCTTGGCCTTTGAAATCAAAATGACCTTTTCATAAGTCTACATTTGTATGTCCATATGTGCTGTAATTTACCTCAAAAAAAACCTGAGTAGCTACTTTGAACAACCAAGGACATGACCTTGAAATATGTTAGAAATTTATATTGAAATTACACAACTTGATTATCTTCAGAAATTCAGACATTTATACATTTATGTCACTTTTAAATTATTAGTGAAAAATTACAGGAAAATATAATCCCATAAAATTGAAATATTGTATTGAACAATCTGATAAATAAGTCATCTGAGCATATTTAGCAGACAGTTTCCATGGAGAACATCCCTTACTTCCATTGCAACTAGATGTAATTTTTTCATCCAAAAATCACTTCTGCCCCAACCAATATTATAAATCAAACTCAGAATGGTACAGAACAAAAGACATAAAAGAAAAATTCTTTCCTTACCATGAAATGCTCAGGCATTTTTAGATGTAGTCAGACATAGTCTCTGGGAGTCTTGTATAGAATTGAAATATTTTATGTTTGCAGGAGTATAGAATAAGATTATATATTTATAAAAATAATAATATGTCACATGTTTTCATCCACTTTAAGAATATACAAGGCATACAAACTTCATGGGGAAAATTACATGGGTTAGCAGAAAAAAAAGTTGCAGTATTTCTGTTTTATAGCTGATATTACCCATAGAAGGAGGAATTAACAGTAGTGTACACCTCTTTATTGAAAAATAACATGCTAATTGAGTTAAAATATTAGCCCTGTTATTCAATGTAATCCTTCTTCTTAAGCACTGAGCGCTGCTTCTAAGGAATAATTTAATTATGATCTGCCAAAATGTAATACTAGCTAGTAAAATATGCTCTTTTTTTGTTGCAGTTTCTTGTAATTGAAGACTCTAAATGGAAAAACTGCATACAATGCATGCCATACTGTGCTGCAGACTTACCGGCTTGTTATTAGTCTTATCTTGGAAAGGGAAATTGAAGGCACGGCAGTAACTTTCAAGACTGAGAATGTTATTTAGTAAAAGGCTAATGAATGATTGTTCAACTAAGAGAATTAATTACCATTTCACTTTCAGTGAAAAAGCCTTGGAAATGTCTACTAATAATTCTTTATGGGTTTGGCCGTGCAAGGCTCATAAGGCAGATTGTTCCCCAATGCTTTGGGAAACCTCATTGAACAAAGCTGCATAGTCTGGAGGGCCCTGGCATGTGAGGAAACTTGGTGATTTTCCAAGCGCTCCAAAGATCTCTCTCAATCTCTTCTGCAGCTTTTTCTCATGGATGTTCCATTTCTAACAGACAAATCCGTGATAAATTGTGTTACCAAGACCTGTGAGATGCATAATTTCATGAAAAAGTATTACCAGAGTATTACCCAGCATGGGCAGCTCGATAAAAGCCACTTCAGCAGAGCAGACAATACAAGCTGTTTTGCAGCCTGCCCATGATTTCATGGTCTCCCTTTTCTCTCCGGCTCCTGGATGTTTATTTTGACTGTTTGGTTTTGGGTTTTTTATTTTCTCAAAGTCTTTATGGTACTGACCTTTTTGTCAGTAATAACTCTTATTTGAAAGAGAGAAGACAAGAAAATAGAAGTTGGATGGATGAAATTGGGAGCTTTGTCCGCTCCTAAGAAGTGAATTCTTTACGTTCTGACTTCAGACAGGCCTCTCTTCTCTGAATGACTCTTCAACTTAAATCTCTGTCACTTTTTCTCCCCTATTTTTGGAGGGAAAGTATAGGACAATTGATGTTCTATAATTTCTATGTTTTATAACATTTCTGGCAACCGAGTAGTTGTGTTCAGGCAATGAGCGTCTGAAAACTAGGCTGTAGCTTCTTTCTCACTCACTGCTATCAGCAATAATGAATATATAATGCCTCTCAACCAAGCAATATGTTGGCTTTCCTGTACCCTTGCAGATGAGAATGAAATTATTTCCATCTGTTAGCTTTTTTATAGCTTGAGTTATAGCTGGCTTAGGCAATGTTGAAGGCTGGCTAATCAAGGGGACATTGAAGGGCTTTGTCTTTTCTAAAATCTTCGGTGGAACATTTCAGGCAGAGACATATGAGCAAAACTCGTATGGTTTTGGCTTTGTGCTTAGCAAGAGAAGGTCTTTATGCTGAAATAAACACAATGGCAAAATACAGTTGTATTGGGAAGGAATCCATTTAGTCAGTGATAATAGGGTTTTGTTCAAACTTTAATTGTTGAGCTTGTTGATTAATTTTACTGAGTGCCATAATAAAAAGAAAATCTTTAGGCTTGTAGAAACAAGGTCATAATTTCCATGTATTCTTTATGAAATATTTTAGTTTATCAGCTGCATAATTCCACTTTTAGATATTTTTATGGTGCTATCAGAACTGACCTTGGTGGTTGCTAACCTAGAAAATTAAGATACGTTGTCTATATGTTTGTGTAATTTGGAATATAAATTATTCAGTCTATGGTTTTTTAGGAGCTCTGCAAAACACCATGCAGGCTATGGAGCTTTAGCTAATTGCTACAATTAGCAATAGGACTAAGTTACTTTGGACATATATTGCATACTGTGTTTTACTAATTAATCATTTATTTTACTGAGGGAAATTGCAGCTGCCTGTGGCTGTCATTAAAATTTAATGTATCCGATGCAGTGTCTTTAGATTACACTTGAAAAAAACCCGAGAAATGTGGAAAATAATGTCAAAATTGCTGTGAGACTGGCCATAAGGATTGCCTGAGATTAGTGGGGCAGAGTGATACCACTCAGGCTGCAATTAGTCTGTCAGATATCACTGGCTGCATTACATCTCCCCGTGCATCTTTCACCTCATCAGTAAAATAAGCATAATTATAGAGTCCCCTTTTATGCTGCACTTGCAATCCATTGATGAAAAGTACTGCGAGAAAGCTAATTGCTGTTTGGATATTTTGCGGTCTTGATTGCTCGTCAATACAGAATTTGCCTTAAACTATGGCTTTTAAAGACATTAAAGCATTTCCTTCAGTCCACTTTGAAATGCATTATATTTGTTAATATTGTGTTAGCCACTGTAGGAACCAATTGCAAGTTTAATACACTGTAAAAACTGCAGGTTTTCTTCCTTTAAGTAACTTTGTAATTAACCACTGTAGCATTGCTGATTTATTCAACAACTCTACATTTAACACAGTCCCTTTTATCAAGTAATTCATGCTGGAAATTGGTAATTCTTTCATTTCATGGTATGTTGACACTGCATATACTCATAAATTTAAATAACTAATAATAAAAATGTACTAGGTTTAGTAGTAGGATTCAAATTAATCATGTTAAATTGGCTTTTTCTCTTGGAAATATACATTGGCATACCCATGCCCAGCTGGTTGCAAAGACAGGCAGAACACCCCATTGTTGCATTTGGTGTTTTTTTTTTTTTTCTAGGAGTGTATCTCAGAGTAGTGGAGAATATTGGGAACATATCCCCTTGAATTATGGTGGTTTCATTCTGCTCCCTGTCCCTGTCTTCCAGCTCAGTGGTCTGGCTTGTTCCTCAGGACAGCTGATCTTATTACTAAAGACAGATTCAAAACATCATTAAGTTCCTCATCCTTTGTCACTTTGTTTGCCCGCACATCCAGTAAAGGATATAGAATTTCCTTAGCCCTCCTTTAGTTGTAAATGTATTTATTAAAACTTTTTTTGTTGTTATTTTATACGGTAGTAACCAGATTAAGTTCTGGTTTGGGTTTTGGCCTTCCTCATCTTCTCCCTGTATAACCTCATGAAGTCTTTGTAGTCCTCCTGAGTCTCCCGCTTCTTCTTGCAAAGATCTCAGTCTCCCTTTTTTTTTCTCTTTTGGCACATGGGGCTGGGCCATTCCTGTGCCATTAAGATTTCTTTCTTGAAGGATGTCCAGCCTTCCTGGACTCCTTTTCTCTTAAGGATCTTTGTACTTCACAACAGGTGCTCCTGAACAATGTGTTCATTTGCTGGCACTCTCTGAGTTCTTTAGAGTGCGAGGTTATAGGTCAGGATGGGCAAACAGCTCTGGACTTCTCTGGAGTTATACGAATACTGGCTCAATAAAAAGACGTTCTGAGTTGGTTCAGCTCAGTTGTCACTTTGTCATTGCCCATGCTCATTGAAGTTCGGTTGAAGGCTACATTGAGAATGTTTTGGAGCCACACTTTGAGATTATCACTCTGAAATGAATACCCTTAAATTTTAATAGTGAAAATGGAAAATTTACTTTCTCTATTTCTGTTCTATTTGTTCTGCTGCCGTGGCTTACTCTTTGTAGACTACATGTGTCTGTGTGCTGCAGCCTCTCTGAAACCAGACTGACCATGAAACATGTTCTCTTCCACATGTAGAGGTGGTGGTGATAGAATGTCTGCTCCATGTATTCGGAAGGCAAAGGATAAATTCTTTCTTACTTCTCCTGTGGTTGCCCTAGTGAAATATTTTAATATGGCAGGGCAGTGCGCTCCAGGTCAGCACGGATTTGCATAGAATGTGCCCCAGCCTCCTCAACAAGCCAGGTCTTAGCAGCACCTTGCAGAGAAGCATTAAAAATAGTAACCCTATTAATATGTAATGTCCCTCCATCAGCAGTTCTATGCAATTGGCTGTGATTAACCTGTGGCTGAAGGCCATAAAATTATAACTGTAGCAAAACTGAAACCATTTTCTCATTTAGTACTTCCATGGTTTCAATCAGTTGCTGCAGGTCAGTCAGCTAAATCCCAGCCCTTGTTCCTTGGCAATGGAGCTGATCACACCAATTGCATTTTGTGATAAATCTACAAATACCAAAAAGTTCATTGCAAAATTATGAGCAAATGGTAGAAGAAATCCCGAATGTCTGCAAGAGTCCATAGAATGAATTGATTGTGCTAAATTGTTAGAGCTCATGAGTAATTTGAGTTAAATGACAGAAGGTAGATGGAGGAATTTCTGATAAGAAAATGTATAATGCTGTCAGATCTAACAGATTTCCAAATAAGTTACCCAGTTATCCAGTTTTTTTAAGGAAAAAAATAGTTGAAAATAGGACTGGGATGAACAGCACCTAAGCTGCATTATAATCAATTTTCCTGCAAATTTATTATAGTTATGAAAATACCAACTCATCAAACAGTTTTGTAATTTACAAAGAGCATTTCATATGAGGTTTATAGCTGATGCCATTACCTTCAAGTCCAATAGGTTAAAACCAAAAATAATTGTCCTTATCTAAATAGTCTCAACTACTGAAGCTGTACAGTCCTGTATCCCTCCCATTATATTTTTTCTTCCTCATGATAGTTTTCAGAGTTTTCCTGACACTGAAAAATGACTGGTTCTATAGATAAAGCAGTAAAACTGGTAATATGCAACTGTTGCTGTAAATGGATGGATGTTCAAGGAGAATAAAATGTAACAGGTCTAATACTCAGGCAGTGGATTGCCAACTGTACATGTAGTTACTCATTTCAATATTTGTGTTCATATATGATATAAATTTGATCTCTTAATTATCCCTAGTGCCTCAATCGTCCGGAATTTCTGAAGCAAGTGCTGATGTAGTCACAGGAAAAATTCTCACAGTCTAGCATAGCTGGATCCTGGCATAGCTCTGTGCTGCAGATTTGTCTAATGTTTTCTCTGCACAGTGCATTCCATTACTTTGCAGCCCAGGTTATCAGAACAGTGCTGATCATTTTTCTAGTGGAAGAGAGAAAAGATATGAGAAATGCTGATACAGCACGCTTACAACTGAGCACCCTGATCTAGTGGATGTTGTCTCTGCTCACTGCTGGGGAGTTGGGCTGTTCTATGATTTTATGGCTTTGACAGAAAATAATAGTGCTGATTTTGTGCAGTCTGGCTCCACTTGAATTCATGAAGATGAAGTGGTTTGTTTGAAGGCTTACATGATGAATTCCAGTGACAGAAACATAAACATTTTTTTTGAAAAAAGATTTAGAAATTACACATCAGGGACATATCCTACACCTGGTTTTGTAATTGTTCAGTGCCAGTTGGTAGGCACATGTATTTTTCATGAGCATGTGGTGTATCTAAAGAAATGTTGCATATGTCCAATAGTTTGTATTTGGCTCATTTATATACCTTAATATTACAAATACAGCAGTTCTCTGCGTCTGGTCAGAGCCTCAGCTGGGTGTGAAATAGCACAGGTGCATTTAATCCAGCTGGTACCTGGTGCCTTCTCAGAATGCTGCTCTCTTCATCTTTCTTTCTCCCTACATTGTTATGTTCATGGTGAGTTCCCTTTACAGAGACAGTAATCATCCATGTAATGAAGAGCTCATGAATGTAACATGCAAACTTAGCTCATGCCTAGGAATTTTTAAAAAAATTTAAATTGAAAACTCTCCTATGTTTTCCCTATTGGACTCAACAGAAAGTATTGAAAAGTTGTCAGGTAAAAGCAATATCTTCATTTGCAAGCTTAAGAGGAAGACTTTTTTTCCATCAACAACTCCTGTGTCAAGTCTGTGAAAATAATCCAAATAGGAACAAATATATGTTCAGAGAATTGATGTTGCCTCAGTAGAAATTCAGCATGTCATAAAGCAGCCAAGAAAGTTGTCAGACTGTATCCTTTCACCTCTTTTAAGCAGAATAAGTACAATTAATGACTAACCAAGGATCACTTATACCCTAGGAATTTTATTTCTTTTATGTGACACTATTTTTCCTGGCCCTTCTGGGAAAATCAGTATAGTGGGGTTTTGGAGGGGTTTGGTTTTAGATTTAAACTTTTTCTTTTGGTTTAATATGAGGCAAACAAATCTCTGGTCACAGCTACAAACTGCCACTGTGGAAACAGAGGAGCAGTTTCTATTACTTGCCACCCCCTGTAAAAATCTCTTCAAAGAGTTCTTCATGTTTCATTTAAACTATGGTATAAAATTAGGTCAGTGGTGAAATAAGTTCTTAAATCTCTAGTGTGTAGCCATGCCCGCCTTGCTCATCTGTGTGAGACCTCTGCTGTTAATAAACTGCTGGCAGTAGCACAGAAAAAGCAGGCAGTGTTTGGGTCAGTCCTTTGGCTATGAAAATGGGCATTTTTCTCACCAGTCCCCAACACCTTTCTGTTTTCCCCCTCTACACTTCCTGATGCTGCTTTGGATCAGTTGATGTGTCAAACTTGTAATCCTACCCTCATGCACAGTGCTGCACAGCAGCAACTGCTTTCAAAATCAAGATGGGCAGGGTGCACGTAGAGAGAAACTCTTGAGTGTGTCTGGATGTTTTATAGCTAAAAGATTCAACCAAAATAATCACTTAATAAGTGAGCAAATCTCCCACGTGAGCAGGACCTTTCCTGATTTGCTCCATCAGAAAGAAGAACTTTGTATTCCATTTGTGTAGATAGCTTTCATATTGAAATAGAGGTTTTTGGAGTACTCAAACTGAACATTCAAGTTAGAGTGTGAGATAAACCATGATAAAAATATTGCTGATCATACTGACTCGTGGAAAACCAGCCAATTCCAGTAAGTTATGCTGTCTAGTTTTTTATTTCAGCAAAGCTCTCTTTCAAAATTCATTGAGGCAGTGAAGAGCTCTGCCTTGGTGTTAGTGAACTTTGGATTCCCTGAATGAGTACGACAGTGACATCAAAATTGATTCATACTCACAGGTTCTGTTTGTATGTGGTTGTCATTATAATTCAAATTCTGGTGGGCCTGATGACTTTTTTTCTTTGTGATCATGTTTGCGTGTCTGTGGGTAAAATGTGGGTATATAGCTGTATATTGTTTATGTTTTTGCAATGAATTACTTAGGAAGATACATGTGCTTTTCTAATACATACATAACTCTACAGTTCTCACAGATATACCTAAAATATGCCACTCTCTCTTGCTACTTACACTGATGGTTGCATTGAATTTGCTGCTGAAAACTGAAGCCAAACAAAATATCTGTTATATAATTTGCAATAGAAAGTATTTTTAAAATATGTTTCTTAGGCTGTTGTTTAGATGCTTTCCTAACTGATGTCATTCTGTCATTGCATTGTTCTTTCACAACTGATTTTTCTAATGAATATGAACTTTTAATCTATTTCTTCTGACTTGTGTGATTAAGCTCTTTCTAAGTAGTCTGTCTTTAAGATGCCATTATGTTTTGACAGAACAAGCATCATCAGTATATTTTGTAGGCCATATTTTACCATATGCTGTAGTTTGCTGATACAATACAATATTTGACTCTTGGTTTATTTATTCATATAATTGATTTATTTTTTTCACAACTTAAACATCTTTCTGATTACCTTGTGTTTATGGCATCTTTTTCCAGCTTCTAGTACAATTTATTAGGGCAATTTACTGGCTCAAAATATAATTTTTTACTATTTATATCCCAGCTTTTCCAAAAATATAATTACATAGTATTATTTGGATTAATGATTTCCTCACATTCTAGTCACTTCAGGACTTGCACTATGTGCAGCTTAATTGGCTAGGATTAGTAAGAATTAGTATAAAATAGAATACTAGTGTTAGAATTAGTACAGAATATTCTTCTCATTATTTTGGTATTATTCAGTTTCCTTCCCCTATATATTTGTATCTGAATGCTGCAGAGGATCTTAGAGAAGCATTGCCAAATATCTTGACAGTATATCTTGACAGATCATAGAAAAAAAAGTTTTGTATGAACTTTGGTCCTATAATATTGTCATTCTGTAATACTGTATTCTCCATAGTGTTTAAATGGGTACTGTTTATAGGTGATTTTCAGAACTGTGGACAGATAAATGAAATGAAATGGGGTCTTGCGGAGCCTGTTGGAAAAAATTGAGGTTTTAGTAGTTTAATACAGTGTCTTATGCAATATGTTTCCATCAGAGTTGGAAGAACATGTAGTAGCATAATAATTTCAAAGCCAGTGCTTACTTTTATTCATGTAGTAGAATCAGTGTATAAATAGATATCTGGTGAGTCTCCAAGACTACATTATTCTTGTGCTGATTTTCTTTTTAAAATTTCAGTTAGTTTTGTCTGTGCCATCGTTACAGTGCAGAACTTTACTCCATTTTTATGGAATACAGATAGGAATGAACCTTTTTGGACATGCTGGGAACTGAAAATACTTGTCCTTATGGAGCTGTTTCAATGTATCAGAATAATAAAAATTTGCATAGCTTTAAACTACTTTTTCATTCAGATCTTCTTTTGGGGAAATGCAATACCAGCAGTGACAGCTTTACTCTTGTGTGTCATTCAGAAAGGATTCTCTGTGCAAGTTGCACCCAAAAAAAAACCCCTTCATTTATTCAATCTTGGTTTTAATGTTAAATTGTAAATTCTTTCCATTATCTGGAATATAGCTGCAAAAGGGAGGGAATGAAGCACGGATGCAAAAATAGGAACAGGAGAAAAGTGGCAAAATACGAACTAAATGTAGAAATGCTTTGCTGGCAGGGGAGTGGTGGTTTGAACTAGTCTGGCAGCCTGGCAGCCCTGCTTCTGTATTTGGTATTTGCTGAAGCAAGTAATTTATCCTGACAGTAGCTTTGCCAGTACTGCAAGAATTCTATTTCACTAAGATTAACACTTTCTCCCTTGTTTCTAAGGACAAAAATGCTTAATTTCTTGTATCTGGATCTTCTTGTAATCTGTCTCTCCTGTGGTATGTGTGCTTTAGCAAGTGTTGTACTTGAACTCTAGAAGTAAGATAGAGCAGCTGAGCTCTTTAGCTTTCTTAAAATGGTGGGGTTCTTTTTGTTTTGTTTTTTGGGGTTTTTAAATACAGTTTGCTGTTGCAAGTTTATGAGCTCCAACCACAAGGGAAAGCAAGAGGACTAAGGTTTGGGGTAGCCATTATTCCAGATGGCTTTTGGAACAGCAACATAAAATATTTGTGTACTGTCTGATTAAATCCTCATTATTCAGGGCCTTCTTGCACATTGCTACTATGGTAAGAAGTTCACTCACCTGCTTTTGAAGGAAAAAAGCATTTGAAGGAGTGAATAACAAGAAAAAAATAATGACGTGTTTATGATTGTATAATGCACAGCATTTATTCTGACTTTGAAGGGTGCTGGTAGTGAGATTGTGGTATTTAACTTAACTTTAACTTAACTTTTTTATTCCCTTATTTATATTAGGGCTTAAGGCAGAACTTTATTTAGAGAGTTTCTGCCCAGCAAAAAGCATTGATAGCTTGTAATACTGGCAGTTAGAGTATTTATTGTACCCTGGATAGCAGCAAGGAGGGGGCTTGTACCAAAGTGCTGTTTAATTTCATACCATGATTGGCAAAGTGCAGGTGAAATTAAAATGAAAGCAGGGCTAATTTTTTAAAGTAAACTCAAGCACAAACTGTAGTTGGTGTATTTTTCTGATTTTTATGTGGACTCATATCAACAATTTTTTAAAATTTTTACTGAAAACAACAAATCTGAAGTCTGCCATTCTTTTCAGTTTCAAGTGCTGATCCTGCTTCATGTCATGGTCTTGCAGCATAAGTACTCAGATAATCACTAGCACAGTTTTTGCCATGGATGCCTAAATTCTGGTTTTCTACTTGACTCCAGCGCACAGCAGCTCAGTTGCAGCATGATGCACAAACCTCCATGAAACACAAGAAGTTGGTCTGGCAGCTTGAATTTAAAATAAGCACTACACAGGCACTCCTCATGCATTGACCATCTAGAAAGGCCCAGCAGGGGAACAGGTACCAATCTCTTCACTCTTATGACCCGAGGGAGCAGCATGAAGTCATGACATGGGTAGTTTACTTTGGATATAAGGAAAAGGTTGTTCACCTAGGGGGTGAAAAAGCAAAAATAAAAAGCACTGAAGACCTAGTTTAAATTTTGGGAGCTGGGGATCTCAACAGCTTGACAGAGTTTTCACATACAAGGCCTTTGTCGGCACCAAGAAGCTTCCATGTCTCTGTGCAGCACAGATGCATTCTGATCAGTGCTAGGTTTGTAACTCCATTCTTCTGCATACTAATAGGGAATTGTGCAGTCATCAGTTTTATTTTTAACGTCTGCCTATTGTGCTTGTTTTGTCTTTGACTAGACAGAGAAAAGATCCTTGGCTGTGGAAATTAAAAAGCTTTGCTGTTGTTATTGCCATTTGATTGATTACAGCACAGAAGAGTAACAGTTCAGGTTAGTGCAGGCCAATTCTATTTACAAAACAAGTCTTTACCTGTAACTACAATAACTATTATCATGCTTTAATGTAATTTTAAGACTTTTTCAAGCCAAATCAATTTCAGAAGTTAGGTGTTTGCAAAGGTGTGTTCTTGCTTGTCTCACCTGTACCTCCAGTGCACCATTGCATTCCAGATAGGACTTGGACAAAATGCTCTTTATGCCTTCTCTTGGAGAACAGGAATGATGCTATTCTTGATCTGCCTTTGTCACCTGTGTTTTAACCATTTGTAAGTGTCCTGTGAATGTTGCAAGATACCAATATTTTCCTCGTATCTTACTCCATCCAGGAGCTGATTAACAGCAAATTTCTGCTGCTGTGTGTGTCACTGACCTCTTGCTCCATCCATTCATATCACTTTTTATAATATCCGTCTTTCAGAGACCATCTGACATATGAAAGGTCAGTTCAATAGGTGCCAGCTGAGAAGATGCTCCAAGTCTTTCCATCTCCTTTTAAATAAATTTTACAGGGTTTGATGTAGGAAGGTAAGTGTTTATTAAGGGGTTTTGTATCTATCCTCTAAAAATGAATAGATTACTGTATGGTTACTGTAGAATTTTGTAGGACCTGAAAGACCTGTTAAAAACTTAGCATTTTCTGTGAAACCCTTTACATTAGCTTTCTTGTGTTTTCACCTTCATTTGTTAAAAGTCAAATATAAATCACTAAGGTCATATGGTTCTCTGTTAAGGGCACATACATGCTTATATTCTGAATAGTGCTGCATCCTATACAATATTTATGGTTTTTAGATTTTTCAAGGCCTGCTGCTGAAATGTTCACATACTTTTGTTATAGAAATTTAGTGTTGATGGCTTTCAGAAATTGAACTGAAGTGATTTTGAAGTGCATGCATTTATATATTTATATATATCTATGTACTGGCTTTTGGAAGTAGAAACAAGGTTGTCTTAAGTTCCAGTAAAAGCAGGATAAAAGCTTGTGAATATATTCTGAATTAATATATAGTTTCAAATGAAATCATACCCTTAGGCTCAATCTTCAGGAATTTTAGTACCACCTGAAAAATTTGCAGTTGTTATTTTTCTTGGTGTGCTGGTAGGGTTTGTTTTTTTTTTAAATAAATAAGGTGGCCTAATCAGATTATCTGAAGCAATAGACCTGGGAAGAAAGGGCAAACATAGCTTTGGAAAGAAGGATTTAAGATTGATGGCATGCAGAGAAAAGGCTCCTCAGGATACCTGAGATTACCTCTGAACTATTTCTAGGTGGGAATAGATTTTATTTTTTTTTTAATTAAATATCTTCGTGTGGAAGATGAACAAGTTGTGAGTAAAAATTCCAAGAGGCATTTTAAAGTAGATAGTTTTAGATGTTTAACAGCTGTTAAGCTGTGACCACTGTTAAATACCTCCAGGGAGCAGAAGCAGTTGTTTTAGAAACAATGTGTGGAACGGCAAGAACTTGGTGATGTATTCTCCTAAGCTGCTGCTTCTTTCCATTTCTAAACTTCTAGCAAATGCTTCCAGTAGTCTTAATTTTTCATTCTGAAAAATGTGATCGAAATCCAGGAGATTTTAATCTGGTGCTTTCTCATTCTCTTTTATGGAATAGATTTTGCTCTACACCAAGGCTAGAGCACACGGATTGGGATGGCATCAGTCTTTCAGCACACGTCAGCACCAGCGACAGCTGGTAACTGCTGCTCTTAGAGGAAGCCAGAGAAGAAATGGTGTTTCATTTCCTGCCTTGCTGTTCTTTTGGGCAAGGTCAGGAAAGATAAGGGAACTCGTGCAGTTCTTCCATGAGGGCATCTCATTTCCTTCCTCGTGCCTGCTCTGCCATACTGACTACAACTCAGGACAAGGAAACCTCTGTGTTCTTTTGATGGATAGTTTCAGCAGCTCAGTGGCAGGAAGGGAGAATCCACTGGGCAGTCACCAAGGCAGTCATTAGACCAAGAGCAATTTCTGGGTAGGAGAAGTAAGGTTGGAGGAGGAGGCAATTATTCTTCTGTGTGGCTGAGAGCACACTGGCAAATTCTGACTTGGTTCTGCAGTTTCCCTGTACCAAAAACTTGCCTTTATTTTCAAATTAAGCAACATTTACTAGTGTTTTGCAAAGACATGGAGCAAGAACCAAGTTGGGTTTTTTTGTAATTTACCTTTGAATGTGTAATATAAACATGCATGTGCGTTTTACAGTACCTCTGTGAATGTTCTCATATTTGTCACATGCAGATTTACCTTTAAATCTTGAAGAATAAATGAGCTTGAACAGACAACTAATGAGACATTTCTTCCTACAAGGAAGGCTTGCATTTATGAGCCACGTATGTCCTACTTGTATTTTCAAATGACAAGCCTTACCAAATGGTGAACTTGTTTTCTGCCTGATGCTCACAGAGACGTTTTTTGGTATTTAGAAGTACATCTGCAGATTGCAGATCCAAGCCAGTTTCACAGAATGACAGACCAAACTTTAAACACTGTTGCTGAATGTAAGAAAAGATGAAATTATCCTTTTTAAAATTTCTGTCAGTCATTATAAGTGATAGCAAGCTTCAATTTAAAATTGGAATGTAGTGGAATAAAAATAGTCGGGAATAAAATCAAAAGAGAATGCAGTCAATCTGACCTCTTTGCATGGAATTCTGCTTTTTTAGAAGCTTTAAGGTAAAACCCAGAGGTGGCAAAATACATAATTTTCAGTCTGGAAAAAGATCGATAGCCTTAAAATGTGTCTTATCATGCCAAAAATAATCTTTATGCTAATGGACATGCTTTATATTACCTATAGGTAATTAGAAATTATAGAAGGAGACAGGAGACCTTGAGTTCACATTAGTAAAGTAGTACAGTGAGGGAGGAGGGAGAACAGCTAATGTGTACTTCTGTCTGGAAGACAACATGAAAGATCATTGAAAGGATATTTAATTTTGCTACTAAAAGTTCTGGTAGGAAATGGAAGATGAATTTTTTTTCAAAAAAACTCCAAATATGTAAAATTAGATCTTCACTGGCTATTTTGAATAGGTAGGTTTAATAGGTAGGTTCAAGAATGGTAAAGGCTGTTGTTGCAGCTTCCCTCATTGAGAAGAGTTTCCCAACTTGATCTGATTGTAGAAGTCCCTGGTCATTGCAGGGGATTGGACAAGATGACTTTAAAGGCCTCTTCCAACCCAAACCATTATATGATTCTATTGTTGTATTTTTGTAATACTGTAGAGAGCAACAGAATATAAAGCTGGATTAATATTTGTTCTAAATGTATTTGCCATGATAGGGCTACTCGTGTGGGGGTGTGCATTTTGTTTTCCCTATTAAAAAAAAGAAAAATAAGCTACTTTCATTCTTGTAGCATGTCTTTTTAAGGATAAGATCTTGAACAGGTATTAAAAAAAAGCCAACAAAAACCCCCCAAACAAAACAAATAAAAATCCATAAGCAAAAACCATTAAATTCAGTTTCTGTGGAAGTCTTCTTGCCTTTTAGACAAGAAAACTTAAATCTCCATTTTTCAGCATTGTTAAGCATGCAGTAAAATAATGCTGTTACAAGACTTAATAGCAGTATCAAGCCCACACAACTTGGCTCGATCTTTCAGGAGAAACTTTTCATGTGAGGCAAGAACGACACTAAAATAGCACATCTAAGAGCACCATCAGTGCTTTTCTGCTAGGTTTAATTTCTGAAGTTATGGGCTGTTGCTTTTGAAGCTCAAATTTCAGCTGGAGTGTGTATTAGATTTAGTGAGCTGTTTGATTTCATTATAAGGCATAGGTCTGCTGCGTTTCTCTGATGGCACAATCCACCTGCCTTTGCTGAGAGCGCTCCCGCGGGAATCAGAGTGTTCGTGTGATGATGAAAAATTAAACCTTCCGTTTGATGCTCCTTTTATTGAGGCTCTGCAAGAGGATGTTGAAATGCCTTCTGTGTAATAGGCAGCTAAAGTAAAGTATTATCCATCAGCGTGGGCATAATGATTTATGTGAATACATATTTGTCACTGTGTGTGGTGACAAACTCCAGTGAAGCTCAGAGCATTCCTCTGGTTACCCAAGGAGTGTTATTACATTTCCTGTTAAACTTTGATGCTTCTTGTTTTTTTTTTTTTGTTTTGTTTTTTTTGTTTGTTTTTTTTTTTCGTCTAATGCTTGTTTTTATCAGTTTCTCTGTATGCAAGAGAAGGAACACTACTCTAAGCCAGTTAATCTTCCTTTCTGTAGAGGAGACATAATGTTCTCAGAGCAGCTCTCTACGTACCCCAAAAATACAAACCTGTGTAAAGGAGCTGTCAAAGCTGAGCTGGAAAGGAACAGGCACAGTAAATATCTGCACTGCAGTGACTGCAGCTCGTATTTTTAGACTTGGAGTAGTGTGGTGTGGCTGCCACACCATAAAGCACAACATGAACTTCAAAAGACCTGTTCAGTCTTCGAACAGGCTCTACAGCAATCTTAGTGCCCATGTGAAGTCCAGGCTGCTCCAGCCTCCTTGCTGGCAGTGCCCAGATTAGATGGTTCAATACTGGGGGTGCAGGTGTCCTGCTGAGCAGCAGTGACTTTGGTACATCCTTTGCTATGGCTTCAATGCTATATTGACTTAAGGAACTTCCCTTTTAAATTTTGGAAAGACATATGAAGGCAAATCCTACAAATCCATTGCAGTTGCTTCAGTTCTGTTATTTCTGTGTGTTTTGGATGGTGTTACTTGGAAGGCAGCAGGTGCTTCCCACCTCACTTTGGTCTGTGTTTCTGGAGAATGTTGTTGTTTCTTCTTTTATTAAAAAGACTTCTATTCATTTATTTATTTATCCAAAGAACATTAGGTCTACAAGGTTTTAACTTGAACAGACTACTATTAAAAATTTCCTGTGTAATGGTACAAAAATCTTTTTAATCATCTTGTTCATAAACTCTTTAGCCTCTGAAGCTATTAGTTCTATAATGAGTAAATTACCTAATCATTTCTTTCTGAAGCAACAGTGTTGTCCCAGCTGTGTAATCTTTTCAGGGTATTCCCAAAGAAGAAAAAAAAAATTAGCAGCAAGGTCAAAAACCCTGAAGGATTTCCTACTAGCAATTACATTCATCACGTGTAGCTCTCTGGTGGCTTCTTGGCCTCGCTAATTGCCTGTAGGGTGAAGTAATTTTATGTCTAAAATAGCTTATGTGCCTCTAGCTTGGGTGAAGGCCAGAAACCAGGCCAAAAGTTACTACTGAAAAATTGAAACAAAATCCAAACTTTTGAAGAAGTAAATTGGCTGTCCCATCCTCTGTCATATCTGAGCTCAGGTCTTTCTTCCTTGGTTTTCGTATGGTGAATTTGTGGTTTTAAACCAACCAGTTGGCATTCTGCAGAGGCATGTGGTTTGCCAGCTGCTCTCTGTGAGCTGGGATGGAGTTACGAGTCCTGGTAACTTCATGGGGGCTGCAAGGGACCTTCTCTCCTCCAGGTTCTGCAGCTTAGCAAGGAGACATCAGGATGGTGTGTAGGACACACTGGTGTGTTATTGGTAAGAGTCTCAAGACTGGAACACTGTTGGAGTCCACTCCCCATGGGCTCCTGGCCCCCTTTCCCCTCCCCTCTCCCCATTGACTCATGTTAATATCAGTCAACCTTGTCTCTGCCCCCCTACACATACCCTACATACCCCCTATAAAACAGACCCACTTCCTGACCTCCCTGCCATTCAGCCCCTGCCACCCCTCTGAGGAGGTTTGTCTTTGGTCATCCTTTGGACCGCAATAAACTCCTTGGAATTGCAAGATGGATGGTCCCTCCCTACTTCTCTGTCTCCAAGGGCACACAGGAGTGTATTTGTGGCTGCCTGTGTCCACCTACAGGAGTGGTTTCTGTGCTGGCATAGGAGCCATTGGGGCAGTGCCTGAGTGGCTCTACGTGGGACACTGCAGGGACAGGCGCAGTGCGGGCCCACCTGACCATGACTCTCCTTGTCAGAACATTGCCTGACAAAGTTCTGTTTTCCAGAATGCTCTGCTTCCCAGCTGGAGAGGCAGACTAGGCTGTCACGCAATGAGGCTGTCAGGCAGTAGCACACCACATCCTATCTTCTGTGTGTACATCCATGCACGTGCCCACACAACATGATATGCCACCTCTATTCCATAAGCAATATGGAAACCATAACTGCTTTTTGGCAGTGATTTTTCACACTGTTCAAAGTATTAAAGTTTCAAGTATTACTTGTGTCATGATTTTCATTCTGTTTTATTAATAAAGAAGCAAGTGCCGACCACAATCAATCTTCCCTTTGAATTTCCTCTTTTCCCTTCTCTTTCCTCTCGTCTTTCCCATTGCCTGGTAGGTACCTGGGAAGAATTAACAATCTGAGGCATAACACTTCTTGGAGTGTTGCAGATCCTTGGTTTTCCCTTAATTCAGTTCAGTCCCTCCCCTAGTGGTTTTGCTGCTTGCCTTTTTTTCCCCCCTCTGTTCCTATAAACTTAATCTATTTCACAGCTCATACTATCCATGTAGGCAAGATGGATATGCTGAACAGTTTATATTTTTAATGTTTCAGGATAACAGATCCTGGAAGATAATAGAGTGTTTCCCCATAAATCAAGTTGAATTAGAAGCACTTGGCAACAGCATTTTCCTGTGTATGTGTATAGAGAAGCTTTTTATCCTCCATCTGGATGTTATGGGTAGAAATTACTATAAATTAGAAGGTGCCGCATTTCTGCGATGGCATCTTTTATTCTTGATCCTGAAAAAACAGAATAATTTTCATTCATTTCTGGTGTTATGCTAGGATATCACATTTTCTTCAGTAAAAAGGTTTGTTTGCTGAAATGAAGGATGCATTTTATGTTCAGCTTCCCAGAGTGCCCTTTGCTATAATTCAATGTGACATAATAATAGCTTGGGTGTCTTTTGCTTTGCCTATATCATTTACAGTATGGGAAAATTAAGAAATCATGGCTTTAGTGTTGCTTGTCAGGAAGCCCTGAAACTGTCTCTTACTTTATACCTTCACTTTTCATCTTGTGCAGTTTACTAAAAGAGAGCAAAAGTGGTTTGTATTTTGAGTGACAGTGTGGCATCAAATAGCATATAGAAAAATGCCAGCAAAGCTTCTCAAATAGAAACATTGTGAAATAATATATACAGTTTTCATGCTAAGGAAGGTTTCAGTCTCAGTTGTCTCCTTAGTTATAATTTAGGAGTCTCCAGCAATGTAGGAGTCTGAAAATTTGGATTCTGAAAGAGCAAATACAGTTCAGTGGTGGTTTATATTTACCAACCAGGAGGGAGGTGCTAACTTTTTTTCTGGCTGTATGGAACATGCAGATGTAGATTCTCAGCATCTCTCCATAAACTCACTCATGGCTTCTTGGGTACTTCTCCTCTTGCGTTGTCTTTTAAATCTCTCTGCTTACTTACTCTGTCTTAATACTGTGCAGAATTTAGAATTTGGGCTCTTCTGTTGAAAATATAGTCTGTGTAATGGAGGATTAAGTCCCAAAGACCCTTTTAGTTTTGCTTCCTAAATTACTGACAGAGCTGAATGTCATACTGAATTTAACTTAGAGCAATCTATTTCATTGTCTTTTAGAGAGGAGAGAATGAAAAGTCAAAGCAGCAGTGATAAAGTGAGCTAGTGTTCGAAGAACTACTCAAACCTTGATTTATTCTCACATTTCTTCTCTGGAATTCATGGAGTTACACAGAGCATGATCTAAACACTACAAAAGTCAATTAAATGGCCTTTGCTGGCTATATGGCCTCATGTATATTCATGCAATTCTCAAAAAAATGCTTTTGTTAAAAGTAGCATCTGAGCACATTTTAAGATATTTTGGAAGTCCATGGAATGCAAACACTTGTGTGGATTGAATATATTTGTCTAAAGAGGGAGAAATGTTAGTGATAATTTTTGCTCCTATTCTGAAACGGGGGACTCGGTTCCTGATTTTGTGCAGGAAAGGCCTGCGTAGAAACCAAGAATCTGTTTATGTGAACATCAATACTGTAAGCATCTTAGTTTCAACCTGTAAGGATCAATAGAACATGAGGAAGGACTGCTTATTGGTCTAATTATCTGTCTAGAGCCCTATATTTTCTTTTTCCCTTCTTAATGTTCACAAAGTCAGCAGTGAAGCATTTTTTGTGAGAAAACATTGTTTGAAATTAAGATAAATGTTAATACAGGCAAATCTGCCTATCTCTTACCATTTCGAGAGCTGTCTGAAGATGTCCAAATATGACATTGCAGTTACACCAGTGACTGCAGTTTACTATTTAGAATTTGTAAGGATGGCATATGAAGAGGTACCTGTTAAGTATTAATGAAAAATTTATTTGCTTGGACATGGAGGGATTTACATGTGCATTGTGAAATCCCCCAGAGAATCAGGAAATATTTGTACTAGCTGGTCACTCTTTACAACACTATACACAGGTAAGAAACCAAACCCTATCTTGTCTACCTTAAGTTTGATCTTTGAAGGCAATGAAAAGTATTCTTAATTGTGATGCTAATATTCAGGCTAAAAGTGACCCTTCCTTTTTTAGCCCTGAAATGCTTCTCATTTCTGTTTCTCAAGTATCTATTACTTATGTCATGGATTAATGACTGTTCAGTAACTCCCCTGCAGAAAAGGAGGCAGATTCAGAGGCCTTTCTCTTTTGCCAGAATTATCTAAAAGTGATCTTTGCAGCCCCGTTCCCTGCAGGGCTTGATCCATCATTCCGTTAATCCAGCCTGGAGAATGCCTTGTTGTAGACTACCCTGTGCCTTAGGAGTGCTCGCTTCCTTCTGAACCACCCTGCCAAAATATGGACAGTTCTAAAACCTGCACTTTCAAACGAGCCTGGCTGAGCTTCCTGCAGTTCACAACCAGGTCTCCATACTACTGTGGTGCCTTGTGATTACATGGACGTGAAGTTACCTTGATGTGGCCCTCCCAGAATGTGTGGTTTTTATGAAGTTAGTTTTAGCTGTGGTGTGTATGAACGATATAAACATGATGCAGTGAATTGTTATTATTAGAAAGAAGATTTATCTTAATTTCGGGTTTTGTTTTAAAGAATATAGGGTTCAGATCCATAAAGGCTATTGATCACAAAATAGTAAAGTCAAAATGTGTCTCCAAAAAATAACACAGAAATTTCATGCAGATATGTAAGTAGGTAGTTACTTATTTAAAGGAATATCTACTGGCCTGTCAATAATTTAATCTAAATTTCTTTCCATCAAATTAAATGCAAAGCACAAAATCTGTCTCTTGAGATAAAACTGAATGACATGCAAAAGAGTTTAATTACATAATTATTGGTGACAATAAGAAAAAACAGATGCATTCAAAGTTATCAGATCCAACTTCAGGAAGTATTTCAAGTTTCTGAATTGTGTTGAAATAAAGAAAGGTCTATTTTTGGCTTATATGTGCCATATATATTGAAGTATGAAAAGCACAGTTAAAACATGTATGTGCATTAGCATGCGTGAATGTGTATTTTAATGTGCATTATCTATAGGTGTGTATGCAAAATTATTCATGTTCCTACAAAATATGGTAAGGAGCAATGTAGCGATGGTGATATTGCTTATACAGTGGGTATATTAGAAAATCCCATTTTGGCTCTAAGTGTATTATCCATTTTAAGAGAGTAACTGCAAATGGGAATATTACTAAACTTATTTTACTGCATACTTGTGTTTGGATTATGTAGGCATATTTTGAATCAAGCATGTGCCCTGCCAAATGGCTGGTGCGGTTTGCCAGTCATGTGGAAAAGCAAAAACCTCTGTTTGATTAGGTGCTGACAGATATTTACATATATATTTCACAATTTCCAAATATATTCATATAGTTGTAAGCACTTCTATATGTGGAACTGTTAGTGGTCCAAATTCAAAGAAACTTCAATCATTTAAGAGTGACTTGGGAATGCTGTTGCTGAAGTGCTAAACTAGCAAATGTTGTCTTTTAGGAGGTTGCCAGAATCCTGTCCTTGCTCACACAGGATCTAGCTCAAGGTTGGGAACTGTCTTCATCTATCTGCACTCAAGGGTCTCTCTTGTACGTGTTTTTGTGCTTATGCTTGCTGAATGTCCGTAAAACCAGGTCTCCTCAACAGTCCCACCAATTTTTTAGCAAGCAACCATAGAAAGTGGGAGCAGCAGCCCCTCCTTTTTCACGACAGCAGGGTGGGAGGGATGTTGGGTTATGTTAGGGAGGGTTTATGTTCTTCTTGCACCCGAGTAAATTCAGACCCACTTCTGGCAATTGGGCAAGCGGCTCACGAAGGCAGAAGGTAAATGCTCTCCATTTATTCTACCAGTGTTGTGCCTCTGTGCAGGAATTATCAAAGATTCATTGTCTTGGGGAGAGAGAAAAAAAACCAACAAGCATTCTGTGAGTATCAGTGAGTGTGATTTTGAATTGGTCTTTGTTCAACTCTTGTGTGGGAAGGAAATGTCTTTTTTTTTTTTCCCCACTGGATCCCAGGACTATCTCTGTATTTAATGCAGAGCTTTTTAAATGAAAATTATGTTATTGGGAACAACTAACATATCAAAAAGAGTTACCATAAAAATGCTGAAGTAATTAATGCATTGCAGAAATTATTTTGGAGCACTGTGCTAGTCTAATGTGGAAAGCAGACAGCTGGCTTTAAGTAGAACATTAATATATTGGTATTGGAAGTTAGCAAGCCTTCTTCAGTCAGTTGAATAACAAAAAGGCAAAAAATACCACAGAAATCAAATTCTTTGAAGAGCAGTTGTAAGTTCTCTGCTTCCTGAGCAGGGCTCTTAAAAATATTATTTTGGTCTGCCTTGCCTTT
The DNA here is from genome assembly GCA_034509425.1 of Eopsaltria australis. Lineage (NCBI taxonomy): Eukaryota > Metazoa > Chordata > Aves > Passeriformes > Petroicidae > Eopsaltria > Eopsaltria australis. The sequence goes on along the minus strand of JAVTVJ010000146.1, from coordinate 1,595,019 downwards.
CTGTTTTTCCCTTGGCACTTAGCAAACCGCAGGTCATGTATTATGAACATAGTCTAATACCAAAGTCAGGATCTTGGCTTCATTAACTTCCACCTAAGGAGAGATGCCTCTAGCAGATATGCTCATTCATTTGGCAGTTTCATCAATTCTGGGAGAATTACTGCTTTTTCTTCTGGCCTGAAGCATTAAATTGGTCACTGAAATTCAATCTCGGGTTTCTAAAGAAGTGAAAAATATCACATAATGTGCACTTCCTATATTAACCAGCAGAAATCTTGTCATAGCCTTTATTTTGATGTAAAAGTGATACACAGGTTTTAGGAAATGGACAGCCTACAGGACTAAAGGTTTCAAGCCAATTTGAAGAAAGAAGATGAAGTAATGTATGCATAGAAATTTATTGGAGAGTCTCTTCTTCCCTCACAAGGAAAAGGGAGTATCTGACTTAACTATGGACAGCTTGGCATTTTCAGGATCAGTTCTCCCCTTCTTTGTAATCCACATAAGCTTCTCCATGATCAAATGTGAATCTCCACAGTGCTTTCTATCTGTTCCCCAAATGCACACTACTTTTGTGGGCAGATTGTATGAAACCCACAAGCACTGTCTGGAAACCATCTTGGAATGCATTAACTACAAATGTAGAGACTGCCAGTGGAATTTCTAGGAGTGCTTTGCATCAAGCAGAACTGAAAAGAAGCAGAAAGCCTCCCTTTATAGTCTGCCTCCTGTGCTAAACTCTGTGATTTGAAGCTCGTGGTTCCTCTTACTAAGCTGATGTGTCCTACCAAGGGAACCTTTACAGTCCACACTTCCTAGGAGCGCTTTTTGTGGAAGTATTTGTTCCTACTTTTATTGATTTTCCCCTCTCATTATAAAGCAGATCAGTTTAAGATCATTTCTTGTATGTTTTTTATGTCCCTCAAAGCCACTGGCAGCAGCTTGACTCTTTCCTTACCTCCCTCCCTCACAGCCTCCCTGTTTTGTTCCCATAACCTAGATGCCTTTTCTAATGTATAGTTTTCCCCTCTTCTATCAGTTCTTGATTATGTTATTTATCATGGTTATTAAGGTCACTCTCCACCAAATATTGACACGAATAAGAGTGTGCAGATGCCCACTTAAAAAAAATCCTTACGTTGCAGAAAGAAAATTTCTTTTTGCTCTGTTGAAAAATCATGTCTTTCCTCCAAGTGACTTTCTGGTGAAGAAATAAGGGGTTTTCTTTAAGTAAATTAACAAATGTTTGGGGCATTTGCACAATTAATATGGCTCCAAGTTGCAGCATATTTGGATGTCTTAAAAAAACAGCTTAATTATAATTATATCATTCACAATCTTCTTTACAGGACATAAGGCTTTAGTATTGACAGTTTAAGAGTCAGAGGGAATGAAAGCTGGCAAGGAATTGGGCTCCATTGCTATAACCAGTTAATACTGGGAAGTCTTCTGGGTGTATTGTACTTGAGCAGAACAATTAAAAATAATAGTCATAAGCTATATAGCCTAAGCTGTATAATATGTAGTAGAAGTATGGCAATAACAGATTTATGCATGGAAGCTGGATTATAAATGCGCTGTGAATGTGCTTATGCAAAAGGAAAATTAACTGGAATGTTCATTATTCTTTTAAGGCAGAGTAAAGGCAATGTCACATCATACATTAGCTTGGTCCCATTATTTGTTGGTATATAATCTATGGAAGTTACGTAACACACAGCTGCATTTTGTCATGCATTTTGATTATGTGTTTTTTTAATGCTTGTGTGTGTTGTATGTATTCTATAAACTCTGTGTAAGATGCAGTTGTCTGCGAGCACTTACCTGGGCTTGCACTAACCTAAAATTTAGATGATAATAGTTGCTAATAAAGTGGGGTGGAAGTGCAGGATTATTGTACTCATTATTAAAACAATGAATTTTCAAAATAAGACAGAATTTAAAGGCCTCATTCCTTTTCTATCTTTGTGTGCACAATATTTTAGTTAACTACTTGAGGGCCTGATTTTTTTGTTCTGTTATTATAGACTCCTGTCATAATGTTGTGGTTCACTGTACAGTCAGTCTTTGATGCCTCTCCAGTGCCTCTAACAAAGGAGCCTTGTAAACATGCATTTGAGGGCCTGAGTTCTAAAAGTAGGGTTCTGGACTGGTGTCCTGAAGTATGCTGGCAGAAATGAGTTCAGATTCAGTTGATGAGTTATGGAGGTACACATTTGCACTTCGATTCAAACTTCATCATTTTAATGTTTTCACACATTATGCTTCTTAAACATTGCCTTTAATTTTCATTTTTCATGAGGAACAGTATCTAAAGTCTTTGGAATTTTATTTGTATTATTTTTGTGTTCCTCTTTACAATATCAAATTGTCAGTCCATTTCATTCATGCACAGTCGGCCGTTTGTCCAGATACTCTCTCTTGGAATGATGCTCAGTATTGTATCCACTTCGGTCATAGTTCCTTTCAAATACTATTTTGTTGTTATCTACTGTGTAGCTATCAGGTGAAACCAGACACCTGTTGTTCATGGCTTTGTCAAAGAGCTTTCCAAGTAAAGAGAGCCTCTTACTATCTTTTCACAGCAAATCAGAATTTCTTCAGCTCTGAAGGCTCTTAATGCTGATTTTTTTGGCACGGTGCAATATTCTTTTGTGTTAACCTTAGCTGACTGCCCATTATCCACCAAGCCCCTCTTAGTCCCCCTTCCTGGACATGACAAGAGGAGAAATAAGCATTGAAAAGCTCATGGATATAAATAAAGGCAAGGAGATCTCTTACTAATTATTGTAGGGGGCAAAACAGGCTTGATTTGAGAAAATTTTTTTAGTTCCTTTTATTTCACTGCCAATTAATTGTAACAGAGTAGAATAGTGAGAGACACTGAAAAACTAAGAACACCTTCCCACTACCTTTCCCTTCTTCACAGGCTCAGAGTCCTCTCAGCTCTTCCAGCTTCCCCCTGCACCAGCCTCGAGCAGCGCAGGGGATGGGGAATAGGGGTCACGGTGTGTTCATAATGCTTCATCTCTGCTGCTCCTTTCTCCCCATGGTCTTTGCTTTCTCCAGCATGGGGTCCCTCCTGAAGGATACAATCCTTCACAAAATCCTCCATCCTATGTCCTTCTCTGTAGCTGCAGTGCTTCAAGAATTGCTCCAGCATGGGTTCAGGACATAGGGTTCAGTCCTGCAAGAGTGAACTGCTTGGTGTGGACTCCCAACAGGCTTCAGCTTCCTTCAGGGAACTTTCACATAGTCCAGTATGGACTTGCAAGTCTGCTCTGATGTGACCCTCTGTGGGCTGCAGGGGCACAGCTGCTTCACCACAGGCCACAGGGGAGTCTCTGCTCCTGCACCTGGAGCACTTCCTGGCCCTGCTTCTGCACTGATGGTGGTGTTTGCAGAGCTGTTTCTCTCATATGTTCTCACTCCTCTTTCCAGATGCTGCACAGCCTTTTTTACTCTTTCCTAAATCTGTTATCCTAGAGGTGCCACCACCATTGCTGATATGTTCAGCTATGGGCAGCAGTGAGTCTTTCTGGGAGCTGTGTGGCATTGGCTCTGTTCAACACAGGGACAGCTTCTCACAGAAGCCCCTGAAGCACCCCTCCCTGCTACCAAAACCTTCCATGTAATCCCAGTACAAATATTACAAATTGGGATATATGATGTAGGGAAATAAAGTCCTAATAACAATATTAACAGCTACAAATAGCTGGGAGCAAAACTGTTTCATTAAAAGAATCAATGCTCTACTTCCTTCTGGAAGCCTGTGTTTTCATAAGGAGCTTGGCTGCAAGGTAGAAAATTTCTGGAACTTGGCTTCCTTTCTTCTGCTCTGCCTTTGTCTCCAGGCCTTTTTCCTCTTCTGTAGGAATTTACTATAAAGTTTTGCATTTAAGGAGTTCATTCACACTATTTCTCTTGAGCTTGTATCATGAGATCCCTAAACATGAGACAGGGATGGAATGGCTTGTGTAAATCATCAGACTAAGTACTCTTGACTTTGGGGTTTTATTGAGTTTGATATGGCACTCCTCAACCATGCATGTATGCTGAATTGCATTGCATTTATTCCTGATAAACTAGTGTCACATGCAGAGTGGGAGATTTCGATGAAAGAATTTATAAATGGCTTTAACATCACTGAGAAAGGAATTTTTTAATGAGGTATATTTGTTAAAAATCTCTGACCGAAAGCATCTGTCCCAAATATTTGTGCTTTTGATTTGTGTCAAAGACACCTAAAACCTAAATTGATGCCTCTCAGGCCACCCTTGAAATTCAAAACAATTCTAATACATGCTTAAGACCAGCATCAGCAATTGAAAACAGTGGAGAGACAGCCTCTAGGGCATCAGAACTTCCCATAATGAAAGCTATTTGCTTTTACTTTTTTCTCTTTGTGTCCTTACATTTTTCAGACCTACTTGTGTTTAGAAGTCAATAGAGTTCATGTTTTTTTATATTGTTGTGTATTTGTGTAAGTCTTTATTTGTGCTCTTTGGTTTGGTTCTGCTCTAATGGCTAAGTAATGTTAGTGTCTAAACAAAGAGGGGTTTTTTAAAAATCAGAACTGCTTGTGAATAAGAACAGAGTATGAGAAAAGGCTCTGCTACATCCTTGACACAGAATGCTGGGAACAGGGTTCTGAGTGTCCTCAGAGAGAGAACAGGAGTTTTACAATTTACTAGAAACAGGTGCTGGAGGAGAGACTGCCAGCCCCTGGGAGGAACCATGCAGAATGTCGTGCCAAAGCCTGACAGAATTGGTGTGATCGTGATATTGTGCAATATTAATTTGGAAAGAGTTTAAGCTAACTAATCACCCTTTTCAAGTTAAGGCTGCACACTTCCTGTTAGCTTTACAAGTATTTAATTTGCTGAGACGCAAATCAGCATGGTCCTCCTTTACTGCTTCTAGGGTTATGTCTTTGAGTTTGGGAGCTTAAAATTTGTCACTCTTTAAAACTTCTTTGCCATATGTGGTGCAGAAAAATGCAACATATCATTCCCTAACTGCTTGTTGAGCAAGCTGCTTTGTGAGCTGAGCAGGAGATGAAGGAGTTATAGAGCTTTATAGTCCATTCCTTGTGGTTCTTTTTAGCTCCATGACAGTTTTGGGGGAGATATCAGTGATTTAGTGTTTCCATTCAGAGAGTGCCAACAATAATTTTAGTTATCACTTTAAAATTTTGAAAATTCAGTGCAAAACATCCCAGTATCTTACAGAAGACTCTTAATGCCCTGTGGAGATAGTAGGATATGAAAGTGTATTATCATCATAGTGCCTAGTTAACATGTACTGCTGCTGTATTTCTCATTTTTTACACCCAGCCTTATAGAGTTTGCTCTAATTCTCTTTAATTGTTTCTTAATTTAGCCTGTAACCTCTGTGAAATAAGTTGCTTTCAGGAAGAAAGTGTTCATGTTACAATGATGTGTTGCATTGCTCTTACAGTTCATTTTGCTTTGTAAGCTCTTTGTTTGAGGTTTGTGAGCAAGTGATTAAAGCCAATAAGGTTGAAAAAAGATTGTGTGGGTGAGGCTCTGATTTGAGACACTGACAAATACAAGATTAGTACTGCATCAGCAATGGGGCCTTTGATTTTTGGGCCATTTATTTACTCTTTGCCTCATAGACCTTTTTCAAAATGAGTTCATTGGTATTGGATTTAATTATTGCTGTGATATAACAGAATATATGTCCATGTCACTGTCTTTATCCATAGCAGAGCAAGTGGGGTAAGGGATGTTGTTTTTGAGTCTGAAAGGCTTGCAGACAAAAATCAGTAGGTGCTGGTTAGCTAATCTGAATCAGCTTCAGCAAAAGCAGCTATTATTCAGTTTGTTTGAGTTGGTCTGCATTGATGAGGATAATTACAAGTCTAGCCTACCCTCTTTGTTTCCCTGGCACTAGCCAAAAGTGCTTGAGCAACATAATTGACACTTGAGCCTAAATCTTATTTTAGCAAATCTGAAGGGCTGCTAGATATCATGGAAGAATCAGTCAAAGCAGAGAGACTTGCAGGTCTTTGAGCTCTGTTTGTTTCTGAATTTGCCCTCTTGACAAGTAATTGTTCCCTGCAATTTGTATAGGGCAAAAATATTAGAGCATCAAAACCTCTTCTGAAACCTGTGATTTGTGCTGATTCACTTGAGACAGCTTCCTTTGAAGGCTTACTGTACTCAAACTTGCATGTTTTTCTCCTTGACCTCTTTTGGTTCTGAAGAAATCTCCATAGCTTCCGAGAAGCATGCAAAAAATACAGGAAAAGTTACATGTTACACATACTTAAATTCTGATTGCAGACTGCTGTTAATGCTTTCACAGTTTCTTTCATTCCCCATAGTCACCACTAAGGGGGCAGTTCATTTGGAATGCTTTTTGCTTAAGTGGAATTTTAATTTCAAGGCAGTGAACTATAAACTTCAAAAAAAATCAGCTTAAAAACTGTTGATTAGTATCCTGCACATCTGTTATATAGACAAGCTTACAGACATCTGCACTTGAAATGCATATGCATAAAGGGTAAATGTTCTAGCCTAATCCTCATGGATTCAAGGGTGATGGTTAGAGTAGGCAACGTGCAGTATTAATCACATGAAATGCCATTGCTAGGACTTTACTGGTACCAGTAACCATTTCTAGCCTACTCTGCTGTAAGTGAAGCCATGGCTTTAGCATAGCTGTTACACACAGACTGAATGTTTACACGTTGCTAGGTCTGCCTGTGCAAATGAGCACGTAAACCACCTCGAGCTGTGTGGTCTGTCTGTAGCAGCCCCCATCCATCTCCATCACTTTGCTGGTGCAGGCTTCCTTTCTGTGCTCCTGCATCTTGCCCTCTTCTTCACCTCTTGATCAGGTGAAACTTGCTTTTCAGCCAGCACAGAGCTGAAGAACTGAGCCTGCAATATCACTCTGGCTTCAGATTAACAGACAAGGCTTGGTAGTAACCCCTTTCATCTTGAAGAGGAGTCATAGTTAATCTCTTTACTGTATTAGAACAGCAAGGGAAGAACATTCATGGTGCTGAATAAACAAGCCTGCTGATGACTGCTGAATAATGTTAAACTGCAAAACTTTATGGTTGTGTTTTGTTTTCACAACATTAATCTATGTTTTGTGAGATTTCTTGAGTCTATTTTGCCCACATTTTGTGACTGAAGAACATTAAGGCACAGGGGAACTTCAGTGCATGTCTGCCCTTCAAACTGAAAGCAACTTTGGTATCTTTCCATGCCAACCTACAAGGAACTGCTGTAGCCCTTCAGAGAATTTCCTCCCAAATTCTGAGATGTGCATCAGAAAATATATTACATATCCCACCAGATAAGGATTGATAACTGCTGACAGATACAGTGGGCACATTTTGCTTCTAACCTCCTGTGCGTGTCATGTGCAATTTTCAGAAATTTCCTGCATCTCCTGCCTGCTCTCACAGCAGTTGCCCACATGTCTGTGATTGTCAGCTACATCAGCAGTCAGGAAGCACAACTGAAATGTAAACAGTTTGGCAGCTTCAACCTGATGGAATGACTGTCCTGAATATTTTCCTCGTAAGTAGGTGTTGCATCTGGTATGTGCTACTACAGTTCTAGGTGATAAAGACCACATGTCAGATCATATAGTTTAGGTGTGGTGTCTGAAAATGTCATTTTAAGGTTTGTTTTTTTTGGTGTCCATAGATTTCATTTTATGGTTCAACTCAGGTGGAAAGTTCTTTATTTCCTGGTAGAAACTGGTTTGTATGTTACAGCAAATGGACAGTTTCCTCTTACTGACAGCTCACAGCTATTCCCTTATGGATTCAGTAGCCCACAACAGTATTTCAGTAGTGCAATGAGCTAAGTTTTTTGGTTTTTGTTTTAATGTGCTGGTGTTTTAGGTAGACTGCCAACATTTTCCCAAGGAATGTGAAAAAAGGTGTAGTGAAATTGTACTTTTAAGTGGTTTATACCTCAGCCAGATTTCCTGAGACAAAAGTCACTTCTTCAGTTCAAGGCTGTTTTCTGAACTAAATATAAAAGACCTGCAGAGAAGAGGGTGTGCATGAAAGCTTTGAAGAAAAGGTCAGAGGAATTCTTTAAAATGAAAAGCATTTGGCAGGCTGCCTGTAGGTGTCATTACAAGCTGTCTTGTGTGTACCCAGAGGCCTAATCTTGGAAACAATTAAGTGCAGACATGTGAGTGAGTTTAATTATGTGCCTGCCAAATCAGTTAGATGAACTGAAATCTTTCAGCATTTGTAAGATCTTTAGTTTACATGTTTCCCCTTCAGCTGTTAGAACAGAACCATGTAAATGAAACATGGGAACTTGTCTAATACAAGTTTAGTATTATATTGCAAGACAATTAAGAGCTCTTCTACATGATACTTACGGGTGATTTTTTGTTTTGTGCTCTTACTAGGTTTATTTTGTTAAATACATCAATAACTATCATGGTTTCTGCTTTCCATTTCCTTCTCTGATAGACTTTTTGATCTTAAATTGACATTTCACTTCCTTTTGGAGTTTAGAGAAAATATTGTCTTCCATGCTTAAATGTATTACAAACCAGGTGGTTTGCATATAATATCAATGCATTATCTGAGAGTAAAAAACCAAACAGTGGGCTCTGCTGGGAAAAGAAATCAGTCTAATTACCTGGTTAATTGCATTTGTATTGCACTATATATTACAGTGGGCACTGTAAAGTATCTCACAAGGCATCATATCTCTTTTTTCATCTGTCTTATATGGTGCTCCTGCAGGAAAGTGAAAACACTTCTTTTGCTTTGTTTAAGCATCAGTGTAGAGTGAAGCATAAGTACTTGAGTGTGTGTATTGAGGATGGATGGATAAATAGAGGTACAACCATAATATTTTTTTTCTTAGTCAAAAACTGTCGCAGTAGAGACGGACACACGACACGTGAGTAGTCTAAGGACAAAGAAGAAGAAGTACTTTATTCGTCTGTGCTAACATCTTTATACCCTTTTTCCCAGCTACTGTGATATGTTATTATTGGCTGCGTGACAAACAACACCAAGGTTGTCTACATAACAAGAACTTTTCTTAGCACATCTTAACTAGCTAGACAAGCAGTTAACTATACACTATAAGTCCTCCACCACATTCTTGATGCTCTTCAGCAAGGCCATCTCTTGGTCGGGTGCAAACATCTTCCTTAATTATTTTTTTGACTGTCCTTCACTGTGGCTACAAGTGTTCATACCATCACTGTCTCACGGCGCTTTCTCATGGGTAAACTCTGATCACCTCTAAGTCCATGTCCGAGAGGCTTTTAGGCTTGCTGTAAGTCTCATCCATCCCCACAAAAAACATTGTTGATCAAGGTGAAGAACAGTTGCATTAATGCAATCTGTTCTAATTTTGTTTGGTTTGGCTTTCTTTGTATTAATTTGTAAGCACATAAAATGATTGTATCCTTTATACTGGCTAGCATCTCAGACTGATTTTAGTGCTTCATCTTTATTTTATTTTGCCTTTTTTTTTGTCAGATCTAGCAGGACTTTGGTTACATGCAAAAGCCGTGTTAGAACACACACATGAAATTGTACAAGAAATCTGTTATCAGGATAGGAATAGCAAGACTCTTCTTTTCTCCTGTATGGCTTTCTATTTTATTTTTTGGCCTCAGGGTGTATTTTGTGTAGCACACTGTGAAACTGAAGAAGTCCATTCCTGGAACACTGAGTATTGAGGGTGCTGTGTTGCTTTATTTCTTTGTGTTCTTTTCCCCGTTCAGAGAGAAGAAATTGTGCCATAATTTCTTCTACTTCCCTCTTCTGTAGAATTCCTTTCCTTCATAACTTCCATCGAGCTTTATGTTTAGGCCATATCAAGACCCTCACTTGTTCTTATTCTCCAGTCTCCCCACTTGCCCCAATTAGTCCCTGTATTTGGTTAGTTTTCTACAGAAAACATAATGCAAATGTTTCCTCCTACTTGTTCTCCCCAGCCTGTTCCATGCCTTACTTGTCACAACACAAGCCTGTTCTAATGTCTTCTGTAATAACTGCAGATGACCTTGGGACCACTTTAATGACTTCTTTCAGATTCACAGAGAACCCTGTGCTTCGACTTCTGGTTCTTCAGTCAGCCTTTCCTCGAGTCCATTCTTAATCTCCTTCACTTAAAAACTTGGCTCTATTCCCCTTATTTTAGACCTGCCAACCACATATGTCAGGACATTCTCCTTCAAGTCTTGTCCTTTTTGTCATCACTGGGTGTTTGTCTCTCCTGCTTTTGACTCTTGAGAGGTTTCTGCAATACAGAATGCCCTGGCTCTCTCACTGGCACACTGTCGGATGCCATCAATCATGCCGGTGTCCTTTTCTGCTTTAATCACACCTCACTGAATTATCTCATCTGACTACATTAATCTGTCAAATAAAAGGTTAACTTGGAGATTTCATAATCTTCTACAGCTAGTTCTTGCTTTGTCGAAACTAAATCTGAGTGGGCTCAGAGATAAACCCCCTGTATATAGCCATGTCATGTGGTTTATTGCCCTGATATCAATCCATCCTGACTTCATCTTGCAGTGTACTTTTGAAATTAATTATGTGCACTGCTCTGGAATCAATTACACCATTAGATGCTATTGTGTTTGGCTTCCTGATTTTTCACCCTCTTATGAAAATGTGCCAGTAAAATGCTTTGGTTCTCAATTCTTCTGAGTGGTTCTTCATTTCAGGAGTACATCACAGCAAGCAGTTCAGGCATCAGCTGAACTGGTAAAGATATAATAAAGACTTTCCTATTAATTTTTGCATGCTGAAATGTATTATTTATCTTTCTTAAAATAAAACACAAAAAATCTACAGAATTCCTAATGAAAGTGAGATGCAAAAATTCTTGTTGACGGTATACCACTGAGATGTTTTTCAGGTGCTGTTTTACTGACACAATCCTTTAGTAAGCTGCAAAGTTTATTTTCGGTCTAAAATACTTAGTTTCATGTCAGAGAAATTATCTTTTGAAGGCTTCCCTTCCCTCCTCCAAGTTTATGTTGCTCAGTGGAAATTAACTGCAACTGATGTTGCTTTCTATGGAAACTCCCATGTATGGTGTGCAAGTGGATTTGCACAAAACCCACACATCCGAATGCTGACTGAAACCACTGGAGTAAATTATGGGATACTGCTGTCCCATTGTTCGTAAAGTCTTCTGTTATCATGTAATTGGGTGAAAATCATGTCATATGAGACTTTAGTCATACCAAATGTTACTCTGCATGTGTACATTATTATAGAATTGAATAGGTCGTGGATTACACAACTTGTTGTTCCAAAGAAGCCTTTCAGCCCCTGTGTAAGCATGTTTCGGAGTTTTGGATGGGCTAATGACAGTATATTCTTTGTAAAGGCCATGGGGATAGATAATTAGTGAAAGTTAAAACCCCCCCCCCCAATATCTTATCCTACACCAGGACTGTAGGTTACTGTGGGAACACTGAAGGTGGGAAAGAGGCATCCGCACATGGGTGAAATTCCTGCTAACGCCATTTTTCAAATGCAGTGTTGATTCACTGTGTGAAAATGGTCTTCTGTATCCCCTGGCAACCAGAAACAAAATGTCTCATTTCTTGTCTGCTGGCCTTCAAAAACACATCTGAGAAGTGATTTGTTTTTACAAGACAATCATGCAACATTAGAAGCCTGCTCCCACCTGTTCTTCATAAAAAATAAACAAAAAGTAGACAATTCATTCTAGCTCTTGATTGAGTTGTAGGGCAGATCTTTTTGTTGAGAGGTGTGTGGTTTTTCAGATTTGTTCTATGACTTTTTAATGCATGATAAATAATACTGTATTTTATACAAATTACTGTTGGTATTTAATATACTCTTGAAATCTGAGAGATGTGACTTTTGTCCTCAATTTCTGAGACTTCTGTAGCAACACAGTATTTTATATTTTTTTACTCAGCATGCTGTTGAATTTTATTCTTCAGTATGCTTAGGATAAAAAAAAATCCTCAGGCTCCATATTTCACAAAACATGTAAAAATAAGGAACATTTTCTTTAAACATAATATGTCAAATGAGTGGTGTATCTTTGTGTAGGCAGTTGAAATTCAGCAAGTCAAATGCTTAAAAGCTTGTGTCAAAGTACGCACAAAAGACATAAGTTCTTTTTTCAGGCTTGTTTTTCAGCAATCACACCCTTTTCTCTTTCCTCACAGCATCTAGCAATTGATGCTATTTTTAGAAATTGTTCTGATAATAATCACTCAGCAAACCTTAGGCTGAATTGTTAAGAATACTGTACTCTTAGCTGGAGAATTGCATGATAATGTACAAAAGGCTTTGACCTTTTCAAATCTCCGGTTTCCCTATTTTGCTTTATAAATGTAAAGCATGGGGGGGAAAAAAGCTGGGTTTTATCCAGAGGAGGTGCTTACTGCACAGTTACAATTTGCATTTACAGAGCAGTGGGTTTCTTCCAGTTCTAAAATAGTGTAGTTCTGTTTCACACTGGCAATTGTGTGAAGAGTTTTCTTGTGGAAAGTTAGATCAGAACAGATCATTCTGTGTGTATGTTCATGTCCTGACTAACTGCATGCACAGTCCATGGGGGAGAAGATACTTGAGTCCTAGAAAAACTGGCTGGCTTTGGCTCACAGATTAATTTAGCCTTGCTTATACAAGTGGTGTAAGATAAAGGTTAAATTTGTGCACCTGAGGCATGGATTTAAATGAGGGGCAGCTGAAGAAAAACAAGTTTCTCTTGAAAAGTGTTTAAATTATCATAAGAATTGAAATTTGAATTAATTTTATAGTATAAAGCATTAATCAGCTTTATTTATAAATAAATTCAAATTAGACTGCAGAAGTGATCATACTGCTTGAAATAGAAAATAGAAAATAAAGTTATCAATGCTATTTTGATGTTCATGCATTTTTGCATTTTTACATTTTTCCCTGCATAATTTTTCCTTGTATTTTTCCACTGCTGTTGATTCCATGAATTGAACTTTATTTTTTACTATTTCAGGCCCCATTTATACATGACACTCCATGCAGGCAGTGCCCTTCATCTGCTTGAAATGGCTTGCGAAGCAGGAACATCAGTAACTTAAATTTGTGACTGTTGGGTGTAAGTCACTGCTGCATAAATCTGTTGAAGGCCCGTGCTGGTCTTTTTGAAGATTTGGAATTCTGTGATATCCTGTGTTCAAGAAAAGAAACCCAGCCTTTTAAAGGTCATCTAGTCCAATCTCTTGCAATGAGATGAAGGGACATCTTCCACTAGATCAGGTTGCTCAGTGCCCCATCCAACCTGACCTTGAATGTTTCCAGGGATGGGGCACTACCTCTCAGTGCAAGCTGTTCCAGTGGTTCACCACCTGCACAATAAGAAACTTCTTCCATATATCAAAGCTAAATCAACTCTCTTTTAGTTGAAAACCATTACTTCTTGTCCTATTACAACAGCACCTGCTTAAGTCTGTCCCTGTTTTTCTTATAGGCCCCATTCAAGTACTGAAAGGCCTCAGTGAGGTCTCCTTGGAGCTGAACAAATCTCAACCTTTCTGTTTTCTATCACTTCATCCTCAGCCTGTGTTGCCATCACGGGTTGTCGCAGTCCAGGTGCAGCACCTGGCACTTGGCCTTCTTTAGCAACATGAGGTTCCCATGGGCCCACTTCTCAAGCTTGTCTGGATCCCTTTGGATGGCATCCTGTCCTTCCAGTGTGTCAATCACACCTTGCAGCTTGGAGCCTAGTGGCATTTTAAAAACATTTACTAGTGACATTTTAAAAAAACCCAAACCACCCTACTTCTGTTTTAGGATACTTGTGGCAAACAGATGGGAATGATAGTACTGTTTTTTATTTTGTGTGATTTTGTAGAAATCCTCTGAAGAATATACACCTGCAAGCAGCTTCCTTGAACACAGTATTTTTACTTCAGGTATCTGCCTAAAACCTTTATAAAGCATTCAGTGAGAATCCTATGAGAACTTACATTTTCCTGCAGGAAAACCATACTTAAATGATGAGGATTTTCTTTTGGATTTTTGCTTGCATCTGTTAAAAAGCTACAACCTGGCTTCATTTTTTTTCCTGAATTCTAGCTGTGACACACTCTAATTTGCAGAAAACAAGCAAATGAAAAGCGATGTAAAAGTCATTTGTATTCACTGTTAATGTCTTGTTTTTAAGAGCCATTAGTAAAAGTTGTAAGTTCTCTTTTAAAAATGTGTATTAATGGGGTTTTGTTTAATGTAGGATTTTCCAGAGCTCCTGGTACTGAACTCTGTTTCTCTGCTTAGGACAAGGATTAAAACTGCTTCTGGGCAGCTGTCCATTGCCCTTTAATACAGAAACCATTTAGACTTTATACTACTGAAGAGTAATCAGAACTGAGTGAAAGAAATGGAGGCATTAGACTAGAAAAGATTGAAACCTGGCAGCAGAGTTTTTGTCTGATAGTATCTGGGCAGCTTCCAGACTCTTTGTAATATCCCAGTGTTGCAATATGAGTACTGTATGTTAAAAAAAAATTACTGAAAAGCTTTGAAGGCCATCATCATGTGCTCTGAATGATGCAAGACTTAGGGCAAAAAAAGTCCGTGGCCATTAACTGAAAGTTACAATAAAATAGTTAGGCATGGGTGATATTGATTAGTATTTCCTCAATATTGATTTCTCCTGTTGAAAATGCAGTGTTCCACAAGTATGTTTTTGCATCTTCAGTGTATGTACTTAAAGTTTCTTATATTTTATTTGTTTCCTGTATTCCAGTGCAAAAAACATTTGCCTCTATTCTCAGAGCAACCTCCTTTTCAAGACTCTTCTTTGTGTGTTATATCTGATGCAGACATCATAAATTCCCCAGCTTGAAGAGACATGAAAAAGCAGACTGGTGAAATTGTTGTATTGAACTTCTGACTCCTGAGATGTTGATAGCAGGATATGAGCAGCAGTAGGATAAGGCTGGAGTTTGACAGGAATAATTGTGAGTCAGGCTTTTCAGGCCACCTCTGCTGGTGGACATCATTTAAATGCAGGGTATTTCTGCTACCTATGATCTCTCAAGGGATTGTTTTATATGCTTTTGGATGTCAGTGTCTTGGAGTTCTTGAGGGTTTTAGGAAGAAGACGGGGGACCACCTTTTCCTTATAAATGGGATGGCCACAGTGACAACTACAGGGCCTCATGCAGCAGCCAGGAGGTGTTAGCACCTGCCATCACCTCTGTGGTGCTGAGCAGGGAAAGACCCAGCAACTCTGCCAAGGAAAGCTTCTGTTTTTACCATAACTGAGCCTACAGAGATTCGTGTAAGCAGTGGCAGCTGCTGATGGCTAAAATCATAGTGGTGGATGCGTGGGGAGAAGGAGCAGATAAAAGTAACTCACTGGAGCTGTGCAGTGTGAGGTTGCCATCAGGTAAGCCAGAGTGCCAACTGCTCCATGGCATAATGTGAATAGGGATAAACTCCTAGGCTGCAGCATCAGCCTAGGAGTTTGACATGTTTCCTTGTTTCCTTTGTCTCTTGCTGATTTATTTTTTGCAATTTTACCAAAGCTGTTTCAAGGAATACTAATTTGTCACATGGTGACTGAGCCAGTACCCTAAACCTTGCATTGTGGAATTACAAAACTAGAAAAAAAAGAATAAAATATATAAATACAGTAGTGGAGATGCCTGTAGCAATACCTCCAAAGAAAACAGACAGTATTATTATTTTTAAATTGTTTTCATTTGAAAGGCTCTTTATATTTTATTGTAGTTAAATGAATGTGAGAGGTGTGTTCAATTTTTCTCCCTGGTTTCCCTATTAATGTTGAAGGGTAGGAAGAAATTATGCTCATTTGTATTCCTGGACATAATATAAATGAAAAATGAATATTTTATTGCTAATGGCTTTATAAAATGCTATTCAAATATCTCAGCAAATTTAGTATATAATTCTATTGCAAAACACAAAAATAAAAAAAAAAGCTCAGCTGAGTGCTTTAAAAATAACAGTAATGCAATGCCTAAGTACCAGTACAGCAGCTTTTAACTCCTCTATTCCTTTGCAAATGGTACCAGTTTCTTCAACAGTGTTTCTTGGCCTCCCCAGACTTCACAGAGCTTGAGGCTGAGAAGTTGTGTCAAAATTAAGGCTCGCTGTAGAAAAATTCTACAACATTTTCACATACTCATTTTTTGACCAACTTCATTGTGCATGCATCTTTTCAGTAGCAAACTAATTGCATAGCAGCTAAGGAAAGATTCCTTCAGTCAATTTTGTGTTTATTTTTATCTAAGTATATGTATACACCATATGTACTTTAGATGTATTAGATGTATTTTAATAATTAGATGCATTTTAATGTATTAGTCTTTATGCAGACTGAATGGGATGGATGTTGGCCAAAGGAAGGGAGAAAGGTAGAGAAAGTGGAAATACTTTCAGGTGGATGGCACAACAGGGCTGGTGTTGGTGAAGGAATGGGTGAAGAAGTGGGGGAAATGGGAATAGGAGATGCTGTGCAAGTAAACTAAGAGGTAAGGAAGAGCAGACAGTCTTCAAGACAGTCTTGGGCGTGCTGGTGGATGAGAAGCTGGACACGACAGCAGTATACAGTCACAGCCCAGAAAGCCAAACACATCCTGGGCTGCATCCAAAGCAGCGTGGGCAGCAGGGGAGTGAGGAGATTCTGCCCCTCTGCTCTGTTCTTCTGAGACCTCACCCTGCAGTGCTGCATCAGCTCTAGGGTCCCAGCACACGAAGATCTTGATTTGCACTGGAAAATAGAAAAGAGGAGAAGTAGAGCTGGAAGGACTGTGGAGAGCTTACTGCCATTGGGGTAGTTTCTGTAGAACCCTCTGACAGGGAGGGAGTTGAAGTTCCTGTTGTGCTTTACCCTTAAGAATGAAAACTGATGTGTGAAGGTGAAAACTCAGCATACCAAGTTATTTATAAAATCAAGGAATTTTTGTTCTGCCTTGACAAACTCCACTGTGCAGTCTGCTTCTTAAACTAAAAAGTGGGCTTAGCATTCTAGAAACTGTCTGTGGTAATCAGAATTTCTACATTTCAGATGATGAAATATTGCCTTATAGATTCAACTTTCAAAAATCATTAAAGAACATTACTATTGAAAACACTGTGAAGTAAATAACATAGCAAAACTTACTAATTTTGTAGCTTTTACTTCTATCAACATTATACAGAAAAAGTGCTGCAGCCAGGAAAACCGTATTTCAAATTGTGAAATGTAACTTGTTTCTTTTTCTTGTAGTATGAAAAAAAACACCCAGCCTGTCTTCCTTGATTTAGTAGCAGATACATACAGATGCTGAAAATGTTTCCTTTAAGCTGTTAGTGGGTAATTCAAAACAGTTTTGAGAATGAAGCCACTGCATCCAAATAAGTTAAAATACTCTGTCAGGAGTGGTTCCATACTGAAATTGTAAAAACCCTTCTGAGAACTGATGAAGAAGTGCAAATAATTGCAATCACAACATTTAGGAAGTGCGAAATAGCTTGTTAAAACCTCAATGAAATGCATAGCAATTGAAGGTATCTGAATCTTTTTAGGGAATCACAGAAAAATAAAACATAGCCACAGATTAAAACACTGTTGTGAAACTCTGACGAAGTTGTTCATGCTTCTTGAAGTAAAATAAACTTACAAAACAACTGGACAATTTAACAGCAAATTATTAATGAAAGTCAGGATGGCTTCATCATGTTCAGATTTAAAAAATCAGTTTTGTCAATATTATGAAACATTGTCTTCATTTAGATGAAAGCACTATCAGTCAGGGAAACTGTAGTCAGTTAAGCGAGCAAAATATTGGAGATACCACCTATATTGTTATCTACAATATAAATATTGTAGATATCTATATTGTAGATATATATTGGGCAAAGGGACTTTACTGGACAGTAAAGCATGTGTATTTTTGGATATGAGTTTAGTGTATATTAAAATGTGTACCTTAAAGAAAAATATTCATTATTAGCAAGTACAAATAGATTTTTGTATTGAAGGAATTGTTTTTTTTGTAGACTGAAAAAAGACATTGCACTGGCTGTAAGGAGATCACAAACATCTTTCAGAGCTTCATGGAGAACAGTGAATTGTGAGCATAGAAACTGTTGTGCTGAAATTGGCACCTAAATTCTTGTCTGGCTTCAATGGTGGCTGCCTGTGGATACTTCGAGGAACTTAGAGAACAACCCGTTTTGGGGAACATTTTTTTCCTAACCCATCAAGACAGTTGCTTCCCCATATCTAGCAGCAAATAAATGCTTATTCTGTTTATACTTTTGTTCTCTTGAATGTGATTGTAGGTGCATTTATTGTTTGTATTGGTATCTGATCCTTTTTAAATCCACCTCGTATCTTGGTCCCAGTATGTTATGTAAAGGCGTATAACGTGCATGTGTGTGTGTACGGGAGAGTCACGTCTATTCTCTGATTTGACCCTTCTCAGTTTGAGTAATTGATGGGTTCTGTTCTAAGTGTTTTATTTGGAAGTGCAGGTAAACAATGCATCTCTATGCAGGGAAGATGTAGAAGTTTGAGAGAGCCCAGAAGTTCTCTGCTGATAGCCCCTTCTTTGTGTGGATGCAGACCAGACATTTTCTTTTAGATTCAGATTATGGCTGTGCTGTGGAGTATCAGGTACTTACTGTGAGTGCTGTGATGCAGACTTTGGAGAAAGAAAGTGTCTTTGTGACTAGAGTTTACAAAAAAAAAAAAAAAAAATCACTGAACCTACTGTGAGAGACATTCGTCATATTTTCTACAAAGCTGAAAGCAGTTTGAGAAAAAAAATGTGTGTATTTGAACCTGAAAGATCTCCTGCAAGGGAAGAAAAGCAATTGAAATAGGCAGCCTGCAGATTAAAATCCTAGGAGAGCACTTGGTTCTCTCAATTGCCTGCTGAAAGAGCAGAAAAAGCTGATTTTATATGATATTATTAGGGAGGAATATACAATAACAAAATGTCAAGGCTGGATAGTATAGTCAATGAAGTATGAAAGAAACAATAGAAACTGAAGAGGGAGTAGAGTTTTGCTCAAGGAAATCAGTTCTCCACTGTGTTGTCAACAAAGCATTTGCATCTGTGAAAGCAACCCCCTGGTTTTCATTAGGATAAAAATGTGACTGGAGTTGCAGTTAATATCATGTGTCATGGTAGCAGTCCCAGCTGGGAGAGTGACAGTCACTGATGATCCCACGGGTCTCCTCTCAAAGAAATGTTAACCCCAAATTCATTGCCCAAATTAGTTTTGAAATTAGATTCTGCTTGCAATAGAAGTGAAGGGGATTTTTAGAGATTAACTTGAGGTGAATTTGCTGTTGGGAAGATAAAAATGGTTTTCTCCTACATATTAATGGACCCTTCACGTAACCTCTCCATGGCAGGAAGTTGTCTGACAAGCAAACTTGTGTCTCTGTTTATTATGAGTTTTGTGGAGGAGAGCAGGGAGAAAAGACAGACTGGGAGGATGAGCAGATAAAATCCAGGTGAAAATACAGAGCGAGAAAGGAAGAGCTGTTAAGTAAGTGTATTAGTTATGTAATGATATATATGTCATTGTCCATTATAAGAAATGTGATATTTCTGTGCTTATTTTTCCCCACTCTGTATGCACTCAGTTGTAAACCAGCAACCTCCAGTTTTCAATAGTTCAGCTTTCTACTTTTTTTAAAAATTTCAAAACATTTATCAAGGTGTTGTACTTGTCCAAGCTACCAAATTATTTTTATATTAAGTAATTTCACATTGCCATTTTAGAAACTGAAAAACAGATAATAATAGTAATTTGTGCCTTGTGCTTTAGTGTTCTTAAACTTTTGCAATTAATGTAAGGAGAAGAGAAATAGATAACTTGGGAAATTGAAATATTTGAGTAAATTAAGTTTATATTAAACTGTGTGTAAATATAGTCTGAGTCTAAATAATTTCAAACACAGTAGCCCTTCAGCAAACCATGCACTTCATGTTACTTACTGGTTATGGGCTTTATAATTGATTTAGCCTAATTAGAAGGTCAAAAGAGCATCTTTTCAGTTATTTTTTCCAAGTGGAAATAAATAATAGTCAACAAAATATTCTTCATACTAATCATCCTTGGTGGAAGAAAAATATTGTGCAAAGTATTAGATTTAATAGACTTCCTGAAAACTCAGAGTCTTCTAAAATAAATAGTACTGGACACACAAATGCTGCTAAGTGACAGATCAGTATCTTCTCTTTCATGAGGTGAAATTTCCTGCTGGCATTTCCCAGCTTCCCCAGGTGATTGGCTTTGCTTGGATTGTGAGAGGAATCAGAACTAATCTGTTTGGCTGTGCACTAATTGCTGATTGACAATCAGTAGGCAATTGAACCACTGGAAACTTACTCGGCTTTCTGTACCTCATGTAGCGTAAAAAGAGGTAGCAAGACACAGTAGTAGCAATAATCTACACTTCATTCCTGGAATGGGATCAGGTCAGATGCAAGACCCATGCAGCCTTCTCAGCTATGGGAGCAGCAAGTTCCAGGCAAATACTGGGAAATAATACTTAAATGTCTCAGCTGTTAATTGCAGGCATTAGTAATTAGGAAGAATATTTATATCTTCTAAGGAAAGAGACATGACATGGATTTACAAATAACCACCTGAATTGTATTCATCGTTATTAGAATACACATTTTTAAGGAGGCTCTCACTCTGTTCTCAGTGAGAGAGATGGGAGATGTTGGAGAAAGTTATTGAAAGCTGATGGAGGTGGGAGGTGAAAGTTTTCATTGTGTATCTTCTATTTTTTTGTATCTAAACTAATTTTCATTTTTCTGGCTTCAGTTGTTTATAGGAAAGTTATTTGCAGGAAGTATATGTATGAGCAAAACCTCTTCATGACAGTAAATAATAGAGAAATTACAGAAATCAGAGCACTCCAAAAATGTGTAGGAGAGCATTGCATACCCTGGATGAATAACGGGGTTTCAGATTCTGTCTTTAACCTCCCTTCATAGCTTTGTGCAAATCACATTCCCTTCTTTTTCACTTCTATGGATAAAATGGGATAATGATATTTAAGTACAATATTTCATAAAGATGCTGTGCAGACCCATTAATAAATCCATTTGCAGGTCTTTGATTACCCTCAGTATATCAAAATGTCACTACTGAGCTTGCTGACTGCACTTATTTAATTTCCTAGTTCTACTCAACTTCTAGATTATAAAATGATCTTTTCTGACATAACTTATGATACAACTAAAACTATCACTCTGAAAGTCACTTCAACACTCATCCACTACCCCTTAGAAAAAGCTATAAAGTACACAGATTGTCTTTTCTTCAGTTATTATAAAGATTTATTGGATCTCTAGCTCTAATATCCACTGAAGGTTTTCTCTGTCAGTATTAACTTCTTAGATCAATAAATTGTGATACTGATCTCCTGAGAAGTCAGTGTCTGCCAGCTACCACTGCAGTGTTTACCCCTGTTGAAAAGCAGTTGCAGCAAATTAAATTTGCTTCTGTTGGTGGATGGCCCTTATTTTATGACACAATTAATGAAGGTTGATAGATAGGCCACTTCCTAAAGAACATCAGATTAAAGCAAAGGTTTGTGGCAAGAAAAATCTGAATTTATGAGGTGAATCTGCTTTCATTTAAAAAACAGTTGCTGAAGACTGGAAGATGACACTTCAAAAGCAATAGTTCTTTTCAAAGGAGTGTGTTTTTAACAGTGTGCACATACATGAGCTCCTGGAGAATCACTGACTACATTCTCTAATCTGCTATTAGGCAGTTTACGTTGTTATGTAGGTTTGTGAAACATTCTGCTGTGAGGAAGGTGGAGACAAGTGGAATAAAACAGAACCAAGCCTTGTATCTACTTTAAAACAGCTGCAGAAACAGCTGCAGAAACAACAGCTAGTTCAAATGATGGGAATTTGTCCTCAAACAGGATCCTGACCTTGGTTCTTCAAAATGGATGTAGAAATAGGAAAAGTTGGTTCTCTTAGACTTGTTTTCTTCTTTTGCCAGATTATCAGGAAAGTTCCTGATTACAGTTTTAACATTGCTGTCCAAGGATGAATGATTAGCATGGCCTAGCAGTGACTCCAAGGCACCTGTTCAGTTGCTCAATAAGGATGATGTATATTTAGACTGTTTGTAGAAATTAGAATAAAGCTTGAGCATTGGTCTTTGTAATCATTCAAGTATTATTGATAAAATTCTAATAATGTCAGTTTTCTGGATATTAGCACCCTGTTCCAAGCTAAAAAATGGCCTAAAAGCACTGAGAGAAATGCTCACAGAGTTTTTTTTTGGTATGGGCAAGATGGTATTTTTCTAAGTTGTTGTTCGGAGAAATACTTGAATTGCTTGGTATTCAGATATTTTGGAAATGTAGTTTAGGTGATTAAAGCTGTGCAAATTTTCTGCCCTCTGGCAAACTCAGAGGCTTCCAGTGACACGTGGAAAAGGCTCAGTCAACAAAACCCAGCTGTGCATTTTGTGCATAAAAAATACACGTAAAAATGATCGTTGCACAGCAAAGTACTGCAAATTAGACGTCCTAATTTTGCCTAATATTTTGAATCATGATACAAATTATGTTTATTTAGCTTTTGCAATGACTTATAATTATAGCCTAATGGTATAGCTTCTTCTGGTTAATTTATAACTACAACCTATCAAGTTTATGCTGGACTTGAA
Source organism: Eopsaltria australis (assembly GCA_034509425.1). NCBI lineage: Eukaryota > Metazoa > Chordata > Aves > Passeriformes > Petroicidae > Eopsaltria > Eopsaltria australis. The sequence continues at coordinate 1,572,332 of JAVTVJ010000146.1, read as the reverse complement.
GTGAGTAGCTGCTTTTATGAGAACACAATTGGTTTAGACAACATCAAATAAAAAGTCCCCATTAAGTAAATTCCTCACGGTGATATTTTTTTGTATGTATTGGGAGCTTTAGACTGCAAAGTGTGATTATGAGAAACACACCACAGAGAGCAAATTTAAGAGGGGAGTATGGTGTTGTTTTAAATTCTTAGTATATTGCTTCAGGAGGGCAAGCTATCAACATCTTTCATAGCAGTCATTAGTTTGTAAGGGTTTGGGTTTTGTAATAGCTCGAAAAACAACCCTTTTGGTACTGTCTCACTCAACTCTCCACTATAATAAACTGTGTTAGTGCCACTGGGTTTAATTAATTTACACAGGCACAGATACTGCCCTGCTTTCCTTAGACAGGAGAATTACTGTAGGTGTTGGAGGGGCCACTGAAATTATGCATTTGTGGACAGCTCTAGGCAGACACAGGCTCTTCTGCCAGTGCTCCTGCCTGGCCAGACTCAAATTCTTTTCAGTCCAGAAGCCATGTAGTTAGGGTGCCCCTCCTAACACACCCCCCACTCTCAACAGCCCTTGTGGTTCAGGCACAGTGCCACACCAGTGTGACATCAGACCTGGGCTGGCTCCTGGCCAGTCATCGTGGAGGAGCAGATGTTTGTCTGAGGCCACTTCTGGATGTGCCCTGAGAGGTTTTGTGACAGCAGCAGTGTCATCCTTAGGGCTGTTAAACCTTCCTTAGATTCCAGCTGTCCCTGAACAACTGCAACTCATGCTTTGCAGATTTTTGTAGCAAGGCTGTTTCAATGCTTAAAGGTGGGACTGCCCTCCTGCGCACATCTAATTACAAATTAGGGCATTTGATTTGGTTTGGAAAGCACATACTTGATTTTTTTTTCCCCTCTTAGTTGTTTTTTTCTATTTTATGTCAATTAAAAAACAAATTGTCTTCAGCTGAACTGCTGGCATTTGAGGCAGAACATTCCCACAGAGGTGTCCAGTTTTATCTGCACTCCATGTTTAATGTAGAACAGCTAAGTTTCACTTCATTTTGTGAATAATATTGGCCAATTTTCTTGATGATCAGATGCAGGAGTCCGAGTTACAATTTGTAGTGTTTCTGAATACGATGGATTCTACAAAGATACTGACTTTCTGATATCCTGTAATCTCTCTTTATTCCTCAACATCATCTCTGTGTTCCATGGGTTATAAATTACCTGTTGCTGTCTTAGGATATAATTACCATGGCCCCCTTCTTTCTCATTTACTTGCATCCCTTTTATTTAGCTAGTAACCGTTGTCTTTTCTTTCAGCTATGGTGTAACTGATGTGTATCTAATTAAACTCAAATTTTCTCACTAGGTGTTAACTTCAAAGTCTTTGTGCCCTGTTTTGGATTTGACACAGGGATTTCGTACCCAAAATTTTGTCTTTTTTCATCCCCTACCAGTTGGCTGAGTAAAATGCAGTGTCTCTCCATAAATATCTTCTGATGAATGAGTGGTTAGAACTTACTGGGTGGAGCAGCATGCTTCACTTGCAGAATTTGGGTTTATCAAAGGACATAGAGTAGATTCATAGTGATGCAAAACCAGGTATCGGATTAGTCAAGTGCACGAGTTGATTTTATTAAGTCATTCTGCATTGCAGTGCTTGATTTTGAAAAGGAATGCACTACTAGGCCATGCAAACTTGTTGATTTTTTTATATTCTTCATTTCTGTTTTATTGGTCATGGTGGATTTTTTTCATTTTAGCACTTAGGGGCTTATTTCCCAAAAAATATCACTGTTCTAGTTTTCTCCAGAACAACTGTAATATTGTTTATGTATGTTTTTAAACTCCAGATTTTCTTCTTCTGTTACTATAACCATTCCATTTTGTTAAGAGTCACACATGTGCTTTAATATCTGTCATCTGCAAAAATAATAACCATGCTAACCAACAGATTACTGAAATACTATCTGAAGACAGTGGGATTCTAGGTCCATCTTTCAGGCATTTTGACTTGACAGGTTCATTGAAGTATACTGAATTATTTACATTAATAATTTTGCTCTTCACTGTTTCTTTCCATGTATTATTGCTTGTTTTTAAGGTGTATTGACTCATGTGAACGAGATCTTTTTTTTAAACATTGACTCAAATTCTTTCCTGCAATATATTGCTTTTCTGGTTATATCACCTTCTGAATATACCCTTGGATGATCCCAAAAATAATTAAAATTTTGCCATAGTTTATTTCGAGATGAATAAATTTCCTTATATGAACAAATATGAACAGTATGTTTGTGTACTTGTGCATGCATTTCAGTCAGTGAATAGGGAGTTCATTCAAAATAAAAAAAATGCAGAATACTTATCAATTAGTGAAATACTTGAACTAATTGCAAGCAAATAAAGTGCAGTTGAGTCTAATTCTGTTGCATTTTCAGGGTTGTTTTCAAGCTCTTTCATTCCCCTCCCCCAAAATGTAAAAGGTTGTCCATAGAATTTGATTGGAAATGCAAACTCCTGTGTGCTTTTCTTTCAGAGTACGGACATGAGCCCAGCCGGTAGCACAACCTCCCTCCCTGTTAGCCCCCTTCCTGAGGAGCCATTATTTTTCAAGGTAAAGTTAATTAATTTAATCATAAATACTGTCTTTTAATCTTGGCTTATCATGTTATCTGCTGTGAAGGGCTATCATTGCTTCTTCCTCTTCTTCAAATTACTGTGATATCAACAGAGGTTCTGTGTATATACTATGCAATTTTCAATAAATACTTAGAATACAATCTTGTTGGTTTTGAGAGGAATATTTTTCCAGCAGAGTATGGCTGTAAACTGGTATCTGTAAGACAGTTTTTTTATCCATCATTCCATTTGGATATATGTATTCATGGATAAGTGTATGTCCTCAAAAGATTTCTCTTAATTTTGTATTTCAAGTACATGTTTTAACAAAACAATGATTAGTTTCTCCAAGGATACAGGAGACATTAAAGGTCTGTCAAACAAAAGTTTTGGCATAAATCCAGTGTCAGCCACAGGCTTGGCATTTTAGTTAATAATAAATGTTGGGACAATGTCCACTGCTTCATGATGTTTGAGCTGTGAGGAGTGAGTTGCCGTATGTCACCTTTTCAGCTGACACCATGGTATCCATCCCTGGGACACAGAATAGCCTTAGGCCAAGCCTAACTCCTGGAAGAGGTTTCCTGAGGCCAGGCAGGTACTCAGAGCAGTGCTGCAGCATTGAGCAAAGAGGTCACTTTGCCAGGTGTTTGCTTAGATAAGGAAGAGGGAAATTGGGTTTTCAGCACCATTGACTCAATTGTGTGTCATTATATGGACTAAGTAACACTCATAGGAATATCCCTTTTTAAAATTTCCCTCTCCCAAGTAAGTGTCCACCTTCTGTGTGCATACAGTCAGTTGACTGGGTTGTGTTTTAGTCACTTTGTGATGATGCTAAATTAAAGCTGGGTAACTGGAATTATTGATGATGTAAAGTTTGTGTCTCTCCTGCGTGTTCTTCCAGCACAGGAAATAACAGTGTCTTTCAGACCTGGCCAAGCCTAGAAAAGAAACTCCTTTTTGGTTTGGTTTTTTTTTTTTTTTCCCCTTCATATTTTCTGTGTCTATGCTGATTCTTGCTATTAGAAGGGTTGAGGATTGTGCTTGCTCAGTTGTTTCATCAACGGAGGTACAGATGGGGTATCAGTGGTCAGCTATTCACTGATTCCTATTCCTGTTTTGGGATTTAGCGCTTTTAAGACCCGTGTCTCAGTCAGTTTTGGCTGAAATTGAGCAACATTGCGCCAAGATAACAGGGTACGTGTCTTTATTTCCTTGGAACACCACTTTAAATGCACAGTGAAGTCTGCTCAACATTCGAAGTCTGATTCAGTAGTTGAGTCTCCCTGTGCCTGGAGTACCACTAAGATATGACATACAAAGAAATGGGCTGCTCAGATAAAGATGTAAAAGGTAAGAAAATCTAACTTGCAATAGTATGATAAATTCCCGTGCTGAGGTAATCAAACATTGCTCTGTTTGCATCAGGGGCACTGACAAGTACACTGTACTGCCTTTATATCTGAAGGAAATGGTGTTCGTATAACCCAAAATGGGTTGTAAATGACTTACTTGAAGTGAAATAGTTGGTCTAATAAAACAATAAAGATGTTTTTCATATTAAAATTCTAGTAGGAAATAGTAAAAGAAACTGAAAAATAGGGCAGAGAGCATTACTTAATCTTTCATTTTCAGTCAATTTTCAGACCGGGAAACATTTCCTTTGCAATTCAAGTGAAATGGAGGTCAGACCAGGAAAAAGTTAAGTGCATTTCACAGCATTTAGTTGAAATAAAAATAGTATAAAATGTAACAGTTTCTGTTATTTCTCCTTGACTCACTCCAAGAGAGAGCACTATTGTTCCAGTTGTAATGTGAGTGACTGGTTTTACAAGCCATAACCTTCTCTGAGTACTGTCAGTCAATAATATTGGCTTTTGATGATGGGATGGTGCATTTCCCTTAGCAACATGATAATAACCTTTCTCACATCCTTGCTGTAGGGATGGAGATTGAAAAAGAAATTCCATTCTGTGGTTCTGAAAATACAGGTGTAACGAAGCAGGGCCCTATAAACTGCCTCTCTTTGGGACAGTTGAAGATCTCTGAGCTAATGAGCTTTTATATTAGACTGTGAAATGAAACCAAGCCTGTGTTCTCAATCATACCTGGTTTTATACCAGGAAAAAGAACTGTCCTTCCTTGAATTTTAACAGTTTGCCTTCAAAAGAAAGTCTGCATTTCTGCATAAGGAAAGAATGCAGATCCTGTCACCACACTCTTTTTGTACCTCCAGTTTCACCAAAGCAGATGCCTGTCCTTTTTAGTCCCACAGGATATGTGCTGTAAAATTATGGAGAACTTAAGCTTGTTCGAAACCATTTTAAGGTTTTGAATTTAATCTAATGAAAGTTAGAAACCAGATTTCCCTGTAAGTTGCATCTCAGCTCTGCTGATACCAACCTCAGCTAGCATTCTCCCAATATATTGCACATGCTGTGACTTGTAGCAGAAAGATCCAAATCAAATAAGACCCTGCTCAGAAGTGTTTGGAGGAAGATACTTTCCAGTGCAGCAAGAGATACTCCACCTGAGTCCATCATATACCAGTATTTCAACTGAGTCATTGTGCTTTATTTACATTAAGACAGTACCTTTGAAGGAGTATCACTGATACCCAGCAAAGGAGTAGAAAGCAATTGGGTAAGAAATAAAGGTAGCCAACTCCAGAGCTATTGCATCCTAAGAGCAACCATGAAAAAAATGGAAAGATAAACATATCATTAATTCCATTCGGCCACTTTGCTCCATAGGTGTTGTAAATAGTAGATTTGGGTTTGTTTGAGCAAAGAGCAACTTTGACCAGCAGCCAGTACAGCCAGTCTTTTGTGTGGCTTTGGCTTCCTTCTCTTCTCCCTGTGGTGTTGGCAACTCGCAGATGTTCAGAGCAGTCTTCCTTAGCTGTGCTCTTCAAAATCTTAGAAAAAAATCCAGTTCAGTCATGTACAGAGACACTTTCACAAAACTTTTCTGAAACCATTTTTGATAAAGCAGTCATAGGCATTTCTTTTTAGTGAGGGTTATTTGTATGTCAAATTCCAACTTTCAATCCTCTGCTGTTTTCCATGGCTAAAAGTGTTTAGAAAAAGATCTTTTCCCATATTGTGGAAAAAGTTTACTTCTCTCAGAAAAGAACATTGACTTTGTTGGTGGTTTTGCACTTAAACTTTCATGTAGGTAGGATCTTCTTTTGAACAGTTGTTTATTCTTCTGTCCCTTTATAATATTTCTTGAAGAATTAGGTCTTTGTCTTGTGGGGAAAAGTTACGTCACGATTGAAATATTTCAGAACTAAGAATTTGGATTATAGTGGAGCAGAATGGTATTTGTCATTCAGCCTTAACTCAAGTGTTATTCTATGTTATAATAGCAAAACTGTGTCTGGCTCAAAAGTGAGTGACTTTTAATTATGAGTACTTACATCCGCTCTCATTAGCTGGAATTAAAAATAATCCTGCCTTTCGTTTAGAAGTGAAGGAACGAGTATTTCTAAAAGGTCAACTTACCAAGCAATGTCTCATCCAGTTTTTAGAACCTGTTCTTTTCTCCTACTCATTATGCTGTGCTTTCTTATAACAGTATTTTATTATTTTAAAATTACTTTAAAATATAGTGACAGCCTTTTAAGAAGAGATCTATGACAGCCATTTAGTATATCAAAAATCTAATATTAGCTAATTATACATTATCTGTTGTAATGAGCGTCAGTCTCACTGGTTATTAGCCACAGCCAAGTTGTAAATAATAACCATAACAGTAATTTATTGTAGGGATGTTTAATTGTGTCTCAATTCTGATTAATCTCAACCATGCTTTACTAATTGCCATTAAATGAAAGTTCTTACATTATTTCCTTTCTCCTTTGAGGGAACTGAGAATTTCTTTCAGTATTTATTATCTTACTGTGTTCAGACTTCTATAATTAATACCCTTGATACAAATTCCATGAGTAAGAAAATGGAATTGCCGGGTCAAGTAGCAAAAGCTGAGAGTTCTCAGTAGTGTTACCACTGCTGTAGGTCTAGTAAAGTGTAATCTATACTAAATTATTTCTGTACTTAGAATTTTGCCATTTATCCTGCAGCTTTACAGGCTCTGGAGAGGCAAATCGTTGTACTTCACGAACGGGCATGACTCTGGCAGCTCATGACATTTGTGCCTACAATTAGCAGGAGATAAATTTTTCATTTGGTCTGTAATCACAATTTAATTTTATTGCAGATATTTGGAATAATCATGAAAGGCACAGTAATTATCGCTGCTTAGCCCAGGCAACTCATCTTTGAGAGTGTGACTCTATACTTCTAGGTGTAGGATGAGATCTTTTCCTAATTACTCACCTATGATGACAACAAGCTGGGCCTGTACTTCAAAAAGTTTCCTAGGTGACACAGCCAGCTTATTTACCCTCTCTACCTCAAATGCACCATTTCCGATATTTTAAGTATTTGCTGACACTTATTTAAGTAAGAAGATTTTATTGTATTACTTTGTTTTCAAAACAGACTCTGAAATATCCTATCGGCATTGTGACCCCTGGGTTAGGATTCAGTGATCCTCTTTAGTGGGCTGGAGGCCTCATTAGCTCTCGTCCCTCTCATTCCACCCTCCAGCTGAATTTCTGCTTCTTCTGAGAAGCATCTGAAGCCTCTGTGGTTTTGGGTTTTTTGTGTGTTTTGGAGATGTTTTTGATATTTCTAGTAGAGTTATAGAAGTATGACTCACACAACCCCACCTTTTCTGTTGTGCTGCCTCAACCTCCATCCTCTTTTAAGCCAGTCTGTTACTGTTCTTCAGTGGTTTAATTGATTCTTCCCACTCTTAATTGTTATTTCCGATGTCAGTATTTCCTTTCTTTATGACTTTATGTCTTACTGGTGCAGCATAGACTTAAAGTCACGTCATCACAGCAGCTTTCTGCCTTAGGTGCAAGCCTTCCATTTTATCATTTCTCAAAAAGGTTTATACATCTGATTTGTTTCACAGTCTTTATCATCATAGGATATGAGATCTTGAAAAGCATTGAGTTTATTCTGAAGGGAGGAGTGTGAAGTGGGTATTATGAGCCCTGTTACAAGAAGCTTCTGTACATTTATTCACTGTCTTTTCCTTTTTCTCAGTAACTCTGTGCACATTTTCCCTAAGAAAAAGCTCTGCCAGCAAGCCTGTCTGAATAAACCACGTCAGCTGTTTAATGAGTAAATAAAAAAATATTTATATTGTGGGGAGTGTAGGTACAACATCTGTAATTTCCCAATGTCACTGATAGATTTACTAAATACTAAAATATTTACTAATGACTAAAAGGGTCGACAATGAGACTGGGAGCTACATATGTATTGTCTGGTTTCTTTCTGCCTCTATGCCTTGATCATGGTTTCCTTTTCTTTCCAAATTTTATGTACATGCATTTTCTTAGTGTGTTCTCCTTTATTTTATTGACGCTTTCGTCACAGATTGACCGTTAGTTCAATATTTCAAAATTACAATCCCTACCTTAGGCAAAACTGATGCTTTTAATGCTATAAATTCAGTTATTTACTCAGTGAGCCACATGTAGGAAAATTATTAATGTTTGGCTTATTAAAATCTCCAAAAGCAACCAGAAACACAAGTGATGCTTCAGCAAAGGAATGCAGAAGGATCATCATTACTGTTTTTTCAGTTAACAGGGTTTCCAGCATAACTTAAAATTTTATATAATCAGTACTGCAAGGGTAAATATTCTCAGGTTCCTTCCCTCAGGCAGACACATGCTCACTCAATGAATTCTGATGCATCCCTACAAAGTAAGCTTTTCCTGATGAGCACTCTATATCCAAGATTTAAAAGTCATAAACTTGGAGCATTATAGGTTGCTGACAAGATTTTATCACTAAGACTATGAAAAAAGATTTTCTTGAAACTCCATGGGAGGATTCTGATACACCTAGTAAGAGCACTTAAAGTGCTAATCTAATCATCTCAATACAGACAGTAAATCCTCGTAATTTCCCTTGTCTAGGGACTGATAGACATAAGTAAATCTGCGGCAGAACATTGGTGTGTTGAGGAATACTTTTGGCGCAGGTAGCTTGGGGTGCAGCTGCATGCTCAGCTCTGGGGGCCAGGAGCCTGAGCCGCAGCCAAGAGACAGAACAGAGGGCACAGGGACCTGTGGCCCAGCCAGGGGACTGGACACCAAGGGACACAGCAGGAGCTGATGGCTCCTGACTTTGCTGCCCTTAAACTGTCAGAGTGTAAAAGCCCAGGGGCTTCTTTGTTCTGGGTCCCTCTTCGAGGCACCAGCTGGAGCTGTTACTTTGTTATTTAGTTATTGCACCATGATTAAATGGTATTAAAGATGTGGAGGTCTGAGACTGCTCTGGGAAACCTGGTGTGACTGTGTAAGTGTGGAGGGTGTAGCTGCAAAAGGTCCTACGTCCCAGCTCGAGTGGTGCCAGAGTGGCTGCCAGAGGGGCTTCTGGATGCTTGGACAGGGAAGTTTCCTTATCAGGCATTTGTAAAATGTGATAAATGGGGGGTTTCTTTGATGTTTTTTTTAGTGAGCAGAATTATTATAAGGAGTTTGGAGTAAAATTTTGTCTAAATCAATGGCACAGTGCCCATTGACTATAGTGGCATGTGCCATCAAGGCATGGATTATATCAGAGGCATCAATTACTTTAGATGGGAAAATGTTCATCTGTGTTGACCATTTTAACCCCATCAATTATTTTAAAGGTGAAAATGTAAATCCATTTTGACCCTTCCAACCCAAGAGTACTTTCTGTGGTTGTTGTAAATGAGATAAAATTCAAGTGTTTTCATAAATTATGGTCAATATAGTGAAAATGAGCTGTTTGCAATGCAGAAGTTTATTTATTAATAATCATTCACTTTCCAGTATGTGTTACAGCAATGAATATTTTCTTCCTAGGATAAATTAAACAAACTGGGGACTTGAAAATGGGTTTTCTACGTCTTAGATGTGCATTCTCATTGTAGCAGGTCCTATCTCTCCCTTTGTGCCCAAGGACTGCTGTTTTTTCATCTAGAAAGCCTCTGAAAATCATCTGCGTGGAAATTTGACATGTTTTTGACAAAAAGTTCTGACTTAGTCAAATTAATGATTTTAAATGGAAAACATCTGATCTTTGACTCTTCTATTAGAACACGTATAAACAACTTTCCCAGTACTAAGTAATGTTAATGACCCAGCCACGTGTTTTCAAACATAATCCATTACAGTAGGAAATGAGGGTTGGCATTTTGAAATCCTTATCAAGTTAAATGTCTCAAAAGTACAACACTAAAAATAACCGACTGATTTTGATAATGTTCACCAAGAGTTTAGAGAGACAGATATTTTTGTGAGCAATTCAGAGAGCCATTAACTGAAAACTAAAGGTAAGATCTAATTGCTGACTCATAGACACCTTGTGCCACTTCTGAAAGCTATATGCTGCCTTTCCTCTGGCTGCCTTTCTAGCAGAACCAAGTATTAAGAGGCGATTAAAGCTGTTGTGCTGTAGTTTGTTTTTTGTTGTGTTCCTGGTTTCTTTTCCATTTGAGTTTGTCACTTGGTCATTCTCTGTCTCTCGGTAAGTTACAAACTTCTTGGCGAGCCACTTGTTTATAATGAGCTGTTTAATTTTGTTGAGGAATGTGGCTTGTCTGAGAGGCTTGGATTGCTTGATGCAATGGTGACTTATATTGTTAGGTAGGGACTTCTAAAGTGCTGGTCCTGTTTCCACCGACCTTTGCATTTTGTATAACATTGAAGCTAATTCTGTATGAAAAAAATATTTTCCCCTGTATTTAAAGATTGTGGTTGTACTGGTGTAAATTTCTGGTTTTGAAAGGTGTGGTGTACTCTGATTTTAAGCCGTAGCTCTGCCCTTCTCCTTGCTCCTGGTACAGTTCAGTATTTTGATTATTGGTGGTGAAATTTATTTGTATGCTTAAGGTGACCTTTTAGTACCTTACCATTTGTATAACAGCCAAAAAGTTTCCTTTACCTTTTTGACACACTTTTTAAAAAACAGGACAGGATATCAATGTTTATTGAAGTGTTTTAAAATGTGGCTGTATGAACTGGCTCTTAATAGTAGTCCAGAAAAGTTATGTCTCTTCATGTGTGTAGAATAAGAAATCTATTTATTCAGGCTTCTTCATTTATCAGAGATTTTAATAAGAGTCCTGAAAGGCATTGGGGATGGAGACAATGCAAAGCGTCAGTTTTAATTCTTTTAAAAAGGTTGAAAACCCAGTCTCAAGGCTGTGGTTTTGTTGCATTGTTGTCATGGGGAACACCTATAGGAAAGTGCTGTTCCTACTGTGGGTATCTTACAGATAACTTGGACAATTTAAGGAAAACTTTTAAGTTTTGGACAATATTAATTTCTAAACCACTTCTTAATAAATGGATGAAGATATGATTAACTTAAAAAATTCTGGTAAAAAAAATAGTGGACTAAAGGAAAAAGAACATGACCTTTCTGGCCGAAGGAATTGATAGTGGGATAGTCCCCAAACAGACTTAATCGCTTCAATTTGTCCTAGTGAATAATGAACTAAATATTCAGCAGGTTTTTTTAGATTTGGTATTTTCAAGTAGGGCTGAATGCTATAGATGAGAAGGAACAGAATTTTTTTAATTTGGATAATATTTTCTAAGCATTTTAAACTTGTGCAGCTATGTGGTACAGGGTTGTGGGTAGCCTTGTGATAATTGTATCATTAGAGTTCTGAAAGATGAAATTAAGATTAAGGAGGGTGTAGTGGGAAAAAGTTTTCTTTAGGTGCATATCTGATTACTATTTGTTGTAATCATTACATTTCTGGATGTTGTCAGTAACCAAGAAAGAAATGAACAAGCATGACTGATTGTTGTTTATTTTGGGTTTTTATGCAGTTTCATAGTTAAGTGAAAGGAAGAAGCACATAATGCTCCACAGGACTGTACAGAGTAATATTTATGTCTGGTGCTGCTTCTAACAAGTTGGCAGTTTATTTCAGTAAATCAGTAAAAAGAGAAAAGTTCATGAGGGGAAAAATGTTTCTCTACTGCTGAACCAAGGGAAAATTCAGGAATGAAGATGAAATAGTTTTTACAAGCAACATGAAACAAAGATGTTTCCTGAAGTTTTTTGTTTACTGTTCACTAAAATACCTAAAGCCTCACCACTTTCCCAGAGTGGTATGCCTGCATGAACTTAAAATGCTTAGGAAACAGACTAACTGGAAATCTGCAGGGTATAATTATGTATCATAGAAAAACAGCTACAGTGAAAAACAAGAAAACAAATGAGAAGAAAACTGCTGACAGTGAAGTTTAAAATAGTTGGTTTGGCATACCAGTGTTACAGAATTTAGGAGGCTCACACACAAAAATTATCAATTTTTTAGTACTGTGAAAGAAAAATTTAAAAGATTTTAAATATTGCTTTCATTCTGGTATGACAGATGTGAAGTAGGATGAAGTTGGGATGCTGTGTGAGAGGGGAACTTGAACTATAACGTTGACTTGTTAATATATCTCAGTGATGGTTTGGATTCCTCTAGGTCAGTTTTCTCTGATCAAAATTCCAGTCTCTTTGGATAAAAGTGTTTCTGCAGTTGCAAGCTTAATAGGGTGGCATCTTCGTGCAGGCAGTTCTGGGTTTACTGCTTTGTCCATAGTGAGCTCTGCTCCCTGAGCAGCACTGAGAGGAGGGACTTTGTCCAAGCTGATCACTTAAATGAGAGTTGTCATAGCAATACAGAATTAAGTTTGGATAAGAAACAGTTTTCACATACCATGGAAATTTCCAGCATTTCAGGACACTCTTGTGCCTAGTATGAAACAAGCAGGTCATAATCTGTGTCATTTGGTCACCCCATCTCTAAGCAGCCTTTAACTGTGATACTGAGGTATTTGCCAGAATTAGAAATGGCCAGAATGATACTTGTGGGTTCTTGTATCTTCATTATTTTGCTTTATGCTTTGCCGTATTCTTGAGGATGATTCTTCAATTGCAAGTTTGTGTATTTGATGTTTATTGCCATGTTTATACACATTTTGAATTAATAATGTATATAGGCTTTTAAGTTATTAATTCTTTAAGCCTTTTGCTTAAGTCTCTTCTCTTTAATATCTTTATCTTCTTTCCTTCTGTGACCACAGAATGGTTGATTCCAGTACTCTTCATTTCCATAATTATCCTTGGTGATGTGTGAGGATGAATGCAAATTTGGTAGCAAAATTATAATTCCTTATCATAACAAGAAAAAACCCACAGAAATATCTGCCCATGAATTAAGTCAGCATTATATTGGGTTTAATGTATTTTATAAAGCGTTGTGCACCTCTTAGACAGAAAAAGGTCCTTAGAGTAAATGAAATTAATTGGGGAAAAATTAACAAATGCTATGAAGCTGTCATTTTGCTATGTATCAGTACCACAGTCATATAAATGCTACTCACGTTAGCTAGATATTTTCAGCATGCAAATTTGATGGGACTGATCATAAATATTGATAAATTCTGAAGTGCAGAGTCTTTTCCAAGCACTAATACTTGTAACACTCCTATAGGGTGAAAAAGTGTTACCTTCCCTTCACGGAAAGAGGCTTGAGGTGTTTGTATTTGTGATCTTGCACGCTGTCCTGGTCTCGGACTGGGGAACTCAGCCTGCTTTTCCTGGCTCTAGTTTCCAGATGTTAGTAATTCCTCACTGACCTGTGTCTCACTGTAAGAGCTAATATTCCCACTCAGAAGAAGAATTCTGCAGCTCCTTTGCTGCCACACTGGGAAGTGAAGCCCACTCTGCAAACAGATTTCCCCATTCACAGTCCAGTGTAGGGAAAGATAATTTCTCTTTAAATAAAGAAGTGGCATCTGAGGAATATTTATTATGTTTTAAGATAGCATTCATTTCATTACAGCATTAAACAGGGAAGTCACTGGTACTGTATGAGGCTTCAGTTCTCTGTATAATACTGAATTTTTTTTCCTTATAGAAATGGAAAGATAACGTGAAAAATAGTTTGTACATACAAATATACAAACACAGAAACACACACTGTATTACTTACTGGGAAATGTAGACTGTTAAATACTCCTTTGTGTAGTTCTTTATTTTCTATCTATAGAGTCCTATCTTCTCCTAAGGAAGTGAGTTTCTTTTTTTTTTTTCTGTTTTACCATTTTTTTTCCTACTGGGTGTCTGTACACCAAAGGCTTTAAGTGTGGAAACATAAATGGCAGACAGAAAATTTAGTAGCTCTTCTGCCTCAAGGAGATGAGGTGTAATTGTCCATCATTATTCAATCCCTCCTCTCATGTATTCATACATTTATTTTGTGGCTTATGGAAATCATAATTCCCTGGGAATGTCCTGCACACCTCTATGAATCATTCAAAGCAAAAGTGCAAGCAGGCTTTGTGATGGCAATTACCTTGAAAGAGTATTCCCAGAAGGGTCCAAAAAGGGAAAACTGAATCTAAGAAAGTGCTTCCCTCACCAGGGAAGAGTTTTAATTTCAATTGGCTTATGATTGTGATTTAAAGGACATCAAATGTTCTTCTGTGATGCATCTACATTTGACTGCCCAATTGCAGCAGATTCATCCCTTCAGGCTCCATTGGCACTGTGAAAAAAAATAACTAAACATGTGGATGTGAGCTGGAGTGCAGCTGATCACTTTGTCAGGTGCCTTTGCCTCTGACTGTGGATAATTTGTCAGGAGAAAGGTAAGAAAGATGTGACTGCAAGCAAAGGTGGCGTTTAATGGCAGTGTGAGCCTAATGGCAGAGAAAGAAGTAATCAAGAAACACTCACTTGACTTAAAGAAAATGTCAGAAGCAAATGGAGCACCTGCTCTATGTGTCTGGTAATTCTGTAGACTCCTGCAGGCCAGAGGTTTGGGGCAAGAGTGAAAGGGAGCCTGAGCCCTGCAGTTCCAGGCTTTCTGAGCAATCAGTTGGGCCAGAGATGTCTAATTAAAAGTGGGTGAATGGCTGGACAGGTGGATGGATAACATCAGATGGACCATGCCACTTCTCCCCCCTTTAATGAAGGATTGGTTCTTCCTCAGGTCCATTCCAAAGCATCCTGTGTGCACATAGAGGACTGACCTATAGTTCAGTCCAGTGAATGAAGTATTAATTGAAATGATCGTCCTAATCAGTGTGACTAATATTCTTCTTTGTACCTGCATTAGTCTAAAGGCAGAATAATGTAGAAGAGGTACTAACCTGACTTTCCTATATTCATACATTAAAGTGCTGCCAGGGGAATTCATCAGAGAAATGATGTTCCTGCAGGTGTATAATGTACATAAGCTGTGCTGTGCTACTTTTTGTACTTCTCAGCCATAACCACCTTATCAGTTTTGTTTGGTTTTAGGCTTTTTTGCAGTTGAGATATAGTTTTCATAAGATGAAATTAGGCATAAGAATGACCTAAAGGAAATCAGGTTAAGGAAGTACCATTCCTTTAAATGAATCAAGTAGCACCTTCATTCCTTGGTATGTGGCTGTCATGAGGACTGTGGAGCAAAACCAAGCATTTGGCAGCACAAACAAAATGTTTGCAACAGAGATGTTTGAGGAATTAGACAGTTGTTAGGTTCAGTCAACAGAAGCCGTTTCTCTTTGCCCTGCAAGAGTTCAGTTTATCAAGCAACTCTTTCCATCTGTTTGTGTGGTGGTTTGGGGTATTTTTGTTGTTTATTTCCATTCTTAAGTTAACAGCATCTTTATAATTTTGTCATCTTGACTCAGTTTTTGTGTCTGTGATAACAACTCCTACAGAACAAAGTTACTGCACAGAATATTGCATGGCTAACACCGGAAAAATCTCTGCTCTGTAAATATTTTACCTAAGAGAGGGTTCAAATGCAGTTTATGATGTGACACTTAATGTTAATCCTGTTTTTAAATAAAAATTTTTCTGTGGTACATGATGAGAAACCCTGCTAATATGAATGGAGGATTCCTTTTGTGCCATTGCAAAAAGATGTGAAAAAGATGAGCATCGTGGGAAATTATAGTGTGTCAAACAGTCTTCTTGTAGATTGACTCTTCCTCCTTCACAGTCCTTTAGGCAATTGATTTTTAAAACTAAGGATTTGGAGGCTTGTTGGGATTTTTACAGTGAGCTGGTTGTATTTCCTGCTGTGAGTGGGAAATCCAGCAGCAGAGCTTTGTTCCCAGTGAGGTTATTAGGAGTCTCTTGCAGATTAGGTTGATCACCCTTTGTTATACTGTTGATCAAAAAAGAACTCAGTCAATGCTCTTTACAAATGGTGGTAACCATTTCTGATATTAAATCCATTTGGCATGAAAATTAGTGCTTACAGGTATCATAGTGATATAAACAAATACAATTCAAAGAAACAAAAAATGTTGAAACTTACTTAGCTACAACGGTAACTGTAAATTTATTTAAAAGCACTGTAAGAGTCTAAGTGGTAAAATTATTATGAAAGAGATTTAAAAGATCTTAACTCCTACTCAGTAACCTAATATGGCAATGTTGCAGCCTTAGCAGAATGATTTACTTATAAGGATAATATTGTTTGTATGAGAGCTCTTGTCTCACTGAGTCCGTGTAATGCTGGATTTGTATTTGATCCACCATTTTGTAGAAGACCTATTCAGTCTTCCCTCAGAGGTGGAATATTGCTGCTTTCCTTGTGTAATTTTAGAGTTGTGTGAAAAACGCTGTGAACACATAAATAGATGCGAGGATCATGGATCGATTATAATTTTAACTGAGGTAATCCAGACTAGAATTTGATAATCCAAAATGACCTTGTTTTAGCAAAAGAAAGTTGTTCAGAGAAGGGATGGGAAATAGATCTTTGTAGCAGAAGAATGAATTGTATGCTTGTCAATCTCTATTACATGTGTGAAATTCTTAAAAGTATTTAAAAATCACTGCAACAATGTATGTACAGTACAGATTGGCTGCCACACTCTGTTGTGCAGACATGAAGTTGTTGGGTGGCTGTCTCAAGGTCATAAACCCCCCCAGGAACCTCCCTGGTTCTTTTCTATAGCAAGTTTATTATTTTTTCAATTAAAAAAAAGTTTGAGATTTTTCTAAACTAGAAATAATGAGAAGGGAAGAGTACAGCATGGAGCTGGGACTTAAGTAAAAAGCACATTGGTGATGGATCTAGATCTCATTGTCTTCTGCTTTGTTACCTGGTGCTTCTCTGGCTTAATCTCTTCTCAAACTTGATGTAGTCTTAGGCTCCTAGAAGAGGTAGTTACATTCCAGCCTTGCTTCTCCTTTGTCATCATGTTTGCATGTGAGATCTCTATTTTGGTTTTACTCTGCTTGCATACAGATGGGAAATGAGCTGGGGTTGAGGAAAGGGCAGAGAGACCTGGTCTCTTGGCACAGAACCTGCTGATTAATTATTAATTGAACTATAAGATCAAAACAAGTTACTTGCAGTAGGTTCTATAATTAGTTTAATAAAAACAAAACCAAAAAACGAACCAAAACAAAAAATCTCAACAACTTTTTTTCCTTGTGTGGCAAATTAGAGCAAAATTATCTGGATAAAATGGCTTTCAGTAAATATATGAGTGAACATGATCTGGTCGGATCAAGAATATATAAGCGTAGAGCTTCAAATAGGATATGTTCTCACTGGAAGGATAATCAATTGAAATCAAAAAGTGCCTGGAATGAGGGTGGAGTTTCTCAGATGGTGGTGATTTGGTACACAGAGAAGCTCCACAAGACCTACCCAAGATGTGTTAGAGGTAACAGGAGTGGAATAGGCAGAGAGAGTTCTGCTTTTTGTGACTGTGTGCTGGTTTTGACTGGGGTGATTTTCTTCAGCAATGTGGCTATGTTTTGGATTTGTGCTGAACACAGGGCTGATAATACAGGGATGATTGTGCTATTGCTGAGCAGGGCTTACACACAGCCAAGGCCTTTTCTCGTTTTTGTACTGGTAGGGAATTTTTGGGTACATGGGAGGCTGGGAGGAGACACAGCCTGGCCAGGTGACCCAAACTGACCAAAGGGATATTCCAGACCATATGACATCATGCTGAGTCTATAAAGTGGGGGGAAAAAGGAGAAAAGGGAGAAAATTTGGAGTGATAGTGTTTGTCTTCCCGAATAACCTGTGATGAGGCCCTGCTGTCCTGGAGTTAACTGAACACCTGCATGGGAAGCCCTGAATAAATCCCTTGTTTTGCTTTGCTTGTGTGCGTGGCTTTTGCTTTCTCTGTTAAAATGATGTTTTCTTCAACCAACCCACAAGTTTTATAGCTTTTACCCTTGTAATCCTCTTTTCTATCCTGCTAGTGGGGGACTGAGTGACTGTCTGGTGCTTGGTTATTGGCTGGGGTAAACCCAGTAACACACATGTTGTTCTTGTCACAGAGCAAATCCAATTTAATAAGAGAATGTAAAGGGTAGTTGAGTATTATGGGAGATGCTGAAGCCAGGCCAGCAGAGCAGGATAACACCTATGGCACAGGGGCAGCTGAGGAGTGACTCTGGTTCTCTTCAGTTATCCCTACACTTGAAAAATTATTCAGTTATTCCCTCTACTTGAAAAGTTGTACGTTTTTGTTTTAATCCTAGCAGGTCTTCTTAGCTGTGTGAGTTAAAGACCATTCAGGCTTCATGGAGTTTTATGAAGGTTTTATATAAAAGTGTGTTTTACTATCAGGTTTACTAGCAGGCTCCCTGGGGAACTGATTTCACCCTGATATCTACCCACCCACAGAGACAGGTATACATTTCTTACAGACATACTTACTGTAAACATGCTGTCAATTTCTAGATTGCTTTTTCTTTTTTTTTTTAAATTACACCTGCTCTTGTTCAGAGCTGCGTCTGTGTAGCTCTCAACAGCAGCCTATTCATCCTCTCTTTCTCCTTTGTTTCATGAGAAGAAAAGGGCATTAAAAGAAAATGGGAGGAAAAGTAAATCAAATGCCAATCAATGGCTCTTATCAAGAGCCCCAGGAGAAGAAAGGGTTGCATCTACCCATGATTGTCCAAAAGGAGTGCTGAATTTTTCTTTCTGGATGTACAAAAGGCAGAAGATTGCAGGGGTGGGCATTTCCATTTGTGAATTACAAAAATGTGTTTAAATTGCAACTAGTACAAGCTTTGTGCTATTTTAGTAGTTTATTTCTAAAGAAAGAAGGCCTTGGGTTTAAGGTACAAAATTGAAAATCGGAGGGTACAGAACTTCTGGCCCAGGAACAGCATTTCATCCTGGGGGAAATAATGTAGGTGTTTTAAATTCTATCTGCAGAACTGCCAGAGTACGTTTATTCTTTTTAGTGGCATAGTGAGACTAATTTTATTAATCCTTTTGAGTGCCCAGAAGGCAGCCATGGTATATGTTCAAAATACTGGTTCTTAAAAGTGTTCTAGATGCCAAAATACATAAGAATAGGGCAGTGAACATGATCCTGGAGGCTGCAGTCTGAAAACCTGGGAGAGCTAATCAGTAATAACAATATTAATTCACGTAAATAGTCCACACTGGCATCTGACTTTTATGAATGCTGTGATTTAATTACGGTTTTTTGGCACATCTGAGGATGTTTCATTGAGCTGGTAAGATTAGATCTGGTTTCCATGAAAGAAATGGGCAATATCTTGACTGTTATAACTATGTTGTGTTATGTCTTAATTAGTTTTTTTTCTATTATGAACATAACAGAGCTTCAGAAAGGTTGACACCTTACATTACAGAAAACATGTTAAAATCACCTTGCACTAGTGTTTTTCAATCTCATGCATATGATGAGATTAAAAACATCATATTTGATAGTTTCAATGAAAATCATGTTCCTCTCTAAGTCACATTAATAAATAAGTTTGGATTAAGAGAGCTGCTGTAAAAAAACATAAGATTGAATGCATTTTGCAAATGGCTGCTGGTCTTAGAAGCTTGTTTATTAAGTTCTTCGTAGTCGTCTATTTCATTACGTACATAATGTCATAAAGTTTAGGATAAGAGTCTTTATCATTGAATTCTAAGCAGTATTTCATTACTGGTTATTCACTCTTCTAAAGTCTCTTTCACTTTCCCTCATATCACAGGAGGAACCAAACACTTCTTTCATGTTTAACAGATAATGAAATTGAAATTCATATAATAATGAAAATTCCATTAAAGGAATAACTGTGTTTATCCCTCCATTTCCTGCCATGCAGGTGGATGCAAGGCTAGGAACAGACAGAGCAGTAAAAATGTCATGTAATTATAACCATGACATATGTTTCATCTTTCCAATTATTTAGTTTAAAACAAACAAAAAAAAAAAACTACTCAAAGCCATAAGATTTAGTCCGATTTGTTTTGGTAGAAAATAAGCTCAGATAATTTTTCACTCATAAGAGAATGGAAGATATAATTCTTGAATGAAGAGCAAGAGTACAGTTTCAGTAGACACTGCCTGTGAAGACAGATTCCTGTTCAAACTCTGTTGCAGCACTAATTTCTTACTCCTAAATATATCCATCAAATTTTTGTAGCTATTAAAGTATGATAGCAACGTTTCAATTGGTTGAAATTAAATTTTAGCAAAGCAATTAACAGAACGGAGATAAAAGAAAACCTTAAATGCCATAATGGAAAGATTACAGGTATGAGGTGATCATGCACCTCATAAAGCACTAACATTTTTTGAGAACAGCAGAAACATAGTAAGTAGTAGGAAAGCCACATGGCAAAGAGTGGTAGAAGATACCTAAATTAGGGATAGCCACCAAGTGGCTGATGAGCCATACCTTGCCTATGTGAAGAAAAGTCAAGGGATTGATGCTTCTCTACCTCGTTGACCAATCAGTATGAAAATGGCATGGCTTAGCAGTTCCCTAATGCCAACTTGTCCTGGTGGACTCATGGAAGCAAGGTTAGTTTTCTGATGCACAGGTTATACTGAAAAGTAGATGGCTTTCTGCTGCTAAATTCTCATCTGTCCAGACTCTGTTTATAGGGGCTGGAAGAGGCAGGTCAGGGTGGGAGCCCCCAGCCAAGGCCTAGATTTGGAGAAGGGAGCTGGTATGAGAATGCTAGATGAATTGGAGGACAGCATCCCTCGTGGTGGTGGAGGCAGTTTTACTCTGGTCATTTCTGTGGAAAAGGCCGTGGCTATGTTAGAGGATCATTCCAGATGTGATCTGTGCTAGCATGAAAATTTACTCATGGGCAGAGGACTGAGCAGAGTGTCTGTGATCTCATTGAACTGCAAGTACTCCCACTGGTGGGTCTTGTAGTTGCCACTACTTTATCCATTATTTGAAGTATGCCACCTACTTTCTAGTTTGGGAAATGATAGGTTGTCCAAAATCCACCTGAACAGAAGTTGCCAACCCTGTTTGCAGCAATGAAGGTTAAAGGACCTTGATATTTGAAGGATTTTTGAAGTGGGGGTTTCAGCTTTTCCTGGATAAGTCAACTGCATACTGCAACTGTCTTCTCCATTCTATGTGGTGATGGAAAGGGAAGAAAAATTCTGTCTTTGCATTACAGTCACATCAGCCATTTTCTATTAAGTATTTCCACCAAAGCGTGATGCCAAATAATTTCAGCTGTTTGTCCAATTCCACTCAAATTGCTTGGAATATTTTTTCTGTACTAAGGAGGTAAAGATCTTACTTAAACTATCTTATGTATTCAGAAAGCCTAATGAATTCAGTGTCCCTTTCCATGAGCTTTTACAGTAAGCTTCTGCAGAAACATTTTTCTCTTGCTCTTGTGAAAGCATTGTATTTGATTTGTGAAATTTCGCCTGTGCAAAAAGGAATGCATCAGCAATGTCTAAGAAAAAAATAGTTCTGCCTGATCAAATGAAAATCACTAAATTTTTTTTTTTCTAACCTGAAAATGTACTTTTCCATCATTGGAGTTTTCATGGGGGAGGAAGGAGCAGAGAGACAGGAGATTAATTGGATATTTAGAGTTAACTGTGCAGTTCAGTGTGAAAATAAATCAGGACAATATAGCTGTGGCTGAAGTTTCAAGGTTGTCAGAAGTAAACAAAATAGTTGTTTTTCTCATTGTATGGTTCTTCCTTCTCCCTCATCTGTCCCCATTTCTAAGTGTCTGTAAAGCAAAAAAGGCTAAGCATAAATGGTGTGATTTCAGGAGAGACATCCTTACTTAAATGTAGCCCTTTCAGATGTAATTATGTTGTTACTCAAAACTGGCTGGTTTTAGCTGAAGTTCTCAGGAGTGCCTAGTGATGTAAGCTCCCTAGGCTTTATGCTTAGCATAAGACATTAAAAGGAATGGTGTTTTGCGCTCGAACACCCAGTAGATTCTTCCAGGAAAGTCTATTTAGAGTTGCTGTTAACAAAAATCAAAGATTCTTTGGGGACTACTGGTAAACATCTGTACAAGAAAGAAGGCTGCTCTTCAGAGCAGTTAATGCCTGGTCTGCCATGAAGCTGAGTACAGAAGTTTTAATGTTTGGAAATTACAAATACAGCACCCATCTCTGGTGTTTAAGATTAAACTACTAAGAGTTTATGTTTTAGGTAGCTTATGACTTTAGTTTGAGGGCTGGTCTGCAAATGCATTCTCAAAGGCTTCCAAAATATTTCTAATAGTTACTATAAACTCTATTACTGATTCATTTGAATATACAGAAGTGCTTAATATCAGTTAAAAGCATTCGCTGAGTGATGTCATTGATGATGAGTAAAATAGAGGAAAGCTTACTCCAGTCATGGTAGGTATTTATGTAAGCGTCGTCTTTCTTCTAAAAAGTAGCTGCATCATTTACACAGCATGTGGAGAAATAAGGTTGTCTGAAAATAGAATTTGCAAATTGTACGCAGTTTGTAAAATGCACACCCAAGCATACATCCAAAGTGGTATACAAGGCACCTACTAATTTTAGTACATTAAATATATTTCTAAAGAAGTAAAGTCATAAAACTCTCCCTTCTGTTTGGAAAACTTGTTCAAGTCCATATTTACTGTAGTACATATATTTTTCCTGTTGTTTAAAGCCACCACAATCTCTAAATTGCTCTCAACTTTTTATTTAATAGATTTATCAACTGAATTATAAGATGGTGCAAGAAATGTTCGTCTATCTTTGATGCCTCTGTCAATATATTGATTTTACAGTGGTTTTCCCAAAAGTATCTTTCAGTTTTCTTGAAAAGTTATTCTGTACCTCTGGTGTCTCGCTTAAAACATAGGATTTCTGCATGAGGTCTTTCAAGACACTTTACCATACTGCACTCCTTGAATTAATAAATGTTTCAGCTAGTTACATTTTTCAAAATAACTTCCTTGAAAGGAGGTGTAATAGCATATGTATTTCTTTGCATGTGTGCTCAGGTTCATTAATGCACATCTCTGGCATTTTCAGTGCTGGAGAAATTAAGTCCAAGAATCATTAAAAGTGTGCTTTTCAAAAAGAAAGCAGCCTTAATGAACAGGAATGTTTTCTTAAGCAATGGTCCCAGCTGTTGGAACTCAATACATAAAAGCAGAATTCACCAGCACTCAAACAATTCAACTAAAAATGTTTTGCATATTCATAATACAACAATATTCTATTTTCAGGTGCTGTTGTGATACCAGTTCTTTCCTTTAAAAAAAAAAAACCCAGGATTTATCTAGCATTCCTTTATTATGTGGTCATGTCAAATTCAGTATGAAATGTGATAATCTGCTACTTTTACTGCCAATGTCTTTACATGGGAGTGCTGTTGTACAAACAGCTTAAAAATACCGGAGCAGAAGTGGTGTCGTGCCCTCAGATGTGGAGGGAAATCATTCCAACAAACTTGATGTTGGGGATGAATAGCCATCACATGGCAACGAGGCAGTTTGGATATTGTGCATCTGCCAAGTGAGTGCTCAGTAATGAATCTCTGCTGAAAGAAAGCACGGACCTGTGATCCCACGAGGAATGTTTGATGAATCTCAAGACCATCCAATCTGTACTTGAGAGATAAATCTCTTTAACCTTTCTGATAGGGATACAGCTGCAACCTGATATTTCAAAAAAAGATACATGTTGCTTTTTTGTTTGGTGAAAAGTTACACATTTAATGGATCGCTGGGTTATCCATTTATCAAATAATGTTATATATGTGTTTCACACCTTGAGAATATAGTTGTACAGATGGAAGTCTGTTGAATTATTACTCATTTTGAAAGATTTCCAAAACCAAAAATTATATTCAGAAAGTGCTTGGAATAACAGTCTAAATGAATACAATTTCTTTTCATTAGTTACCTGATGAGAACCAGATAACTTTGGCTAAGTAAATACTCTGGTTTTTACTAAGCCTCTTTGAAAAGAGATGAATTCCTGTTGTATTTGTTCACATAGGGCATACTGGCATCTCCTTGGTTTGATCCTATGTTTATTACAGCTTTATGAGCTAAGGTTACATAGCATGAACACTTTTTGGGAAGTTGAAATTGCATATTGAAATTATATATTTTAATCTAATTTTAATTTAAAATGTTTTATTGAGCAGCTGAATTAGAAAGTGTTTTTTACATGTACTTGAGCTGCGGCTCAAGTAATGAAAGATCCAAGTTTTATGCCTGATCATAAACTTGTAAATTTTAGAAATTATTTGACATTTTTTATGTCTGACTGTGGCAGGATGTAACCCAGAGCATCCCTCACTTTGAAATGGTGCTGTACTTCATCTGATCTGTGTAATATTCTCCCTCAGAAGTTTACAGGAAGCCACTCCACCTTCTTCAGTATGACTCAGTCCATACATCCTTCTGACCTTCTCTCAAGGGGTACCTTCCCAACTCAGTGGGCTTTATGAGGTAAAAGCCCCATCTTGGCTTTCAGATCCATGCGGAAACAATCAAACTTCCTTGTCCTGTCTTTCTGGACCCAAATTCCATATCGTTGTTAATCTCTTATCCTTTTAGGTACAGTAAAACTCACCACATTTTTAGTGTGAGTCTCTGACACTTGCTGTATTTTTGAAGCCTGAATTCATGTTGGATTTCTTTCTGGGCAGAGTAATAATAGCCTTTTTTAGCCAGTTCTCTCATGAAAGAGGAAGTTACTCCTTGGATTACTGTCTTCTTCCACCCCATTCTTAGTTGCTGTACATTTTTATGACTGTGCACCCTTTCATTGCCCTCCCTGTAGGCTGTGCTCTGGACTGCAGTATTCCCTTTACTGGCTCTCCTGTCCCTGCAACAAGGTCTTGCTGAGCTTTCTAGTCATGATTCTCAGCTCTGATTATGCAATTTCAGTTCAGCAGCCTAAGTGGGACCTCTTTTAGCCCATAAATGCAATGAGATTAGTCTTACCATCTTCCCCAACAGCCTGCATGAAAGAAACTCCACAAACCACACAAGGAACGCGTTGCATGTTGTTCCAGGTGGGAGGGTTTTGTTCTCTGTATATAAATTAACCAATTTTACAAAGTGCTCTTGTCCTCTTTCACTTATCCTTTAGTAAATTACTGATGTAAGTTACTGATAGTTCCATTTAGAAGACCTCTGTAATGAACAAAATTTTAGTTAATTTTTTGTATTATGCTTACAAAAATGTCAAAACTGTTGTTGAACAGTAAGGCAATTACTGTCCTGGCTTCAGCAGTGGAAAGCTTAAAAGGGAAATAAAACGAGGTATAGTTTCTTTTTTGGTTCTTAAGCTGTAGATCTTGCTATTATCCTCTGATTAGTTAGGTGGCTCTTCAGTCAATCTGTGTTAAAAATAAGCCAGGTCTTTTCTTGTAATAGTTTTCCCTGCATAAAAGCAAAGGGGGAGAGTAATCAATATGTTAACTCATTTTCTATCACAAAGATTATTGTAGTGACATAAAGCACAGAGCCAATGTTTCTGTCAGGGCAAAAACAATACCATCTAGTATTTAATTTTGATTATTATATGAAGCTTAGAGTAAATTTGTATGATTTTCTGGAAATTCTGTCTAGTGATGTACACATTCCTCCATTAAATCATGTTCATTATGATTACCATTCTGTTGATACTGAAATGGGTGCTATATAAAGTCATGTATAAAGTCATAAAACATTTATGAAATCTTAGCTAGTGAAGCTGGTATGAGTTGGTGATCCATCCTTTCTGTCTGAGGAGAATGAGCCCAATGTGTGGCTATTTTAAGACACAGGTTGAATTGAAGAGGTAGAGATCAAGTGCTCTGCCAGTTAGATGCATGCTGGCTTTTATCTCAATCCAGACTGAAAATTGTACCAAAATAATACATAGTTATCCTAGCATTGCCCAGGGAACAGAAAAAAGCAAAACGTTGGAAAATATGAGGCATATTTGCCCTTGTGTCAAGTCCCACACTTCTCACCCAGCATCCAGAGGAATGGTCTCCTGTCCTCTTCATGCAATGACATTTGCTCTGGCCTTTTATATACTCTCTCTGTAATTCTCAGCTTTCCCTGATGGGAAATGATCCTTAGCTTATGTTCCTGCCAAGGTGCACTGGCTACTAAAGGTCCGGTTGATCTTTGTGGGGTGTTTTTTGTAACTCTTTAAAATGTTGTCTCTTATGATCTGTAACATCAAACTCTTCTCTCTATCCTTTACTCCCTTTTCATTGATTTGAGTTCTTTTTCTGCTGGAGCAGCAATTTTTCAATGGGGCTGCCTCTAAAAATTATTGAATACATAGAATTTTTCAACTGTAGGCATTTTTTCATGTAACCCTGACTTCCTTCCTTAAGCCATTATTTCTTCTAGATGATTTCTGCAGGATTGCATGCCTTTTCAAGGCAAGAAGGAAAGATGAATACTGCACCAAGTCTTTCAGAAAATTACTTTCTTAGACATCAGAAGTTCAGACATTTCATAAAACATTCATTTTACATCCTTGTACAAGAAAATTAGATTCTGCGTATACATAATATGACACTATTTACATCACTGAATCTGTTCTGTTGTTGATTATTATAAATTGTAGCAGAAAAAAAAACATTTCAGGTTTTCTGTGGCATTTATTCTCTTTATCTTTCATTTTAATACTATTTTATTATCAAAACCTGGAAACTTTTCTTCCGTTATTTTTGCTAACTTCACCCAGCTTAATTTTTCTTTCAGGGTTTTCCTTATTTGTTCTTTTATATAATCTTCTTTTTTCTGTATCTTATTCAATTAATTCTTTTATTACATTGCTCATTTACCCTTCTTTCACAGCTCCTTCCCTCACAGATTGGAGGGTTTGTTTTTGCCACCACATACGCAAGCCTGGGCAATTAATTAGGCTTTCTGGTGAGTTGGGTCTTTTAAGCAGGAGAGAAAGCATCACTTTGAAAATAAGATTAATCCTTTCCCATCCTGGTTTCAACCAGCAGGTTTTCTGAATAAGAAACTGTGTGGACTGGGACTGAGCTTTATGTGTAGGTAGCCTTTAGGAGCTGTTTGTGGAGCTGGTTACGGGTATAAGAATAAATTAAAAGGGCTGATGAAAAATTTGTAATCTACATCAAATAAGGAACTGCAGAGGTGCAGGTTTTTTTGAAGAATTGCAATATTTGGTTACAGCCCTGGACAGGTTTCGACACCTCATGCCAGCATTCAAATGCAACAATTTCTGTTGTGCATAACAGGCTGCTCTCCTTAGAAATTAGCTAGTTTATACACATTTTCCTGTTCAGTTGTCATATATGTGTATTGAATTTTAGCACTGAGACAGGTGATTCAACCAGCAAACTTCTTGTGCAGCAAATGATGAGCAAATAGCTCTTTTTCTAATAGATTAGAATTTTACTTACTTTTGGTGACTAGTTTAATGCCTTTTGAGGTCATTCATAGTTAATGCATATAGACTACTTTGCTTTTAATGGACTAGTTTACAAAGGCTACTAACATTCCTAAAGATTATACGATAGCTGGTTAGTATCTGTGCAAAAGGATTTTCTTTGTTGTGAGGTTTAGTAGAGTGTTGAAAGTAGGGTTAAACAGTAAATAATTCATCTGATATTTTATGAAGAGTGAAAAAAATTCATCATTTTGTCAACAGGTTTGACTACATACCAAGAACATTAAAAGTTTTAGGGATGAGAGTAAAAAAATTATTACACAGTGCTCCTGGTGAGAGCAAAATGGGGGTTGCCCGGATTGATCTTCATGATACCATAAACCATTGTGCTTCTCCCATAAGCTGTTTCTTTCCACTGAATCAAAAAAATCTATGCCTCTGTTTTAATGAAAAAATTCTCCTTTGGGGTTTTCGTTCTGTTTGACACCTCTGTGAAATCAGTCTGGGTTTTTTCAGTTGTCTGAAAACTATACTCATCTCACTGCGGGATATAAAAAGTTGCTGTTCACTCCTGTAGGTGTATAACATAGGATTTATAATTTTCATAGCTCCATTAATTTTCCTAACACCTAGTTGTAAGTGTTAAGCCTACTCTTACGGGTTGGGAAAATACGTAGGGCAAATCATCATCTGTCTCCATACAACTGTACAGATATATAGAGGATGAGAATCTGATTACATGAATATTGTGGCAGAAGCCTCTTGGTGAAGAGGCAGAGGGTGAATTTTGTGCAAAAGTAATGGTTTTGTTAGTGATAATGCTTGCAGCAGCGTTCACTTGGGCATGATCTGCTTCAGTGTGCACAGAAAGGCTGTACTGCAGCTTGAGTGGTGTTACGTCTGGATCCTACGTTTGTATCTGTTAAATATACAGGCAAACTTGTTTAACCTTGAAAATTCTCAAGTTTTCAAGAACAACAAAAAAAACATTAAGTTCATGACCTTTCCTTGGTTCTGTTTTGCCTAAGCCTGTTAAAATGACTGTAAGTGTTCTAATGTTTTGCAGTTTGCTTCAAGGTGTGAGCATGCCCCACACTGGATGTGGCTGGCTTCTTTGTTTTAGGTCACAGGTGTGGTGTTAAGGTTTTCATAGCTTTTTACTTGAGTTTTTGTTTTATCTATGGCAGACAGAAGAAACAAAGCTGTGTCTCAGTAGCATAAAGGAGATTTCTTTGGAGACTCTTTTTAATGGGATGGAAACTTCCTGTAAAAATGAGTCATTCAATCAATAAGGAAAGTAAATTCTATTATTTGCTTCAGAGATTTAACCTATAAGACAGAGAGGGCTTAACACCATCTTTAAAGATCAAGACCTCACAGGGACAGACGTTTAATCATATATAGTAGATATGGAAGTCGTCTCTCTCTCTAGTTTATAGCCTTAATTAAACTACTCATCCACTGTGTGAAAGGTGCTGAA
Organism: Eopsaltria australis; assembly: GCA_034509425.1. Classification (NCBI taxonomy): domain Eukaryota; kingdom Metazoa; phylum Chordata; class Aves; order Passeriformes; family Petroicidae; genus Eopsaltria; species Eopsaltria australis. Next base: position 1,543,543 of record JAVTVJ010000146.1, on the reverse strand, counting down.
GGACAGTCTCCAGGACTCAGATAATTTTCCAAGTCACTCTGTTACTGTTGTCACAGGATTTTCACACATCTAAATTCTGGGGTGGGGATGAAGGCAGTCAGATGAAACCATGTGTATTGTTACCGCAGCAAATTTCACACTTTAATGATTTTTTTCTATTAATTTTAGCAAAAACTTTTGCTCTTTTTCTGCAAAATCAGCCATTTTATATTTCCAGGGATAGCATTTGACTTTTCTAGGACAAAGTTACTACAAATGGTGTATAAATATAGCAGCAGCTGAGGAGTAAAAGTTGGGTCTAAATTCCGCTTGTTTTTCCGTCAGACTGGGAATCTTTGAATGGCTTTGTTCAAAGCATTGACAAAGGCAGATAGTCTCTCACTGAGACCTTACTGTGTCCACCAGCTAGAGTGAGGGTCATCACCTTCTTTCATTCACATTTTCATTTCGATTCCAGTCAAGAAATGAAACTGAGGAGAAAATAACCCTTTCTTCTCCTTCTGCCTTTCTGACATAAGCTAATTGTTCTCTGTAATTTGAATTGAGCAAGAAAACAAAGAACTTCGAAACATGAAAACACACAATTAGCTAAATTAGAGGGAGTGTACTCAATGCTAACATTTATTAAACATATATGTGCTAAGAAAATCAGGGTCCAGGTTAATAGGCAGAATCTGCTTTTTATTTTAAGCACATAAACATGATCTTTAATATTCTAGCCTTGTTTTGCTGATAGTTTTTAATTAGTTCCCTTAATTTTGTCTCTACCTCATTATTTCTATCTATGGATGGGGCTGATGCTTGGGTTCAAGCTTTTTTAAAAATGTATCTAGGAAGAGTATGAACTCTAGGACAGTAAGTACTTTCGAAAAAATGAATAAAAGTGAAGGACTGAGATCTTGTACATTTCTGAAGTGGAAGTCCTAAAGACTGAGTTGTAATATAGATTGATACACACTGGTGATGTTACTTGGATAAATCATTTGTCATGAACAGGTTATACTGATGAAAAAATTTAGATCTTATTCTCTTCACATGCAATCTGATTATTTTCCTACTATGTTCGTAATTGTGTACAGCACAGTAATTTGCAAAACATCTAAACAACAGGTTTGTCATAAGAATTTTTATGTATTAGATGTACAAATGGTTTGGTTGTGTAGCCTCACAAAAATAAAATGTGTACAATTGTCAGATGGCTGTGCCAAAGTCAACTCAAATCCTCCCACCTGGATGTGAAAGGGGGTGGTATGATGCAGCGGGGTTGTTTTTTTTCTATTTTTACTGTTTCACATCTCAAACTGCAGCAAATGTTTCTCTTTGCTTTGGACTGTTAAAATAAAAAATGTTTCCCATTTGATGTGTTGGACTAGATACTCATATTGTAGTTGCTAAGGGTACTGTTGACCCTCAAAAAGGTTATGAACAAGAGGGAGAGGCTTACAAATTATAACTTGTTGTGAAATCAGTATTAATCAATCTTAAAATAAGACATGCAAAAATCCCTCCATCTATTTCAATGATTGAAATTAGACCCAGGAATCCTATGGTAAATATTTTCAGTTTTAGGTTCACCCTACCCACTCTCAAGTGTCTGGAAAACTTCTAGGAGTATAAAGTCCTGGGCTTAAAAACAACATGGCTGTCCTAGGTTAGGCCAGAGGAGTCAAAATCTAGGAAGTGATCTGTGCTGTAGGAATGCAGGGAGGGATACAACTTTCTTCCTGCGAGAGAGAGAGCCAATAATCAGGTAGTTTTAAGAATTGATAGGTAGGTAAACCAATTAAAAAGTTGGTCCGCCTTCAAGGAAAAAACCATATATAAGCAGAGACTCTCTGACGCACTTCCTCTTTGGACCTGCTGCTGCTGTGTGGAGAGGAGCAGCTCCTGCTTCTCTCACTGGTAAGGCCCCCCCCTACCTCCTTCCGAAGGAGGGATGGGGGGGGGAAGGGAGGTTTTACGGCAGCCGTGCCGCTGCAGCCGGGCAGGCATGGGGGAGGAACGGCTGGAATCTTCAGCAGATACAGCTCAGACGGTGTGCCAGCTACACGAGAGGGAGAGCCAGGCCCCTGCTCCGGGCCAGGCAAGGACCAGGCCGGACTCCATCCAGCTCGGGCCAGGCCCTGCCCTGTCACCCCGGGCCCAGATGGCCCCAGCAGGCCAAGCCAGCTTGGCAGAGCCAAGCAGAGACTCTGAGAGCGTCTGGCATCCAGCTCGGACCTGTTCAAACAGCCCGGCAAAGAGCACGTGATCTTTACTCTGCCGGAGAGAGAGAGAGACAGAGATTAACTCTCTCCATGCCTGGACTAAACTCACAGACATCCATCCTTCCTCGCAGAGAGAGGAACGAGTGAGGACATCTACATAGTGCAGCGCAGAGACTTTACAGTCAATGAGGAAAGCAGAACTGATACCTAGAGGGAGGTGCATGAGAAGTTGCTTCAAAAATGAAGCTGAAAACTCTTTTGGAGAACCATGGTTGGGGACTGAGCTAATAAATTCTCTGTAATATATGAAGATATAGTCCAAAGGGGGATGTGAGGTTCTTATTGCAGCCAATGAACTGAAATACCTAAGTACAGACAAGTAAGTGTTGAAAAAGTACAGCCTGATGAGAAACTAGAACCAAGAGAGAGGAGAGGCTGTGACCAGAGCCCTGGTCCCGGGGAGAATGCTAGAGAACCTGAGTTGTCAGGAGAACCTGTGTTGCTAAGCACAGAAGAAGGGATTTTCTTTGTTGCTGCAATTGAACTAAGCATCCTTAAAACAGGTACCCTGTGGACTGTTCATAACCCACCATAGTGGCTGTGGGAAGGCTACTGGTGTGGGAGAGATCCACCATTAAGCTGGACTTTATTCCGGGCGGCGGTTAATGGTGAGGCAGAAGACCCATAAAAACTGTATTTTTCTTACAGAAGATCCATGGTGTAAGCAAAAGAAACTTCTCTTCCTAAATGAACTGGAACAAGAGCTGTTTCTGAGGTGGTAAACTGACTAGAAGTCAAAGTGTTGTCTTTTGTATGTTGTCAGGGAGAATGAAATGGAGAGGTGGGGAAGGAAGGGTGGTCTGGGGAGTTTGTTCTGGTTTTTTTCTTGAGTTTTTGTTTTCCTTTTTTCCCTTTGTCTTAGATATATTAATAAAACTTCTTTGTACTTTATAAAGTTTGAGCCTGCTTTGCCTACTTCTAATCCTTATCTCACAACAAGCAATCAAGTAAATTTAGGTAAGTGTGCTGGCATTTAGCCACAAACCTGAATAGGCGAACTAAAACCACGACAATGGCTTAGAACTATTAAGTCCTTAACTATGCCTGATGCAGGTGTAAAACAGGATAAAGAGGATTAAGGGGTCTGAGAGCTGTAACAAGCGAAAGAGAATTGAGTTATGGTCATGGCAAGAAATGGACAATAAAAACCTAAGTTTTATTCTGAGATTTTTTCTTTGTCCTTTTGTTCAGCTTCCTCTTCTCTAAGCTCACAACAATCACCTCTGTCAGAAGGCTTTTGTAAGGCTTATTTCATTAGTTCTGTGAGCCACAGTGCAATAGCAGCAACAGACTTTAGGATGACAGCGTACAGAAATGTAAAGAATTCATACCAAAAGTCTGTGCTGGCTTTGTTTATTTGTTTTTGTTAGCCTTCCATATGTGTCACTTACATGCAACATATTTTTGACAGGAATTTGAAAATATCTGAGAGTCAGATGTTACTGCCCTGTCAGTCGCAATAGTATCATACTCAACTAATAGCTGGTGGACTCACTTCCTGAGGGGAATGTTGTGATGCATGAGGTGCTAGGGACACCAATTTTCATAGAAGAAGCAAAATAACAATGGACAGTTGCTCTGTTGTGAAGTCAGGAAGATACCCTGCTCTTTTTCACTGGAAAATTCAAGAGTAACTGGTGTTTTGCTTGTGAAAATTTGAGAAGAAAAACTTGCTTTGAGGTGGTGGGTGTTTGGAATGGCTCAACAACACAAGACATGGAAATATATTGGTATGTTTGAGAGCTGCGATACACTTTTATTGTACCTTCTTTAATTACCTTGCATGGTGGAGGTTTGCTGGGAGACAACCTTCCAATGTGCCACTCTTAAACCACCCAAAATTCTCTTTAAATGGGAAGAAGTCCTATCACTAAATATATGCTCAGCCATAATTTTCCATGCGTCATTATGCTATGCTATTGAAAAATTTGATCATCTACAATCTTATAAATTATTAATTTATACTATAGTCTTATTACTTGCTCTGCTCATGAGTAGAACAGGGGTACTTATAGGTATTTCCTTAACATTTGTGTTAAAACAAATGCCAAACTCTTGATTAGTTACAGAACTTGATAATTCTAAGCAATTTATTCAAAATACAATTAATCAGGAAGGTAGGGCTTAGGAATGTTTACTGTTGCTTGGCGTGAAAGGGAGTGTAATTAAAATGATAAGGTAGTCATGATTGGAATAAATTATTGAGGTTGCAGAGATTGCATCTTAAACCATTCGATTAATGTTGAGAGACCTTGATTGTGAATATATTCTAGGCCTTAAAACATTAAAAAAGAGGATCCTAGAACATGATCCTTTCTTCAGTGGGGCTTTTGCAGACTGAACAAAACTTTTATGCTAATTTTCTATTTCTCTCCTTCCAAATTTTCTCCAGTTTTATCTGCATATTTTTATCTGGTTTTCTCTGCAAATATTTTTACCTGATGTTTACCTGCAACTTAAAATTATCAAAAAATGTGTGGAAATGTGTTTGCTTATCTGAGGCGTGACTGGGAAAAGAGGCTCACGTACTCCTGAAGAAAATCCAGTTACCAATTAAGATTTTCATTAAAATATTTGAGTCATAGTTAATTTGCATTAGGATTTATTATCTGAGCAAACCTGACCTATTAAACCTTCTAAATCTATTACTGTCAGTTAATGTCATGATTACCGGAAGAGCACATGGTGTGCCATGGTAACACAGCTGTTCCACCAAATTTTTAACTTGAAATCACCATTGTGCAGTTTATCACTGAATTATTAGACACAGTAAATTATTTTATGCTCACCACTCTCATGTCCATCTTTTTAATATTTTCCTTGTCATTATAAGTGCCTTTAGCCTTACAGGGTAATGAAAGGTTCTCGTATCAAGTCTGATTACTATCCTAATGTTTTCCAGGCATGCTTGGTGATGAGCTTGGCATATGAAACAATTTCCTACAGTAATAAAGCTAATTAAAGTGGGCAGTCATCCCCACATCACTCTTTAATGAATTTTAATGGTCTCATTAATCTATCCGGTCTTGCTCACCACATCTATTGACTAAGCTTCTCCAACAGCATAGGATAGAGCACATGCCCAGGAAAAAAATGGACACTGAAATGCATCTAATTTCCCATTTTTGACAAAAAACCAGGAGAAAGCAGAGGTATGCTCTATGTGGAATATGCTTTCTAATAATCAAAATTGGAAAGGATAAACATCTAAGTCCATCTAATGGTGGTGAAGGAAGAATCATGTACGAACTTAACAAGGTTTAGAATTGCACTGCAAGTGACAGAATAATTAATGCTTCTGTGGCACACACATATCATGTAAAATATGACTTACAAAAAATCTTTTAGTAACTCGCTCTCTGGGGAAACTGCCTAAAGAAAATAACATCAAGTTTAATTTTGGCTGAGTTTCTTGGCATTTTTCTTTATTTGCTCAAAATGAGCAGAGAAGAGCTTGCAAGGTTATTTCTTAACAAATTTCATAATGACAAATATTGGAGAATTAAGCGGTGAAGATTTATGAGTGGAAAGAGATGAGTCATGCAAATACATATCTAGAAAAACCACCTATTTTTCTTAGATTCTAACCCCACAACATTCCCTATCTGTAACAGATGAAGTCTAGGAATACCAAATCACAGCTAACTGATGGAATTACCTGGTGCTTACTAGCTAGTATTAGAAGACTACAGTGGATTCAGGGGAGATCTGAGCTTAGTGGCCTATGCTGTATTTGAGCCACAAGAAACTTCTGTATTGATCTCCTCACAGGGCAGCCAGGATTGAATTTGGACTTGTCTCCTTCTGTTTAGACAAATGAGGTTTTGTTAAGGACATTTTTCTTTGAATATGAAGAAATACATTTACTGATATGGCAGTGATGAAATTTCTACAAAAATGCTGCAGTTGGCAGATATTTTTACTTTACTTTTTTGGCCTGAACGTTTTTTGTCATGCTGCTTGGCAGAAAGAAACTGACATACAAATGAAGAAGTGGATGCATTTCAATTGTAAATGAAATTATATTTGCACAAAATTATAGATTTTATGGGTATTCTTTCATGTGACTCAGTATATAAGTATTACATGATTAATAAGGTTGTTTGCATGTAGAAGTGTTGAAGAGATTTTGCTTTTGCTGATTTGGTATTAGGAAAGAAAAATGGATAGGAATAGAGTATTTTGTCCCTGATTATAATGAGAGTTAATAGGAGAATATTAAGTTGCTAAGCATGTGGTTGCAGGCAAATAAAGCCCCACCCTGATTATGGAAGATATTTGTCAAATTAATTACTGCAATGAGGTCTTCCAGAGAATTTGCAAAGCTGAAAGAAAATTGGTGGCTAAGGAAGCACTCTTGGCAAATTAAGATTATTGTGAAGAAAATGTGTAATTAAAAAAATAGATGTTTTTTTCCACATCAGTAGATGCACCAGCAGCATTAGGGGAACTAATTCAAGGAATGAGTCTTGAAATGCTGGTTGAAGATATCTGAGAATAGTAATGGATCAGCAGAGAATAAGAGATCTCTTGCACCAGCTACTCATTATTAGTATGAAACTGATATGAGAAATTGTTGAGTTGCAAGCTCTTGCCTGTTCTCTATTGCTTTAATCTTTGTAGCTGAATGTCAGATGGATATACACAACAGTGTTTTGTTTGTTGGGATTTTTTAAAAGTTCTTTTAATTTGAGTTTGTTACTGGTTAAATTAGGAGAAACTGTTCTGGAAAATAGATTTGCTTGGACCATGAATGAATGTAATAAAGGGGGAAGAGCAGAACTGACTTCCTGAGATTTTAATCAGACCTCAGAAGTCTGCTGGAAGAGTCATGCATGTGAATAAGGATGGTCTGTTTTGTGTAGTTAACTCAATTTCCAAAAATATTTCAACAAAGCCCTTCATCAAAGGCTTTTTAAAAACAGAAGGATGAGTAGAAAAGTCCTCTCTTTAATGGCAGATGAGGTGCACAGTACAAAAGACATAAGTAGTAATTTACTAAAGGAAGAATTATACTTCTAGAAGGTCCAGAATAATCAGAATTAAAATGGAGATTGAAATGTTGCAGAAAGATTTCATTGTACCAAATGACGTAAAGAAAGGCACTTGAGATTCACTGTCAGCAGACACAATGCAGTGTGCAAGGGGAGGGACAATCCTATCTTTCCAATTGAGGAAAGAGAGCTTTCATGGTCCATAGCTCCTTAAAAAGACCTCCTTTGTACTTGCTAAAATAAAATTAAGAAAAAAAAGGTTCATACAGTTGAGCATTTATTTTAAGTAGAATCCTGATTACTGGTTTAAGTGAATAACAGGGTCCAACTAGGAAGGGTGGAGGATAAGTTTTGATCAGAGATTCAGGATATCCTATGGAAGGTAGGAGATACTTGCTAGCTTCAAACAGAGATTACAGTAGTTATGCAACAAGCACGTGGATTTATAAAACAATGAAAGGAGATGAATAGGAAATACACCTATCTTGTCTTAAGGAAACAGGAACAATAGCATTGTTCCCTACAGAAGGTTGAAAATCAGAAGAAGGTTAGGGGGCTTTGTTTCACTTGTTTTCTCTTCATGAATGTAGAATTTATTTAGGAATATTACCAAAGGAGGCATTGTACTGTGTATGTGAATTCTGGCCATAAAGGGAGAATAAGTGGATTGATTATATTGGGAAAAACACATTCATATCTTTTGTTATGCTCGTGGCTGCTAGTCATGATTTCTGCGGGTTAGATACATCTTGGGCTTCACCTGGTATAATCATTCAGTTCTATGTTCTGCAGTTTATTAATCAAGCTTCATTATTTTAAACTTAATACTTTTTATTATCACTCAGAAAGAGAGAATTTCAGCTGGAGTAAAAAAAATCCAAATTACTTTACTCAGTCTGTATTTCAGAGTCAACGGACATTTGGGGCACTATGAAGAAAACATTGTTAATTTAGCTTTGTATTCATAGATGTCTGAAGTCAAAGTTGTGTAGCCTATAAAATCTCTTTGAGTGTTACCTTCACATTAAAATATTGATTGAATTAAAGTAAATGGATGTAACTACCATAATTTGCCCAGTAAAATATTTATTGACATGTTCCATGTAACTGAACTTAGAATATGTTATTGTATTGCATAGGTCTTTTTTTAGGAGTAATCACCCTTATTTACCATTAGAAGATCAGATGCTGTGCTCCCCAAACTCCATTTGGTTTCCTGATCAAGAAATGAAATAGAGAGTTGTTCCTTTAAAAGTATCATTTGAATACTGGAGCTGTGTGGAAAGAAGATGTACAAAATGATGTCTGTTTCTGATACGATCAGGGTTTAGAAAGCTGATTAAGGATTTTATATATTTGTATTTTTCCTAATGGAAAGATAACTTGGAGTGAGACTCTGCATGTGCTGGGTCAAGGTGGTCATGGGAGATGGCTCTGAGATGTCATGTTATGCTTTAATGGGCATTTCTGAAGCATGGACTTGTTCTCACCCTTGTTCTGGCCTTCTGCAACAGCTGGCAGAGCAGTGTGACATGAGAAGCAGGCCAGTTAAGTGTGACCATTGCCTGCAGTCAGCAGAGATGCTCTTGGGGAGCGTTGTTGGGATTCCAGCCAAGACTAACTGGACTGGCAAAGCACCAAAACAACAGATGAGCCAAAGAAAGAAAATCAATGTGCCTTGCACATGTGAAGAAATGCAACCAGCCAAATAATTTCTCTCTTGATGTGATTGAAAGGAATTGATACAACAGATATAAAGTGATGCCGTAGGTAGAGTCACACTGTGTATGTGAGGTGCCATGGTGTACTTAAAACAGGGATCAGACCTGTGACTTCATTCTGACACCTGAAACAAGTAATGCAGACTTGGTCTCTCTGCTAATGTTAGGGTCGTTAGGACTTCCACTAAAACAAGAGTAACAATGAACAATGCAAGTACTCATGATCTGACAGAAAGCTCATTTCTGAAAACACAGTCTGTAATATCCAGCAGGATACTTGTGTAATCTCAAATAGGTAGATGCTCTTCCTTTTGTAAAACATGTTAACACAAGTAGTGTCTCAGTTTGGAGAAAGATAGTAGTGCTCCTCTGCTAATTTCTTGTAAGATCCACAAAACTGCTTGTTGCTTTTCAGGTGTCAGGGGGTATAAAGTAAACCATAGAAGATATCCACAATACATAGTCTAGACTCCTCTGCTGTTAGCAGAAAAATACTGTAGTGTTAAACCTTGTGTTTTCTCTGAATTTTCTAGACAGTTATTCAGAAATTTGTTAATTTTTCTGGGTGGATCTGCTGCATGACTTAGAGGAAGCTTCAACTGTTGCAGCATACGTGTACCTTTCTGGACCTGATATTCACTTTTAAATTTCTTAGTTTTGTTTGTTCCAGGAGTATTCTCTTAAGATACTATATCCTAAGTAATTGTTGATTTTTACAGTACCCTAAATTGGTAAACAATCCATTTAGCATCTGAAATTCAGCACATTTATCAAAAGAGTTTTATTATATTCTAATTTCATGGGTTTTTTTGCAAGCATATTCTGTTTAGTGTCGGAGGAAAAGCAGTAAATTTATCTTCCAGAATACGTGGTTAGTTCTGTTTATAGCACTTCGATTACAGTAAGCACGATATGCCTATTTGTTCTGAAGTATGAAGAGGTATAAAGTAAGTTTTCAAAATTAAAATGATTATTCTTTTTGGCACTTATGCATAACCTGCTGCAGCTGTCTTCATCCACAGCACAATTTTTCATCTTGTGGCCTGATCTGAGGAGAAACAGATTTGCTACTATGTTTAACATTATCCCAAATGAGCAGAATTAAACTAAAATAGGAAAATACTGACACTGAGACATAGCAATCGCTGTCATAGCTGGCAACTGAAAATAAGTAAAAGGGTGATAATTTGAAGAATATCCTGACTATACATATATGCATTAGTAACAGTGGATCTATAATGAACTTGTAGCTAAATCACGGAATTTTTTTGAGTATCAGAGGATATAAGTGAAGAAAATGATAGTTTTTTTGAACACAGCTGGTTTTACATTTTTATGACATACACCACTGGGTGGTTTTATCCCAGGGGGTGAGGGGCCTATACGACAGTACATTTGGAATTTCGACTACAAACCTTTTTGGTTATCTTCATTTAATAAAAGAAAGTAGTTCTATTTACAGATCATGCTGTGTATAACAGTTCTCTTTAACAATGAGGTGTTAATTGACTTTTTATCAAGCATTTCCAGAGTCTTGGACGAGCCTGTTATGGACATGCTTACTACAATGGAGAGCAGAATTCTTACCCTGTTTTCATAATAAAATAATAAACAGCATTCATAAAAACAGTGATAATAATAATGAGAATGTAATTTGAAGTATATATAATTTATTAAGCTGAGCAAAATGGCCTCAAACCTGCAGTGTATACAGGTAGCTTATGAAAACATGTCTAGACTGTAGATTTAATTATTTGGACTGATAACTTCATAGCATCCATATTCTCATTGGACTGGTAGCCTTGGTAAAATATTGGGAATCAAAGTGGCAAAGGGTATTCGTTTAGAACATAGAAGAAGTGAATGTCACCTAGCAGACATTTAAATCTATGGGCATTTAATTTATTTTGGTTGGCTTCTGAACTCAAGTTTACTGATATGACAGTCTGTTCTTTCTTGTACTCTCTATAAATATTATAAGGCCTGAAAAAAGCAGGAGAAATATTTTGCATATGTGATCATGCCCACCACTATAATTGGGCTTATTTTTCTAAACATTGGAATACATAGGTCAAGCATCTACTTGAATGTGGAGATAGCTAAGAGGCCAACTCTCACAGCCCCAGAGTATTCAAAGTGTATTTTAAAAGCTCTGCTTTATGAGGGAAATGTTTATTTCCAGCTTAGTAATTGCAGTGTAGATTTAGAATGCATTCCATGCATGTTCTCCTAAAAGCAGGCCATCCTATTCATGTTATTTCCTCTTCAATATCTGTTGCTGTGACAATTCATTAGGAGGCAATACTGGGTTTTGGGGCGGTTTGGGTTAGGGCTATTTTTTTGTTGTTGTTTTTTGTACTAGAAATCCCCATCAGACTGTGTCTACTATTTCTTGTTCACCTTAAGAAGCTTTTCTCAACAAATTTTTTGGTCTTTCCATGGCAGCTTTGCGGTGTATTATAGTTTCTCAGCAGATAATGAAGCATTTCAGACCTCCTAAGGAGTAGAGATGAGCCATTCCTGAATTTGCACTATCAGATAGACATTGCTGTTTGCCCACAGACTAATGAATAACACAGCATTCCACCAGTTTTTACAGCCCTCCACACCTTTCAATAACATGCGATTTCTTTCATATCATTCACACAATCACTGAAATATTTTGGTTCTTGCGTGAGAAAATGATTTTCGCAGCCTCTTCTCCTGCCTTAGCTTTCAGTAATTACTTTCTAGAGGGACTATATTCAGTCTTTTGGCAACAGCTTTTTCTGCAACATTTTTTATTTTGTTAGTGCTACATTCAGACAGGTGTATGTGATATTGAAATTGCCCAACCCTTTTTGCAGTCAACTGCTTAACAATATGTTCTCTTTCTTTTATTCACGCTCTTGCATTTGAAGAAAGATTGATGCCTCTGCAGATACTGCGCAGCAAAATGAGATAATAAAATCCTAATTCTACTCTGCATTCAACAAGAAACAGCTGTCTGCTGCTCCAGGAAAGCAGGGTTCTAATCATGTGTAGCGGTGACTTGGGAAGATGGACACCATCACTCCTTCCTCTTTCTTTCCCTTGCTTTATATATGCAGCACAATGCCATATTTTATGGAATATTCCTTGGTTCAGTTGGCTGTCTTGGCCGTGTCCCCTCCCAACTCCTTGTGCCACCCCCCTCTCCTCACTGCAGGGGCATCATGAGAGGCAGAAAAGGCCTTGGCGCTGTGCAAGTGCTGCTCAGCAATAACAAAAACATCTCTGTGTTATCAACACTTCTTCCAGACCAAATCAAACCCATAGCTCCATATGAGCTACTGGCTCTACCTCAGCCAAAATCATCATAGATGATGACGATGATGATAAGAGTCTCAAGTATCCCAGAAATTGCAGCGTGCACTTTTAGGGGCCCGCATGGGAGTTGATAATGCAGGGCACTGATTTACAAGCACCATGTCCCACTGGAAGTGTTAATCAGAGTTTTGCTGAAATGAGGAAATGCAATGGAAAAACATGTGGCCCTACATGTTTGTCTCCAGGCTCTAAGGATAGTTATGGTCTAAATTTTATGAGACAATTGTTGCATGGAATATTGAAGTTAAGTGCCAGGAGAGCTGTTTGAGCAGGAGGGGTCCATTCCTTGTGTGTGTGAGGAAGATCCAGCTGGGTTCACAACTGCTTTTTGCCAGGAGAGATGCACTGTGGGTTTTAAGTCACTGTAAGCTCGGGGATGCAGAATCTTTCTTCAAGCTCTCACTAGTCCAGGGGAGTTCTGCTTTGCCTCTTAGACAAAACCTAGTGCCAAAGCTCATCTCAAAAATCCTTCCTGCTGTGATTGAGACATGCTGTTACAGGCCTCATTGCTGTATTTGCTTGTGTATGCTTTCCAGAGGATATTTTTGTAATAGTCTTGGCTATGGGACCTTGATGTTTTCCTTTTTCCACTGTGTTTTGTACTATTTTATTTTATTTTAAGTTAAAAAGGAGAAATCCAAAAGGTAAAATTGTGCAGTGTTTTCACAGTGTAAAACTGTGCTGGCAAAAAGAACTCAGAATAATGTAACAAAAATTGGAAGTACAGTAGCTGATGCCATATTGTTTTTAAAAACATTCTGTTAAATAAAGACCTCGCTTTGATAAAATAATAGTTACTGATACTTAAAACCATATTTTTACAAGCAGATATTTTTGCTAACAGTAGTGTTAAATATATTCTATCATATTCAGTGCTGCGGGCTGTATTCTGGGATGCGCTAAAATTTTATTTTCAGCTAATGTGCCTAAACATCAATCTAGTAGATAGTAAAATGCTTCTGTAGCATATAATAAAGAAAACTTCTGTGAGTTTTTCCCTAACAGAGATTATGTGAGTTCTGGCTTTTTTTCTAAATTTGGATCTTTGAGAAGATCTGTACATAATAATGAAGTAGTGTGTAAGTGGCCAGAACTGGGGTAACCCTTTCTTTTGCAGTTTTTTAAAATATTTGCAATATTGATGTGTATGTGTCTTGTTTCTTTTTCCAATACTGTTAGACCAGATGATGAGCAATATGATTACTTTAAAAGATAATAATTATAACCTTTTGTGTGAGGAAAATGGAATCACACCCTATTTTTTTTGTCCTGTATTTCTGTGTTTATTTGGATTTACAAACACATTAGTACGGACAGAGTGCAAGTTTATCACAGTAGTTGTACCGTTTAGAACCTCTGAACTCTCCATCAATGTTATTGAAATAATTTCTGCACTCCTACACTTCAATCAGCTGGTAACTAGAGGTCCAGTTTTTTTTATTTTCAAACTAAGTGTTGTAAATATACCACCAGATTTCCAAAGGTTTTCTTGTCATATTGCTTGTGGGTTGTTTTTTTTCGGTTTTTTTTCAGTAATAGTACTCCAAGTTAGTAAACTTCCCAAACTAAATGTTTCTATGCTAGAAGGATGTAAAACCAGAGTTCTTCAGTTACAGTTGTATAACCAGCTAGTTGGCTGGTTAGTTTGCTAGGTTTTTACTTTTCAACAGCTCAGTCTGTTCATTTGAGTTTCTCCTCTTGGATGTTTATCAGAACAACATAAAACTACGTGACTGATATTTCTTCTTCAAATATGATGTTGGGACTTACATGAACTCATGAGATTTCCTGGGGACAGCTTGCAGCCTGCCTCCTGGACCTGGGTTTGGCCATAGTTCTAGCTATTAGAGTCACTTTCATGCAGGTCAAATTGTGTTATAGTGGTTATGTCACTAAGTGGTACCTATATTCTTTCCTTCCCCAGTTAATACCAGAACTGCTGCTGATATGGGACAAAAGATGTATGGGTGGGAAGTGTGCTTTCTTTTTCCTGTGGTTGTCTGTGCTTTCTTTTTCATCTCTCCAAGATCAAGAGCTCTGCGATAATGCTGTAAATTGATATTTCTCTAAATGTTGTTTTGTATGATTAAAATTGCAACATTTCATAGCTGTTTCTCAAATGAGTAGAATGACCTGATAGGATCTTCAGTAAAAAGGCTTAAAAGATTCAGAAAACAATGAAATGGACTTCTGTGCAGAGAGCTATTCAAATTTCTATGCAATGTCTTTGGATACATTAATTTGTTTATGCAGCAACTTAGAAAATGTTACTGAAAATACCACACATGACAAAGGAAAATTGCATTTCATTATTTGAATATAATTATCTCACACTATATGAAACAGTCTTTTCTTGTCATGAGCAAAGTAGAAGCATTAAGCCTATTATAACATCTCTTTTGATGTTTTTCTAGGATGGAATAAAAGATGAATGCTCAGTGCTGAAGCTGCAGCTGAAGGAGAGAGATGAACTCATAGCCCAGCTTCAGGAGGAGCTGGTAAGCAGAAGCAATGGGGGGGGTGTTTTGTGGGTGGTTTTGAGTTCATTTACCTGATAATGTCACTCCAAGACCTGAAATTAAAGAAATACAGTTTCACCCCTGCTACAGAATTACTAGCCTAAGGCTATGTTAGTCATTCAGATAAACACTGATAACACTGATGGTACTTTTCTAGGGGCTTGTCAGCCTCTGAAGTGGCTACTGTCTAGATTCACTGCTTGTAAAAGTTTCTTTGAAGAGATTGTGTTAACAGTTGTCTTGATCAGAGGCAGATAAGCACAGCACTGTATGCATATGCCAGAAATCTTGAAGGACCATGCACATACCTGATAAATAGTCAGTACTTCCCCCATGAGCCACTTTTCACATCTATGAGATTCTTCAATAGAAAAGGAAATAAGTTTTTTCTTCATAATGGATGTATTTGCATAAAATAATAAATATTCTTACACTCGCTGAACCTTTACTTAGCATGTGAGCTAGTAAGCTTGGCTACTACTTCTTGAAAGATTGAGAAAATACTTTCCAGTGACAGAAGTAAAATATGTGATAGCAGCTAAAAAACCTAAACACATGAAAATGCATTTTACTGCTTTGTTAAGGCTGTGCTAACAGGATTTTAAGATTCCTTTTTTGATGGAACATGGTTACACCATGGATGTCTTCAGTATTTTTAAATAAAGGAGAAGGAGTTCCTACCTCCTCTCTTACTGCAGAGAACTTAAACACTCCACAGAGAAATCCTGTGAGGTCACCACATTCAGGAAGACATTCAGCACATACATTTCTTCCCTGAAAGCTGCAGGTGTATGGGCACCTAGGATTTTGTCTAAGCACCCTTTGGGTCAAGGGATTGTTTCTCTAATTAGATCTTAATTAGCTGTTCTACCTCAGGGTTTTTTGATGCCTTTCTGTCTCGTGTCTAGCTCAGAACTTGTACAGAATTAATTCAGGTCTAGCTATTATTGCATATTTTATATACTCACTAAAAGCACCAGTACACTTTTATGCCAAATAACTGAGTTTCTAGTTGCGTGGCAAAAATGTAAACCTGCCCAAGAGTGAAAGATTTCTTTGTTATATTAACATCTGCAAAATAAATACACATCATCAATATTCTTTGTTTCGTATTTGGCTACATTAAGAAATGATGTATTGTGTAATTATTATCTGAAATAAAATGACAGAGTGGGACACAGGGTACATCAAGCTTCTCCGCAGTCCTGGAACATTACTTTTGTATCAGTCTAGTTCAGAACATACGCTATTTAACTGGTGGACAATTTTGTCAGTGTAAAATTACCCTGTATTGATACAGGGAGCTGTGGCTCATTTGCTGTTAGCTGTTGTCAAAGTACATCTGTGTATACGTCAGTTGAAGAAAAAAAGACCCACAGGGAGCTGTCATAATAGACAAAAAGTATAACTTCCTAGGGCCATGAAATAAGGATTTCTGTATGATTGAAAGTATCATGGGTTTAATCCATGATTAATTGACTTCAGTTTTAACACTCTAGGACTTGTAAAAGAGCGCAGGCAGGATTCTTGAGGCCACATTTAGGCATAATTAAGTTTTGAAAGGACACTGATTCACTCCTATGAAACTAAGTAAAGTCAGATTGGGAGGTGAACATGACAGAAACTACTTTGGTTTATGAAACTTAAAAAAAAAAGGAGTGGGTACCCACACCATAGGGAAAAAAGGAGGTGCTTTTTTTTTTCTGAGTTGGTTAAGTACATTCATAGGTGTACTTTTTAAATCTCTGCTGCATCTTCTCCTGCAATACTGCACATCCAGTGCCCTTTTTCTGGAGGTGCCCTGGGTCCTGCCACCACGGCACTTCGTGAAGTTTGTTCCTGATTGGGTGTAGTGCTGCATGCAGGGAAAATAATCTCCCTTTTCAGAGCTGTTAAAAATGAATTAAATTAATTGATTGCTAGGAAATTCTAATAATATCTTTCTTGCTTGCATAAAATTTGGCAAAAATTGATGTGAAACATGCTTTAATGTTCTGCAAATGGTACACTTATGTGTTTGTAAGACTGTAAATATTTGGAAAGTGAATGTTTACAAAAGTTAATAGCAGTCATTTTTGGCTAATGAAACTGCACATGTTTTCACATAGCTGCAATTTATTACAGACACATCACTTAATAGAAAACTAGCATTTTTGTTCTTGTATCTTGGGGCAGCCCATGTTCCATTTGTCACTCTGAATATTGAGATATAAAATTTGTAAATGCAGTTGTCTGCCTGGAAATCGTGGCATCATGATGCTAATTCAGAAATAGCACATAAAAATTGATTGAGTAGGAATCAGTTTTGTGCTTCTTGAGAGGTACATGAAAATCTTTGCTTTCCAGCATTCAAGTTGAATGTAGATGTAAACCCCTTGCTTAGCTGGTTTTACTGCAAAACACCTTAACTAACCTAAAGTGACTTTCAGGTAAATTTTATCTCTCTGGGAGCTTTTGCTTTTTTTCCTTCAGATTTGCTAAACTTTTCTAGTAGTTTTCCCCTCTCTCCTTTGATTTTTTTCTTTGCTGACTTTTAAATACTTTTTTAAAAATGTTTCTACCTTAGTTGAGTGCATTATGAAGGAAATCTTGAGCTGAGCTGAAGAAAATATCACTGGAGTGTGAGCTCATGAAGCTTCAGAGTTTGTTATCTAGCTTTTTAAGGGAGAAAAGGCTAAATACTACAGAAATCAAAGTAGGAGTTTAGATGTTCAGCAACAATACCCAGGTAGAAAGGATAAAATGCAAGGAACCATCACCTACCTCCTAATAAACAAAGAAATATGTAGAATAGTCTCTTGTGGACTTTTTGCTTTTAGGTGATTATTTTATATTGACTCCCTTTGTCACCAGAAATGTGTCTGTCTTTGTAGAAATAAATATAGGTAGGTAGGGAAGTGGAATTAAGTCTTCTATGCTTCCATTATATCCTGAAAAATGCCTGCTTCAGAAGTGTCAGGTACCCAAACCTGCTCTAAAGCTACCTGGAAATGGTAAACCTCAGCAGGAATTGAAAATTTGGGTTCAAACCATCACTTGTCTCAAAAATGTACTCATTTGTGTAAGTGTTATCCAGGAAGTCAAATTAAGCTTATCCTTTCTGCGGGGAATGTGCTCTCCTTTTTTCTTCTTTTTTTCCCTTAAAATAACCAAAATAAATAAACCTCTTAGTTTTCATTGGGCATGAAGATGTTTGAAACCTCAGCTGTCTCATGCTCAGCTCTGCCTGCAACTGCATCTTTACAGATATTTTCCCAAATCGATCTTTTCCCACTGCAGTGTGAGCACTTAGAATGACTTTAAGCAGAAAATATTTTCATGCTATATTGGCAAAAATAAGTGACTGCTGTTTACAGTAACATTTATTCTATTGCTGTCATTGGTTCAGCGACATTCACACTGAAAAATGACTGTTAACAACATTATCCTTTCAACCTTGATTCCCAGTGTGACTTAAGTTGTGTGTTGTGCCACCAAAATGAAAAACGTAGTGAGGCACTTCGAGTGGATTCTGAGTGGAACTGGAGGCAAAGTTAGGTCAGGAAATTAATCCCCCTTATAGCCCAGCTCTTGGGGATATTTTTCTGCCATGGAGGTGGCTCTATATCAAATGTTAGATTTTCTACATTTATGGAATAGCGAGGTACAATGCTAGCAAAGTGGGCTTTACCTCAAGCTGCAGAAGTTACTGCTTTAGGACTAGATACTCTGGAATCAGCTCAAAAGAATACTATATGCTCAATTTTCAAATTTTTTTTTTTCATTTTTGCAAATCATAAAAAAGCTCTACTTCCCTGCCCAAAAATTTTGTTAAATTATTTGAGAGGGCATGGGACTTGTGCTGTAGTTTGTGATGAGGGGATTGGTGGGTGATTGGTTTTGTTGAGGAGGGGTTTTCTGTATTTGTTCATTTAGTTGCTGTATCTCAAATATAGTGTATTCCTGGAGGGCAAGAGTGATGGCAAGCTTAGCTGTTTCGTATTGGTTGATTTCAATAATGGGCAGTTAGCCAATTGCTCCATTTTTGAGGTATGGTGAAGATGAGTGCTTGTTATTCAGCTTTGAAGTGTAACAGAAAACATTAGATGCATTTGAATCCTGCTGAGGAACTGTCTATGAAACACACTTAAGTGTAAAAATAACCTCAAAATGTAGTTATGCCACTACAGATCCCTTGAATTTTACAGTCTTAACATCACAACTTTTTTTTTTTTTTTTTGACAGTCTAAGAATGAGATTTGATAAAAATTTCATGAACACATGGGGAAAATAATTTTTTGAATTGTGTAAAAGAGGAATTTTTGTTAGTCCAGGCTATTTTCAAAATTTTAAAAACTGTTGTCCTTGAAATTTTAAAGAAATTAAACAGTTCCCCTTTGAAAAGGATAATAGTCCTTATTTTTGTAAAAAGAAATCTGGATTAATCTTTAAAATGATAACCCATTTGCTTTACATTCTGCTGGGTTGTAGTATTATTTCATGTTGGCTGTTTTTATGAGAGGGTATTATAGACCCATGGATAATTTACATAAGAACCAGCATTTGTAAGTAGTTTAAAATCCTCTTTCTTCACCATATTTAGGAAAATTTAAGAGTAGAAAAGAAATAGATTAGGTGTACTTAAACATTATTAAAGTGTCAGGCTTCTTCCCCCTTTTTTGCAGGAGAATTAATTGCACATATTCCAGAAAAGGCTTATCTGAGCGGTAATTACTCTCTGAATCCATTCCCCAAGACAGACATGGAGTGTGAAAATGGCAATATCCTATAACCCACAATGGGGATTAGGCTCCAACTCCTTGTCTACACCAGTCCCTTGATGAAAAGCTGCCAGTCAGATAGGATCTTTAATATTCCTTGGCACTTGTAGAGGTGATTCTGCATATGAGTTGAAGTGCCTACTACAAAACATTGTCATGTCATGGTGTTTGGCACAGATAAAAAAATATGGCATGAGCACAGAGTGTATTTCTGGTCTCACTGAGGCTCTGCTCTGGAGTATTTAATAAAAATAACACTGCAAAATGAGCAGACCTGAAATTAAAAAATTTGTCCAAAGTCTCTCTTGAGACACAGTGCCAAGACTTGCCCTCCTTCAATAAAAATGCACCATGAGTGCCTGGCTTTGGCAGGAGTGTCACTTGTAGACAGCTGCCTTCATGAGATGTGCAATGTTTTACTGATGCGCCTTCTAGTATAAGCAGGCAATTCTGATCTGGCCTTAGGCCAAAATCTTGGAAAACTTTACTTTTTGATCTATCTGAAGGACAAAATGTATGTCTCAATGTCACCTTTTTCATTTAATTTTTTTAACCAGTTTTAACTCTAGTGAAGATCTAAAGGTAGCTGACAACAGGTAAATTTCAGGACAAATGGAAAAATGGCATCTTGGGGATGTGCAGGGAAGGAAGACTTTGTGTGTTGCAGTTAAGCTTTGTAGATGTTTTCCTTTGTAGGACGAAAGTTGGCTAAGAAGTATCAAAATTCATTGTTTCTTGGTGTGGTTGTAAGTTTGTTATATTAGATAAATTCTCAAAGTACTCAAGTTTGAGCTGGCATGAAAATGACTGCTGTTAGTATTATGTAATGAAATGCTATTGCATATGGGTGTTTAGAAGAGCACAGAGAAAAGTAATGTTGCTTAAAAACAAATACAGGTGTGCTGGGAAGATTGTTTTGCTTCTGAAGATCAGCAGTTTAATTCCTATGACCTAATACCTTCAGTATGTTACTAAAGGCATGTGTGTGGCACTTTTTTATTGTAAACCTCTGATGTAGATGAGTTTCAGATTGATAAATGCATTATCCTCAGCTGTGCACTACTGTGTTTAATGAATCAACTGGTAGTGTTGTTTCTTCCAATAATTAATTTTCTGATTGGGGAAATATTTTTTTTCTTTTTGGGATGTGGGGATATCTGTCTGTGCAATTTGCTAAGGATCTGATAGAAAAATAATGTTTTATTTGGTTTCTCTTTTCTCCCCTCAATCTTAGTTTAGTGTCTTGTCCAGTTTTCTTTGTCATAGCTGGGCGTTATTCGCAGAAGAGTCTGTGCATGTACACTAGTATAGGAAATATCACAAATGAAGAATCATCTGCATTTTAATACCGAAATACAATTTTTCTTTGCATGCTAGTGAAGTTTTTTAAGGAAGAGTATAATGCAGTTTTCATCCTCATTGAATAATTTTTCATTCACTCTCAATATATTCCAGAACTTAAAGACATCCAGTATTTTTGTCTGTGAATAAGACATTGTTGTTCACACATGAGAATTTTTAGGAAAAAAAATTGGAAAATACTTCAATGTAAGGACTGAGAAACTATTCCTAAGACACCAGAAAGCTGAACTGCAGTATCTGTCCTTTTCTAAATAAGAACAAGAACTAACAAGAAATTAGTTGCATTAAAGTTCCTTGCATCTCACTGCCTATCAGAGCCTGACTTGTAGATCCTCTCTGAGTTTTGTATTTTTTGTTGTTCCATTACTCAATTTAAGTTTGTTATTTGAAATGCACAAAATTTAAGAGATTCAACAAAGAATCCCTTTCAAATTCTGTTTCAAAGACTGAGCACTTTCTCACTGAAGATACCATCTGTACTTCGGCGTCATGAATATTGCATGGTTCAAAGGATGCTCAAACACTTCCTCAGGTGCTCTGCCTTCTTTGAAACACATTCTTTAGTGATTTTAAGTTCTGTTTAGAGCTGGGGCTTGTATGTGGAGTTTTAGTATAACTTCCTTAGAAAAGTTCTGATTCATACCTAGTTTGTCTGCGTGAAGTTTTAGCTCTGAAACTGGGAGTTACCCCTTCCAGGTTTTGGAGAGCAAAAATGCTTTTTTCCATAGCTGTTTCCCATGGTTTGGAGAACTGAATTAAATAGAATAAAGTGCTACTGATCTTCTAGATTTGAGTAGCTAATTATTATAGTGTGTGCCCTCTCTTATCTCTGTTATTACCCTAGGATGGGTGGGATTGATGCTGGGGCTGGAGAGCTGCTGAAGTGGCCATTTATTTCAGAGATGTTAGATAAATGCCTTTTTTCCCTTTTTTTTCTTTTTTTTTAATCAGAATAGCAATCTTACAACAAGAGGTAGGTTTTAGTCACAGTGTCAAGCCTCTTTCTTCCATCCAGGTCTTTATTGCTCCCCTTGGATTCTTTCTTCTGCTACTCTGATTTCCTGCATCTTTCTTGGTCTTTTGAAGTGCTGTTCCTCTCTTTCTATGGAAACCACACATGGTCTGCACATCTTTTAATGCCCTGTACATGTTTTATCAATTCTTTATCCAGAAGCCTATTGATGCCCACTTCTGGATTTTGGGTGGAGACTTTTTTCAAGCTTAGGCATTTGCACAGCTGTAGTATTTTTGGCTCTGTTGAGATTTCATCATTATCCCTGTGATACAGCAAGGGAATGTGTTCTGTAGCAGAGCTTTCAGAAATTACCTGCTGATAACCCTGTGTTTAGGCTGGGTTTTTGGTGAGATTGGCAGTAGGCTGTACAAATGCCAGTAGGCTATTCATTGCCCTGCAGGGAGGAGGCAGATGACTGAAGAGCTGTAATGCATTCATGCCAAGTGGCAGCAAAGACTCCCATGTGGGATATCATTGATGCAAAAGTGTGTTACAAGACTATGTACAAAAAGCCTGAATAGTGTCCTAGCAGAGAGCTAGCTTGCAAATTTCAACTTCCATTGCTAAGCTGTTTCCAAAAATTATTGCTCAAGTAATCCCGTTTCCTATTTTGTCTCCTCTGATAGTTTAACTGAATAAGCATTTTATATTCCTTTGTATCTTGATTAGAAGAAAATAAAATGATAGTATATGCTCATCATCAGAAAATCAAATAAAAAACCAATCTTACTGACTTTTAGCCACATATTACAGTTAAATTACAAGGATAAAATAAGCTACTGGTTAATAGTAAGTCAATTTAATCTCACTCGTAGATTTATTTGGTTTGTCTGTGGTACTCAGTTCTGACTATTTTTTCATTAGATTGCTCTGTGTGGCTAGTAAAATAAAAGCAATGAACTGTTTCTTAATATTCTTTGTTGACTTCAGAATATAGAGTGAAAATATATCTTTTTTGGCTTGATTGGTGAGGGTTTTTTCAGAGCTGTTCTTCATGAATAATTCAGTACGTTTGAAATGTACTTAACGTATTTTAGCGTTTTCTGGTAATAATGGAAGACATTTATCTTACACTTCCCAATTTGACTTACAGATGATATTGTTTTTCTCAAAGGGAGCTCTTGTGATTTGCCAGTAGAGTAATAGAGTTTGCAGGCTATGGTATTTATCAGAATTCACTGATTATTAACACAGGGATTTATAAAACCAGACTTTCTCCTGGTGTGATATTTATGTTTCAGCTTACAAATGAGGGTTTCACTCAGCTAAGCTAGTTGAGAAATAGGATGCTGTATTATTATTGCTTTGCAAAGAACAAAGTGGAACTATTGTGCTGGTAGTATGGTGATGAGAAGGAATAAAAATAAACCATGTAAAACTTGCACCCTTCTGGTGGGGCTGCTGGTGGTGGAGCTCAGGTTAAGAGGCTGGAAAAATAAAAAATGCTGCCATTAAAGGATGATCTAAAGCAGCTGAACAACTTGTTCTGTTTTTTAGCTGAACTGTGTATTTATCATAAAACTTTCAAGAGCAGGGTGATGGGCTCTGAATGGAAGGGTGATAGAGGGAGGAGGGAGGATTTTTGGGTTGTCCTTGAATATATACCTTCTAAGAACATTGCAAAGAGAGACATGATTAGAAAATTGCTGTGCAAATAAATAGAAATTGCTGTGCAAAGGATCCTAATTTACCCAGTGTGAATAAGAAAGCTTTGACCATATTCTGCAGTTTTTTAGCAGTAATCTTGTTGCATCTTCTTCAATTTGTGGAAATAAAATTCAGTTCTTAAGGGATGAAGATGTTTGCTTTCTTTTGTCCCTGCATTTCAGAACCACTGGGGTGATGAGGCTCTAGAGAAAAAGGAGCTGATGAACCTCAAGTAACTTAAGACATCTTCTCTAGTACTATTTTGTCTTTGTCAAATCACAGTTAGTGATGGATGTCTGTCTTGACCTAAAAATTCATGGTCTGTTCTGCTTAGCCAGCAAAATTAAAGAAGTATCCAGGCAGAGAGCTTTTTTCACATATGTTATTCTGCAGAAAACCAGATTTTTGTAATCATGTAAGCAGATTGAGGGGGAGAGAGAGAAAGAGGGTGAGAAAACTACTTCTTAAACTGTAAGGTGACAATTAAGTGGGAAGTGCAATTGTGTTTAACCTGTAGGGAATCAGGAAGCTTCGGGTTGTGTGCATATCTGTTGGTCTGCATAGAAAGAACCCTAAAATTGTAGCAAAAACATGGTTTTGTCTTTGAAAATTCCCAGAATCAGCAATGAAACATGTCTGTAGAATGGGAGGCCTAAAGAATTTTTATCTTCCATTTCAACTTTATTCTTCCCTTTTTAATTAATTTTGATAATTTATTTTTATTGTTCAAGAGTTATGAAAACTGTCCATACACATGAAGGCCCTAACTTCGTGGGAGGCTGGTCTGATAAGGAATATGTAGCATTTGGCATAAGAAGTATTAACAACAGCCAAGGTTTATCAGTGGCCATGTTGCCAGAGAGTTGTTAATACAGGCAGTTTTGATTTTTTTTTTCTTTAGAACCAAAGCAGGTAACTTAAAATGATGGGTAATTTAGGAGTGAAGGATTAGTGGGTGTCCCAGTCCTACATCCTGGCTGAAAGTATCCCATCAAGGCATATATTGATATAAAATCTCTACATGGACACTGGCATTTGGGATAATCAACAGTCTCAATAGAAGATACTCCACAGAGCTGAGAACCCTGCACTGCCTCTGTTAAATTGAATCCTTAGGAATGACTGAGAAACTACACTTAAATGGGATATATCTTTAGGGAAATAGGGTGTATTTTTAAGAATTAGACTTTCAAGAAAAAATGTGTGGGAAAATATTTTTCTTGTCAAGGGCAGTATAAAGCTGAAACAGATGAAATGATGGAATATGAGTGGATGTGGGTGATTACAGCTCAGAATTTCAGTACGGCATGGAACTATGTCTCAGATGAGCACCAGGTGCACCAACTAGATATTGCTGTGCTTTGTCACAGTAAGAACAGGATACAATTGCTCCTTAATTGCTCTTTCTTCCTCAGATAAGGTATTGAAGGCTTATAGGACCCCTTTTCAGAACAGAAACTTCCTTTTTCCACAGCTTTGACCAATACTGTTTGTAAAATTTGTAGAGAGTTGTTGTCATAGCTTTTGTTTTTACCATTTTATTCAGTATGCATAGATAGGAATGCAAGCACTGCTGAAAAAAAAAAAGTAATCTTTTTAATGGTTATGTCTTGCTGTTCTGATTTTTTTGTCTCCTTCTTTTGTGCAGAATGCTTTGTAGTTTAATTATTTTCTGACTTGGTATAATATAATTAACAGAAAGGACATCCCAGGCTAATAGACTTCATCAAGACAAATAAGTTTGTTTAGAAGGGTGAGGAATCTATTCACCTCTCCCAGCAGAGCTGCTGCCTAGGTAGCTGCTACTACACAGGAAGAGGGGTTTGTGTGAGGTGACTCCTCGAATGCTTCTCAGGCTTTTATATCTACTTGCACTGGCGTGCACTGAAAATGTCAACATGAAATGTTAGCGGAAGTTTGCTCATTCAGTTTGCTGATCATCTCTTCACAGCTGTGTTGTACCATACATCAAACCTATGGGACAGCATCTTTAAAGGGCTTTTCAGGGCCTCACATTTACAGGCTACAGGAATTCAGCTCTGTGAACACCTTAGTGTGTCCTGATCAGCTTTCTTAGTAATTACGTCAGGCTGCAGAATTAGAAGTGTTTATTGGTGAAGAATGCTAGAGAAGCATCAAACTCTATTACTTGACATTTCATCATGATTTTCAATTTTGTTATAGTAGAGTGCTATTAATCATTAGTATCCTCTTTGTGTTTTGTGGTGCTGGAGTCCTTGTACCTATATGGACTGATGTGAATAACTAAAACATAGAATAGTATTCCAGAGCCCACTAATGTTACTGGTCTCCCACTAAGCATTGGGTGAAGTAGCTCCTGAATTGTGCTGTAAGTAGTGTTATATTTTTCTGAAGACATGGGAGTAGATTTTTATACTTATGACTAATTAATGCAATTGAGAATGGTCACGTACAAGGAGACATTTTTCACAGCTCATCTGTTTTTATGCTAAAATAAGTGAAAGTAGCTATCCTTCCTTTTCCTGTGAAACATCTGCTTTGGTTTTTCATATGTAATTATTGTGAGAGACTTGCATGGACAGGCTTATGCATGGTTCTCTGCTGTTAAAAACAGAAAAAAGTGTCTAATAATCCCAGCTCTCAGCCATACATCAGCATGCACGTTGGACTTGATTCTCTATTGTGTCTGCTTTGAATGTCAGTGCACTATAGGGAATGTGTTGATGGCGTCCCATTGATGTCTTAGGGTTAGAATCAGGTAATCCCTCATTCCACTGAGTAATAATTCAGCCTTTCTCTCATTCATTTGTGCCAGTCCCAGAGTAGCTGTTTTCTGTTTCTTGCACAAGGTTTGGAAGCACCTTAATTCATGCCATGAAAGCTGTCATGTGTAGGCTTCATTTCTGGCAACTGTCTTTGTTTGCATTAATACCCACATATGTTGTTCAGCAGAGGCAAAAAACCTTTAAAAAATAACCAAATAAGCAAAACAAATTCAAGGTGAGATTTTGTCTACCATAATCACAATTAAGTCATTTTATCATGTAAAAAGCATCTTTTTGTGACTTATGCTTTTTCTCTACAAAACTTCAATGTGAAATAGGAGGAAAGAATAATTTCTACTCATGGTGATTTATTTGTCAATAAGGGCTAGGTCTTTAGTGGACATGTGCAAGTGTAGCTACATGATGTGCTGATGGGCCGTGCTGATTTACATCAAGTCCTTTAATTGTAAGCCTGGAGGGGAAAGCTGTAAATATCCATTTTGTAAGAGAATGATAGAATGGTTCATTTCCTCAACATGCTTTTGGTGGACAGGTATATTAATGTAACACCTCACACATAAAGATTGTTGGCAACTTACTTTGCCATTGATTAGATCAAGTTGTGCCTTTTGATTTAAAGATGATTTGTGCACTGCATTGGAAATAGAAGAGTGCAAGAAAGGCCAGTGCTAACGAAGTTGACTGCCTCCCTTCGTGATTTATGGTGTGACCTCCTTAATCAAATAACCAAAAAGAACAAGGTGTTATTTTTAACATCAGGCTGGAAATGAAGAAAGGAGAGAGTTGACAGTACCATATGCTATCCCACACGCACACCCACACACCCACACGCCCTTATCTCTATAGAAAATTGAAAGCTAATCTTTCTAAAGTAAAATAGCAACAGTTTTTCTGAGACTTCGTGTGATAAAAATGAAGAAAACAAGAGAATAACTTTGAATGTCTAGTAATTCTTTTTGTTTTCTGAGACTTTCGTGATTTGTAGTAGCTGAAGGACACAATCACAGCTGTAAAAGTGCAATCTCAAAATCAACCAGAATGGTTCCCTGTTAGGGAAGATTTGAAAAAATTGTGTGCTAGAATGCTACAGAAAATCTCTCCTCACAAGGTCAGCTGTTGGAGGTGATTGTTACTGTTCTTTTCACTGCAACTGCTGTGAATCCTGTAATATTTTTGCCACCAAGAGGAACCAGAAATGCGTTAAAACATGTTTAAGCTTTAATGAAGCATAGGTAGGAAATTAATTTGGGAGGGTTTTTGGCACTAGCATCAGTCCAAGTGAGTATTGTAGTTGTTCTGGGAAAAAATTAGGGTTTTACCAAATTAGGGTTTAGCCTTGACAAAGGAGTTACCAAAAAGCTACATATGATAGGAATTTTGGTTTTTGTGAAAAGAAATTGGAAACTGCTGTTACTGCAGACTCTCTTGGTGATGAAATAGTAGAATTATATAGATTTAAGTCTACCCTGCCTGGGGGAGATATAACAAGAACAGAAGAAAGAATGTTTGTGTTCTTTGGTATCTCTCACTTTCTGTGGTCATCCAAAGGGAGCTTATCCTAACAGAACTAAATTATTCTCTTTATTACTTTGGTAAACCACCATTTTATTGTCCAAAAAAAAAAAAAAAAAGGTATTTTCCCTTCAAGCAGAGACAGTTAGAGCATTACCAGCAGTGTACAGTTTTATAGTTTAATAGACAGGACATTTTTTGTATATATAGATTATAGTGTGATGAGTACCTAGAGAGATATGAAAGTAGCTTTTAAGGAGAGATATGCAACATGGTGTTACAGGGGTTTAAAACAGCTCATTACCCTTTAGGCTTTAGAGGATGGAGTTCCAAATGATCATCTGAGAAGCCCCTATAATCTATTTAACACAGGTCTTTTTTATTTTTTCTTAAAGTGTGGCTGAACATACAATGCCATGCAGGCCATTTTTAAAAAATACTCTTTAAAATAATGAACTCCATTGAAACCACTGTGGGGACCTCTCCTCATCAGGAGTAAAAGTGAAATGATCTTAGTGTTTTGAAGTCTCCTTTCTCTATGAAGTGACTGCAAGTCACATAAATTCCATGTTTTTCTGCTTTTTGGTGACTGAGTCACTAAAAGATGCACAGATTGTAAGTGGACAAATCATTATTTTCCCCTCTCAGTACCTAAACAGTTTATAAAAATCCTGCTATTCCCATTCTTAAATTGCCAATGTGGTATTTTCAGTGTAGTTCTAAAGAGATATTGGGATTTTGAATGCAGGGTGATAGCTTAAAATTTTGCAGTTTATGAATGAAGCAGTACAGAATTCGTTTAATTATCTTTGATTATCTCTGAATGATTCGTCATATTAAAAACCTCTGCAGTTCTACAATTTCAGGCAAGCAGATACCAGTCACTTCTAGAAGTTGATGTCAGAATTTCTGCTATGTTTGATTAGATCAGATTAGTCCCATGTGGTTAGGGATACAAAGAAACTGAATTTGCTGGGGAAGAGGTCTGTGCTTCATTTTTAGGTGATTCTTGGCCTTTGCTTACATTTAAACGTGATTTCCTGTGGGTAGTACTGTTTTCTATCTCACTGGATGTTGTGT
The DNA here is from genome assembly GCA_034509425.1 of Eopsaltria australis. NCBI lineage: Eukaryota > Metazoa > Chordata > Aves > Passeriformes > Petroicidae > Eopsaltria > Eopsaltria australis. The sequence goes on along the minus strand of JAVTVJ010000146.1, from coordinate 1,514,550 downwards.
CTCACTGTACATTTACTCTAAATATACTGATTAAATACATCTTTTGTATCCCTATTATGTTTATTTCTCCAAAAAGTTGAAAGCCAACATCTGATTTCCATATTTACATGAAGTTATGCTCACTTCCAAAATTGATAATGTGTGTAGAGGATGTTGCTGTACAGAACGAATTTTTTAATCTCTACATCCATACTTTAAGCTAAAAATAATGGAAAACCCCCTAAAGATTAAAACCAAAACCTTGAGTAGCTGAAGACTGCTTAATTATGATTGGGGATTCTTAGTGAGATGTCAGAGTGTAAATGTCTTCAATCTGTAAGTCATGAAGAATCTTTTTAAGATAAAGCAGCATAATTTTAGAGAAGTTACTGAACCTCTCACAGGCATTGTATGTACTAGGAGTTGGGGTAATGCGGTGTCTGCAACTTAAGTTTATTCCACTTGGGTAACTTGGGCTGAATCTCCAAGCACCTAAAGAGTTTTTTTGGCAGTGTGGCTCTGAGTGCATTATTCTCAGCTTTGGAATGAGAGGTCACACCCTAGAAAGACAATGCTTTGTCCTTGACCACTCTCTCAAGTGTTAGCAACCTTAAATTATGGAGAAAATAAAATCACTTTTGTGTTAGTAGTGAACAGGACCATCATGTCCTAAATGCTGTGCATGTCACTTCTAAGTCCTTATTGATAATTAGTGGAAGACTCTGTGTTTTGGGAAGTGCTTCTGGACAGTCATTTCTCACATGATTTAATAACACTGATATAGTTCTGATCTTTTTTTGAAGTGCCATTGTGACAACTCCTATTAGCCTTTAGAAAATTCAACAAAATCTTCAGAAATATCTCTTGTGTAAGATCTTTAATGTTTCCCAAGGTTTCTGACAGTTGTTCTTGTCAGAATACTTCTGTAGTTACAAGTTGTTTCTTTTTATATAATGTTGAGGGAAATTGGAAATCTTTCCCTCAATCTGAAGTGAATTTCAGATTTTTATAGGGTTTTTTTGTGCTGTGCAGGATTATTAATTTCCTGTTTGTTCTTAAGCTGTAAGTGTGGTTATAAAGGTATTATTACTGTATGGTGCTTTCTTAGTTCTGTTTTTGAAGCTATTATTTTATAGTCCCTCACTGAAACAACTTCGAATGAAATCATACATGGATTGTCTTGAAAGATTGACAGAGATGTATTGAAAGATTGAAAAAGGTATCTGTGTGACATGTAGTACCTGACATTAACTGCTACCAGAAATGGGATTTTTCAATTGACATTAGATGGGAAACTGTTAATGACAATTGATATAAATAGGTACAGGGATCCTGAATTATTGCGAAAAATGAGTTAGTGGGGTAGAAAAGTCTTCCTGCTAAGTGAGATTTTCCATTAAACCATCAGTTACAAATGTGTAGTTTAATACGGGAAGCATAAGATGGCTGCTTTGAGGCTACAAATGCATTTCTTTTTCTCTGAGTGGAAAGCAGCTCTTTTGAAAGCTCTGAATGGACTATTTCATTAAGAGTGAACATTACCAGGATGTAGCTATACTTTGGTCAAACTCCCTGAGTTGAAGGGCCATGATTATGGAGTTAAGAATAGCAGGGGCATTAGAGTATAATCTAAGTGTTCATACATTGTGCTGATCTGCTCAGCTGGTGCAGTCAATTTAAGTCCAATCAGAAGGGTTTTGCAACATAGAGGTGGCTGTTGCTTTGAAAATTTGTTCTTCTCCTATAGTTTATTCTTTAAAATCATTAAGTGCAATTTCATGTGATGCAGGGCCTGGTTTGGATCTACTCACTGCTGCTCAAAAGCTCTTATGCCAGCTGAGATTGCTCTGTGAGCGATGCAGTGTTCGTAGCTGAGTTTATTTGTTACGCTGTGAGCGTGCTGAAGTCTCTAAAGAATAGATCTGAAAGATGGAGCAATCTACAACCTCTGTTCTGAGGAACCAGTTGTCTCTGTCAAGGTATTCGATATATTTTTCAATTATTGTGTTAAAGATTTAGCTGATGATGGAAGTTTCATAAATTACCAAGTGCTATCATTAGCAGGATCAAACTGATTTTCTAGGGAGGTATTTCAACATCTCCTTTTTGTCCTATACGGATAAGGAAGTTACTGCCATTTAGGACAGTTTATAAAATCATGAATGAGAGAAAAATGTATTTTGCCACTGATGAGAGTACAGAGACACACTGAAGTTATTTAAGTGTGTTTTCTGAGTGCATAATTTTCTCACATCTCTGTTTCCGTGTTGTGATGTGAAGGGAAATAATTTTAATATTCAAGGATGCATTATCATGGAGCACGCAAAATAGCCTGCTTCGTAACACACACAAGGGAACGTTTTGCTGCAATAGCTTATTTCTCTTCGGTAGTGGAAGCACCTACTTCCAAATACACATTAATTATATATTTAAAGTAAAACTTCATTTTCCTTAGGCTACATATGAGGTACTATCTTCCAGAAGAATAGCCTAACCCTGACATGTTTAAGATGACTATTTTAACCATGTAAAACTAAAATGATGCCTTTCATATTCTTACTTAATGATTTCAATGATCCAGCTTTATTAAAACATTGGAGCTATTATTTGATTCAGTTTTCAAAAGCATTAGAGGTGTTGCCATTATGTAAAAGTGCATTCAAACTCTTTAGACACTGATAAGAGTCAAATGTATTCAGAAACTCGTCTTTATAATAAGCTGGAGATGAACCTGAAGCTGAAAAGTTAGGCAAGGTGTGAGCAGTTCGGTACCATCCTCTGAGTTTCTTCCTGCTGCAGCAAAGCATTTGAGCATTACGTGTAATTTAAATACTTAAGGGTTTGTTAAAGCCACTTGAATTATTCATGACCTTAAAATTAGGCATGTGTTTAACTGCTTGGCCAAAAGTGAGGCTTTAATTTTTCTTAAATTTCATTGTGAGCTCTATTGCCTGTTCCATTGTAATGCTTGAGGGTTTCTCCATAAGGTCATAAAAGTATAAGAGTATAAGAACATTCATATATTTCTAAAATTATGAGAAACATCATTCTTTGGTTCAGCTGAACTATTTCTATCACACTGAGTCTTGTCTCTAATAGTAGTCAGGAGCAGATGTCTTGGGAAAGATACTACACTGCTATTTTCCTAACAAAAAGCTTCACATTTTGACATAATTTTCTGTCTTGGAACAGTTGAGTTAAGTTTTATCTTTATGTCTTATAAACACTGATGGGGTTTTTTCCTTCTCCAATTCCGCTAAATAAATTTCTAAAACAATCTACATTTTCTGCATCCACAATATATTCTATCATGAGTGGCATTATTTAGCAACATAGAATAACACAGTATCCCAAGCTGGAAGATAAAAAGAAGAAAAAAAATAGATTTTTACTAACTAATTTGTTTTTCAATATTTTCAGCATAATAGAATTAAATATGAACAAATTACATTTACTTAAATATTGCTGAGGTGTTAATATTTTATAAGCTGTATAAAAATTTAATTAGTTACTTTATTTTGGATCCTTTTATCTAATATACTGGCTGAGAATATTTATTTATTTACATACATATGCAAATATTTTTAATATTACTTTATATCCCTACCCAAAATCCATCAATATTCAACATGACTAATTTGTGTCACTTTCCATTTCCTTGCTGCCATTAATGTGGAATTAAGAAACTAACACTGGCTCCGTGGGTAATGATATGTACTAATAAGTCTCACGAGAATTCATATAATAAATAAATTTTAATTCTTCCTTCAGATCTGTGGATGAGAATAAAGCCCACACATCAGTATTAGCAATTCAGTGTGATACAGCTCTCACAGGCTGATGAGGCTGTGCAGTTAAATTGGGCTTAGCAATGTCTGTGATCCTTTAGCATGGCACTGCTGGGTGTGTAAACCCAGTACTGCTCGTAAGGAATTCGTGACTTCTCTTGCTCTTGCCCTCAGAAGCTTGTGGAGGTCTCCTGTGCAGACCCTAGCAGAGCAGGGAGTTGGTTCCTGCTCCTTTCCAGAGTGTTCCTGTTCTCCTTGAACTATGGAAAAAGCAAGTGTGGCAAGCTCAGAACCCTTTTCCTCATGAGCAACAGGTGCCTTCTGTGTTTGCTGAGCCAGATGTGCAGTGGCTTTCAGTGAATGACTTGATGTCTGGAAGGGCTGTTCAGCCATGGAAATGAAACCTAACACAAAGACAACGCTTTTCCTCAGAAAACATTTCCATACTCATAAAACTGTAGTCTTCTTCATAATTATAATTATCTCTTCAATGCAAAGAAAAGTCTAATGACAAGCAAAGCTCTTATTTTGGAAGGGAGAAGGTGCAATATTTCCATCATTCTGTAAGACTCTTTAGTGAATGTACAAACTGCTTAAATACTTTGGCTCTTGATAGTGTCCTGAAACTTTAGTATAAAAGGGGATTTTCCTCACTGGAATTTACTCTGCAGCATACAGGTCTAAAGCTATAATCCATGTTCATGTCTGTTTAAAAAGCTTGTTGACCAGTTCTAGATGACAGCTCTTAGGAATTTCTTGTTTTCTTGAGATTGTCTTGGAAAAATTTAAATGTGTAAAATATAATACTTTGTTGAATACATTGCTAGAGTGTTTTAGAAAGAGATTGCATGGGTTTTGACATGTCATTTCAGTCCTGATTGTAGTATAGTCCATGATAAGAAAATTAAATACTTTTCATACATGTTTAACCTGAAATCTTTGGCTGTATAGTTCTTGGTACAACCAGAACTTGCATTTTCATGAGTCATTCCTGTTGTTTCATGTAAAGCTGATATATTCTGGTTAGTAGAAAAACACAAGCATTGATACCCTCTTTCCCCTGCTCCTCTTGCCTTCAAAAGGGCTCAAATCTTAACTGTTGATATATTAACAGTTGTCTTTGCAAAATAAAAGAACTTTTTTCTTCACTGATCTGTCAAAAAAAGAAAACTTCTAAGGAAGTTATATGCATTTCCTTAGGAAAAATAAACATCGAGTTAAGTGTTAAGAATTACAAAAGGAATTGTTTTCTAAAATTTCTATCTATCAGAAAATAATGTGTAGGAAACCTGTAGTCAGCAAAGCTGCTGCAGATCAGAATACAGAACATTACTATTGTTTGATAAGTAATACTTCAGCAAAATATTACAGTAAGAGTTGCAGAATATGAACTTCTTATGGAAAACTTTCTTGTCTGCTTTTTTTCCTGTTTCACAAGACAAAATAGCAAATAATATACTGTTTCTCATATTACGATTCTTGAAGGTTGGTATTTCTTGATGGTATTTCTTCCATAGCATTGTCCAGACTTTCACACATGCATCTATCAATGGTGGCAGGTCTAAACTTCTTCTGACAGAAAGTACCATTTTGTTCACTATAATGTTGTTACAAAATGAAAATTTAGGTGATATTCAACCAAGTCCACCATTTGTAAGCAACACTTCAAAGCTGCACGCATACTGCATGTACAGTTTTGCTTACAGTAGTGAGATGGTTTTACATTTTCAAATATAAGTTCCTGCAAATTTCCCTGCAAGTTCCACCAATTTTGGTCATCAGTTTATGCTAGGAGAAAATAAAATGAACTCCAAACGGAAATTCAAGTGGGATTCTGGCATATGTTTCTTGTTAAACACTAACTTTATTACTTCTCTAAGCTGGAATGATAAAGAAGTCATATTTGTAGGAACTCAATTGTATTGATCAAAAAGAAAGATCAAACATCTGAGCAAAGCATCATTGAGTTCCCCTTCCTGCAAGGATTCCAAAAGAATTTTAAAGATGCCATTGACTCCAGGAAGTCTCAGACACAGCTGATTTTAGGGCAGGAAATCAGATTTTTTTTTCCTGGTGTTTACAAGACCTCTAAGGAAAGTGCTACTGAACTTGAATTACACTTTGTTAGCTATTAATCATCCATTATTAAAATTTCCTGGTGTTTCTTAACCATAATAACAAAATGCTTCAACTCAGGAGATTTTTACCTTGAAAATTATAAGTTAAGGGCTAATTTTCTGGGCTTTGGATTTTTTGAGGTTTTTTTGGGGTTGGTTTTTGTGGGGTTTTTTGTTGTTGTTGTTTCATTTTCTGTTTGGGATTTCTTTTACAGGTCTTGATCTAGTGTATTCTTGTTACAAAATTTAAAGCCTGCTTTTACAGATACTTTATTTAGTTTGCAGTTGCCAGAGTAACATAACATTCTGACTTCAGCATTGGCAGGCAAACAAAGGAGGAATTGACTGTCAAGTATTTTATGTTTAAATATAATTATTACGGATCTTCATTTTGCAGTTTGGGTTGATTTTGTTCCTGTCTGAGTTGTAGCTACTGTCTGTTTGAATGAGTGACTCTAATCATTTGGAAGTGCTGTCTATTTTAGAGTTATGACTCCCAACATCTTGTATACTGAAAGCACTTCATTTTTTCACAGTTTTTAGCACTGGGAAATTATAGCATAGGTTGAAATTATGGTGTAGGGTTTGCCTAAACTTTAATATGAGTGTTTTAATGGTTATTGTGTCATCATTGTGTTAATAAGGATCAAGCCAGGCATTTTTCACTTTAAAAACCCTCTAAATAGTTGTTGATAACATTACAAACCATCCTAGGCTTAGGTTGGCTTTCTTAATTTTGAGATTTAGGGGGTGTTTTTTCTGAATCTGAAGGAGAGATTTTAAAATGATATTATATTCCAAGTTTATTTGTACCAGGTAATCCCCTATTTTTCAAATGTTAATACAGCAGACTTCTGATTCCAGAGGAGTATCAGAGTGTAGTGAAACAGATTTCACCTTCCCTAGATAGTAATAGTTCTGTCACAAGGATGTTGGTGATGTAATCAGCTTTCAAGCAGCGTTACTCAATTGCATGATCCTTTGATGATACTGCCCACTGCAGTCATGCACAATTGTAATATGGCAGGGAGGGCAGAGTGGTGATTAAAAGGAATTTAGAGAAATAAAAATGGACATCTGCTTTATTAAAATGTATTTGAAATTACCCTGAGTTTCTAGGTGTTAAAGGTGGAGAGTTTCTCATTGTTCTTGCAGTAATAAGAATCACAGGTATTTTTTCCTCTTTTTAGTTGAGGCAAGTTCTAATAGATTTCATTGAAGTAGTAGTAATTTTCCAGTTTCCCATAAGGGAAGCTGCACTAACCCAAATACAATGAATCCACAAAATGCTTAATTTAATGCATTTTTTCTAACTTCCTGCCTTCATGTAGGATCTGTACTAGTTAAAAAATAGCCAGAGGCTCCAGTGCACCCCTGTAGTGGATCTATATCCAATATGGACCATCCTTACACTTGAATCTCTTTGCCCATGATACAGCTTGTTTCCAGAAGGCTTCAGTAAGCATGAAGATGTTATTTTTTGTTTTGCTGGCATTTTCTGGGTGCTTTGCCTCTGCAGAAGATTGCTGAAGTGAAAGAGCTACCAAGAACACCTCAGAATCATGTTTCTAATCCACATTGTCAGTAAGAGTTATCACTGTGCCTTTCTAGTTTCAGCATGTGTATTATGTGTCCTGTATTTATAAGCCATAACATCTGTAGGTTAAACTTCTTAAATGAACAGCTAACCATCCATAGAACAAAGTAGTGAGCTGGTTACTATGCATGATGGTTTTGCCATATATCAATATTGTAGCTGAATCTGTTCCTTTCTAGGTGGTTAACCTGGAGTTTCAACTTTTGTTGCATTGATTTTCACACTTTTTGCATGTGATAAATATACGTGTCATAGTTTTTATCTCCTTTATTAATCTCACAAGACATTCCAAAAGGTATTGTTATTTAATCATTCAGAAAGTGTTGTTTATTTCTCATTTTATACATTGCCATTGTCAAGAAAAATGCAATGGTTTAACCACTGTCGGAGGGGATTTTCTTTCGTGAGTTAGAAAATGCTTGGCTTTGTGGTTTCTTTTATTGTTTTTGTTCCAATTATTCACCTCTATGTACTGTATTTGTTTGGATAAAATATCTGCTAAAAATGGTGCATTATGACAAAATAGCTAATGACTTTTTCTAATTCTCTTTCTCACAAATGGAGAAACTCCATTACACATAATAAAGGATAAAATATAGACATAATCGAACAACACATTAGACAGAAGGCTTTGAAACTGTGTTTTCAGCAAAGGCTAGAACTGTTTGCTCATTTATTCTCCATAATATGCAGCTTTGACTGAATGCTTGCACTCTTTACAGACCCAAAGCTTAAATGACAATGTGCTCTGTGTAAAACGCGGTGAAGATTGTAACCATTTTGAAGTACATTTAGCTTAGTAACATGAAATATCAGTTATTCCCTGAGGTATTGTGTAGTTGTAGATCATAAACTTTTAGCCTAAATTAAACATCACAGCTGGTTGCCTTAATTTGATGCATTATAGCACAAATGTTTCAACAGCTTGACTAAAATGAACCATACTGCAAATTCAAAAGAAGAGCGAAGGTCAACGCACATGATGCTTAGTGATTTGCAAATTTCCTTTATTTGGATGTATTAGATGTATTTTGTGGAATATAGCGTAGAGGAATGGAATTTGGCAGGGTAGAACAGATAGCAAAGTATCTTCAATCAGTTTTGCTTAAAAATAATGCAGTACAATAAGGAAGTCAAAATAGTACTGTCTGAAATTTTCAGAAGGCAGTTAAAACTAGAATATCGTCTGGGTAGTTAAAACTCCTGGATTCTTTTGCACATGTTTACAAAAGAATATGTTTTCCATAATTCATAGTCCTAATTTCTAATCTGTGTATACCATTGAACTTCATTGCTTTTTAAGAACACTGTGGCTGCTACCTCATTCACATTTAGGGGATTGCTTAGCTGAACAAGAGGCATCTAGAGATTCCCAATCTGTGGCTGTGTTTCTGGTTGTCTAAGAAAATCCATCATTCCATGTTCAAAAAGCTCTGGAATGCAAAGCAGCTGCCATTGCTCCCTATCTCTTCAGTGTGAGCATAGCATTAAGATTCTTGTCTCTGCTATAGAAAACATTGGATTGAGCTGGCACAAAAGAAATGAAGGTAGCCTGGGCACATTGCCAAATACAGCATGTTTAATACTGAATGCTGTGGTCTCTGTAGAATTTCTTTTCGATATACACCAAAAATTCATAGAGGTGGTAGTTTATCTTAACCTGCACTTGGTGTACATAACTCTGTACAACGTTGGAAAACATGATCCAGCAGTTTTCAGTCACCTAAGTAGTGGATGATTCTAAGTTGTGTGTCCTTTAGGAGTTTGGACTGGTTCATACCAAAGATAGTGACTTGTACTTTGAGGAGCAAGCCCTCGGGAGGCTTTACATTGAAAAAAATGCTGGCAGAAACGTGTTGATTCAGTTTGGTTCTCTGCATTGTTTTCCAGCTACTACCCTGCTTGTATGCGTCAGGTTTGTGCTAGTGGTTCTTATAAGAAATGTATTCTTATATGATTATATAAATCCAGAGGTATAGAAAACCTAGTAAAGTTACTCTACAGTATTTCCTTCATCAAACATGAAAGTTTTAACCATGCCTTTCTCATCATCTGGTCTTCTGATCTAAATTGTCAGTGTTCTGGCATCTGTGGAACCTGTATTGACCCACTGAAATATCCCAGTTCATACTGGAACTCTGTTACAGAGCAAGGTCCCTACAAGTCCTGTTGCTGGGAGATCTGTGCAGCTGGTGTTCTTGGTAGAACACCTTTATGTATGCAGTTAATAAGCAGTGGCTGTATCTCCTTCATTACCAACTTTCTATGGCTCCCTGAACTCCCAGATACTTACTTTAATAATTTTTTTAAGTTTATTTCCCATCATACTAGAGTGACTTTTTTAGTTTGCTGCTTCTATACTGTATTTCTGCATGCCTGTTTCTTTGCTCTTTGAAAAGTAAGTATGGGTTTTATTTTTCCCCAGATATGCCATTTTATGTGAAACTTCAGAAAATACTAAAATCTCGTGATTAGATGATTATCACAGTGTAACAATGCATAGCAGGAATAACTATAGAGAGACTAAAACCCTCTGACTGCTAAGTAAAGCCTCTACTGCTTAAACTGCAAGTGCTTGCAAGTTTATCTTTCCACATTAATACTGAGGTGGTTTTAGGAATATGATGATGAAATTACTTTGTCATTTGTGTGAGATTAAATACTGTTTTTTTTCCTGTTTCACACCTGAAGCTATGATGATGATGATTTAATGATTTTGATTGATAGTGTTTGGATTCAGACTGTGGTGCTCAGGTTGAAATGTGGTGCAAATTCAGTATTTACAATACATCAACGTTAATTGGCTTCAAGCTCTGTAGATTCAAGACTTGTTGCTGTAACTTGAATTAATGACCAAAGGCAGTATTGCACTGAAACATTTTCAGTCTGATTCTTTTAACAATTTTAATCACAGGGAGTGTAATTGAAAGTTACTGTATTCATAAGAAATACAAGTACATTAATTAAATTAAGTAGTTATTGACTATTTCAGTCTACAAAAGAAAATCTGCTAAATATTTACATAAATAAAAATAAACAAACTAGTATGTTCTCTGGAATTAGTTTCATACTCAAATGAAAAATACCCATTCTTCAATCTCCAGGATTTAGTTTTCCTAGTATTTTTTGAAATATCCTTCATTTTCTGCAACTTAATTTCTTGTTTTTATGTTTGTTTTTACTTCTATGCTGATGCTTCAGTTTTTCATTAAATTCAGTTTTACCTGACAAGTTGACAGGAGCAATTGTTGCTCATTGGCTTTTCAAAACTTAATTCAGTTGGTGAAATTATGTTGTGCTGTTACTATGTAAATTTTACTTTAGTAAGATGCTATAGGAAGTGAAGTATTATTTCCCATTTCTCTGCTCTTCTGGTTTAAGAATGACTTTATCAGAGAGCCAAGTTTTGGAAACTCAGTGCTTGTCTTGTCATATTGTTCTATTCTTGTTAAATTTTGCTTTCTGGGTCCTTACCTTGAAAATTGCAAAAGTCTTCAAATACAGCTGGTATTTGGGGGCCTCATGGCAGTTAATACAGATAATTGGGTACTTCCAGCATTTGAAAAATGAGTTATTTATGGACTTAACAACTTAATTCAGAACTGTATTGTAATAAAAAACAAAACAAGTCAAAAACAAACAAAAAAAAAGCCCAAAACCACCCCCCCACACACCTCCCTGAGAAACCTACCCCAAAACTGTACAACTTGGTTATCTTCTCAAAAAAGTACTTTAGAAGTCATGGTGCTGGCATGGATGTTTTGGAAAAGGAGTGCTAGACATGCTAATCGAGAAGAATAGTCTAACTGGCAGTCATTTGTAAGAAATTAATTTTACTTCTTAAAAAAACCTGTCTCTGAGGCTGGGCACAGAACTTCATGTGCTGATCTTAAGGAAATAGGGTTGAGTACACTATTTTTTTCACTAATAGGATAAGGTGATCACCAAAAACTTGTTTTTATTTAAAAGGTTAACACATTATGGAGTCTTTGAATTACAAGCAAGTCCATCAACCACATACATGAACTTCATTTTGATAGAATCACTTCAAATGAAGAAAACTGTATTGTTCAAGTACCTCTATTCCAAAGAGATATGTAAAAGCTATTTCTAAAAGAAAGATTGGAAAGCAAGGATATCCTATTATCACTTAGCTCTGCTATGTGTTTTTAATAAGCCAGCTATTATAGTGATAAGTGAAAAATCCAAACCTGCTCTTTTTGTGGGATAGAATTAAGACAAAGTACCTAAGTCATAATATTGTTTATGTGACTAAATTATGGAAATATAATTACAAAACCTTGAAGGAAAATGAAGGCTGCAAAGTAAAGCACTCCCATGGGAAGTACTGAAGACTGGCTTCGTTTCTGCTCATGTTCCTGCTGGCAGTGATAAAATTTCCAGTTACATGAGCAACCTTCCTGCCTCGCCCCTCCTCACTGCAGCCCCTAAAAGAGGGATAAATTAATCTTCTGATGAGAGTTTATTGCATTTGATATAGTCATTGTATGCGATGCAGTTAGGATTTTGTTTTTTCTTTTCTGCCAAATACAAAATGTATTTCCTTGTGAGCTAAGTGTTGGAAATTTCCCCATTCATGCCAGTCATTTCTGCTGGAAGATGGAGGCCTTAGAAATCAATTAAAAAATTGTGTTTCACATGGATTAATTTTTTGATAACAAATTAAACACCTAATCCCAAAATGAAACAACAAAATTCCCAAGATGAAATAACTGTTAAGAAAAAAAGAACAGAGACGGCTGAAATTCATTGAAACTATTGTTTTGAAAAAACCTATCCCTTTTGAGAAACAGTAAATGTTGCCCCATATTTTGAAAGGCTGTTATTATTAAGGAATGAATAAGAGGGCAATATGCAGTGGTGTTCAGTTCAAACAAACCAACGAGCAAAAAACCAAATTGAAACAAGTAAACCACCTGTGATTTAGAAAGCAGTGGTCTTTATACTAAAAACTATGTTTGTGACATACAAAACAAAATTTTTGACAACTTTGTACTATATAACTGAACTTATTTTTTTGTTTTGGTTGTTTTGGGTGGTTTTTTTATTTCATTTAAACTTTGGAATCTGATTCACTGGAATATTTTGTCTGAGCTAATGTCTGATTGTACTTGATTTCTCACAGGTCCCAGAGCATTTTAAGAAATATGTTTCTACCACCACATTGTTTCACATGTAGAAGATAGTTTCACGGTAGATTACAAGGTCTACACAACTAATTTTGTGATGATCTGAATTGTATAAATAATAATATTTGCTGAAGCATGGAGGAGGTTGTTACTTTTTTTCTCCAGATTTTTCACAAAGGTTTTTAGTTTGATATTACACTGAAGTTTTTCTGTCGTGCTTGTGACTAAAACATGATGATGTTCTCATGGTTCCCTTTTGCAAAAGAAGTCTAAAGGGTATACATTATTTTGGAGCTTCTTTGTGGTAAGCTGGATATGCTAACCTGACAGATTGTAATGACACAGTGCACTAGGGGAAATCAGAATTATTATTCTTTCAGAGTAGCATCCTGAGACTACCACTCAGTTACTATAGGGAACAGAAATTCAGAGATGGATAAAGAAACCACCTGTCTAAAGCAGTCAGCTGAAACACATGAACAGACAGAACAGAGGGGAGTATATGAACTGTGTGACCTGTACTGCAAGGCAATTTGGTGAGAATCATTGATATAGAACATTGAATTTCTGGTGACTACCTTTCTGAACTGCAAAATGAATGAAAATAGAAGAGGAAAGGGTATCTCAGAGAGAGGCATGGTACATCACATCTCCTTTCCCTTTTGACCTTGGATCTCTCATTATGTCCAATTTCAGGATTTCCCTGGAAGAGCAGAATCAAAGGCAGTGCGATTTGGAGCCTTTTTTTATTTTTCTGCCTGAGAATGAACTGCTAAAAATGTGTGTTAAATTAAATTCACAATCTTTGGGTTTTTTCTAGAATGCAGAGCAGCTACTTAGACTTTATCAGGAAGCTTCCTCACACTCTTGCCCTGCTCCAGCATCAGGTCCCTCCCACAGGGGACAGTCTTCCACCAACATTTTCATCAGGAGTCCTTCCCATGAGCTGCAGTTCTTCACAAACTGCTCCAACACAGAGCCCTTCCATGGGGTCCAGTCTTTCAGGAACAAGCTGTTCCAGGTTCAGTGCCCCATGGGGTCACAGATCCTGCCAGCAGACCTGCTCCAGTGTGGTCCCCTCTCTCCTTGGGGCCACAGGTCCTGCTGGGAGTCTCCAAGCACAGGCTTCAAACAGAGTCAGAGACTCCTTTGGCCATCTGCCTGCTACATCATGGAGTTTTCCATGGGCTGCAAGTGGATCTCTGCTCAGCCTTGGGCCTCCACAGGCTGCAGGGGGCACAGCTGCTTTCCCATGGGCTTTACCACAGGCTGCAGGGAAATCTCTGCTCCAGTGCCTGGAGCACCACCTCTCCTTCACTGACTTTGATGTCTGCATAAACATATATTTAGTGAAAGTTTATAAAAAATATAGTCTTTTTCCACTTTGAACCATGTAGGGTCAGCATGCAGCACAGGGGTCTATTTTTCCTGCCATGATAAGCTAAGGAATAAGTATCAACTAGCTTCTAGGACAAGATCTGTAAAAGATTCCATTTCACTGAAAGCATTCTTACCTGACTCTGATAAGCCCAATATGGTAAATGTGCCAGCTCTGGGGACAGCAAATTAATGGAAAGGGTGGATTTAGTTTCTCTTCTGAGAGCTTGGTAATGCAGGAGTGTGTATTGACAAGGGGCATTGGCTGTGTCCTCCACATTGACTTATTTAATGTCCCAGTCAGCTCAGTTTTTTCTATAAAATCTGAGCTGTGCAGGCTGTTTTGCTGAAGGCAGAGGATTCTGGCAGTGGAGAAGAGGTAGTAAAATAGAGTGAAGACTGGTGCCATGCAATGTAGTGGAGGCTGTGCTGCTCTGCCATCAGTGTGACTGGGAAGTCCTGTATTCAGGATGATATTGTGGAGTCCCAGCTGCACACTCAGCTGTAGCTCCACTGTTGGTTGTAGGGTAATTTCCTGGAGCTTGGCCAGATGGAGGAACAAAAAGATCCGATGTGAGGCAGTGATTGGAAGAGGAAGCATAAAGCAAGGGGCATCACCCTGCCCTCTGAAGGGTTTTTGGCCTTAACTTAAAAGTCTAGATGCACATTTAGGACATAACATAAAGCAAATATACTTCGTTTGTAAGCTATCCTGTGTTGGAGAAAACAGGTGCTCTCCTTGCTGGAAAAAAAAAAAGAAGAAAGGTAAATAGAATAACAAAGATGCTGTGTTTGTATTTTCATGCCTCAGGATGTTCTAATGCCATTAAAGTACCAGTTCAGAGATAACTCCTGCAGTGAAGTGAGCTCCATTTTTTGTCCCCTCTGTGACACCTTTACTTCTTCAGAAAGAACTTTGAAAAAGGTAGCAACCCTGGCACTTTAGAAGCCAGTTGTTGTGGCTGCCCCTGAACTGAAGTTATTGCAGTGGGGACAGACCTTGGCTTTCAGGGTCACATGTATCAGAGACTGAAGTCTAAAGGGAAGAGTGAAGTGGAAAGCAGAGTTTCTATGGCAGAAAAAGAATAAAGGTTATCAGTCATTTTGTAGCAAGGAAAAGTTAACAAAGTAAGGAACGGGTCTACAAGGAGATAACATGAGTGGAAGGGAAGGAATACAAGAGATGGTCATCTCAGATCTAGTGCAGATGAAAAGGGAAAAGAGGACTTGAACACAAGTGAATAGAACTGAGAAAATTGTGTCAGAATTTTAGTTTTGTAGCATTTGGGTCCAATTCTTAACTATCCTGATCACTGATAACGAGGAAGCTTCACGTGCAATTTTTGGGGGAGTTGTGTTGTTTTTTTTCCTTTTCCCTGTTTTTTTATCAGTGAAATAAAATGTGTTATTTGGTCTCTTTAACAATGTAAAGATTACACAAATTACACCAGCCTAAGAAAGCTAAGCTTGAATAGTATCACCTGAGGCTGGGAGACCAGCTGTATGACTAAAGATGGTCATCTGAGGTGTTCTTATAACCCCTGGTTTTATATCCACTGAAAAATGAATGATTTCTTTGTGTTGCCCATCCCATGTGTTTTGTGTAAGTTCTTTGACTATGTCTCTGCATGATGTGGTTTCCTTCTGGGTGAGGGTCTGTGTAGTGACCTCCACCAGGACCAGTAAATAAAAGAAATAAACAACTACTGGAACTTTATATTCTGAGTAGCAGGTAAAACTTTGCATATGAATGAAGTTGATCTGAATATATAGGATCAAATGTTATGGAAGATCTCTGGAATGTCTCAGGAAAACAAGCTAAGACTAGGATAGAAATGAAACTCAGAACAGAAAAAGGGAAAATTCAGCTGTTTGTGATGTCTACCATAGTCACTGTGGTAGAACAGGAGACTTAGGCTGCCGAAAACAATTAAGTCTTTCACAGGTTCAGTGCAATTTGGGCACTTCAAAAAGTAGTTGCTTTCTTTACTTCTGCTTGTATGCATATTCTGACAGGAAAGCAAATATTGTTTCTGTAAGTGATGCTAGAAAAGCCAGTGCAAACACTAAACTGAACATCTCTTCCTAAGAATATTGAACACTGCATCACTTGTCAAGCTTTCCACTCTTGATATAGAGTGGTGCTTGTAAATAACAAGTCTATTTTTTTCTGCAGTATTTCTTATACAAATAGCTAGAAGAATCTGAAAGCTTAAGGCAGTCTACTTGAGAAATTCTGTGGAGCTCATTAAAAACTCACCTAATTTTCCGCAGAAGACAACATACATCTACCCTATCTGTACTTTAAAAATGACGTTTGCTCAAGTAATTCCATTTTATTGTCTGCTTTTGTATTTAATTTTTTATGCAATTTGGAAATAGACGTTTGACAGCCTTCTGTAAATGAGTTGGACTCAGAGGAATGAGACTCTTGGTTGCTGTGAATGGAATAGCACCTTCTGTGATTATCAAATAGGCAGCAGTCTGAACCAGTTTATTCATATACATCTGACTTTGAGAGTTCAGTGATATTCTGAGTTGATGATCTCTTGAACCAGTTTGAGTTTCAGTATCAGCAAATCAGGAAACATTGGATTAGATTGAATAGAAAAAAAAAAAAAACAAACCCCCGAAAGACGTAGTTTAATTTTAGTTCTGCAAAACTCATTTAAGGAACAGAGCAAAATCGAGATTTTTACCTTTTTTGTCTTTTTAAGATCATCAGTGAACAAAAATGGGCTGAGCTTTTTGCACAGCTTGCACCTAATGGCGGTAGGTGATATTTGATTCCTAAATCCACAGATATCTTAGAGAGGACAAGTGCAGGAAGTTTCTGAAGAAAACAGAAATCTGAACCAAATAGCAATAGTGTGGTGTAGAGGCACAGGTTGCTACCCCCAAGGTCTCACAGGTAAATGCTTTTGCGACTCACTTTTGGGTGCACCTTTAGAGGGTCTTTTAGAGTGTCTTTTCACTTCTGTGTTAATAAAACACCTGTTTCTTTAGCATGTTTGATAACTTCCCTTCAGTTTGATATTTTGAAAATTGATGAAGCGCTGCCATATGGCTCCCGAAGAGTTACAGGTTAAAATAGGTTGTCTGGATTTCTTTTAGATTAAACAGGTGGGTTTCATTGTATCTACACATAGTATCTCTTCGTTATTATGGAACTGGATGAAAAGTAGAGGAAACCAGTTTTCTTGTCCATTGAAAGAATATGAACTGGGTTCTTGGGAATCTGATATTGCAGTATTACAAAACAGAGTGGATTTGGATTAGTCTTTAGAATATGAAATAAGAAAAACTTTGCTGGATCAGTGTGAGGGTTTATCCACCCCTTCACCTGTCTGTCTCCAGTGGTGGTCACAAGCAGCTGCTTTCAGAAAATCTGGCATGTGAAGAAATTCAATATTTTCTTCAATGCTCTTCCAGTCCATCACTTTGCAACTCAAGGGATCTCCTGAACTGCTTTTTACCTGTTTTTTTATTAACCCCCAAAGGGTCGGTGCTGCTCACTGGTGCAATCCAACTGGACTGTGTTTGTAGTTTTATAGCTCCATCTTCTACTGCAGCCATTCATCGCTTCTTTTACCTTGACTAGTTTGAAAGTGCTTCTGTTTCAAAGCTATCCTTTTGGGTTTACACTTGGGTATCAGAGGGAGTCCCTGATCTTCGACCAATAGACAGGATTCATCTCTCTTCCGCATGTTTTGAG
Source organism: Eopsaltria australis (assembly GCA_034509425.1). NCBI lineage: Eukaryota > Metazoa > Chordata > Aves > Passeriformes > Petroicidae > Eopsaltria > Eopsaltria australis. Next base: position 1,496,827 of record JAVTVJ010000146.1, on the reverse strand, counting down.
AAATGAGGCATCTTCCTGGGCAACACTGGCTTATCTGAAAGCAGCGTTTGCAAGCAAATCCTTTTTTGATAAAAGGTACACACGATGAGCTCAGACAGCACTGGGATAACATTAAAAAACACTTGTAAAAATTTTAGCAGAGCAGTTGTTATCAACAATAGTGTACCAACAGGCTGATTATGAGACAATAAAGATGGTTTATTTGGTAGAGTGAATTTATGTTACAGTATAAACTGACTATTAATGTTTTTCAAATGCCTTAGATTCACCTTCATCTCTTTTTCACTTCTTATTTTCTGAGGCAAAATGAGAATTTATTCCTCTTCTGTCTGAAAAACACTATAAGAAGTATCAGGGTGTCTCTTTAGACTTGTATAATGTAATTCTCATGTTTTTATTAGCATATCATGGTTTCAGTTGTGATTTCCCCTCTTTGAACAGTTTTATGTGACAGCTGCTTTATGGTCATGATTATAAGTAATCCTTTTTGGTTTGATTGCAGCAGCAATCTGGGGACCATAGCAACGTGTTTTGCTTATGAAATTTATCAGTGGGAAATAAAGGTCTAGTCACCATTTCCCTAAATGGTGAGAAATTATATTTTTAAAAGGAAGAAAAAAATGACAGATCTTTTTTCAATGTGCTTTCCTGTAATTCTTCTGGAAATAGTAAGAAAAATCTTATTTCAATTCTTCGTGCAACAGTTGCCTTTTTGCATATGCATCATACCAAAAAACCTGAACATATTGGTTACTTTTCTTGTACAATATAATACTTGTTATTACAATTTGCAGGTGCTTGGAAAACTCTGATTTTTATATGATAATGGAAATACCTTGCTACATTTTTTATTAGTTTCACCAGGCAAAATGTTGTTGCTAAAATCCTTGACTAAGTCCCAGTATCCAAATGGTTTGCTGTAGAATTTGTAGTAGTCTCACTGCTCTCACAAAGTCAAACTCCCATTATAGGGAAGTTTCTGAATTAACTAAAGACATGTTTGAAAGAAGAAGAGATTGATACACTCCTCTCTTCTGTTTTGTTTTGGTATAGTAAAAGTGAAAGAAAATTTTGTTGTGTGGTCACAACTATTCTTCTTAGAGAAGCAGTACAAAGCTCCTGAAAATTACCTGTGGGCCTTGCAATACTATTTGGAATACCTGATAATGCATATTAAAGTGTGTTGGTTTTGTCTTGGTGAATAGAATATGATGTGCTTCATACTTAATTTTCAGTATCTCAGTTGAGGTGACTGGGTAAAAATGGAGGGCATATGAATGATGAACCTGAACTCACAGTAAAAAGCTATCTACTTTAATAACATTCCAGTGTCAATTACTGGCAAAAGCCGTGCTGTGACTTCCCCTGAGAGAAGGTTCACAAAGGGTAAAAGTGCCTTTTGGTCCTTGCTTAAGCAGTTAATTGCCCAGGAAAAAGTCTTTGCAGTGCGAGCTCCTGGTGTAGTGACTGAAGCTTTTTCCTGAGCTGTACTGCTAAATCCTGTTCTGAGTACATCTCCTTAGTCTTTTATTGAAGCTTTCTGTTTTCCTCTAATTCTCCATGCCTCACTTTCCCATACAATCTCTACAAATCCTTCTTGCTCCAAAGTGTTACGTGGGCAGAAGGTGCTGTGCAGCTCTCTGCTGCTTGCCTGTGGGCTGACTTACAGGTTGAAGCTCCTGCTGAAACCCCTTTCCAGCTGAGGCCCTTTTCATCTGTCCAGACAGTGATTTTCATGAAACTCACTCTGTTGCTTGGACCAGTTATTACTGACCACTGTAAAAAATTAATTAGGAGGACAGGTAGCGTGATCACTTTTAGTGTGTGCATAGGAATGTGTACATTTAATGGGCTGCATCTGAATGCAGGACAAAAGCAAGTCAAAGAGTTGTCCTGTTCTGGCCATGCTAAACCCAAACTGATGGTTCTGTCCAAAACAACTGCCAAAAGTTTATTGAGTAATTGATGTAATGTCACAGGGGGAACAACTCAGAGTGGCAGCTGTGGGTTGTTTTCAATATTGCTGGATATATTTAAAATGATGCAGGGATTATATGTTGTGATATCAGTGAATAAAACTGCAGCCTTATTTAGCACAGAGATTGTTTCAGGGATTTGTTGATTTCCATGGTGGCAGCAATTATTTGATTTATGTGATTATTTTTCTCTATTCATTTGACCCACAAATGATCAAAATCTGCCTGCCTCATGCAGTTGCTGCTGGGACAACTCAAAAATGACCCTTTCATTGCGTTCATACTGTATCTCCTAATGCCACCATCACGAATCTCATTCCTCAGGACAGCAATCTGTAAAACTGCTGTACATACTTAGCTGTGTGAGGTTTAATTAATGCCAGAAGCCTTCAATAAACAACAGTTGCAATTTGGACTGTGCTGATTTAATGATTCTTGCACTCTGTCTGATGCATGTTCTGTAAAATCTCTGTGTCAAGTGACTGGCACTGACGTGAATCACATCCCACCAATGTCCCTGTGTGCACAGAGGCAATGGAAGCCTCAAACCAACAGAAATATCTGAAATATTTGACAGGCAATGCACTTAAATATCTCCACTTAGAGGCCTAAAGGATGTTAGCATTTCACGTGGTAGGTAGGGAAGAAAAACATAATAAAAGAACGAATGTCTTTGACAATTTCAAAAGTTAATAAAACAGCTTTCCCAAGAAAAACCTTATATTAAATGTTTTGCAGAATCATCTGTTAGTAATGCTACAGAATTTTCATAATGCTGTTACATTATATTTGTTTAAGCAGAGAGTTTTTCCTTTGATGAATAGAGGTAGTCACCAAAAAACCATGAAAGAAATTACGAAAAAATAACTCCAACCCTTGCAAAACAGATGTTTTGGACAGACTAAATTCTGTTTGTGTACCCATGCAGAACCTGGCAGCATTTAAAGTCATGTACACCATAAAAGTGACAAACATGTTGTTCTGAAAAGGAATAAAGGAAGGAAAAAACTCAAAGTTATAAACAGTGCTTCCTTTCTTAACTAAATTTAGTAGGTTTGTGTCCATTTGCATGTTAGCTTTGTGTGTGTGTGAGCATAACTCTGCCAGTTGAATCATGAACATACCACCTAGAGGCGGTGTTGTGCCAGTATATTTCAGTGAAAGCAGAAGGGCAGGAATAATCTGTCTAATCCATTTTGTCCTACTCCAGGTTTAGTTAGTTCATGCTAGACTGTGAGAAAGGTAGTGTGCTACTCTCATGAGACAAATACTTGAAATAAATATGTTTATATCCTTGTTCAAGGAGTAGCATTTTCTAAGTTGCAGTTACTTCTGAAAAACTTGAACATGCGTTTGGAAGCAATTTAATTAGAGACTTTATGTCTCATCTCCGTTTTCAGCTAGTGAACATAAGAAAAGCACAGCATAAATGTATTTAAACTTGCTTATTTTTGAGGATCAAGTACGTTAAAGATGATGGGTCTAAAATTGGTGTGTATAAAACCAGTAACTTGTTTCATATCTTAAGAGGGGCGGTGTAATACTGTTCAGTTGATGAGAGCACTAATTGAAGAGAATTCCACTGCCATATCTGTGATATTCATTTAGATAAAAATGCTGTGTAAAAGTACTGTGAACCAATGGTGTGCAAGTTGGATCTTTGAACTTGAGTGTGTAGCACTTCTTCGCAGCAATCTTGCAATTCAGTATAGTACTGAATACTCCTCTGTTGTGGGCTTTTAGAAGGTAACTGAACCCAGAAATTCTTGGCTAAAGTGAGTATGTTCAATTTAATGGTGTGAGGAAGTCTGCTTTTCCAGAACATGAAGTTTGGACTACATATTTATGCAGTGCTCCATAACTCTTCATGTGGCTTCACATGACCTTGAAAAATAAATCACTTATGAGTTATTTTTCTTCAAATATCTGTAGGATGATCAAGTCAATAATGCTAATGTTGGGTTTTTTTGTGTTTTGCTGCTGTAATCACCATTTCTTAGTTTTCAAACTGAGGTAATACTGTCTCCTCATCTTGTCTGTTGAGTGTTTTATATTTTGGGGCAGGAGTTTATTTGTCTAAGTGGTCCTAGCACTCAGTGTAGCAGTGATAATCCAAGGATGTATGGGTTGACAGAGATACTCTTCTTTATTAGATGACCTACTGTAAAACTTAGTAATATCTTCTTGGACATCTGGGTGCAACCATAACACAAATTAAAACTAACAACAATGCTTATTAAAGGTTCAGGACTATTTGTAGAGATAATTTCTACATGAACTCCCATGCTTGATGTGTCAGCCTTTTGAAGGGCTATGGCTGCACAGCTGCTCGTTCTTCCTTTCCTTCCAATAACTTTCTCAGGTCTTGGTTTTTGTTTTTGTTGTTGAGGTGTTAAGACTGGCATCACTTGTTATGGCCATATTATTCACAGAGTGTGACCATATCAATTTTTTATGGCATTGCATTATTCAAAGCATGCGTGGCCATGTCTGGGCCATATGTGAGGATTTGATTTCTGATTTTTTTTTTTTCTTTTTTGAGATGCAATCTCTAGAAAATGTTTCTCTATATTTTTAGTGACATTTTTACATAGACTTATGTCTAAAAGTAGCCATGGGAGAAATAATCAGTAAGAAAATGACAACATGCTATTCAGAATTACTGAATGACTGAGGGATAGAAATAAACAGGTACTGTTTTAAAGCAACACAGGTATTGCTTTAAAATATAAACTTTAAATTGTAATAGCAGTTTAGCCTTCTGTTGATAGAACAGATAAAACAGTAAATGATTAATTGAAATACATCTGTTGAGAAATTCTCCTGATCCAAGAAATTCAATAGGGTTTTTTTCACGTGGGATAAACAGATACCTCCCACTGTTGAATGCTATATTTTAAAGCATCTTTTGAAAAATAACTTTAAAACTCAGATATATTTGCAAAATCCTTTTCCTGGAATTCTGAGTAGGTCTCATTTACCTGTATACATTTATTTTTAATTTTGCAGCACATACATGAGTGGTAATGACAGTGTTTACAGTACTGCACCATCCAGTCAAATAAATGAGTCAGAAGATAGCATTTTTAAGATTGTTTTCCTGTTTCTGACATTTGTCAGCTCAGTGGACTAGGAGATTCACTTTTTTTGTGTTTTCTCTTTCTGATTAGATAGACTGTGCTTTCAAAGTTTGGAGTCATCTTTTATTGGTGAGGTCATACAGCACTCAGCAAAAGAGAAGACTTTTTATGTTGCAGAACTTGAGGATAAAAAGTTTAAGACAGTACTTGGGATTGTAAGGATTTCAAAACTTAAAACAGTAATAACCCTCTCTGGTAAGGATCTAGTAAACCTTTGCAGTACTGTAAGGTTAGCTGGTATTTCTACAACAGGACTTGTAATTCAGATTTTAAACCTTGCTAAATATTGTTGATCTTCAAAGAGCTATTATGAAGTGATCACATTTTTAGAAACTGCCTTTTTTCATTAAATGTGGTCAGACTTGGCAGTAACTAATTATGGAAGTATTGCAAACTGCTTGTAGCCAGGCTTATCTTAGCCTTTCTTGATTCATACCTGGATATCGTATTCTGATGGAAATCAAAGCAGAAGGTGTGCTGTCTTCCATTCCAGATGCCATATTTACCATATGCATAGAAATTTGCCTTGTGTTTTACAAAAGCCTCATAATGTAAAAACTGAAAGACTATTTTGGTTTGTGCAAGAGTCCTATGTGAAACCAATGAAGTGTTCTCTGAACTTCTGTGTAGTTTCGGTGTTTGTTGTTTACAGTGATTTGACAGAACTGTAATCCTCAATGAAACCTGCATTTGTGCTTAGTTGGGTGCATTCCCACCGAATTTTCTCATATTTTTCTCCTTATCAATGGGTTAGTCCCCTTGGGGATGGTCACACCTGTTTGTCACTGTGGTTCCAGAGTAATGCCTCTAAATTTGTTGTGGCTATTTAGCACCTCAGTTCATAGTATATTTTGGTGTGGATAGCTGAACCAAGTTGTAGCTGTTTTCTCAAGCTGTGCTCAAGAGACAGCTGGGCTTCACAAAGTGTTTTCCAGTGTGATGTGACTCAGCTGTACCGCAGCTGACCACCAGAGCTATGCTGTGTATGATATGTTTTCTTCCCAAACTGAGACTCAAACCTATAGGGACTCAATTTCTATGGAAATAGCTGTCATAAAGTCAATTCTGGAGCTCACTGTAGTCTGTAAATTAGGCAGAATAGATGGCGGAAAGCAGGGTTTTTTTCTACTTGTTATCCCTTTGCTCTCTGCCTAACTGCTGCTGTTGATTAAATTTAATCCCAAAACACATCAGAATTAAAAGACTTTGCATTTTTATAAGTCTTCTGAAGACCAGCTTTTTCTCCCCAGTTCTGTGTGAACATAAGTTGTTGTTCACAGTGGGGTTAATGCCTGAAGCCAGGGAAACAATCACGTGTGAGTTGTAAATCTGTCTGCAGTGTTGGTGATTGGAGGCCATTCCGGATGTATGCTGAAACAAAACATGAAAACACCACATTTATCTTCATAAGGTTTTAGAATAATCTGTACAGACTATAGGAGACAGAGGTAAAAAGTTAACTTATGAGGTTTTATATTTTTTAATCTAAGTAACAATAAAGGTGAAACAGCCATTAAGAAAAAAAAATCTTAGCTATGCTATCAACTAGACAAAATACATTCCATAGGGATGAAAGCCACAGCTCTGCTGGACAGTAGAGTTTTGATTCCTCCAAAAGAGCTGGGGCAGCAAGTTTGCTCCTTGGTTTGATAAGACCATTCAAAGTAATTATCAAGCATTTTCTCATTGGAATTTGCAATTAAACAAAGCATCACAAGTGGTCACCATGCTGTCACTGGTAGGGAATGGGATAAGAAAACACTCACAAAAGCCAACTTCGACCTGTTCACAGTCAAAGCTGTGAAAGCTGTTTTGGTACTCATCTGTTCAGAGAAGGAATGTTTTAGAAAGCCAGTGTCATGTTTCAAGATATATTAACCTATACTGACAGCCTAAATCTAAGGAACTGACTGTACATTTTTCCTACTATCTGCCTTTCAGAAGTGAAGACTAAGTTGTTTTCTCAGTTTTTTATCTTGCATTTCACTTTTCTATTTTATCCGTAATACTTCTACGAGCATCAGCTAGCTGATGTCTGTTGTTGTCCTATTTCAGCACCTTTTGGTGACTTATTGCAAACATGGTAATAAAATAGTGAGTATTCAAACTATGACACTCTTGTACCAGAGCTAGTTTGAGATATAAACTAAGTGTGAAATTTTTCTCATGTGAAGAAATAGACAGGAATATGATCTTTATTGGTCACGGTCTGATGCTTTTCACTATGGTTGTCAATAATCTCAATAATCTGAGAAACTGCAATGATTGAGAATATGTCCTTCCATGTAGTTTTTCCCTCTCTCTCCCCTCGAAACACACACTGACACACACACACACACACAGAGGTATTTCAGAGAGAGGGGTGCAATGAATGTTTCTGGCAATGTTGTTCTTAAAATAGCCAACAGCTCTTCCTGCCTTTTCTTTAATTAGGATGAACCCAGGGAATAAAAGTTTTTCATGCTTTTATCTGTGTCACCTGCAAATGTACTTTTGTGCTATTTATTTTAATAAGAGTCAATAACAACACACTGAATGGTAAGAAAATATGCTAATTTATGCTCTCACTTCTAAAAAGTCACCTATAAGTATTTTGGCTGATCCTAAGAATAGTTTTAAAATAAATTATTTGGTCCCTTCTTGGTCTTCAGAGAGGCAAAGGCTCCTATTTTGTTTACCCTGTAAAGAAAAAGACTAAGGAAAGATCTATTTGCAGTCTTTTTACTATGTAGTATTTTAGAGAAGGGGGAGCTGACTCCTCTCAGACACACAGAGAAAGAGCAGAAAGCAGGACAGGCTCACATATGGAAAAAGTCAATAATTATTCAATTTCACTAGGAAGCCTCTGAAAAAAAGGTAATTTTTGTCTTTTAAAATGGCAAGAAGGTCTCAAGGAAATTTCAGGACTTGAAAAAACTTTTAAAATTGCTTTAAAGTGTTACCTTATAATAGTAATAATCCTTAGGAGTAATGCTGTGAGGGTAGTAGAAGGCCGCTGTTGGAATAGATGTCCAGGTAGCCAACAACTTTGTTATGAATCAGTGTTAAAGCATGCTGCCTGGCTTGTAAAGATCTTCCATTTTCCGTTTTGCTATAATTGAGAAAAAGGAAGGGGATTTTAGTTCCAAATGCTTTTCCCCCAATACCTGAACATCTGGAAATTTTCAGTTTTTCCTATTTTATTAGTCAGCTTACTAAAAGTAAATAGAAAAGATTTCCATGTTAATGTGAAGTCAGAATTTGGATATGTTAAAAATGGATCTCACTGCGTATACCTAGTCAAATGACCAGCTCAGGGAAAGGAAAGGATTTTGTTGTTCCAGCCTTTCTGGCTTTCCCACTTAATTTGATGCCTTAATGAATATTTGGATGTTTTCTGTTGGGTGTTTTTCCTTCCTGCTTTTTCATAATATATATTTATGAATCCATGTAGAAAGACCAGAAATGTTTAATTGGATAAGATGCACACTTTAATGCTGGTGTTGCTCCAATCACTGCATTACTTGAACACCCAGTATCTGTCAGTATCTGTTTGTAACCAGAAAATTCTGGAACTTCTGATTACTAAAATGTGGCGAAATAAGATAGTAGATATAATAATGTCTGGTTTTTTTTTAACACGTAAAAGTGCTCTGTACAGTGGACTAGTTTTTTCAGACCTCAAGAGGACAAACTATTTCTGTCAGAAATCGGATTTCCTTTTCTGTGAATTCAGTTTTAACTTGGTTGTTACATCAGCAAATTTGGGCTCAAGTGTTCTGTGCAAGTGAAGAGATCAGTCTGAATTCTGTTTTCCCCCACCTCTTATTTAAATAACTGAAACACTGGAGATAAGGATCGCTCAGGGGTTGACTTCTTTCTGCTGTTTACTCAGTGTAGTGATGTGAATACCTTGCCTTGAATCAAATAATGTGAGAACTTGAGAATCAATTAACTTGAAATTCAATTTAAATGAATTCTGTTTTATTATAATGCATACTTGTCAGTAGCATTCAATTATATTTTATAGATCTTGAGGAATTTGAGTTCAAGGTAAGTATTTTTAATAGATACAGCTGAAAAATAAAATTGAATCAGTAAGCAGGGAAACATAAATCAATGCAGTAAAGAACTGTGCTTTCTCCTTCCCCTCCTGTGTGCCTTTTCCTGCCTTACCCCAGATATTTACGGTTGTTTTATCAAATACCTTCTCCTGGAAACTAAAATAGTATGCTCAAGGGCTTGATAAGGATCAGCAAGCTTCGTGATCAGTTCAAATGAAGTATCAGAAATCCAGGGTTTTTTTCTGTCAAAGCAGCCAGATATCTTTTCTCAAGCCTGTTCACACTTCTACACTTCCAAAAAGTATTGAGGTGCAGAGGGACAAGAATGGGAAAAGCAGAAATCAATGCAATACCCAAGAAATGCTTAGGATTTGCTGACATGTTTCCATCAGGAGAGGGCAAAAGGCATCTCAACGTTGTGATCTGCAAGTTTGCATATTCCTTAATGTTTAAAGAAAAAGTAAATTATTTCTTTGCTGTTGGAATTGTGCTGGTGTTTGCTGGAGTTCCTGCAGCTGCTTGGTGCTTTGTGCCTGCATCTGCTGTGCTCTGTGTCTGCCTCAGTGACATCCTTCTTGTGGGCCCAGCCATAGCATGGAGTTGGACTGTCTGAGCCCTCCCTTCGTTTAAGAGAAATATACATTTATAAAAGCATATAAATAGGAAGGAAATCAGCCTCCCAGTGTGAATAATGCCATAATAAATCTCTTTCTTAACAGCTGTCCGTGCATGAGTTTTGAATTTATCTGGATGTTCGGAGCTGCAAAGCCCAGTGAGGAAAACCATGACTCACCTATGCAATGTTGTTTTGTTTCACAGGAAAAGGCTCAGTGCTTTCAGAAGACTCTTGCTTCCCAAGCAGATAAATCCACGCAGACAGAACTCGTAGGCCATGTGTAAGTAGCTATATCAAACAGTATTTTTTATCATCTTTGTGGCTGTTCAGACTTCTGTCAGCTGGTTTGCCTCTGCTCTTGTTGTGTCTATTCATGGATCTGGAGATTCTAAAATACCTTCAGAAACATGAGAAGATAATTACAACTACCTACCAGCACACCAATGCCCTGTTAATTTTAGGCATTTTGAAGAGCTGAGAATTTGTGTAAATGAATGTGAACGGTACGTATTAGTGTATTTTAATTTTTTCTTCAGTATTTATTTGCACACTTACTGATACTTTGAGATTATTATATTTAGAATTGTCATATGCTGTCCAAACAAGATTTGAAATTTGAACAATAATGGAATAAGTACAGTTTAGCCAAGTGATGTTAAAATTCTGTTTCCTAAAGAGCATCTGTCAGAATTTCTCCTAGAATGTGTATTGATAACATGTATGCAATAACACAGTCAAGGAACATTGCTCAACTGTAGAGATATTGTTTCCCCAGTTCTTCTAACTGGAAGTATTCTATCCATGGGACATTACTTGAATATGTGTAAGAGATTCTTGTGCTTACATGAGACTCTTGAATAATCTTTGATTACAAATGCTTCTGTGTGGAGCATTTAGCATGGTTCTCTTTTGTGATTTGTGCAAAGTCTAACAATAATTCTTAATAAAAACTCTCCTACAAAACAGTGCTATGTTTCTGCATTGATATAGATCAACATGCTGATTCAAATTTATGGAAAGAATTCTGGAATTAATTCAGGCTTTGAAACCTTCCTTTCAGTTTTGTGTCAGTGGAGCATTAAAGTTTTGTCTTCTGAGGATAGAAACATCAAAATTTCACATTTTAATGTGAAAAGTTTTATCTGCATTAACTTCTTTTTTGTGGGTTACCAAACACGAACCCTTATGTTCTACTGTGTCAGTAAAGTCATGTCTGGTGGAATTTACTGAAATTCTGAGGCGTGTATGTGTTACTCCTGAAAAATCTATAATATACAAAAATATTTTTTAAAAAATTGTATGTTGCAGTACTATATCCACTTCAACTATGCCTATGTATCCTTCATAATACTTTCTTATACATTAGATGTTAAATAAAAGTCTTCCACTGAAAATGGCAATGGGGAATATGTAAAGTTAGGAGGATTTTTTTTGTGTTGTTTTGTTTATTTTTGGGTTATATTGTTTGCTTGGGGTTTTTTTTAAGCACACGTGACTTATGTGTTTGTTTGTTTTCTCCCAAATCAAATATGTGGTACTCATGCTGCAGGGATTCATGCTGTTAGCAGATTATATCTTCTTTCCCTTTTCCAGTCTGTGTTCCCTTGGAATTTGGTGGGGAGTAAAAAATAATGTTACAACCTCCTGCCCCAAACAGGTACAGCTTTCTGGCTGAGATTTGAGTGTTAAATGTCTCAATAACAACAATAAGTTAAAGAAATCCTTTTCTTTACAAGCATTCTCATCAATTAGTGGAACGTATTTTTCAGACTTTCCTGATAAAATGCCTGCCTTGTCATGGTTGCAATAATATATTGTGTCATACAGACTCTTGCAATGCAAGAACAAAAGGAAACATTGAATGTTTTTCTGTGGAACAACACTTCACCTGTATTTATCTGGTACAGAGTTCTTGTGAAAATTCCGTTGCAATGGATTGATTGCAGAGAAATTTGAACTAATATGCAGGAATAACACAAGGCTGTTATGATCACAATGAGGGGAACTCAGTGGGGAGGAATGTGCAAATAAACAGTGTTAACACTTTTTGTAATATTATTAAAACTTTTTGCTCTTTTATTTATCAGATTGTGCAGCTTTTCTGTGAAGGATAGCTATCAATGATTGGTTCAGCTGTGTTTCTATTGAATCCAAGTGGCAATTACATTTACATTCTTTGCTTTTGCATGAGATTTTAAAGAGCGAGTTGTAACTGTGGCAAGTAGTATCTGTACATCATTTTATTCAGGATGTCAGTAAGTGTGTACAGCTACAAGAATATTGTGCTAATATGAAATTCAATTAAATAGAAGAATACAAAACAGATAAGAGAATACAAGATGTAATTTTCACCCCATTAGTCACACATTCTGAGAATATATTGAATACTTCAGATCTGGTTTAAGAGGTAAACAGAAAATTTAACTTTGTTTCATAATTACAAATTTGCTGCTTCAATTAAAAAACAAACAAATAATCAAAACAAAAAATCCCCTCACATTTTTATTTTTCCTTAACTCAAATCTAGAAGCTAATAATAGTTGGATAAAAGTGTTGCCAAGAATTTGCATAGCATTATTTCATAAAAGTAGTACAAATATTGATATTATGCAGTATAATAATTCAGAAGTGGTTAAGACAGTGCCTCTATGAGTGGTTTGGTTTATATTCTCCTACATTATTTTGTTTCACTGTATAATCTTAAAAGTTACCTGTTTTGCAGTTGAAAAAACTGCAACAGCTTAGTCCCCAAAATACAGCACTGCTTGGGTTTTTTTGACTTCTGGACAACATCTCCAATAGTTAAGAGAACACTCTTTAGCCTTAGAGTTCATTTAGATGTGTCATTAAAAGTAAATGGAATTCTGACTTTGACTTAGATGAGGAATTAATCCTTTTGTCCATAGGGTGTACAGTAATGAAAAGAAGCTGGAGGCGAGTCTATATTTAGGAAGTAATGGGTGAAGAAAGAGGAAATTCAGTGTTTCACAGGGAGGAAATGTTCTTGTTTTTGTGGACTGCTCTGAAAAAGCATAAACAGGATTGAATGAGTGTTTTGGGTAAATGAGTGAGTGGTTACCAGAATGGAAGTTGTTACAGCATATTTTATATTAGCGGCTATAACGTAATTACAGTCAGAATCTGACTGTCAGGGTGATCAGTAAAGTTTGGATTTTTTTATTATTTGGATTGTTGGATAATACTTTCAATAGAGGTCTGATTTTTTTCCCATACAGCACACAGAGATTTTTCAGTGGAAATTGCTTTAGAGTACTGTTTTAGCAAGCAAGTAGAAGATAGTCTGTAGCAGTAAAGATAATGTTTCTCATAAAGAACATGACCACTTTACTACTTGGGGAAATTGAAAGTAAAATACCAACACAACTACTGCATGTATTCCAGGCAAGACATTGGAAAGTACTCGGGGTTTTTATAAAGGCTAGTTGCTTTCTAGTGCATCATGTCAAGGGATCATCATCTTATGATAGACCTAAATTTACTCTGTTTTCCAATATGTTTACTGAGAGTCATTTAGAACATGTTGGGAGTTTGCAGAAAGAACCATGTGTGCAACAGATTGATGTTGAGGCTGCTAAATAAAAAATTATTAATGTGTCTTCACTAATCAATGGCAGTTTAACCTCCTTCACCTTCCTGTGCTTGCAAAGTCTTCTTTTATTGAGAGATCAAGGAATAATTTCCTTCATGTTGGTCAGGTTACTAAAATGGACTGGAAGAGGAATAGATGCAGTCAGCTGGCACTGGGACTGATTACAAGATCATGTTAAGGGGTACAAATCTAATAATGACTGCTAGCAAAATAGGTAGTCCAAAGTATCATGCAGGCATCACACAAACACTCTGCAGCAGGTGCCACTGCTGATTAGTTTTCATTAAAATGTGTCTCAAAACAAAATTAAACAATCACAGGATGATTCTTATTTCTCTCACCAAGGGAAGTACAACTCAGCACCACTTTGTCAATCTTTATCAGCCTTTGGATTAAAATAATTTGTACTTAATTTTATTCCCCACAGAGTAGAAAATCCTAAGAGCTGACATGATTTCTGCAATGTCTTTTCTGTGTTTGCCTTCTGCTGATGTTATAGGTTTCATATCTGAGAACTGTTATTCTGTTTGTTCTTTATCTTTCATACTGAGAGTAAAGCTGATGTACACAGGCTTTGGACTGGTCCTAAACTCATTCCCCATTTAATGAGTTTTCTTTCCAGTGTAGTGATCCTTACATTTTGGATGATGCTTCTGATGTCTCAGGCAACAAACTTGTGTAGTGCTGCTGTCAGTTTGCTGCAGTTTGGTTTGCACAGCTACAGACAAAAATTACCTTTCTTTGGTGATCACCAGCACTGTTTACAATGGTGCTGTGTGTCAGATAAGAAGGCACTGACTTTCATCACCTGTACAATCATGCAATATTAAAATCCTTACTGATACATATTTTAGAGTTTTTGTTTTGTACCTTGCTGTGCATTACCTTGGACAGCATTTCTCCCTTAACCTCTCAAAACCTGGTCACTGCCTTCTGCAGAGCCTCTGTGTTTGATTAGGAGGGAGTGGAAGACATGGAGGTGGATGCTGTAACTGCTCCCCTCCACCTCCCTGCAGTGCTCCTTTTCCTCCCTGCAGCCAGCCAGTGTGGATCATGGATACTGTAAAGGGACTGTGTTGCATTGTGTCCTCTGCTTTAGGAAGGCAGAATGCTGAAATACTTGAACCTCTTGAACTTTCCAGTCTAATCCAAATATGTTCCTGCCCACAGTATTGTGTAGTTTGTTACAGCATGAAGTGTGTTGTGTTTTGCCACCTAAACTGGAAAATACATTCTGCTTCTGCCTCCCCTCCTTCCCTTGGAGGCTGATGTTCATCTGCTGTTGTATTTTACTACTGAGTTATTTTTCTCCATTTATTTTTTTTGTCACTGATTTTGTTGTCTAATATATACAGAAAAACAATACAAACTTGAGCATAATACACCTTTCCCTAATGCAAAATTACCTTTTTTTAAAAAATACCTTTCGAAATTAAACCAGCCAGTAACCATTTCAGTATTTGTTTTGCTTGTATGTCTGTGTATCTGTTCATATCTGGATATCCAAGTTGTTCTTGATATGCTACGTGTTTCCTACAACTTCCTTTAGCATTCATTTTCTTTCCTTGTTATGTCCAATTTCCATTTTTTACTATACAACTTCAAAATACCATTTCAAAATCTATGTCTTTTAGGGTGTCCTATATGTGCAAATTGTCAAACTTCAATGATGTCAAACTAGGACGATACTTCTCTTGGTTTTAATGATTGCCTTCCACCAACCCTTACAAAACACATTGCTTCATCATCAAGCCCCTACATACTTGGTGTTTGAATTACATTTAACCACCTAGTCATGAACAGGAATGAATTGTTACAACTGCTCATGACAGGGAAAACTATTCAAGTTACTGGTGCCAAATTCGCCAGAGGACAAATACGTGTGCTGAGGGTTTGGTGTTTGCAGTGCCATATGAAAAGTGATAACGGATTTTCACATGAACAAACTCCAGCAGTAAATGGGTTCTGGAGCAGAAACTGAGATGTGCAACATGAAAAAGACATTTTCATTCTGTGGCTTATCATCTACATGGTATTCTGTATTTTGCCATCTCTAGGAGTAAAGAACAATAAAATTTGCATTCTGTAGTGATGCTTAATTGGTATGATTGATCTTCAGTTTTGATTTGTGGCATGCAAGTTGGCTTCTGGATGCTTGTATAGATAAGCTCTGTGCTGTTTAAATATTTGTAGTAATATGACAGTGATATTATAGCTGAGTTTCATCACAGACCCAAATTTAATATAATACTTGTAGTCTCTGGATCTTTAAAAAACATTGTTTTCCTGTAATATAATCTTCAATAACAGTGCAATGTTTTTATTGCCTTTTAAGTTTTTAATCTTTCTACTTATTCTTCATTTTTCTGTCATAACCTTCTTATCTCTTTGTATCTGCAGTTATGCTGCTGCTATCCTGCTTTGAAAGTGCAATAAAATATGAGGTACTTTGAGGTATTGACCCAACTTAGTAATTTTTGCTTAGATGTTTCAGGGTGGGGGAGAGGAATAGGGGGAGAAGCAGGCAGAAAAGTGTTTAGTTATTCCTAATTATTCATCCTAGAGAAGTTTTGTTGGGTTCAGACAGAACTCTTCCCACTTTTTCTGCTTAAGCTCTATCGCTGTCTCCTCCAGAAGTTCTCCAGAAGTTTGCTTTTTCACTTCAGTATATCCATCTAGACTTTTTGTCTCATTTCTTACTTAACTGTAATTTTTGTGTTGTATCTAGGAATATGACTTCCCAAACCTTATTTGCAGTACCATATTTTCAGTATGTTCTAGTTGTGTTATTTCTGTTGTAAAGATGCTACCAAGCAGTTCATGATTACTCTCAGTAGGAACTAAGTGAGCAGCTATCCCTGGAATGAATATTCTTACTATATCCTCTCTGACCTGTTTACAATAAGGATAGAAAGAAGTAGGACACTGACAAACAGGATATTTGAATAGGTTTATTTGATTGAAATAAAAAAGCCATCCACCAGATTATACCTTGCTGACTCTGTTCATGCATTATGTTGAATACTAGCAGTGTCTTATTTGTAAGGATAGAAAATAGCAGCTCTAAAGCTTTTGGATATTGTTCAAAAGAATGGATGGGGAATTTAGTAAAATACACTCAATAACAATCAAAAATTCTAAAAAATAGCAGCATTTTGCAATAGACCTTGGGTATATTTTCTTAAAAAGAAAAAAAAAATTGATTTCACCTTGGAAAAAAGATCAACACACAAAATAGAGAAACGAGGCATGGATAACCACTGCATTATAAGCAACGTGTATGGATTTTGCTACATTAGTACACTTACAATGACTGCTTTTTATTACAGAATGATCTGCTATGTAATGTGTAAATGTATTAATGTTGTGTGCATGTTGCATGTAGATTTCCTCTGTTTACATAGACTGGCTCAGTCTGGTGACCTTTTTCCAGTAAAAACACAGCATCTGTTGTACATAAGTGCTTTCTGACTAGAACGGCGTCATGCACAAGCTGACCAGTCATATTCCTGCTTTTCTCTGCATTGTCACTTAATTCATTGTTGTGTTGATCATTAGTGTGAAAGAAACTTTATTATTACGTGCTGGCTGCATGACTGCATACAGCAGAAACAGTCATTTTTCATTTACTTTGTGTTGCCATCAAACCATGCATCACTAAGATTTCATTTAATTTCATTTCTTTTTTCTTTTCTTTCTTTTTTTTTTTTTTGTTTGTTTGTTTTTAAAGGCCCTGTGGAACTCCCTGTGTTCTGAAGGCTTAGTTTACAAACCTATCAGCATCTCATTGGTTCCATCATTATTAAATTAAAAAGCAACATCTGGACACTCTGCACTTACGGATATAATTAAATACTGCTGTATATGAAATGAGCTGCAAGTTACCATTGCTGGCAAAATTCTGCTACTTAAGATAATATTTGTATTATGAACAGTCAAACATCACTTTTTTGGCAGTATCTTCATAATTAAGTGTATCTATGAATAAATTATTAGTAAGCTATGACAAAGTTATTATTTGAAATAAAAATTATTCTTACCATTTTGTGCGCTTAGTCATCCATTGGTGATTCACTGCAAGTAAGAAAATGTAAGAAAATCCTTCAGTCATACCTGTCTCTTGAGATTGAAAAAATATGTCTTCAAGACCTGGAAACCTGAGGAAACCATTATTTTTTAATACCTGTATTTTTCCTTTTCCCATAATAATACTATTGCACTGACTGTGAACACAGGGTCAGGACCTTTCAATATGCGGTTTGATAAATGTTCGTAATGATGTACATAATTCTTATGTGGGATTCAAGAAACATGTCTGTAGGATATTTTGTGGGCTTTCAGAAGGCCAGCATTTACTCAGCTTTATCCCAAGAAACAGAAGAGCTGATCCTAAAAACATGCACTCAGATTTTTTAATCCATTAGAATAATAGCTTTATGCTACTTTCTATCTAATTTTCCTGCAGCTTCTAAGAGAGATTGCTAAGAGAGCATCAGTGTGAGCAAAGTAAACATTGTGTTTGTGTTTGCTGGACATGGCTGTGCTGCTTGAGTGGACCGTGGTTGTCGTCCAGAGAGGGTGGGGAAGGGTAATTCCTGGTTTAGGGCTTTCTTAAGCAAGAAACCAGTGAAGTTCACCACTGTCAGTTGCTTCTGTGTAACCTTACCCGGGGAGGTCTTCATTCACCATGACGTGCTCCACATCCACCCTTACCAGGTAAGATGAGAAGGTGCTTAGGCCAGCAGTGTTCTTTAACCTTTTCTCCTAATGTATTTTCTTACTAACAAGAGACAATGCTTTAATCTTGTTATTATGCCATTTCAGTCAGGCCTCATAGTATATAATACAAACACTTTCTCAACTGGAGCAACAGTTGAGCACCTGCAGCTTTAATTTCAATCAGAGGACATACTGCATTCATTCAAAAATAACATTTTACCAGTTATTCTTAAGTGGAGCAGAACTGAAAATAAAAACATTCAGCTAAATAATGCAGATCTTTAAAGTGAATGAAACTTCTTCAAAGGGGATGTTGCATTATGTTGGCTGATTCTGTACCACTTAGCATGATAACCACTTACTGTTTCTCAGTTTTACATTGTCTTTTCTTTGATGCTAACAGTCATCCATCCTTCAGCATCCTCTCTTGCCCTTTTGGTCAGGCTGTCTGGAACTTCTTTGTATATATATTTGCGTAGTTCTTACTGTATTTGTTGGAAGTAACTTGTAAAAGCAATTAAATAGCAAATGCATAATTTAAAGAAACAACAGTAGCAAGCACGTGCATATTATCCTTTTGAACTTCACCTTCCTTGTTGAACTTCATTTGTTACTGCTCTTCCTTCTTTGCTTGGACAAAAACCCTTTTTGTAATCATTGATAAGCTTAGAAATGCCTGCCTCTGGTATCTGTCATGCTTTCTTTTTTCATCACTCTCTTTATTATGGTAATATTTTCAGTCTTTGTCAGATACTGCTCTTTGGAAGAAGATAGAACATTTTTTATTGTGATTTTTTGGCACAGAAATCTGTATTTCACTTAAAGAAATACATATGGATAATGGAGAGGGTTGCGGAAAACTGTATAAGTTAATGAAAGAAGAAGAGTGGAATTAAAAAATACGTTTTCAGAATTCCAATGAGAAGGAAATAAATTTCACTTCCTAAATAAAGAAGCTTTTTGCCTGTTCCTCCAAGGTCTGTGAAAGAATACTTTAAAATACTCAAAGAGCTAGTTTATTTCTGTATCTGTTGCATCTTAGAGGTGTTGCAAGCAGCCATCATTTCAATGCAAAACTGAACCCAGTCCTTCAGCTTTTGGGGTAGAGTGTAAGGGTTGGGTTTTTAACTTTCTCATGAAATTACTCATAACTTCCAGTACCTTTTTTGTTTGTAATTTCTTTAGTTTATTTTCATTTTTCTGTAACTTTACAAAGTAGTATGAACCAATAAGAATTACTCACTCTGCTCTTTTGGTCACCTAGCATTTGAATGATCTGGAAAAAATGGTTACTGACACATACTATTCAGACTTCAAGGATACACAATCAATACTTTGTATGCATAAGCAAGAACTTAATGCGAGTTTAATTAAAGTCTTTTCAGTCTGACCAAAGATTTTTTTTTTTTAATTATTATTGCAGTAGAGAGTGATACTTGCATATCTAGTTCAACAGTCAAAACTTAAATATATAATGTTCCTAGTATCTGTCTCTTTCTTTGATCTATTTTATTGCTCACTCTTGCACAGCCTCTTGTGATCTGAAGGTCAGCGGCTTCTGGTCAGTTGTGGGGGCTTTACACTAAATCTGCTATTACAGCTGCTTGGCAGGAGTCTGGAAGTAACATTCATTTCTTTCTCCTCTTTCTGGAATCCTGTTGGGATCTCTCTCATATGTTTGTTAACATGTTGTACACCTTGCTCTTACCCTTGATTTCAAGTGTGTGTGTCATTTCTGTTACCCTTATGACTGGTTTTACCACACTCCAAGGATTTCTTTCCTTTGATGGTGAGTAACTTTGTAGCCATGGAGCCTCTGCTGTCATCCAATACCTGTAATTAGTTGGACTGCTTGTTATTGGAAGATCATTCGCAGAGTAAGTGCTTGTTACTGGGATCTGTAAGATCCAAACATCTAGCTGACAAAGCCACCCTGCCCTCCTCCCCACCGCCAAAACCTTGCCAAGTAAATCCTATAAAAGGTGTTGCACCACACGAGTATAAAAAACTGAACAGCTGGTGCAAAAAGGGTAATAGTAACCTGGTCATTTGGTAAGTGGCCTTTAGAGCTTAAGTAAATTATCCTGTAAATATTCCAAAATAAATTATTCTGCAAATATCCAAGGAAACCAGGTAAAAACAAATGATTTCCATGTCGTTAGCTTGATCCAAAGGCTGTGTCTTGTTCTAAACAATGGTAATACCATGTTAACAGCGATACAATATTGGCAAAAACAATATTGGCAAAATACTTTGTTCTCATTCTAGGCATTGGCATTTAACAGGTGCAGAGGTTTGTTACCTTAACTAGCATGCAGTGTTTGTCTCCATTTGATGCTTTGCAAGTAGTACCAGATAACCTGAGTTTGCTTTCTGCACTTTCCTCCAGGGACCTCTGAATGTGCGAGTGCAAGGCTGTTTCCTACCGCACAGCAGGGGAAAAGTAGAAGTTGAGTGAATGGACTTAAAAGTAACAAAGGTGCAAAAGTGTTACAGCAGGAGCAAATATTCTGTGATAAATGTTGAAGGGCTGAGAAAGAACACGAGTGATGTTAACGGTTGTGAGCAGTAAAAAAAAGAAGAAAAGTCTCAAAAAACCTGGAGTGCTGTAGACAGGCAGAAAGGTTACCTCCTGCTTGAACTGAAGGCAGATTATTTCTTTCAGTCAGTGTTTTATTTTTGTTTTTTTTTTAAATAATCTTCTGAAGCAATTTCATATGAAAACACACAGAACAGTATGAATACTGGCATAGGAATTATTCTACTGTAACTCAATATGCATTTGGGGCAATAAAGAATTCCTGTAGCTTGTATGTTTATAAAAGGTTTAAAATAATTTGTAACATGCTCATTAAGACTTTTTGTGGGCATAGGTACTGTGTGCATGATGAAAGAGCTGGAAATTTCCTTGGTTTTGAGTAGATAGGAGATCAGTGGCTTATCTTCTGAAACTGAGTTTTCCCACTTTTAACGAGTGTTTTTAGGTATATTTATACTGTTTGATCACTTCACTACTGCTCAGTATACTTTAGACTTTTAGGTAAGTGTTAAAACTTAGGAGGATTAAGCCAGTATATATGTTTTGCTAAAGAATCAGAAAGTTCAATTTGTATCCCTGACCTATTACTATTTTTTCCTCCATGTGAGAACTATATCCAGGCTGTGTACTCAGCCTTCATTTCAAAACAGTGCTCTCTTAGTATTCATTTATTCAGTTTTAGTAATGGAAGCTTCTACTTCTTATGAGTCAACAGAATATTAACATTAATGATAAAACAGCAAGAAGGAACATGAAGGGAAAGGATTATAAATGAGATTTGGGAAGTAGTAATATGTTTCTTTTGTATTGTACAAAAAGGCACTGAATTGAAAGCAGAATCTACTGGAAACCAGCAAAAAAAAGGGAAAAAAGTTCTGTTTGGTTGCTAGCAAATTCATTACAAAGATAACCTTGCAAAGATACATTTTTGTATGTGCATGTATTAAATCATGCTGGAGTTGAAAGTGCATGAATTGGATACTATATTATAGCTTTATATTCAGTACCAGCTTCATTACTTTCAGGGAGAATTTAATTCATCTAAAAACACCAAGGAAAAGCTTGGTGGTGCTTTTAATGATAAGTTTAATGGTGAAATTAAGTGGTAGCTTTGTATTTGATACTAAAATAGAGGGGCTTGATCTATATTGTGTAATGGTGCATGCATGCTATCGAATATTTGGAGAGAAATGCCAACACCTGCACTGACACATTACATTTTAAGCAAAGAATGGGGAGAGCACAACTGCATGAGAGAAACAGGTGATAGAGATAGTAGGATCTTCGTATCTCAAACATATGAAACAATTTTAAGTGCTCACATCAAAAAGCGTCTGTGTGAATATAACTTTGTGTACATGTGTACGTCTATTATTTCATTTTCCAGTCTGTGAAATGTTTCAGGAGAAAAGAATAATGCAAGACAAATCTACTGCAGGAGTCCTGTTGTGTTATGAATAAATTCTGCCAAGAGAACCACTAAGAAATTGCCAAATTTCAGGTATTACAGAAACAAAGACAACATGAAAAAAGAAAAGTTTCACTGGTTAGAGGTAGAATTTGCAAATGGACCGGTTCAGTGGTTCTGTCAGGCTCCAATGAAGTCAACTTTTGAAATCCTGTATGTTTTGCAAGCACCAGGTAGCCTGAAAAACCCTCAAGTAACTGCAGAACATGAACAAAAATCGTGAGACTAATGATGAACAGTTGGCTTTGCAGACATTTTCATGCATCTGCTCATACTCCCACCATCATAAGTTTTCTTTGAAGACTTGTGGAACTGTCCCTTGATGTTGGTTCATAAACACATATCTGTATAGCAAAAAAAATCAAGGAATTTTTAATCATTTTAATAACTGGACAGAATGGAGTCCATTTTTTTCTGTATGAGAAGCTTGCTGAATTGCAAATCTAATTATAAAATGAGCTGAAGCCACAGGTAACATTACTTATGGGACTCATTGGAAATGATGAGAGCATTTCAATGAGCTCAGGGCAGGACTAAGAGGTTGTGTCATTTGTGCTTTCCTGCTTTTAATTGGCATCTGCAACTGAGTGTCTGACTGTGCTTTGGGAGATGCTCCAGTGTGGGCTGCAGTTCCTTCAGGGCATGTCCACCTGCTCCAGTCCAGTTCTCTCCAGAGGCAACAGTGTGGATGTTCTCTTCAGTCCCTGCAGCACCTTCTCGTCCTTCATCATTGACCTGGAGGTTCACTGTGCTTTTTCTCACTTTTTTTCGTTCACTTCTCTGCATCCTGGTGTTTCTTCTTGCTCTTCAGTATGTTTCCAGAGAGGTGCCACCAGCTTCAGTGATGCTCACTGTGCCCTGTGTGTGGGTCCATTGTGGAGCTGCCTGGCAGCATTTGTGTCTGGTCTTTCCCACAGAGGCCACCCTGCAGCCCTCCCACTGCCAGCACTGCCACATAAACGCATGGAAAAGCAAACAACAGCAAAGCATGACCTCACAGCTGACCTGAATGGGATGATTAATAATTGTTAATTTTATTTTTATGTTAGGAAAATGCACAGAATTTTGTATCTGTTAACATGTGAGAGATGAGTATTATAAAGTGGTTGATTAGAGGAATGAGTTTAGGTCCATAAAAATTCCAGAAACAAGTGGAACTACATAACTTCTGTTCCAAAATACCTGGATCAACTGAGACTGGTGGTGTTGGTGATGACTACTGTGCATACATCCTTTGACTTCCATTGGTGCCCCAGGCCAAGAGACCTTTTTTCTCTGCAGGACCTGGGCATTGCATCCCTTCAGGAGGAAGGGAAGAAATAAGTGGGTTGATTCCATTCCTAAACACCAGGTTTTTCTGTTTTCCTTATTTCCATGTCTGCAAATTTCTCTTGCTGTTGGAAATATTTGCAAACTCTGTTAGTGGTGGGGCTTTTGTTCTGGCTCATTATTTTCCCCTGCTGTTGTTCCTTTGCTCATTTCCTTTTATCTTGCTGTATTGTTTTTATTCTCTCTCCACATTACAGTCCCATTTGGCTCATCCTCTCCTTTCTTTTCTATAAAACATGATTTTTATCACCCATAAAGCATGCTTCTAAAACTTCAACAATACTAAAAACCGGAAAGTCACACTTTTTCTTCTAAATTCTGTTTTACCTCAGTCTTTTTCTTATTTTTAGACAGAAGGAAAGAGAGAAAAATGCATTTAAGGCAAAATTACCCATACAGAATAATTCTCAGGGACTAGGAAGTGATACCTTTTCTGTAGTTCTTAATGCTATGTTCAAAATCTATGAAAAGAAAATAATGCCATTTTCAATTCTGTGGAAGTTAAGGTAATTTTATTTATCTTTTTAAGTGTCTAGAAAATGATACTGGTTTCTTGTATCTTGTACCGAAAAAGAAGTTCCTGTAAAACTTGTTTACCTACCATTTGGTTTTCTTGAGCTATTTGTAACATACTCTGAAAGGAACATCAAGGAAGTTGTAATGTGTGATGTCAGTTTGGATTGCATAGAGAGCAACCATTTTCAGCTGACTATGCAGATGTCCAAATTAATTAAATGCTTTTAGGTTCTTTTGTGCATCTACAGAGACTGCCAGAAGGCTTATTTTGCATTAATACCCATAATGTATTGAATTTCAGCAGGTCATGCAACTGTTCTGGCTAAACACAGAATGATTTCTTCATGTTTGTCATGTCACACGTTTGTGGAAGGTCCTAGGACAGTAAATTGGAGAGCACTAACATGAGATATTCCCCCTTCATATTGCTAGCCTGGACTTCAGAACAGATCTCACAGTTCTTGTTGTTGCACAAGATTGCTTCAATTCTTGAAGCTGTTTAAAAGTCTGGATGAGTTACTTAATGTTGTAGTAAAGGCAGGCAAATTTAATACCTTCACACCATTGGGAAGCTTTCCTTCCAAAGACACTCATTGCTGCTTCATTTCTATCCTTCATTATTCCAGCTGTTGCTCCTCTTGCCCTTTGGTTGTAAATAGTGAACTTCTGATAAAATTAATTAATCTGTGATTAGTACCAGTATTTCTGCATAAGCATAAAAAAACCTGCTCAAGGACTTGGGGCTATGTGTTCATAAAATATTCATCTTGTTCTTGTATTAATTTGAGCAGATTATTGCAAGACCAAATAAAAATCTCATTAAATGCACCTGGCAAACCATACCCACTCAAGATTTTGCATGGCAAGATTTCACCTCCTTTTCACAGGACCTCTTTTAAAGGCCAGGTTATAGGACTGTCCTGCTCTCTGGGTCATTCTTGCCCAGGGGAAGTCTGCTGCTGCTTCAGACTTTTTTAGCCATCACACTGAGAGAACTGCAGAAATATTTACAGTGTACAGCTCAATACCTGTAGCCAGAGGAAGCTCTGTTTTGATTGAAGGACAAGGAAATGTGAGCAGCATGACTCAACTTCCTTGTTCAATTTGAGATGCCAGAACATTTCATTGAACTACCCTGAGGCTTTAGGGTGAGTCTTTCAAAATTTCTTCTGCACATCTTCTTAGTTATTTGGGGTTTCTTTTGCACACTGTAAGCTTTTATTTTCTTTTTGCTAAAACTCATTAAATATAACCCCAACAGTAAGGTGAAATGTTATTTTCTAACCCTTATGTGCATAAATTTGTTCCACTCTGTGTGTGTGTGTGTGTGTGTAAGAGCTGATGCTGATATTTCAAATAAATAGCAGGGAAATCTCCCACAGCGCATGACATTTTTTTTCCTCTTACACCTTCCCAAGACTGAAGTCTAGGTCAGTTCTCACAGGTTAACAAACGCATTATTTCTGAAAAAGGTCTGCTGCCTACAGGAAACTATTTTCTTTTGGGAGGTACAAGCATGGGATGCATTGGGGAGGGGATCAGGAATGAAAACTCTACAATATATTTCATGAAGTGCTCAATTTTTTTAAATATTTTTTTCCTGTCTGTCTCTGAAATGTTCTCTGGAAACTTCCAGTGCTTTCACTTCCTAGTCTTGTAAGCTCGCCTAACTGACCCATTACAGTTCTCTAATTCCCTAGTCTCTGTTCCTCCTGTGTCTCATCCTTTTCTTTTCTTTCTTTAGCTCTTTTAGTTCCGAGACTTTTTCTTTGTCAGCACTTTGGTTTCCATGCTACTCCTGTGCTCATTCATGAGCAGTCATCTTTCCCATCTGCAGTTCTCATTCTTGTTCAGCATCTTTCCCTGAAATAAGTATTTTTTTATTTTCTTTGGAGTCATATTGATAGTGCGGAACTAGTTACTTCAGCTCTTGAAGTGCAAGTTTATATGGAGGTACCAGTGAAGCCAAGAGGCAAAACTTTTGACTGTAGAATAAAATTTCCAATTGGAAAAAGTTCCTGTGTAATTTTTGCAAACACTTTTTTGCCTTACTCAGCATCTCTATCAGTTATTGCAAAATAGGTTGTATGCCCATGTTAAGAAAATAAGTTACATCAAAGTTTGTCACAAAATCTTTTTTTTTTTCCCAAAAATGTATTCTCCAAGCTCTTGGTTAGTGTTGAGTTACTGCATCAGATGTAGATTTCCTGAGTGTATATTGAAATAGCACATCAGTATTACCAGTGCAAGTAAGCTTTGACTGGTGCACAGGTGCTCCAGAAATATAATGAGGATATTTAAATATTCTATAATGAGGATATTTAAATATTGTGACACTTCCTCCAACTGTTTGCTGTCATTTTCACCTGCTTTGTCTTTAGAAGCCAATATCTGACTACAGAGTGAACATCTGTGGAAAGTTTTGACTGTAGCTGACAACTAGAGGACCTACATGATGGACTCTGCACTTTAACCATAATCTTTACAACAGATGTTTCTGTGTCTAAATCAGTGTTTCTTTGGTTCTTTCGTGATGTGGAAAAAGCTCTGCCACTTAGGCCTGGTTTTGATAAGTGCAGAGGTGTCACAGAATTGCAGTGACCCTTGGAAGTGCAGGAGCTCTTTGTCTAGTTATACCACTTTCTTGCCTACTAGTTTCTGTTACTTGGCAGAACTTCAGTCAAAATTAAAATAACCAAGAAAACCCACATGCAGGGTTTCTTTTTAAAATGTTTCTTTAAAATTATTTTGCAGAGCTCTGTGGGCATAAGGACAAGTTTTGGGAGAGAGAATATTTAATCTACAGGGCAGTTCAGATTCTCATCCTTAAGTTCACACTGTTTCCTGGATTGGTTAGAAAAAGGCCACAAGGGAGCCAGAAGGTGTCCCTAGCTTGCTTTATTTAATCAGTCACCAATTGGATAATTGCTATTTTTGCATGTAAAAAGTAGCACACAGGCACTAGACATACCATAATATACAAAAGCTGCCTCCTCGTTGTAACTGCTTAATGCAACCTTTCCAAAGCAGCTGATCAAATGATAAGTGATTATAATAGGCAGTATCCTGGTGTTGACACCCTCTGAATTTCAATATACCAAGGTAGCAATTGGCCAGTAGCAACTCTGGCTTTTACAGGTTGACTAATAGCCATGCTTGAAACCTTACTTTTTTCTTTTTGTTGTCTAAATTGTTTATGGCGTTTTTAGGTTAGATAAAGTTGGGAAACCAGTTTATAATTGTGCATGATTATACCACCTACACAAGGACTACAATTTCATCTCTAAACTTAAATGGAAACAAAATCCAAATCACAGCTCAGTGTCAAAGGATCTCTAAGGCCTATATAAAGTAAGATATCCAAAGGACTTTTTTTGGGGTCTGTTTTAGTAACATATTTTAAAAAGGGTAAAGTTGCTTGCTGCAGTAAATATTAACTTCGATAACTCAACTGTTTCTTATTTCAGAAGAACAATTAGTTTCAGCAGTGTAATATACCAGTAGGCTCTAAGGTAGCTGTCATGTATATTTAAAATCCAGGGCCTTTTAGCAAAATATAAACTTCCATCTTGAACAGTATCTTTGTCAGTGAACTAGGTCAGATCTGTACACAGATCCTTACCTGCACTGAAGATTTTGCAGACACATGGAACTTTGTATACTGAATTTTGTTGTACATCGGCCCAAGTACAAAACTGTTTTTAAGTACCAGCTGTAGTCAACATCCTCCAAAAACCTTAATTTTGATTGTGGATTTGTATCAAGATAACTGTTTGAATTTTAAATATCTTTGTAATGTAAGTGACCCAGGCACAGCTTTTTATAAAAACACGAGGAGCTGGTAGGTTTGTAGAGGAAATAATAATGATTTGTGGGTCTGGAGGATGGGACGTGATGTTGGCTTTTTTTTTCCTTAATAGAGGTTTTTTGATTAGTGCAACTTCTTTTGCCCATCATTGTATTCTCAATTAGCACAATGGAGGTTTTCCAGTGTAAACCTTTTGTACATGAAAGGTGCCAAAATCTTTATCTTTTACTGATGAGTATTAATTGCTATGTCACTTTGTATGAAGGCATGAAACTGTTATGTCCTAGATATAGGGATTTTCACTGTATTTGCCTGGAAGAGGGTGCACCATTGCTAGAATAAAAATCTGCTTTACCTTTAAAAAGCGGCTGTGAAGGGTGTCAGAGATGGGAAACAACCTTTTTTTTTTCTGCAATGGCATCTAAAATTGAATATGCTGTTCATTTATTTGTGTGAACATAAATGGAATAGTATGATATTTTTTTGTACAGTTCCTGTGAATGCATATGCCAAGATGGAAGTAAAAGCTATTTGCAGATTGTAAGAAACAGGGGACAGAAATTGCTTCTTGCTTCTTTTGTTTAGCTCTCCAAATTCAAAAATTATTTAAAATTCATGCCTTGCTCTGGCTTTGTGTGGCTTTTGTACCTCATTGAATTAGGTTCTGGTCAGAACTCATTTTGTAATGGAAGTGTGCCTTACGTGGAGGGACACAGTGTGGGTATTCAGCTCTCTGTCACTTCTGAGGCAGAAAGAAGTGAATATTTTGTCACCTTTCCTCAGCTGTTGCACGGAACCCTGGGATCCCAGTCTAAGCCAAATGAGAGCACTCCACTAGGGAATTCTGGTCCATCATAAACAACGTGCATTGCACTGCCTTTTGCATGGGCATCATCAGTTCTTTTGTATATTTTCTTTTACTATGAAAGTTTCTGAAATGATACTGAAGTGTGTAGTTCTCCTTGCTTAATTCTTTCTTTTTTTAAAAAAAGTGATGCTGACTTCATTTAGTCTATCACTTGAGCAAGTGTGATTCGTGGTTAATCTTCACTTGCAATATGCTTATTGCAAACACTAATTAATCCTATTTGCAAAGACAAATTATGATTAATGCATATCCTTTAAATTTACACCTAATTAGACAGAATATAATCTCTAAACTTGTATAAATAGAACTTAACATTTTGAACATTGTAGATAATAAGCAATTTTCTGAACTTACATTTGCATGTGCTAATTAACAGCTGCTTCATTGTATTTACATTTGCAAACAGTTTTTTTCTAATTACTCAACTTAGTGCTCTGTGAACAGAGAAAAATAACATAAACGCTTCACACCTGATTTTATATCTAAGGTCATCTTTTGATGAATTTAAATAGTGGCATTTTATTTAACAATTGCTATTTATTTAATTGAATTTGCCTGTAGGCAAAAATGAGGGAAATTCTGAACTTTTTTCCTTTTACTATATTGATGAATTTCATTCTTGGAAAGCTAAGCCTTTATGTAGTAATATACTTGATCATGGCATACTAAAAATGCATGGGTCTGTATGCAATATAATAAATTTCCTATGACAACAGAAATAAAAAAATCTTAGAAATATTTTTATATGTACACTTTTTCTCCATTCTTATATACAGAATTTTGAGATGTGAACAATCTAAAATTCTGAAGGAAAAGAAAATTTCTCAGAGGCCTAATTTTTGTTTCTGTTTCTACAGGCAGATTAAAAGGTACATATACACATTGTGATGAAATGGGTAATTTGTACAATGTGGTAGTTAAAGCAAAGTACTAATTTTTGACTATGATATACTAAAAATAAAAGTTAGCAGATCTTATTTTTGCAGCTGGTCTATTACAAACTGCCTCTTTCTAAACTGAAGTAAAACCCATAGCTGAAACCCAATCATTATCTTATATTTAAATACATTCACTGCTTTCAAAGAATTTTAACTTTTTTTGGTTCCCTACTATGAGTCAAAAAATGTTTTTTATAAACATTTACTATCAGTAGGTAAAAAATACACTTCAACCATCTCATAAAATCATAGCTATTAACAGTAATTATTGATTATGTGCTGCTTAGTGAAATATTTGTTGTTTTGATTGTTGGATATTTCAGCTATACTGTAAGTAAATAAACCTGACATAATTATAATTTTTAAAGACTTTAAATACATTTGATCTCAGACATTTTATTATTTTGGTTATAGTATTTTCTACACTACTAATGTGAGTTTCTAGTTTAAATAAATGGAGGATTCCAGAGCAGGTCTTGACATTATTGCCAGTGTTAACACTGGGCTTCACAATGTGAGATGTAATGCAGATCAGAGATGCATCCTATTTTTTACCTCTGGTCATATAATTCAATGTGATAGTGGGTAAATTATCTGTATTCAATATGTGGAAAGCTGCAGAACAGACTGATGAAGAGTTACATTTATAAAAACTCACTGAAATACCTCAGTAAGCCTAACTTAGAGGTTATTCAAATCACCTAGTGATAGCTTTAGTTAGACTATCCAGTGTCATTTCTCCTTGGACCATTTTTCTGTCAATCAGAATTTCACCTTTTGGGTTTGCAATTACATTATTTTAAAAATTATCACCTTTATTATCTTTTTTTCCAGGTTACAATGTGTCTTACTCATTCTTCTGAGTGAAAAATGGACGTCAGTTTTAAGGAACAGTTTTGTAGTTTTTTTCGGGAATATTGTAGCTCTTTACATGCATATGCTTTTGGTTTGTTTATTAATTGCTCAAAAAAGTCTCCAGGGAAGGTTTCTGGCATTCTTCCCTTGGGAGGCAAATCATTACATGTCAAACAAATTGGGTTTTAATCAAATGATTGTTCTCTGTTTTCATTTATTTCAGAAAACTTGAATCCAATCCTCTTCATGCAAGTTTTCATTGCTAGTTGCATCTATTTAACCTTCCACAGACTGTTGCCTCCCTTGTTTTAAGTTCTGAATCAAGCTCTGTGCTCTTAGCCTCCTATTAGTTCTCCAGGTCTAGAAAAAGCAGGTTGATTCAAATTCACATGTTGTGACACTGCTGTGTCACTGAAATTTCTGCAGTTTTCTGTAGTTTTGCCTACCTCACATTACATGTGTGATTTTCTCAGTTTATCTTTAAAGAGACAGATCTTATTCACAAGTACAAATCTGGTCTTTAAGTTCTGACTCGAGAATTTGTCTACTTTTGTCTGTTTAAAGATTTTTTGGACAAAGGTCTTCAAAACCAAAACACATTGTAGTATAAATAGGACAACCTTCCCTTCACTGGGATTCCATTGAGGTAATTTACAGTTATTCAGCAGGTCCCTGTTTCGCAATTATTTTTAAGCCTTAAACTGCACCATTTGTGTGGTGATATTCTTAAAATAATGTCACTATTGAACTTGAAGAGCTGTCCACAAGTTGTGATCCAACTGTAATTTATGTAATAATGCTTGCCAGGGACTTGCAAGAGCTGGAAGTAATCACTGCTAAGGCAATTTGAGACACCACATGTGTCCTCATTTATGTATTTACTTATATTGTCATAATTACTTAAATGTCACATTTAAACATCTTTTTCAGTGCCTTAAGAAAGCAGAGTGATTACGGTGGCAGCACCAGCTACCTGCAGGGAGAGATTGCTACATTTTGTATATATGTTTATACACACAAGTGGATCAGAATTTAACAGCAAGTTACCCAAAATAATCTTTTTTGTCGGCTAGGTGTTGGTAAAGTTTCCTGAGATTACTGCTGTGTTTTAGGGGCTGCATTTCATGATTGGAAATTATTAATTTGTGAAAGTCCAAAGGGAGTAGAAGGAGATGAGCAAGACAAGAAACCGTCTCTTGTTCAGAGAATTTGCTGGAATCTGAATAACTTAAGGAAAATAATACCAGAGACTGTTTGACATGGATCTCTAAGCTCAGAGTTTCTGCAAAAACTGTTTGTGTATCAGCTCTTTTGCTCCTCTGATGTTGCATATAAACAAAGTGAAGTTGAGATACTTAAAGCCAAGTGGGAAAGAGGAAAATGTCAATACTTCTTTATTAATAGGAGCCTGGGAAGCAAAACATACTTATTAGCAAAAGCTGTCTTCAATGATACAGATCTAAGGTTACCAGAGAAGGATCACCCTTGGATTCGGTTCCATCACAGAGTGGTCTTCTGACTTCCTGCTGCCCCTTTCAGTCATGCTGAACTGCTCACTCATGTTACAAATCTACATCTTCACTCTTCAAAAAATGAACAGTTCTATACTGGCTGCCTCTTTGAGAGCTGTTTGAAGCCTGATCTAGCAGTTTAAAGGGCAGTCTCATGAAATTGGGAATAGCAGGTGATTATAGGGAAGCCTAACTCCTCCCTGAAATGTGATTCACTCCAGCTAAACCTGATAGTGACAGTTTGCTGCTGAATTTGCACTAGCTGTCCCCAGACAACCTGGAGAGCCAATCCAGAAGGGCATTCACTTCTCTGTCAGGTTTGGTGCCACTGCCTGAGGTCCTGCCCAGGCTCCCTGAGGTGTGAGACGTGACAGTGCTTTTAAGAAAGGAGCAGCAGGGCCCAACAATACCATTGCTGAAGGCTGCAGCTGGCTGGTGTAGCACTTAGGGTCTCCATGAAAGCAGAGGGCCTAGGGACAACAGAGCATGGCTTTCTCCTTTTTCCTCATAGTGGACAGTGATTTTCAGGTATTTGGGTGGTCCCTTGTCTTGGAGAGCTCACCATGACTGTAACCTGTGATGCAATTGCTGCTGCGTTCATTGAGCTGGGCAGGGCTGCAGGACAAGACTATGGAGCCCAAACTTTGACTTCTTGTGCTCTGGAAGAGTAATATCTCACTGGTGTAAAGAACTAAACTCAAAGTTACCCTGATCCAATGGGTTTTTAAATGTGGGGTCGGAGGAGTCGTGACTCTGGGTTGGGAATTTACAGGGATAAATGAAATCAGTGTAAAGTTTAAATGGGGTGGAAATTAGCTGTAGTTCAAGCCATAGCAAGAGTATGGGCACGCTAAGGCTTGTGCCTGGAGTATATTTTATGAAGTCTTGCCAGGCTTCATAAATGTTTTAAATCATGAATAATCAATCTCAAACTTCTACATAAAGCAGTAAGTTGACAGACTTGCTTTTTTGAATAAATGGAAGTGAAAGTACTAATTTTGTTAACTGTGTTTTCAATTGGGTCATTAAAAGCAGTGCAGTTACCATATGCACCATAGTGCTGAAACCCTGAAGCTATTGAAAGGGAAGCCTGAAAGACGTAGTTTTATGTTTGCTAGGAAAACTCAATGCTATTAATGGTGGGCTGGTGCAGAGATAAATATCTGTTCATCAATATTTCATCTGGACAAATTTATCATAATGTTTTCAGAAGCACCCATCCTTAAATATATTCCCCAAACTCAACTGAAGTGACTTTGTGCTCTATCCTTAATCTAGCATCCTGCAACCCCTGGAGTATAGGAGTGAGAAGATGTTTACATAGTATATTAGCTCCAAATGTTGATTTCTTTATTTTTTTTGACAGCTGTTCAGTCAACTGTTACTAGATCTTCTGGGAAAAGATGAATATTTTTATTCTAGGTTGGAGGAAGGGAGGAAAGAAGCAATCACTAATAATGTAGTTCTGCAGCGCTTAGGGCACTCCAAAAACAAGGTGCTAACTGAAGTAGTTTCAGCTTTCTGTGTAGTGTTAGGTTTGGCCATCATGGAGCCGCCGTCCAAGTCAGTGGGCATGGTCACAGAGCTCCATCTGCACCAGCTTGTCCTGCAGCATCCTGATCTTTAGAGTTGGCATAAATGAGTGGAGGGATTTAAGAACCCACTGACTTCCCTTTCAGTGCAGCTTACCCCTGCGGCAGCAAAATGCATCACCTTGTAGTTGTGAGAGGGAAA
The DNA here is from genome assembly GCA_034509425.1 of Eopsaltria australis. Classification (NCBI taxonomy): domain Eukaryota; kingdom Metazoa; phylum Chordata; class Aves; order Passeriformes; family Petroicidae; genus Eopsaltria; species Eopsaltria australis. The sequence continues at coordinate 1,463,157 of JAVTVJ010000146.1, read as the reverse complement.
ACTAAGAATGAGACAAGCTGACACTCGGCTTCCCCCACTGCCTGTGGGCTGTGTCAGTGGTGGCACCCACAGGTGCTTCTTGGTGATGTCATCTCTTGTGGGCAGCTGCTGAAGGTATGGGATGGTGACACGATGATTCTTTGTGAGAAATGGAAACATCTACACACCACGCTGAAAAGTGGTACTTAAAAATCCCGACGTTTACACACTACTAGGCAAAGGGAAAAAAAACCAAACAAATATGCACAGTATTACTTTAAAAAGGTAAAGTAGCAGAATGAGGGATTCTGATATTCATAGGATGCTGCAGTTGAAGTTGAGAGCATTTCTTTTCATCTTAAAATGGTACACAAGTCTAAATTAGTCTATCCAAACTGAAATAGTCCATGCCTGCATTGTAGGTGCTGTGACTAAAGCATGATGTACATGAAAATTTTAATTTCTACACATTCACCACTCAAACCAATTCATAGCATTTGAAAAAAATACAGCAGTAGTTCTAGATAATTAGGTACTTGCTGAAGATAAAATACTTTAATATCTTTTGGACCTCTGAAGGAAGTGTTGAATTGATATATTAATATTGGTATTTTTGCTTTACCTTCATTGCAATCTTATGTTGTATAGGTAATTTTAATGTCACTCAGTGTTTTAAGGATTGTTCTGGAATTTCTGTTTTACCTTTCTGTATCTGCACCTTTTTTTTTAATCACAGCATGATTTATCAGTGAGGCTCTCAAATTTAATTATCAGAAAACCTGTTTACTGACCTCATTCTTCCCCTGAAGTCCTGTATGATCTCATCTTGGTCATTTTTCCTTTCTCTACCTTGGTTTCCTTATGTGCCATTTATTGAAGTGCTTTGAATTCTCTGAATGTCCAAAATTACTCTTTATTGGGAAGAGGTACCAGCTTTTTTTGATTGATATTTGCATAAAATATTTCTTTTTGCCTTACTGCGATCCTACCAGTTTAGTAGAGGTAACAAGTGTGATGACTTTGTGTCAGCATTTCAAAGTAAAAGTAATTGTTCATGATGCAAAATGTATTCAACTTGTTATTAAGAGTTAAAGTAGGCGATTTTAAAACCCTTTTCTGTCTTTACCTAACCTGAAAAGTAGTGCAGTGAGTTTGGATGCTTAATTTTGAAACTTGTGATTACTAAATGAGGTTTTTAATTACAAAACAAACAAAAAATCCCTGCAGATTTGTCTCATGTAAGTGCATGCACAGAAATAACTTTTGCACACTTCCCCCAGAAGCTCCCTTGATATCTGTGACACCCATCCCTTGATTTAGCAGGAATCACAGTTCAGGCACATGTGAAGGATTCTCCAGTGGTGTGTGTGGTGTTATTTCATTGGAGGTGTGTGGGAGCATGACATGGAGCCAGAATGCAGCTTGTTCTGCTTTACCGAGGTGGGATTAGCTCCTACTGTAGTCAATGCTCTTTTGATTAATGAATCACAAAATATGGGCCAACTGGACAGAAACCTATCCCATGAGCCCTGGGATGTTCCCAAATCCATCATTCTTGATGAGTCTCATTTTCCCTGTGGGCTGCCATAGCCCTCTATTCCGCAATGAGGCTGAGCTTCTAAATTATTGCATTTCGGATGAAAAAGTGAAATACAACTCAAAAATTCAGAATTTTCTTGTAATCAGTGAGTGCAACTGTCTTTTGTTATGGATGATCAGTCAATTGACTTGCACTTTTATATTTTGCTCCTTTGATGGATTGGATGTAAGGATGTGGCATTTTCTTTTGGTAACATATCAGCAAAATAAACTGACGTGTTAATTAAATACCTTCTGATTTCAGATGGATGTGTTTTTGCATTACTTTGTATGGACTTCAGACCAAGTTCAATTTTGCAAGCCATTCTGGGGTGCTATTTTGGGTTTCTTTTTTTCCTCTTGAAGTGCAGAAGGAATTGTTGTCTCCAAACACAGCCAATTCATACTGCACCTTCCTTGACTAGTGTGTGAATAACATTACTTCAGTAAAATGCAAGCACTGTAAACCCTAATGCCTGCGCTTATGTATTATCCCCCACAGGCTTTCCAGAAGACGTTATATAGAGAACTGTAGAGGACTTGGTCCGAAGGAAAATATGGCTTAATTATGACAAGCAAATTTATTTATACTTGTGTATTTTAAAATATTTTGTAGTTGTACATATCTTAATGTAACAGCCAGTTTAGTGAGAATTGTACCATTTGCTTGAAATATTATCCATCTAAGAGTTTCATTCAAGCAAGTGGTGGCTCCAAAATTGACCTCTGCAACAGAATTGTTAGGGATAAAGAAAATGTAAAATGCTGTGGGAGGCAGCAGTCTCCTATTTATATTTCTTCACTTCTCTTCATAATTTTGATTTCTTTTTCAAGGATCTCTGCTTTTCCAGTGTGCCTCAGATCCCATGGTGGAGAACATGAGCTGCTTTGTGAAAGCCAGCCTGCAAGCAAACCATTTGCTGGGGCCGCAGATTGTTTAAATTGTGGGAGATGTGCTGAATGATAGATAACATGGATATATCCAAAACCAGCTTGGGCTCTTTTACATGGCTTCTGTCTCTTTGCTCAGTAATGGAGGATGAAGAAGTACTGAGGTTTGTCCTTTGGGTGCCTAATCAAGTCTGAGCTTTTGTTTTTATAAATTATAAACATTGTCTTTTCCTATAAAAAAACCAGGTGTTTTAGTTTTGTTTTTTAAAAAAAGCATTACAAACACTTTTTAAAAAGTATCTTTTAAAAGTCTAATTCTGTTGTGAAAGGGTATGAGAAAATATGCCAACAGGAGAGTAAGCTTCAACTATAAGTGGTGCATAAGTCATTTCTGTATCATCTTTACAGAAGTATTAATTTCTATAAAGTATTTTCAGTTATTTTTCTCAGCTGATTTACAGTGTAATCAGGACTAGCTGAAAATATATACATAAATTTGGTTTTTTGGTTAATTTGGAAGAGACAAGGTAAAACAGTAGCAGTTAACTAAGAGCATAAAATTTATTTTGCAGAACAACTGATATATTTCATGGCTGTCTTCAAGTTTGTACATCTGAAAATGCACTCTGAATTTATGCCAGGCTATTGCATCATTAATGTTTAATAGCAAAATAAATCAAGGTATCATCAGCATAACAATGCTATAATCTTTGGATCTGAGTAATGTGTCTCATGTGGGTGGGCATCAATGGCTAGGAAGATTGGATAAAATATGCAACTTTATGTAAGGCACTGTGGGGGATTGGTGAAGATCTGGATGCTATTCCTGAGTCATAGCATAGTAATGTTTATGTATAAAACCACTATGAAATCAGAGTTGGGCCATAAAAGAGACAGCAATATTAGCATAAAATAAAAGGAAAGAAAATTTTACTTCGCTTTAAGACACGCACAAAAAAAGCGACAATGAAAATCCCACTATAAACAGAAAACTTAAACTTAGAATTATTTTCTCTGCTGCGGTAATTTGTTTACTTAGATCCAGTAGCTTGTATTCCATAAAGGGCAAAACCAAACACTTAACTGATTTCCCATATGAAAAGACAGCAATTTTGATTCATGGTTGTTTATATTAGATCTGTAGATTGTATGGAGATTTATAGAGAGCCTGTCCATATATCAGAATGGTTCACTTTATCCTCAAAAAGAAATGCCTCTGCAGTCCTATCAGTAGCACAGTGTAAGCAGCAGCAGGGTTTTCTTAAAGCTTCTTTAGCTGATGATAACAGTACAAGTTTTTGGTGAAGACAGACATTTGAGGGCCAAACTACTGCTCTGCATTGGCTGTTTGTGTTTGATTATATCCTATGTGTCTTGAACTACCCCCAGAGACTAATAATCAAAAGTCAGTCTATCTGAATCTGTTAGAGGTGAAGTTAGAGGAGGGCAGCCAATGTTTTTCTAAACTTTTGTCCTTCAGGCAGCCTGTGAAATATAACCAAATTTTGTAGGGAAGCTTGTCAATATATTCCAAGCTACAAACAAAAGAGCAGTCTGCTAGGGAGCTTCAATCTACCTTTAAGGTTTTGGAATTGCTGTTGCAGATTTTGCAGTTTTTAATATTTAGGAAAGGGGTGGGTTAGCTGTTGGTTCTCTTTTCAATCTTAGATCTTTCAGTGCATTGTTAGAGGTATTTTGCATTTATATAGAAACATAAATCTAATGCCTTTTATATACATAAAGTTCAGCTTATCTCCCTTAGAGGTGCTAAGTAGCATTTTTTATTCTCAATTTGGTCATTCTTATTAACATAGCCCACTTTCTCTTTTCATATGTCTAGCACTTAACAGTCTTCCCACATATTGTATCATTTGCAGGTTTAATTAATGGCTTCTTCATTTAATGACTATTAGTAGAAGTCTGGTGAAGCTTTAACACTCATCCAGCCTCTAGTGGAGTAGGCTGTGTTCCATCTACACTAGGTGAAATTCTGTTGCCATCAGTTTTGCTTATTAGTTGGCGCTGGTTGTGATTCATCTGATGATGCATTAAACCTAAATTAATTCAATCTTGTTGTTAAATTTCCTGACATGATTTACCAGTCACATTGCATTGCTTTATTAAATCTAATAAAATGTCTCAGATCAAGACTATGAGTAGTTCCAGAGATTTTTGCATTCTTTTAAGTGACTTGTGAAAATTATACATTTTACAAAGCATCAAGTTAGACAGAAAGCAAATACAAAAATCTGGTTTTGTAGGCAGAAGTCTTCCAACAAAGTCTAAGGTCCAATGACCTTGATCATTGCCTTAGAAATATTTGAAGTGCAAGATTTTCCAGGCTGTTGTTGTTGTCTTAGTACTGATAATCCAAGTATGTACCTAAGAAAACATAGGAAAATGGAGAATCTCACTGAAATGCTTATTTTCTTTTGTAAGTATTGTGCATTGGTGCAGCGTAAGCAAGTTTCCAGAATTGGTAGGATCTTATTTTTCCTCTGAATAAACGAAATCTGTTTCAAACAAATAAGGACCATTGATCCCACATCTATGTCTAGATCCTCTATTTAGTTGTTCCTAAAATATTTTCTCTTCTCTGATTCTTTAACAGCTGAAACTTTCTAAATTTAATACAGCAGTACTTCTCTGTCTTGCAGATATGTTAAATGCTTGCTTTTTCTCTAAGAAAATGATTATTCAGTTATGCGTGTGTGAAAACTTAGGTTGAGGGTGTTCATGTATGTTTGCTCATTAAGCCCTTAAAAGGCCCAGAGAGGTATGAGAGGTCTCTGAGAAATAGTCTGTAATTCATTAACATATTTAATATATTTATAACCTGTTTTCATTTTGTAGAAACCTTAGCTAGGCAGAAGTGCACACACTCTGGAGTTTTGTTGAGTTGGAGTGGAAGCACTAAACTCTCAATCCTCAGGCGGGAATGGAAATTTATGGTAGAGCCAGTAGAGCCATAATACTTTAGAATGTTATCTTGGCTCTTAAGAGATAACCATCATCCCTCCCATTTACTTTATTTATGGTTAAGCAAGATGTACTATCCAAAGAAAAGATGTACTTTCAAAATTTTTTTCAATCACTGTGTCTTTTTACCCTCCACTTGCATACTGTGAACTTTTCTCCCCAAAACATAGTTTGATTATGAACTATCTAGCTTTGCCTGTATCTGCACCAGTAGTAGATTATTTGGGATTTGCCAGTGAAGAAATTCCATGAATTATCTATAGTTTCACACTGCATATATTCTCCTCAATATATTGAAATGGTTGTAGTTGGTTAAACACTCACAGTAAAACCACTGTGTCCTTCTGACCTTAGAGTCCATAACCCTAAAGCATTGCTAGCATGATAGCCTGGGATTACAGGGCTTCACATTCTATAGCTGACTTTTAGAAAATTCGAGTAGTTGGAAAAAGAAAGCCAACAAAAGTCAGTAACAAATATACTGACTGGTCAATTTTTTTTTTTTATTTTGCCTCGGTTATACCTGACTTCGTAAGAATTTAAAACTTTGTAAGTACTTTCTGAGTTAATGGCTATCATAAAGTTCTAAAGGCTGTTAAACAGATTTAAACTCTCCTATTTGAAGTGAGAAGTCATGTTTTTGCACACCATTAGCTGGAAGGTATGTGTAATAAAAAGAATAGTTTATTGGGCAGTAATGATGAAAGTCAAAGATAGTTATTTTAGTTTCCTGGGGAAAGTCTTCAAGCATGTGTTTGGCTTGTACCCGGAGTTCAACTCGTGTGAGCCTGATCTCAGATCAGTGTCCCTTCCTTGTGCTGTTGATGTTCCTACAATTTCCTTGTCACACCATTTCCGTGGGTGGGTTTGTCACCACAATATAACCTAAAACCCCCCCATAGATGTAGGACTTAGTGCAATTCTTGACATTTCCTTTAGTGACCTGGTAAGTATCCAGTGGTACAGGGTTGCACTGCAGTTCTTTAGTGCAGTGCATCCAAACCGTGCTCTCTTTTATAATAAAAATCCATAGAATTGTATTTTCATGTGTGTCCTTTTAACCTACTGCAAAATGTCCTGGAAGTGATGCATCAAGTGTAAGAACTCATGCAAGTAACATTTCTTCAGCACAGTTTTGGAAAAGGGTATTTATTTCATTATGTTTTGTCCCATTTCATGGATAGATTTCAAAGAAAAAGGCAGAATAGAATACAAGCTAACCTCTAGAGAAAGATTTGAAATGAACAGAAAGGTTTCTTGTTCTGTTGGGAGGAAAAATAGTTGTGCTTGTTTTTCTATTTGCATTTGAGCTACAAATTTTTAGCAACTACTAATAGTTTGTAAAAAAATTGCCACACACAGGCAAGGCTTATAAATATTATTTATTTATTTATATTATTTGCACTGCAGAAACCACATTTGGCAACACAGTAGTATAAAATCCTTGTTCTTTTTTTTATATTCTTCATGCATGTAATAGTTCTCTGATTATTTATATGTGCACAGCGAAGGGTCGCAGAAAGCACCAGTTCTGGTGAATGTAATGGGGATTGTCTCCCAAAATATCTGATATTCAAATTACCAACTTTGGAAAGATAAGCGTTTGGTCCAGAAGGAATGAATTTAAAGTAGCACTGCCAATCATTTAATCATCTAACAGTCTTTAATACACATTTTAATGTGTTAAAAACAATTATTAGCTTAAGCAATAGGAAGATCAAGATGCAGACACATAGTAACTCAGGGCAAGGCTTTCTTTACAGTTCCTCTGGAACAGAAAAAATTGAAATTCAGTATTAATAAATGCAGGGAGACTTAATTACTTGAACTGTAGACCTTGGAATGTAAGGAATGATCAGATGATTAATGTGTTTTATTGGAAGAAAAACAGTAACAAAAACTTTTTTTTTTTTTTTTACCCAACTGAGTTTAATTTGGAATTTATTGGTGAGTGAGATTAAAATAGTTATTTATTCTTTCTATTTGGTTTCTGCAGCACCTTTTTCTTTTTCCAGGTCAGATAATGCTAGCAGATAAACACTCTATCTAATGCTCCTTTTTACCTCACTATACATACTGCAAAGTTGTTATAATTTAATGTGGTTGTTGGGTGGCAGGATGTTTATAAAATTTATGTTTGAGCTATAAACATGGAGAAATAATGTACAAGCTGTGACAATGGAGAAGGACTGAATTTCCCAATTGTGAGCACAGGAGTGATAATTAAAACCCTGAACAGGGAAAGAACTGAAGAGCAGGAGGTCACAAATAAATCTGTGTGACTCTGTTGTAGGCAGCAATGTGGTGCCCGCCTCTGACAGCCTCTGTTCCTATCTGCAGGGCAAGGACAAGGACAGAAGAGTATGAGGAACCATAAAACTGTCCTTCACTTGAAGGGATGTGAAGGAGGTTTCTAATTTTTTTTTTTTAATTATGTGAGACTTTGCAATATGAGATTTTTTTACCCTGTCATTCGTGTTCAGATTTGGTCTGTCTGTCCCCTAGTGCCACCTTGTTCCTTTAAAGGGGGTATGTAGGTGTATATGTACACATGTGTGCTTCTAAGTATTCCCTATATCACAAATACTGTGTGTTTGTTAAGGACTGTATCCCCCAAAGCTGAAAATTATGATTTAGAAAATAAATCAGGCAGTAAACTCCTTTCGGACCTGTTTCAAAATAAGTTGGCACAGAATAGTCGTGAGCTTAGCAAACATTATTTTTATTCTCCAAGATGCATTACAACATAGAAATAAAAATAAACCTCAGTCTCAAAAAAGGAACGTTTCACAAGCTGGTGCTTCCGAGCCTTGTTCTGCATGAAGACTGCAGCATAAACAGATGTGTAAACATCATTTTGCAAATCACACTGTACTTCTGCATCTTATTTATCCCCATTTGAGCCCATTTGGAGCATAAAGTCTGTACACAATCAGTGTGATCCCATTAACTTAACTTTTTTATTAAATAATGCTTTATAAAAGTGGTGGATTCCATGGCCTCTCATTGGATTGAGTTGACTGTTGACGCATCTAAGTAAACGAAGGTTTGTAGCCCAGGTACTACAGTTCAGGAAAGCACTAAAGTATTAGTTTGAGTGACTTGATGAATCCTTTCCTAATCCTGTTCTCAAAGCAAAGTTGAGGATGTGTTTAACTTGGAAAACTATTTCATGCACTTAATTGAATTTTTGCATTTTCCATTCAAGTGCAAGTTGAATTTTTTTCCAGTATTTTAAAGATACTTTGTCAATTCTCATTGTTTACAGGCCTACGGGAGGAAATCACTAGTTAAAAGTTTGTCAAGGAAAACATAGAAGGGATTTCCAAAACTAAGGGTTAGATGAAAGGAAATTTGTGCATACATAGAGACAAACATTATTATAGATGGTTAAATGGTGATAGAGATAAAGTAAATTGCTTATCCTAGATCAACGACAGATGAAGAGTTCTTCATTTCTAAAAAATTCTTATCTTTAGCCTATGGATCTTGTGGCATTCTCTAATTCTCATCCTATAATCAGAATAGTCATTCATAAGCATGTAATGAAAGCTTAATCAAAATTATAAGTATTTCATTTAATCAGATCAAGAAATCAGGATTCTTTAGAAAAAGTAGATCTGTAATAAATTACTAATGAGGTTGGCAGTGAATCAGATTACTACTTAGAGAACAAAATCCATACTGAGAGCTCTACAAAAAGAGCATGAGAAAAATATTTAGCTATGTTACTATAATTCAAGTAGCTTCAACATTTATTTTGATTTTTTTGGTAACATATATTTAACCTTTTCATGAATATATATATATAGCATAACTAAATCTTCCCTAACTTTTTTTTTGACTCATTAAAAATGCAATTTATATTGTGCCAAGCTTAATAATTGATTGTAGTACAAGACAGAACCAATTTGAAGTAAAAAATAAAAGATTTTTTTATCCTTTTTTCCAGAGCCTAACTGTGCAGAAGAGGGTAAACCCAGCAGTGTTACCCAGTCTTCATAAGTGCAGATAAATCTCTTGTCAGATCATGTGTCTATTAATGTACCATAGATATTTTTAGTGTAGAATGCTGCTCTCTTTATGTATTTTCTACCCTTTTTCTTCTTTTTTTGAAACTAAAACGCTGCTGTAACGTAACAAAATGCTGTCTCTCATACCACTGTCCTGAAAGAAATTTTGCCACTTAAAAATAACACTGGGGTGTGAAGCAAATGAGAGAAACACTAGATTAACTTTTTAAATGTTAATCAGAGCCACCTGCTAAAGAAAGACTGATACATGTGTTATTGAGAGAATTTCACTAAACTTCCTTTTAGAAGCAGTCATCAATTTTAAGAAATCTCCTTTTTCCTCTCAACTAAATGAGGTCTGACTTGTTGGGAATATACAGTACTTCACAAAGATATCTTTGTCCTTGTCTTTAGTTACCGGAAAAAAAAGTGGTAATGAATGGATCTCATAATAATTCTTTTAATATTTTGTATATCAGTGGATATCTGTTTTAATAAAGGAGTGCATAGCTGAGGCACCATCATGGGATCTCATATCATTCAAGCACTTTCTGTGTTTAGACCTATGATGTGTTCTCTTACGAAGCTGATGATGGAATTGGATTTCACCGTGAGTTTTTGATGGGAAATTTGTCCCAGTATGGTTGTGAGGCTAAAGCACACCTGTGTTGCAAATGCACATGGTGAGGTAGGAGTATACACAAGTATTCCTGAATGATGAATCTCCTGAGTGGAAGGTATTTTACTTAAGGATTTATAAAGTAAAATAAAGTAGTGTGGTTCACTTATGGATTGATTGAGGATTTTTTTAATCAGTTCTGGCAAAATCCTGGGATAATAAGGTAGGTTAAATTGTCTGGATTTTTTTTGTCAGAGAATCAGTCAATGCTGCCTGACAGAGATGTTCTCAAGAGAAAGCATTGTTCCAGGTACTTCATCAAGGAACTCAGCAGTAGGTTAGAAGCAGTATTTCCACTGTTTTATCTATTACATTTTGGATTAAGGAAATGATAGGTGCCAAAGGCAGGAGAGAGGAGTTTGAAATCCAGCAATGGGTGAAACATTTATTGTGTTAGATGCTAATTGCATTGGCATCAGAGCAAGAAGAGCATCGGAGGGAACATTAGAATGGTGTCACGCTGAAGTGAGATGACTTGTGTTGCTGATGCCTCTGAATGTAAGAATTAATTTAGATGATAGTTCTGATTTTTGAGATATGATTCTTTATTTTCTGTACTGTGTTTTGTTCATTGCCCCATGCTAGCTCATTTTAAGATATTATCTCTTTGCATATGGGAAAATATCAGTGAGAGAACATATAAAATAGAGAGAACTAGGAATTCAGATTCTTGCTGAAGGATCCATTAATGTGACTCAATTTCATTGCACACTTTAAATTAATGACAGATTGTCCTAGCACTGAACAAAGGAATATCAATTGATTGCTTTTAAATTGCATTTAACAATTGGAACTGCCAATTTCTTTCAAAAGATCATAGGAGGTGATCTTTCAGGTGTGTTTGCAGTTGTCCCTAAAAGCCTGTTGAAGGAATTTGTCTTTCAGCATTCTACAGCCATCTAAGTAGCTTTCAATGTTAAGGTCCGTGTTACTAATTTTTTCTCAATGTTCTTGTTGTTTCTCAGTGTAGAATTAACTTGGAAATGAATCTGTGAAGGTCACCTAGTTGTCAGTGACTTACAAATCTGAACAGAACTGGAAAGCTGATTCCAGGTGCTCTGCACAGGCTGTACCTTCCTAGTACCTCAGCCAATGGGGTAAGGAAGAGGGCAGCATGCAGCCAGGATTTCAGGATTAAAGGAGGCTGCACCCTCCAACACCTCAAGAGAGAAAACCCCGTGGGCGTGTGCCCTAGTGGACTCTCTCCTTTATTGGAGTAAAATTGCAGGACTCCTCTGTTTCCTTTTTGGACATAAACCTCTGGCATTTGTGGATTTTCCTGACAACTGGGAACTTGTCTGGGATCCTTCCACTGTCCGGGGCTGGCACGAGGCAGGAGGAGCTGGAGGTGCCTCACCCAGTTTTGATGACCAGCTCCCTTCTGCACTGGCCAGCTCTGGGTGATTGATTGAGTACCTGAGACTGTCCAGGAGACAGACGAGAGGCAGACCAGGGCGTCTGTGAAGAGTCCACAGGATGTGGACACCCAGAGAGGGCAGTAAGGGAAAGTCAAGAAGGGGCTCAGAAAATCTCATGGGTGAATACAACTTTGGGGAGTAAAACATGGCAGGACGCCCAGGGTGGGCAGCAAGGGGAAGTTGAAAGAGGATCTCAACTACAGGGATGACGACTCCTAAATACCTCCAAAGGGTCCTTTGGGAGAATGTTGAGGTGGTTTACACATTCTCCCAGATGTAGTTAAGGACATGGACATCCAGAGGAGGCAATATGGTGTTAGTTTGGGAAAGAATTGGATGAAGGGGAGTGTGGAGAAATATGATTAAGGCAAAAAGCATCAGGGGGTTGTGTGATAAGCAAAGAACAGTGAGGACTGGGAAGTTCTCTACCTTACCTTCAAAATCTGCAGCCTAATACAGGGCCAGCTGCAAGTCTTTTGTATTCCTGGCTTCCAGGAGAGGGAAAACAGGGGGGGATTGCTCCTACACCCCCACCTCTCCCTGCAGGACCGAGCTGAGGAGGTTGGACAGGGAGCGGCTTTGGTGTGCAGTGTAAGGTACAAGGACTGGACTTGGGATATGGTGTAAGGGACAATGTGTCACCAGAGCCTGGCCTGATACAAGAAAGGTTAGCTTGCTGATTTCTTTTGTGGAGCTTTTCTGCACCCCTAAGTGGTGGGCTGGTGTTTTTTGGAACTGAGAAGTTGAACATAGGAATATGTTTTAGGTAGTTTCTACAAACTTTATAAATGCAAAAATTGAGGGGTATAAGAGACAACATCTTTCTAAGAGTTGCAAGCATCTGACTTAATGGAACAATTTTTCTTTTGTGTTTGTTAATGGATGAAAATCCAGAATGGCTTAATAGTGGGGTAATAATGTATCAAATTATGAACAGTAGACTATTGCAGTCCTCTTACAGGAGGAGGAGAAGGCTAGAACGGAAGAGTTCCCATGTCTTTATGTAAGAAATCCCTAGTTATGGAGGTTGCCATGGGCTGCAATACATTGTTTTGACAATGACATGCTGCCAGGTGTTCCATTTTCATTGTTTTCTTAGGAGGAAAATAAAATCTGTGGGTCTATCACAAATGAAGCAGAACTGATGGTGCCAGCATAAAATTTCTGTTTATCAAAGTAAATCCCAGCTGCTGTGTAGCTAAGGGTTAGGTAATTTGCTTCACTATAGAGGAAATATACCACAGGTTGAAAATGTTTGGCATTTTTCTACTAAAAGTATGCTGCATCTGCTCACTTACAACAGAGATATTAATCTAATTTTGTGAATGCCAACAGATTCAGTTAATTTAAAAATAAGGAACTTAGAGTGAACTTAAGATAAATATCTGTATCTTCTTAAAATAGATATTTAATACATTCTTTGTGTAAGATGTGTGGATTTTTTTCTGAGTCAACCTTTGTTCCTTAGATCAAGTAATTGAATATTTATTTTGTCCCCTAATTTTGCTGTCAGTCTACAATCTTCATTTTAGTAAGAGAGAAACCATGTCATTTTTAAATGCTTACCACGAAATTAATACTATAACATAAATAATTATTGAATCATTATAGTACAGTGGCAGTCATGTATGCGTATTCCTTGTAGTAATGTTTTATTTTTCATGGATTTTCTTGAATTACTGTATTTTAAAAGGGAGCATCACTCTCTGTAGCTTACACCAGTTCCATGCTGATGTGACTTAAAACTTTGATGAAGACTTATGAGCCCATAGCTGTTACTACTGTGAGTTTTTTAAGGGTTTTTTACACAGTATGGTATTCTAGTAGTTCAAGATGCAGAAATCCCGGAAATTTCAGTTAATTGCTGGGTTATGAGACTGGGATGCATGGGAGACAAAGCACTGATAACAAATTGCATGTGCAAATTATACTTATGTGAACTTATTACTGATCTCTGGGAGAACATGGCACATGGCTGGGCTCTGTTCCTGTCTCTTTGAATGTCTCTTTCATTTTTAGCTCCCTCTTGTGTGTTGCACAATGTACCCAAACCAAACTCTGCCAAGTACTTGCATCTGAGGAAGGGCCATCAGGCTGGCAAAATCTGACCCTGTCCCATGATACTCTTTAGCAGAGAAAGAGTGGTCTTTGCAAACAGCTTCGTTTTAGGACTATGGGAATGGCTGCATAAATATGTTTGTTTGCATTTCTTTGTATGAAAGCTTTGAGTGCGGCTGCAGCACAACCTCATGAAGATTAAAGGCACTATAGTTTTTCTGCCATCTCTAAAGCAAGATAAAATCACAGCTCTATGGCCAGATCTGTTGTTTTGTTCACCTGAAAGCAGCAAAATTTCATGGAGATGCAAGGTTTTCTATCAAAATGACTGTTTCTTCAAGTCCTGATTTTTGGTTATTTCAAGTTTTTTTGCAGACATGGGCCTGAAGAGTTACTTACCTAACCCTTCTAGGACCTGTTTTGCCCTTTAGCACTGATGACCTAAAGGGGCATGAAGCAAATAAAGCTTTTGTAGAGTTGTGCTGGGGGTCATAGTCGTGTGGGCCTGGCCACATGAAACTGTTAGGAGTCTCATCCCTGCTGAGTTGAGCTCCCTGTCCTTGTTGAGGAGCTGGAGCCAGATGCTTCAGAGCCACTGTCACCACCTGTGGCTGCCTCCACCTCAGAAAGTTCTGAAGAGAGGCAGGCAGTGCTCCCACCTCATCCCTGTACTCTGATTTTTATGGAATTGTACAATGTTTCTACCATGAGCAATAGGCAGAGTAACTCCTCTTGATTGTTGATAATTGTCTGACTTTAACGAGGATTTTAATAAAGGATTGTGATTAGAATTACAGTCCCCTAATACCATTTTATTTAAATTTATTACAATAATTGCCATGTGATTAATAAAATGTTAGTGCATGCATTGAAATCACTGCTCTGCTATCACACAGTGTGGTAGTTAAACACAGTAAATGCTTCTAATTAGTTAGTAATTGAATAACATGCATTAATTTTTATTATATCACCCATAGGATGTTTAATTGTATAGCTGGCTATTAGCTGCTCTGAAATACATGGGAAGGGTTAAGTTACATAATTATTTTAATTCAGGCCTTCCACTCCAAACATCAGAATAAAATATTTTTATTTCCAAAACTTACTTAAACATCAATTAAAATTCAAAATTTTAATACCTAGAATACCTTTTCTGCACTTCTAAAAAACACATTTGCAATTGGAAGCATAAGGAGATACAGGAAATGGACTTAAGTAGAATGAGTTTTTCACGGGTAGAATGCCATCTACTGATAATGCAACAGTCAACACTTTATAGTATACAACTTTTCTATCACAACTTCATTGTTTTTGTGTGTCTTGCATTCTTTTCCTCCCTCCCCTGAGCCAGTTTGCTTTTTTATTGCATGCGTAATTTAAAAGAAGTTTGCATTATCAAATTTCATTAAGCTTCTGGGTCCAGAAGGAGCACATGAAAGGAGGGAGTGCTGGGGTTTTCTTTTACAGGGGCATTGTTTTCTATTCAAAGACTTAAAATTTGTTGTATTAAGTATAAGAGATACATTATAATGTAATCATATCAATATCATCATAATAACGGGAAAAGAAATTTTTTTTACTGTTTGTCCTTTTGCCTTTTTCATTATCTTCCACATAAAAGAAAAAAATTAGGACATCTGGTCTCTGTGAGAATCCCCAGTTTGCAGTTTCCAGCTTGGTAAAACATCAAAGCAATTCTATTTCACTGTCTCTGATTTTTCACAAGCAAATATTTTAAGAATATTTTTAAAAGACAAATATTAACACCAAAAAAAAAAAAAAGAGTAACTTGATAGATATTATGATACTTTCTTGATTTGAAAAGGGGAGTAAAAGTCAAGAATAGTGGAAAGCAATTTTGAATTACTTTTTAAAACAAAGGTACTGACTAGATACATGCAGGGTGGAAGGAAATTGTTCACATGCTGAGTGTCAGTTGTATGGGAGAGGAATAGCTTCCACGAGTTTTTTCAAATCACCAGGATGCTGGATCCAGCTTTACATCTGAAATAAATGCTAGCAGGCAAACAAGCAAGGAGTCGGTTCTAAAGAACATCCTCTAGCTTCTGGCACCATTTGTAGGCAAATGTGTGGTTTTTAAAGACCCTTTTTCCCATCTTCAGTCTCTTAGTGGCTGACAAAATCTATCCACCACTCCCAGGTCTCACAGATAATTCCTAAGATGTAAAGATCAGCTGGTGGATTGATTGTTCTTGTTATCCCCAGTCCTCCAACTTCTGTGTTTACCGTGGAGATATATTAAATTCAGGGTTGGTGTCATTAAAAACGCTTCCTTCAGAACTCAAGAGTCTGAGATACAGGGATGAGATCTCACTTCCAGCAGAGCCATGATTTCAGAAAACCTGTGTTTCTTCTTGGCCACAAAGGAGTACCGCAAATATTGATCAAAAAACCACAAACAAATGAACAAACACACCACAGATCTGATGATGGGAGAATCTTACCACTCTTCTATTTTTTAGGCAAGTAAAAGTTTTTTAAAGATGCTTTTAAAATATGTCTCTTTACGTTAACCTTTCTTCAAAGTGATCTTTGAAAATACTATTTCAGGCCTTTACAGAATATTTAATGAGAATATTATACACACACCACCAATTCTCTTTCGTTTACAGCCAATTTTAATTGCTGAGATTAATTGGATTTTTCCTTTGTTCTCACCCCAATTCAGTTCTGAAAGGTTTGTCTTTCTCTTGCGGTGCTCTTAATTGGAATATAAGGGTGTGTAAAGGTAAAAACTTAACTGACAAACTTTTCTTCAAGTGATTCCAAGTAGGGCACATTGCAGAAATGTGGGTTGTTGAGTTTTGGGATTTTGTTTTGGTTTTTTGTTATAGTCTTCCATATCATATTCTTTCTTCAGTCTCCACCTACCTTTGCAAGAACTAATTATTTGAAGGTTTAAAGACTGCTGCTGCCAAATGGTCTCACAGTTAGTGACCAGGTATGGAAATGAAACAGAACACTGAACCTTGGGGATTCACCTGGCCTCCTTTGCAAGCCAGGTTGGTTCCTACGGTGTTGAATAACAATTAAAGGAGTTCAAGTTTGAAAGTGACTCTTCAGATGTCAAACTACAAAGCAAGTTTCAGTTTCTTGGCATAGAAAAAAGAAAGAAAATAATGCAGAGAAGAAAAAACAGAGAAAAAAACATCAGTACATGGAGTGATGTTCAAAAGTCTTCATCATTACATGCACAATGCTTGATTATTATTTAAGAGACATGTTAGTTGTTAATACTTATTTGTTATAATTTCCCTAGGGCTATAATCATACAATCCTGCATGTCTGCATAATCCATACCTTTCAGAAGGGCTCCAAGATGAGAACCTTGTTTTTGCCTTTGTAAACATGTAGTGTGTAGGTTGTCTTGTGAAACACAAAGGGTTGTTGGAATTTATGCATCAGTGTTATGAATGCAAGTGTCTCCTTTTATCTTCAGTCAAAATGTGTCAAACTATTCTTATACCCTTGGCTAAGCAATCTCTAACTGAAAAATCCAGAGATTCATATCCTTAGGTATCAAAGATTCAGGAAACCAAGCATCTGTGCACCTTTCTGCTTGAGAAGCTGAGATTGCCCATCACTTACCTTCCAGAATGTGATCCCCCCACCACCAGCCTGTGGGATGTCCCTAATGCTCCCAACCAGACCCTCTGCTGAAGCAGTTGTAGAGAATTTGTGGATTTTCAGACTAGATAAAAGTAAAATGTTTTGAAACCCTGGAACAAGTTGTCCAGAGAGGTGGTGAGTGCCTAGTCCCTGGAAACATTCAAGGTTATGTTGGCTGGGGCTCTGAGTAACTTGATCTACTTGAAGATTTTCCTGCTTGCTGCAGGAGATGACTGTAAAAGGTCCCTTTCAACCCAAACTTTTCTGTGATTCTGTCACTACAGCCATTGAGACATGTGCCTGGGAGAGGGAATGAGAGATGTGGTCTATGCTTTAATGCACTTCAGGTGTATTGAGCAGCCACTGGAGCAGGGTCAGGAACTCTTGTGTCTCTGCACAGTGCAGCTGCAGTGTTCCTGTTCTCCGAAACGTCAAACAGCTTCAGTGGGAAAGAGTAAAGCTTCCCACTCCACAATAGGGGACAGCTTGCTAATTAGAGCACCCTGCTGGGAGAATCAAATCTCCTGAGTCTGAATAGGGAAATCAAACTGTTTTCTCACATTCTGGGTGCATGTTCTAGCAACTTAAATTTTGGTTATGAGCTCTTAGGGCTCAGGCTAGTGCCTCCCATTTTATTCAGCACCCTGCCTTTTGTGCATTTCATCCTGATATTTCTTGTATTCCACATCCTCAGCAAAAAGCCTATAGGCTTACCCTGTTAGATTGCTAGCAACTACATACATCCTCAAAGGCCTTTTGAGCACTACTGTGATCTCTGATTTTACTGGGAGCAAAGTACTTAATCGTCCTCAGAAGTGAGGTCTTGTTACATGAAAGGTGAGATTAATTTCAAAGAGCTGAGCTTGTCTCTTCTGCACAGCTTAAATTCAGCTTGCAGTCTATCCAAACAATGTGGAGACATTCTCTATGTTCTCCTTGATGCAGGATGAGACATTCTTCTTCTCTTTACCCTTGCTTTGCTCTACTTATTAAAACTTCAGATCGCACATTGTTCATCAGCCTATGAAAGGGTGAAATAATCTGTTGTAAGTATAATGACATTTAAGTCAAGATGGATCCAAAGAATATGATGTTTGAGAAATAGTTTAATCTGATGTATTTCCTTACTTATTTCTACCTATGTTGTGCAAACACCAATTGGATGAGATGTTCGTTCCAGGATTGGGGCAGCACTAAATGTAGGGTGAATAAGGTTGTTGCACGTACTACTGAGATCAAAATTGTTGTTAAACACTGCATGTCATCCACTTGGTTGTTCTGCTCTGTTTAAATATTCAGAACTTTTTCTAAAGCATTTAGACATTAAAGTTCAGCACACAGGGAGGAGAGATAGCCTTGAGAGAGCTACCATAAGAAGCTGAAGAGGTTTCCATGACAAAACCTGACTCTTAAGTAGTCCATTGTCCAAGGTGAGAAATCTACTTTTAAGATTTTGGTGGAGGGGGGTGTGAAGATGGACTAATTCTTAAGTAGTTTTCCATATGCATGGGAAAATTGTATGAAATATTCTACACTAGTATGTTTCCAGAATTCTGTGATTATCTGCTATTAAAATAAGTAGATCTTATTTTAAAGTGAACAAGTATCCCCTTCCACCAACAAGAGTTTATAAGTTTGAGAGATCTTTTCTACCTGACTGAAGCAATCTTGGCTGATGTTTCTCTGTGCAGCTGCATTGCTCCATTCCTGCGTCTCCACTTCAAAAAAGAAACATTCCTTTAAAATAGGCTGTAACTATCCATGATGGGCACTACTGATGCACACCCTGTTTGTTGCATTTGAAAGAAAGAGATTTTCAGTCTAATGTTATTCTTTACTGCATCGTGCATTAGTTCATTGGGCAATATTACCTGCTCACAATTCCAGAAAGCTTTTCACTTCTGTCGAGCACATTGTGTTATATTGACTGCAGGCCAGACACTAACTCAACTCTAACTCAAACCCTCAGTATGGAAGAGCAAGCTGAAAAGTTTCTTGAATGAAATAAATTCCTGTCCAGGATAAGTATCTTACTTAGTGAAAAGTTCTCGTCCTCCTAATTATCTTCTAGCTCTAGACAGGGCAATGGAAATTGACCCAGATGTCTTTAAAGGAAGTCAGAGCGAAACAAAAATATTCATTAATCTGTTTAATCCCAAATGATGGGTTAAGGGGAGTACTTTTTTATTTCTTGCTTCTATTTTCCAAGGAAATGCTAATTAGAAGGCACTTAGGGATCCTGGTTCAGTCAGCAGATGCCAGGGGACAAGCACACACATCAAGTGCATTATACATTTCTCGCAGCATGAAATCTTTAGTATGATACAATAAGTAACAGTTTAAGACCTCAACACACATCTGGTTTCTAGGGAGATCTGCTGAAGAGGATCACCGCCTTCTTCAGCAGTGCTATGATAAGATATTCAGAAAAGCATTGAAAACACTTTAATTTTAAGATTTCATACTGTGATGGCCCTTAAGTGCTTCTGGGGAATGGAACTGGGGTGTTGTCTGGTGCTCCACAAGTGCAGTTCTGTTTTTGAAGTATATCATCGTGCAGTTTGTACTTAACTAGGAAATAAAGTAGCAGGATAAACAGGGAGATCAAAGCTGACTTGATTTGGGAAAAATATTTCTAAATATTTTGTGCCACACTTTTTCTGGCTTTTGCTTTTTTATTTTTTATTTTTTTTTATTTATTCCCCAAAGGGTTTGCATTTTAAATGAAAAAATGGTCAGGCTGGAGTACAGACTGAATTTAAAAGCAAGTATATAAGCTGTAAGTGCTGATTTAATAAACCATTAGCCTATTCGTCTTGTAAACATCTTTGGAGAAAAACTAATGAACTCGTTCTGGACAAAATTACTTAGTGATAGAACATCACTGCTGAACACCAGCAGATAATTTGGTGGTCTGAGGCTGTGTCTGCCCTGCAGGACAGATGCCTGCTGCTTTGCCACCCTTGTCCCCATTTGCCTGAGTGGAGAACCTCTTACAGTGATTTGTAGCTCTCTTCCAGCCTGTGTGCCCTGCTTGCGTCCCATGGGAATGAGCTGTCAGACAGATGGTGTGTTCCTAATCCTGTCCTCCAAGGCCAGGATCTTATATGTGCTTCAGGGCCAAAAAAACACCCCTCCCTGCTATTCATATTACCTAGAGAGAAAGGGCACAAGAGCTTGTGTGACTGAGCAAAAGAAGCATATTTGAATCCCTCCTGGTTTTGGACAGTAGCTGAAATGTTGTTTTATAGTCTGTGTTTTTGACAACGTTGGATTGTTCACTTTTATGCCAAGAATAATATAGTTATTTTAACAATTTATATCACAAAATTTCTATGAGTTCAGAGATTTTTTTACTCTTAGAAAACTATCAGGTGCTGCATGATGAGAAGCAAGCTAACAATCAGGTCCATGCTAATTACAAGCAACAGTATATTTATTTTTTTCTGCGTATTTTTGGGGGAATTTCTTCTGAATTATATGCCATGTAGAAAATAAGCAGAATTTTATGTAGGATGTGAATTACAGAATTTATGAACAGGGGAGAGAGGGAGATGAAGAGAACTCCTCCTGAAGTGAGTAGCGATGACATGGTGAGTTTTGGGCTGAAAGGAGTAGAGGAGTCCAAAGAATAATGTTTAGCACAAAAGTTATTCATTATGCCATACATGTTTTAATAGTTCCCAGTTGTTCCACAGATATAGTTAATGGGAACAAGTGGTTGAATTTTGGTTTTAAATTACTGTAGACAAATGTCCTACTTAAAGATGAATTTAAGGATCCCTTACAAAATAAATTCTGCACAACTTTATGGTAGTTTGAAAGTATTGGGCATAAATAAGGATAAAGGTCAATGTACTCAAAAGACAGCAGCTGAAGGGTGAGTGAGATTACCTTTGGGAGAATTCAGAGGCTGCTGTATAAAAGATCTGTGCAAATTACATATCCTCAGCATCTCTTGGGGGCAAAAAAACCCTCTAACCAAACAGGTTATCTAATCTTTTCATACTTAAAAGTAGAGGTTTTGGTCAGTGGCTGAAATAGTAGGACTCTTTAGTGTTTCAACTCTTTACTCATTGGTGCAATGGAATTTATTTAGGCAACAAGGAGTAAAAACAGCTGCATACCTTACGTTGGAACTTTTACTCCGACTTAATATTTCATTTAGCCTTCAGCTATGATAACCACAGACATACCCTATGAAATGTTATTTGTGCCCATAGAGTACCATTAATTTTCTTTTAATCTTTCTCTGCCTCAGGAAATGTTTCAATTGAATTTTGCTCTTCATGCAAGGAACCAAGAGTACCGAAAGCTGAGCTAATTTCCTTCATTTTCCCTTTATTTCCATATTTTTAATAGATTCACGACCCATGATGCTAATATTGTAGCTATTGTAAAAACATGTTAAATTAAAAATATGTATTTGTTGTGTCCATCTGCTAAATTCCCAACATCTTCCTAGAGTTTACTGAATTTCCTGTCGTTAAATCTCAGCTTCACAGTTTGGTCTAGTGGCATTTTCCTGACTAGATGATTTTTTTCTTCTCTGCCCTTCCCTTTGCTGCTCTCTTTCTTGCACTTGTCTTCTCTGGCTTCTATGGATTCCTTACACTGCACTCCCTATCCTTATTGGCCAAGAACTGTCTCCTGTTTCCCTTTTAAATTTATCAAATTGTCTTAACTTTCTCTCCAGCTTTGTTCTGGTTTTATTTTATTACTTCTGCCTTTACCCCAGGTAGAGGAAAGCTGTTGTATTGGCAAGAACGTGCAGAAACGTGGGTGTCATTTGTATGAGAGCTTGAGAGAGGGTATTTTACTCAACAGCAAATAGTGAACAGCTCTGCATTTAATACCATATTTCACTCAGCATTCTGGTGGCATATTTCTCTTAGATGCATTGAAGCAGCTGTTTGACACAATAATGCCACAGCAGAGTTTGACAACTTTTTTTTTTTTGAAGCAGCCTTTGGATGGGTAATGATTATAAAATCAGAATCTCTGCTGAAAGATAACACCTCTAGCAATCTCAACCCTGAGATACTGGTTCAGAATTAACTCAGAGGGAAGTGTACCATCTGTTGCTAAAACCTCACACTAAGAGCTCAAGCAATTTCTAGCTTAAAGGGAAAACGTGGACATGAACCTAGCTAATTAAGGGAAGCAAAGAGAGGGATGGAAGCAAAAACTTCAAAATAGCTTCTGGTCCTCTGCTGGTGCCTGGTGCTTGTCTGACTGTAGAGACAGCAGAGAGAATTTGGACTGCAGAGAAAATTCTGTCAAATGCCCAGAGTAAACAAATGGGAAGCAAATATTGTTTCATTGCTATTTGATTTAGAATAACTGTACTGTATTATGTAAAGCTTCTCCAGCCTCACTTAGGATGTTTAAACTGTTTCTGTTCCTTCAATGCTTGATAATCAGGACTAATTTCTGTGCCAAAAATGTATCTCCAGAGAGCTTGTTTACTTCAACATTGCTCATCAGCCAAACCTAGCAAAATAATCAAAATTTCTTGTTGGTGCTTTTTTACATTAATAGCTTATTTTATCTCTTAGTGATTTAATGGAATGGTTTAGGTGACCTGGAAGACAAGCCAAAAGGTTCTGTTGAGCTTTGTTTTCTGTTCTTCTAAGAGGAAAAAAAAAGAACATAAAAAAATGCAAAATAAGAGCTGGAGGTCTAGTCTGCTTGAAATGAAATACAGTGCTCCAGCTTGCTTGCCCATGCCATATCTTCAGATAATGCAGTGATAAATCTCCCATAACTCTGGAACCTGGGTAAATGCAGATCTGACCTTTTGTTTACAGGGTATCAAGGGAAATCTTTATGAGACCACAGAAGTGATTCAAAAGGTTTAGAAACATTATGAGATGGCAAAATGTGTCCCCTGTGGGTAATTCTGACAGCAAAGATCTGACACTGTTTCTCAATGAGCAGTGCCCTTTCTGTAGAGCTTTGAGCAAGCCATTTGGTAGTGATGTTCGAGAAACATTTTTGGTAATACAATTCAGGGAAAAACTGATCTTTGCTGCTATAATTAAGTGATATGTTAATGTTATTAAAATGTTGACATGAAAATATTTCCTGGATGTACAGATGTTGGGGCTGGTGCAAGATAAAATAGAAAAGATAACATTTTTGGTTTAGGAAGAAAATTAGTCAGATTAAGCTTTTATACTTCTGCTAACTTCCACTGGTTATGATAGTTTATCTGCTTATAATTTAAAGTGGGGATTTAAATCAGCTTGATTAAAAGTCCAGATTGTGTTTTGTTACATAAAACGAATCCATTGATTAAACAAATGCAGAACAAAATGTTGTGAGGAAGAAAGGAGCCATGCTGCTGAATTCCAGATTAAAGTCTGTTCTGCTGCCTGGAAGGAGCTACCATAAAGAACAGAATAGCAGCAGAAGGTTGGGACTAATTTTTTGAGTTAAAACACCACTTCTGGATTGGGTTTGGTTTTGTTTTAAGTTTAGGTATCTTTGTAGCCTGTGATTTGGTTACTGATCTGTACAAAGGTACATGTTATGAATGCATCCACTAATTATCCGTGTGACTAATTTGCTGCAACGGCTACCCTTGGTAGAAGAATATCATGTTAGAGAATACCTAGGCAGACTGAAAACAGACAAACCCATAGGCCCTGATGCGATACATCCACAGGTGCTGAGTGAGATGGAGTTGTCATTGTGAGGCCACTCTTGGTGATCTCTGGGTGACTCTGGCAATTGGGAGAGGTGACATACAGAAAGCAGCTGTGCAGGGAAGCTCCTGGGGGTCCCAGTGTAGCCAGACTGGCTGTGAGCAGCCATGTGCCATAGCCAGGAAGGGGGAAAATGCAGTGAAGACTTGGGCGAGGCAGGGGATCCTGCTATTTGCTCAGCACTGGTGAGGCCACACCTGTAGTGCTGGGACCAGTCTTGGGCTCCTCAGTGCAAGAGAGACACAGACATACTGGATAGTGTCCAGTGAAGGGACTGGAGTGTCTCTTCCATGAGGAAAGGCTGAGGGAGCTTGGGAGCCTACAGAAGGCTCAGGGGGAATCTAAGATTCCCTGAATGGAGAATGCATAGCCAGACTCTTCAGGAGTGCCCAGGGACAGGACCAGAGGCTATGGGCACAATTTGAAATACAGAAGGTTCCCTCTGGACATCTGGATGCACTTTCTCTCATATGTCATGATCAGTGGGACAGACTGAGATAATTCAAATGGCAAAAATACCTGCGAAAGTCCAGCATATGTGGATTGAAGAGAGACAGGGAAGGGAGGCTGTGCAGTTTGCAAACCCAAGAATGCTGCCAAAAGTTTTAAGGAGTCATTGTTTCAGGAAGCCTTTTTGTATCTAAGTGTATGAAATTTCAAAAATGAATACATAGGAATTTGTAACTATACTGGCTAACACATGAAGCATGTGGATTGCTTTTGTCACGTGAATTATACTGATCTTTGTTTCCAACATTTAACTATCCTTTTGCTGTGTTTAACTTACTAATGTGCAGATTAAACTAGTACTTCATTATTAAAAGAAAATATTTCTAGTAAGTACCCAAAGATTCAAGCTTAGCATTGGAAGTGTGCCATAGCCATGACATAGTCAAGGTCACTTTAAAATGTGCCAGCAGAGAGCATCTAGGATTACATTTTGGGGAGGGTGAATCACTAGAAATGAATAGACTCCTCCAATTCCCATCTATTTAAGGTCTTTTAATTTTCTCATTGCTACATGGAGACTCCTTCTTGGTGTATTTAAAACTACAGTAATGCTCTATCCAGCAGTGCTGCAGATGGACTTACCCATTGTTTCAACTTGGTTCTCCTGGAACTGGAGGACAGTTGGACTCAATTATCCAAGAGGTCATTTCCAGCCTGAACAATTGTGTGAACTCTTGTGTGTTGTGTGCACCTACACCTGTGGTCACTTCAGCATTCCAGGTGTTCCAACAGGTTGCTACAGCAACAACCTTCTGCAGGGAGAAGATTATCTGCTGAACAGTACCGTGCGTGTTTACTGTGGAGCTGTGGAAACAAGTTAAAAAACTTTCAACACTGCAAGTAAGCAAGCATCTGTGGTTGCTGTCTCTGTCACCCTGCAGTATCAGGGTGCTATCATAATTTATAAAATGGTGATAAAATATATATTACCTGACACCAAAATGCTTCTGAAAGGGTTGCTTAGTTTTTGCAGCGCAGGTTGCGTATTTTTGTTTGTGGGTGTTATGTTTGCTCATCTGTTGTTGGCCTCAGGCCATTAAATAAATACATAAAAACATTCTAAATAGAAACATAACAGATCAACAAAATGCATAACCCCCACACCATAGTAATTAAAAAAAAACAATTTAAGAAAAAAGAAATTATGCTTTTGTTATCACCTGTCAGCCTCATTTGCTCTAACTTACGATCTCAGAAATTAGATCATCCAAAAATGAAACAGATGGAGGCTCCTTTACACTGGGTAGGTGTGGGAATGGGAGGGAGAGGGACACAGCTGAAGGCACCTTCCAGGGTGAGCAGTGCTACTTTAGCACCTGCTTTGGCTTTGAGTTGTGTCTGGTGACATCACCCTCACAGTTATGTTCTCTGTGATTCACCAGCTTTAGTGTGGTTTTGCTGCATCAGGGGAGAGAGGAGAATGACAGATAGGAGAATAAATATCATCTCAGTTTATTGGTCTGACCCTTCTGCCAATATTGATTCATTCCTGAGCAAAACACCTGCCATAATCCAAGGATTGCTGCCGGCCACCCCCTTTTCCCAAGAAAGTGAGCTGAGGCCTGGCACTATTCAGGCTATTAAAAACCACAGAAGGTTTCTATTATGTGTGCCTGCATTTTGTTTTTCATTATGAACTGCTTTTGTAATAGGTGAAACTAAAATACTAAAACTACAGAAACTCTCAGCTACACAACAGTGCTTTTCTTTGGAAGCTGTATTCTCTGTATTTACCTAGAAAATAATTTTTTTTTTGTGTAGAAATGTTTCCTATACCTGTCAAAAAAAAAAAATCCACTGTTGTGCTAATAAGTTTCTCTAGAATCAAAACTTGTTTTAACCTTGTCACATATTGCATTCATTGTTTGATTGGCATTTTTGAGTGCATTTCTGTGCACTTGCATTGGTTTCAGTTCCCAGTTTTCTTTTTGGCTCTGTAGGTGTTTCTGGCACCCAGTATGTGCTTTTTTTAGATCATCCATTATGCACACCGGTGTTTGCCTTTTTAATGTTCACAGCAAATATGCCTGCTAAAAATCATGTTTATTTTGTATATATGCATAAGGTTTTAAGCACTGTTACTCTCAAAGTGGCTGGATCTCTTCATATGACTGACATACTGCATCTTTGATATTGATTGCAGAAGGAACTGCCAAGTAAATAATAGACAAACTTTTTTTTTGTGACACTGGAGCAAGATAAAAAGGACTTTATTTTTGAGATTAAATGGCAGGAGAAACAAGGAACATCTCAGTATCTGTCATTTCATCTAGGTAACATTTCTGTCTTAGACTTATCAGAGCTGGTGTTGTTCATAGACAAGACCTATAAGTCATTTAAACATAAGCAAACACCAGTTTGCAGCTTTCATCATGAAGATTTAACTGTCACGCATATTGGATTACAAAAGTCAGTCTGTTGTATTTTCATTTTACCTCTGTGACATATTTTTATAGTGAAGAAAAAGCACTTTAAGGAACAGAAGAAAAATCTAACCCACTTTAAAATTCAGTGTTCAGAAGCATGTACTTCTGAGCTGATGTAAATTCATAACACTTAGATCTGGCGCAAGTTAGCATTCTTCTCTTTTTCCCACTGAATAACAAGTATGAGCAGCTCTTTCTGTCTGCCTATTTAAACAAGGAGCTAACAGTGTCAGCTCAGGAAGGCTGAGTAATGTATGATTTTATTTTATTTTCCACGCTTAGAGTTATTTAATAAAACCTCTTCCTGATCTGATTGGTTACAGTGGAAATAGACTTTCCTTGAAACAGGTGTTTTAAAGCAAAATAACAGGAGCATTCAAGCAAAGCAGGATAAGCTGTATCTAATACACTGTCCAGGCTGAACAACTTATGGTTGTTATGGTTTTTGCATTTCCTCTTAATTTAAACTACTTTTCTCAAGATCTACACAGGTATAAACTTAGAGATAGGAAAGCTACACAAGGTGGGGTACCAAACTGGGATTTGGTGTGTCTGTGTTAACATCTCAGATTTGCCATAGGCTTCCCCTGTTACATTGTCACGTAATTAAGGTGTTTTGGACCTCATTGTCTAACTATGTTTATGAAAATGAAAAATTAATGATTTTTTCTTCTGTTCTTTGCGTGTCTCATTTATTGTCACTACCCTCTCTACTTTGCCGAGGTTTCTTTTATTGTGGGTTGGGTGCAGTTTGTGAAATTTCATGGAAGTACCACAGTCTGCATGGAACGGTGAGACAGTTATTTAATTGTTGGACATTAAGGTTTTTTCTTTTATTAAGAAAGCACTCTGCTTTTCAGATTACATGAGCACTACCACATACATGGTATTAAGATGCTGTATTTTAATATGCAGTGCCACACAAACCTTTCTTAGGTTACCCTTCGTAGAATCTTACTGCCCCTAAAGGCCAGACAAATAATTAATTTTTTTAACTTAGTGCTTTCCAAGCTTAGATTGTTTAAAATCATTCTTGTTCACCTTAAAATATGCTATGAAAAATGCTATGCTCCCTTTTTTTCTGTCTATTTCTAGATGTTGTCATAAAAGCCTTAAAAAAAATCTGCTGGTTTTCAAATATTTTTTTCCTACATAGGTTTTAATATATGACACTGGGTAATATCATAGTCTGTGTCTTGTAAACACAGACTAGTTGAGTTCTGTTCCATTTTATGTGACAGATCAGACATCTCTGATTGACAGATTTGGAGCAGGGAGAACAGGGGAACTGACATTATAGCATTCCTTATTGTTCAGCTGTGCACATATTTCTTGCCTTTTTTTTTTTTTTTCTAGTAAGTTTACCCAAATGTCTTGAGGTGAGATGAGATTGTTTCTGATGAAATAACTTCAATATTTTGGTAAGATCTAGTTTGTCATGTGGCTTTCATAGAAGATGGTTCAAATGACATATGGAATCCATGTACAGGAGAATTAGCATGTGGTGGTGTTGATGCAGTCATAAAGAGATGAATTAAAATGTATTCAGGCTTTTAACATTTTCTGGATTAATTTTTTACAGCTAAAATGTGATTGAAATATGGACTGTCGTTCTGCTGAAAGCTGCTTACAGGTGTCTCAGTATTGCAGGTCAGGTTAGTTAAAAACCCAGTGTAGGCACAGCAGGGTCCTGCAGGTGCTGCTTCTCCCTGCTCTAAGCATCCTCTTTGTGCCATTGAGAAAGGGTACAAACGCCTGTGGTACATATCTTGGTAATAGATTATGTGTAGCTATACATGTAAGGTAACTGAAACTTTTTTTCAAAAAAGACCATAAATAGGTCAGAACAAAGGATAAGAAGAAAAATAAATGTTTTGTTTGGTTGTTTTTTTGTAGCATGTAAAAGTCTTTTATAGTGTGGATATGATTTGTCAGCATGATACTGTATTTCAAAAGATACCACAAGTGTTTGCATTTTGAGTAACATTTCCTTTTATGTTAACAGTAGCTTCCTCATGACTGGTAATTATTTCATAGTTTGGGAAAAGACATTAATGGAACACCAACTCTGAAGGAGATACAGGAATCAATTATGGGAAATTAGCAGTGATTACTCTGATACGTAACATGAAAAAATTGCATAGTGGCTGGGCAGGTTTGCTCAAAGGAGTCAGAAAATTACTCTGTTGCTCAGCTGGTAGGATCCTGAGAATTTCTATCAATTCTGAACCTCATCAAGGAGCAGCCATCAGTCAGGTGTTCCTTATTGATCACATAAACCAGCTGTGATTTGTAATCATGGTAGCTGACAGTGTGGCTTACAGTGTGAGTGGCATTGTAAGTGTGACACCCAAAAGACTGACTGGCCACAGTCTTTCCAGGAGAAGCCATGATTGCCCATGGCCTGCTCAGATCAAGGTCTGACTGAGGATTTCCTTTGAGGACCCTGGCTGACTCATAGGGTAGGTTGGTTTATAGATTTCCATCTGAATGTGCCCCAGGAGGAAGGCTGCTGGAGGCATCCTGAGCTCAACAGCGCATGGCTCTGGCCTGACACTTGGGGTGGCTTCTCACCCTGTAGAACTCTGTGCTTCAAACTCAGAACTTTGCAGCAATAATTGCCTGTTGCTGTCACTGATATACTCCAGTTTAACCTGCAGCTGTTTCCTGAGGGGTAGGACTGACTGTGTTCCTAAGCTTCTTCACCAGGTGGTCTTGAGGTGAGTGCTGGCTGTGTCAGTGCAAGAAGTTCCATCTTCTTCTTGGAGGGAATGACAACAGCTGAGTTGTACTTGGGAAATAACAGCAGGCAGTAGTTTTCTATCAGCTAAACAGTTAATAAATACTCATAGAGAACCAAGTGCTAGACAGCAAATCAAATGCAGCATGCTGAGTACAAACATATATGAAGAAGAAAAAATTAAAATGTATTTTAATTTACTTTAAAAGCAAATAACAGTACCGTGATTCTTTAGATTATTGATCTTAGTAACCTTAAATAGCTCTTTCCATGTCACTTGCATTAAACTCCTAAGTATAAAGATGTAACCACATATTACCAATGCCTTTTACTAATAAGTATTACCAATAATGTCATAAGGATCTGAAAGGAAATGTTATTTATTAAAATCACATCATTTATATTGTGATATAACTTACCCTTTCATCACCATAAAATTGAGTGATACTATACTGCTGAATGCTGTCATTTTCCTCATCTCTATGAGATATTTTGTCCTTTTGCAGGGCTAATATATAGTCTACAGAAAATGACTTAATATATCCTGTGCTTAAATTTGCAACCTATAAAAGGGAAAATGAAAATTTATGTTCAGACTTAAATGCAAGTAGCTTGCAGAGAAAACATATGGATAAATCAGAAAGTAACTTCTAGTCCATTTCCTTGCTCATCTCAGCACTGTTTCACATCTGAGCTTCATTAGGTGGTGCAAACTGCATATCTAGAGAATTAGATTCTGCTTTTCCAAATGGTTTGCATTAATATTTTCCTTAAGATGCTGTGAGAATTAACAGTGATTTGAGCATCCAAATCCATAGAAAGCTTTTAAAATCTCAGCTACAAGATAATTTTCTTCTACCATTGCCTTCATCAACCTTCTTTCCTCCTCCTTTCTTCACTCCAAAAACTTTCCATGGGCTCAGGACACTAAATGGATCTGTTATAAGTGAGTAAACCAAAGAGACATTACCAGGTATGAACTCAGGTCTTGCAAGGGAGGGTAGAGGCAATGGCTTGAAACTGATAGCAATATTCTGATAAAGCTTTTAAAAATTACTTTCGAACCATTTATGTATAAAGGAACAGCTAGAGCAGTGGAGAGAGACATGATTCTCTTCTGCTGTTTACAGTAGTCACTCATGAAGTGAGACATCAAATTTCAGCTACCTGTCCTCATGAATACTCATTTACATATTCAGTGAGGTCTCAGGAGGAACAAGTACTCACCCTGTAGTATCTTACAGCTGCCTCCCAAGGGACTCCTGTGCAATGTGGGTGACAGAAAAGCCAGAGTCTGTGTCAAGAGAGTAGATCTGGAACAGTGCTTTATTTACCAAGGACATAGTGGACCTTCACCTCTTGTCTTTCCAGATTAAGCTATTTTGGGTCCTGGGAAGGACTCAGGGATGCTGGTGAATGAGAGGCTGGACATGACCCAGCAATGGGCACTCACAGCCCAGAAACCAAATGTGTCCTGGGCTGCATCCAAAACAGTGTGGACAACAGGAAAGGGAGGGAATTCTGCCCCTCTGCTCTGCTCTGGTGAGACTCCACCTGCAGGGCTGCATCAGCTGTGGGGTCCCAGCACAGGAAGGACATGGACCTGATGGAATGAGTCCAGAGGAGGGGCACCAAGATGATCAGAGGGAATGGAGCAGCTCTGAGGCTGAGAGCATTAAGTTTGTTCAGCCTGGAAAAGGGAAGGCTTTGGTTTGACCTAATTGTGGCCTTCCAGTACCAGAGTGGAGCCTACAAGAAAGATGGAGAGGGACATTTTACAAGGCCATATAGTGACAGGACAAGGGGGAATGGTTTCAAACTGGAAGAGAATAGGTTTGGAGTAGATGTTAATAAAAAATCCTTTACTGTGAGAGTGGTGAAGCACTGAACAGGTTGCTCAGAGAGGTTGTGGATGCCCCATCCCTGGAAGTGTTCAAGGGCAGGTTGGATGGGGCTCTAGTCTAGTGAAAGGTGTCCCTGCCCTTGCAGAGGGGTTGGAACTAGATGATCTTGAAAGGTCCTTTCCAATCCAGGCCATTCTGTGGTTCCTAAAGATCTTTATTAGACATCTGCGTCAGGGCAGTACAGCTGGGTGATATCAGAGTCAGGGTCCTTCTTACATAGGCAGCGGAGACCCTGAGGGGCATGTGTGTGTGGAAGGCACTTCCAGCAGAGTTACAGAGAGAAGGGATCACACAGGTTTGTGAAGTTGGCCTCATTGCAAATCAGTCTGCCACACATTCTCTCTTGAGGTTTAAAAAATAACCAAGATGGGATTAAATCATCCCTAGTCTTTACAGCTGGATGCTTTATTCGTTATAGGATACATCAACTTTCTGTTCCCTTGGGAAAAACACAACTGTTCGCTTCTTGTCGTATAGAGTTTGTAGTTCCTGAGAGTATATGATTTCAGTTCTCTAAATAAAACATTTGTTATTTTTATGAAAAAATCACTATTTACAAGTATCCCCATGCCATTATGCGAACAGGAACATCCCAGAGTGACTCTGTGCACCGGTTCCTGTGGTATCACAAATAAATGGGAGTACTCTAAAACTACATAAATGCTTCTAGTTTTAGGTTCTAGGGCCAGCTGCTGTGGCTTTGGCCAAAATCCCTTCAGAAAGGAAGGAAAAGAATGATCCATGCAGGGGATTCTCTAAGACTTGAGCAGGAATATTATTCTCCACTGTCATTCCCAGGTGGATGTAGAAGAGGAGCCTGTGCTGTAAGCTTGTTGTGTGCAATGAGATCTGTTGCTTTTGTAGTGGGTTTGGATGAGTTTTCTCTGCTCAGGCAATGCAGTTTTATTCTCTCCTTAGGCCAGTTTGGGTTTCTGAATATTTTACCTTTTGTATTTTGAATTTTAAATAAGTCAGGACTACATGTTAGTGGTTTTGCTTTTAGGCAGTACAAGAGGGGAAGAAAACCCAGGGTAAAATTTAAGCTACAGTTGTCAAAACAAAATGAAGTAATAATAGGAAATTTTAAACTAAGCCCTTTTTTGATGATTAATAGGGAGTGATTGACCATTTACTAATTTGGGTTACAGTATCCTTCACAAACTCCACGGTGTGCCATATTCCCATTGCTGCAGCGGAGGTGAGACCTGCGGTTTTCCTGAGGCGCAGGCATGGGTACAGCTCTGCCAGGTGAGCCAGAACAAAGCCTGCCTCTGGCAAAACCAGCAGGGATGCTGCTGAGCTCGTCTCAACTTGGAAGTCATTCTGCATAATTTACCGTAAACACAGAGGGGTAATTTAGAGATGAAAATTAATGCAGACATGAAAAATTATAAATGAGAATCCAATGCTTTGGTCATATTTGACCTTGAAGTTCGGGTTCACACACACACAGAAACATCTGTACATAGTTTATTAAGTCAGATTACGCAGCCTAATGTTGGTCTCCATGGCAAGCTCAGTGGCTTTTTTCTTTTTACTTGATTTGTAGATGTTCACTGTCTGTGATTTGCAAGCGTTCAGTAGTTAATTAGAAATTTGAATTAATGAAAGGTGTTCTGTTAAAGAGTGTCTCATTTGTACATCACTTACTAGTTTCATTTTTTTCTTTCCCCACCCTATCTTTTTTTAGATCTGATTGATATTAGCGAATTACCCTCAATGAAATTATGTTTGAATTATGAGACTGTAAGTGTTCCATTAGAGTTTTAAGTTCAAGTATCAGCTCTTGTGAAAAATCTCAAAAGATATTCAGAGCTCAGGTCATTTAGCAAAGCACATACATTTTGACAAATACTTCAGAAGTGAGAGGAGAAGGCAAGAGCATCAGGAGAAGGGGAGCAGACTAGAGGGAAAACCTGTTCATTGTTTTCCTAGCACTGAGACTTACATTAGAAGAATGAGCTGAGGCAGTAGGACATTAGAAACTGATTTCTAACTAGATTTTTAACTCAGCAAGTAATACAAAGCTGAAAATAATTGATTTTAATAAAGGAAGTTTTTTAATCCAAAATAGAGTTTTTGGATCACTTTGTATTTTTATTATATGATTTGTGGTCTAGTAGAAGTGCAATTCTAAGTAGAGCTTTTAAAAGTCTTCAGAAAATTGAGTATAAAGAAATTTCTGGTTTACTCCTTTGTGTTACTCCCATTTGGGGATGTCTGGGGTTTCCAGGGAAAGTGATAAATGCGGGCAAATTCTATATTCTCCTGCTCATAATAATAAAAGAAACATTTACATGGGCATGCTTTCTTTAAAATTCACATCTTGCTGTGATGATTGTTGGGCTGTAAGAGAAAGTGTTTGCTTGTACTGTTTCTAGGAGCTGTGGTAGATGATCTGCCATGATTTAGCAGAATGTAGATTTTTGTTCCCTGGATTTTATATTGTCACAGTCAGCTGGATTAAGCTGAAAGTTTCCTGGGAAGCCTGTAGATTCTAGCCTAATGACGTCTTTGAATATTGCCAGTAACTTACGGTGTAATTGCATGATAAATTAGCCCAGCCAGAGGAATGACTGCAGTCTTTGGATGAAGAGTTCAAAGCTGGCCCTGGCAACCATCCCCATTCAGCAAAGGCAGTATCAGTGTTCTTCCTTCCTGGTGTGGTCCTGGGAGCTGATAAAAAAATTTTTTTCATATTCCTTCACACTAATAAAAGAGCTTAAGAACTGTTGGCTCGTATTTGTGCTTTAAAGAGAGCTTTCCCTGTATAAAAGACTTACGCAGACTATTTGTGGAATATCTGATGCCCTTCTATGGAAAGGAACCGAACTTAAAATGTATTGTGGGTTCGGACTACCCATTGTTATAACAATTACTTTTTTCCATATCAACTCAAACTAAAAATTATTATAGAAATAAAACTGATGTAAAATAACTTTTAGCTTCTAAATAGCTGACCTTCTACACTGATATAATTTGGAAATAGAAATTCAACAGCTTTGAGCAGTGTAATATTTCAAACTGAAGGAAAGGTGAGATATTCATACTTTATATTAAATAAGAGGACAACAGTTGTAAAAGTGCAAGCTATTTACATGTATCCTTCTTTACCTAATGTCATGGCTGCTGTGTTTAAAGTACTCTGTTGACTTCAGAAGTTTGGCAGATTCCTGGGAGATTAAAATATTGGCTAGGTAATAAAATTTTGTGGTACATCTGGAACTTTTCATGTCCATCTGTCTTTGCCCATCTTTAGTCATCATGTCTTTATCCGGTTCAGGATTTCAATACCTAATTATGCTATATTGACATTATTAGTGATCTGCTATCTCAAAGACACTTTGAAAGGTAATAACATTACATCCATGGTTCATGGAAGTATCAGCAGCTTTTTGATTGCAGCTATATGAGATAGTTAATGGTGTATTTAGGAAGGGGATTATGAAAACAATCTTCATATGGAACAGCCACAGGTTGTGGTTATAATGGTCACATTGGTGTTTTTTTGGATTTTGGAATTTTTTAATTTTCGGAGGTTAATGACAAATATTAGGCTCATCCAAAAGTCTCTATGTATTTTAATTATTATGCTGTAATTTTTTCAGTTAACAAAGCATGAATGAAAATCTCTCCTGGAGTTTTAGTAGGAGGTACAAAATACCTTCATTTACCAGCCAGGAATGTTCCAAGGCTTAGGCTGTACTGAACAGCTCTGTCTAGCAGTAGCAATGTGGGAAAGAGTTGCTTTTCCATAATTGAGGAAGCTCCTTAGCTGCTAGTCCTTGGGGAATTGTGTGAGGAAGATTTCAGACTCCACCTGTCTCTTTCACTCAAAAAATTCTTTCTGTTGGAGGAAACACAAACTTTGATGAACTGTGATCATCTAAAGCATATGTCTATCCCCAGCTCTTAAAGAGGCTGCTGGATCATGCAAAGTTTGCTCTTCAAGGCAAGTGGTTATCGAAAAGGGGATTACTTCCTCAGTTCAAACTTGAAAACAATCTGATCTTTTAGTGGCCTGAGGTTGTAACATTAATTTTATAACTGGGTAATAATTAACTTTATAGCTATGTGGTGTCATTTTGTCACCGTACTGGTTTGAATACTAATGTTCTGTGTGTGATGCAATTTACTTTCTCATCACCTCAAGTAGGGTATACCTGGTGCTCCAGCTAAATTTGCAAAGTTATTTTTTAAATAGTATTTAAAATGTCCATTTTAAAGTTGTTTGATTTCTCTGATTTTAATTTACAGCTTGATGGACCTCTAAAAAGAAAGAAAACCCCTCAGGTTTATCTTGATTGATTACAGTGTTCTGAATTGATGGGCTTCTGATAGGATCCAAACAGAAGCCATGGATCAAACAGTCATTCATGTGCCCTAAACTGTTAAGGCTGGACTGGTTTCTCTGTTGCTTCATTAATTGTTGTTTCTTGTCTTTTTTTACTTCCCTTGCCCATTTGCAATAAAAACAGTAAAGCCTAGTTTTCAAAGATGATATTTTTGGGCTTGAAATTGTATCCTCTTAAGGGGCTCTTATCTAGGTTTGTAGTAGAACAAACATATCTTAAAAGAAAAACAATCCAAAAAAACACCCCCTATAAATAGTCTTTATGCAATCTCAGGTGAATGACTAACCCTTATTTCTATACAAGGGTTGAAGTCAAACTTTATCTAAAAAGCAAACAAAATGAAACTCTGAGGAAAAATAAATCCAGAGTAGCAGGACCACCACTGACAAAGGAAATGTTTTGGGCATGGCATTAATGCAGAATGAGTTGGATGTTGAGCAAGCTGAGGAAGTTAGATGTTAAGGAAGTCCAGGTTTTATTTTGGTGTTTATTTCAAGTCTTGATTTTGGGTTGTTGAAATCCCTACTTGTTTTTCTTGCATTTGAATGAGAATCAAGCTCAACTTTTTATCTTTCTATTTTATCATTAACTATAACCATAAGGTGACTTAAAAATGTGGCTAATTGCTTCCCTACCCCCTCCACCCCCCAGCCCTAGGATTCCTTTCATCATAGTTTTGCTCTGATTATTGCTCTCAGAAAAGACTAGTTTTTTCCTGGGGCTCTCTCTCATTTTGACCTTTGTCTGTCACTTGAAACAGCGCTCCCTGGCTAAGAGATTAGCAAAGGGAAAGTATATTCCATCTTCATCTCCCTTCATTAGGACAGTGAGAAAATTCATTAATTTCCTGTTCATAGACGGGTGATACTTGTAAAGGCAGGGTAAGAAAATTTGCTTGGAACCTCTGACATTTTGTCATTTATGCAGTGCTAACTTTTGAGTTCTGGGGTTATTTGTCCTTCCACACAGCTTTGTGGAATGTAGGTAATGTTTGATGCTGCTATTATGAAGGCAATTTGCATAGCCAGTTTATGACAGTTATAGGAGCTATTAATTGTATTGCCATTTTATACTTTAGCAGAAGTTGCAGCCAGATAAATGATCTCATTCCTTATCAGCTTTTGGAAAAGCACATGAAAAAAGTAATTTTCATTATTTTTCCTTTATCAGAATTAGTGAAAAGATGGATATTTTTCTCTTTTTTCTCAGTTAAATAGGAATTGTATGCATTTGTGCATGCATAATCTCATTAAATTTCTAATCAGATTACATCAGCCTTTTTCCTCTGCTAAGCAGTCCTGAAAGCATGTTGGTTTGTATAAAATTCAGCTTGCCAAAAGATAAACAATCACTTTGCTTCCATTCTGAGGCCTCAGAAGCAACCACACAGTGTTTTGAAAATTCTAGGTAGAGATATCCCGTGTGCATTTGGAAACCTGTTGCAAAAGGAATGAATTTTTGTAGGTTTATGGTGGTAAAATGTTGACAAGGGGGATGTTCTTTTTAGGTGCTATCTGAAATTCTTGTCTCCAGGTTCCAGTAATATATAATGATGGTCATATGAGGGGACGTTATTAGAATATGCATGTATATCTAATATTCCTGGATTCCAAAGCTTAATGGCACATTATTGTGTTTTGTGTGATGTGTTCAGAAACTGAATTTCAACAGCTATACTAAAAGATTAGTACAGCTTGAAATTCGGTTAGAACCAGTGGAATTAAAATTCCTGCAGCCTCAACTGAGTCCCATAGTGCTGTTCTGTAGTAAATGCACCCAAACAGAATGGCTTTGTCACAGCAATGCTGTACGTCTATTTCACAAGTAGAAAACTGAGTGAGAAAAGTGGTGCTAACACTTCAAATGGTTAAAAATGCACAGTTGTTTGGTTTTTTTAATCTGGATTGGTTTTTTTACTTATTTACTTATTCTTTGGTTTTATCTTTGTAAATTTCAAAATGTGGATCCAGATGAGTTAATTTTCAATCCTGGCCTTTCTGTACTTTATCAAATCACGCCCTAAATGCCTCACATAACCCTGAAAATATAGAATAAATAGGCTTGTGGATAGCTGTGGAAACTTGGGGGCTGTTGGCTTTGCTGCATTTAGAAATTTGGTAGTGGAAGCAAGGATCTGATTCCATAGGTACTGTTCAGTAACTTCATTGTTTCAGCTATTTAACATCTTCCAGTTTCTACTTACCAAGGGTGTATATAGCTAGCAGGATCAGTCACTGGGCAGTACTTACTTTGGGCACTGAAACAAAGAGGCACTCTAGGGGAAAATGTGTAGTTATCATGGTTGTCAGGCCTTGGTCTCTCTTGACAATGTTTGTAGCTTCAGTGAATTCTGATCAAACTTTTTTTTTTCACCAACGAACAAGGTAGAGATTTGCTTGGGTTAAAGAAATTCCACAAGTGGTTGCTGAGACTAAGGAAAGTTGGTTCTGTCCCAGAACAGGGAGTCTAGCAGTTGTAGGCTTTTCTTTTTAAGTTCTGTAATACTTTGCAGCTTTAGCCTGTATCTGATTGCTTAATGTCCTCATTTCCTGTGTGTGCATGCATATTCCTTTTATTTTCGCATTCTCTCTTTTTTTTCTCCTTTCACTCTGGATCCTGTGGCCTTTCTTCTGACTTTCCCCTCAATTTCTTGTCTTCAAAACAATTGTGTTTTCATTTTCCACACAGCTTGAGCATGTGCCAAGCCAGTGGATAATTGGGAGTTAGGGAAAGGATTGAAAGCACATTAGGAACTGCAGACAAAAACATGGACATGTGGTGGGAGGAGTGAGTGCCAGTGAAGTCCTGCTCAGCTGCCTGCAGCATTGTAGGCACATTTGGGACATGAGGAAGTAGGGTTTGCTTTGCACATAGAAAAGAAAAAGAAAGTGTAGATGCCAAATGCCAACATGTATTCCATGAAGTTCTGTGAAGAAGGCTTTTCAGTGGCTTGTTATTTTCACAAGTTTAGATGTCTTTCCATAAGAAAGACAGAGAACGTATTCAAGAAACAGTTAGAAAGATTCTGAAACCTCGTAACTCTGAGGAGCTAAAATTGTGAAGTAAATGGTGTCAGTTTGGGAACTCTACCTTAGACTGTTCTGCTTTGGCATCATTCTCAAAGTTAGCCCACTTGTTTCAGCTTCAAATTTTTAAGAGTCCATTATTTAAAGAGTTACATTTGAGTTACAGGAATTACCAGCCCAGACTCCTTTAAAAAATTAGCAAGCAATAAGCCCTTTAAAAAACTTCAGTCTAGGGAGAAATTCAGCAACCAGAACAGTACATAGAACTGAACTATCAGCTCAGCCTATAATCTGTTTTATCCTGTGTATTAGCATACTTTACCAGAAAGATTAAAAAATAAAAACCAAAAGCCTGTATTGACTACAAGTAACTGTACAGTTGCAGTAATTCCAGAAGGGAAATGTTAAAAAATACTGCTCTCTTGTTTTTCTAGTACTCTTGAGATCTTTAGGATATTCCTATGCAAGTGCCTTTGACTAAGTCTTTTACACTGGTTCGTGTTTTGTTTGTGTTTGAAGCCGGGCTCTGCTCCTTCTCAGACTCTTGTTAAGGAACATCATGATCTCAGGGGTATCATTCTTTCTCTGTTTCAGTGACAGGGGGAGAATGGTTTGAGATCACAAGCATTCCTGTGAAGCCTGTTGATACCTGAATCTACCCCTTTGTTTTGACTCACACTCAGCATTATAAAACTCCAGTGAACTCAGTGGAAGTTAGGGATGCTCACAGTGACCCCAAATCAGACCGTAGTTGATGCCAGTCTGTATGGAAGGATACTTCAGTATTTCACACTTCCTTAATGATGTTACTGTGCATGGATATTCTCAGCCTGACAGATGTTTAAGAGAGATAATGGTAACTAGGAAAAGCAGGGATTATCTAATAAAAGAAAAATCAATTTTTTAAGCCTAAAGGCTGATCGGGTTTGGTACATGACATTGGACACCTCTATGGTCATGTTGCTATCAGTGACAATGTTTTTGGCAATTTAACCACTTTCTTTGACTCTTACTTTGGTGCCTTTGTATGTCAGCAATATACTCAAGCATTCAGTGAAAGGAAAATATCAAGCATGAGAGAGAGAGGTTACCAAATAAAAGCCAGCCAGGGAAGGTTCAATAGGGGACACACAATTTTTATTTCACATATACTGCAAGAGTCTTAGACATCATCACCCCCCCTCAAAAAAAAAAAAAAAAAAGAAGGTGACTCTTTCTCTGCTAGAGTAGTAGATCATCTTGGTCAAGCAAGGTCAAGAACCTCTCCAGTGCATGTCAGGAAGATCCCTAATAAATTGCACTATCACTTAGAGTTATCAGCCATGAAGTGAGTGTTCAAAATAAAAAATGCTCAAGTGTTCATGCTGATTTCAAATGTGTACATAATTTGTGGTTCTGAGGAGTACTTTTCTGTCGTAGTAGATTGGCTTCTTTATCTGCTAATTAGGGCACTTCAGTTCCTCTGCAGAGACACGTAGGGTTACATCAGTTGTAAAGAAAACAGCTCATTATTAATCTAGTGATGAGGATGTAAAAGCTGAATCAAAGCACTTTGAATCAAACCTGTTGACTTTCATATGTGTCTAAACCTGCAGTTTAATCATTAAGGTGAAACTTATTCTGATTCAAAATCTTTGCACTTACAGACAAGGCTCTCTGAGTTCACAGAACTTATTCAAAAAGAAGAAAAAGTTCTTACAGTCCTAAATGGTTGATAAAACGAAAGCATTTATTTAGGCTAAATTCTCTGTATATTGAATACTCACTGTAATTAGGACATAGTCTGAATTATCATTTCTTATTTCAGAGAGAATTGACAAGCTGTGGTGGTGAAGTAGTAAACGTCATTCAGATCCATGCCCCAGTCTGCCACTGAAATTCTCCTGTTCCTTTTTTGTAGCCAACTCTGAGCTTCTTTCCAAAAGTGTGCTGTGGATATCATATTCAGTGTCTCCACAGACATAATCAACTATCTCTCATATGCAGAGAATTTTCTTGCAGTTTGTGTTCCCTTAAGAAAAAAGAAATATTAATGGTTTCAAACAAATGCATCTTTTGCTCTTGTCAGAATGTGACTGATTACTATGACTTGCAACACTTTTGCCACAGTATTCTGCTGGGATTGGGTGAGAGGTATGATCCAGCTGCAGTCCGTAATTAGGGCAGAGCAAGTTAGCAGGCAGTTTACGTGTTGCTGTACTGTGTGCAAACCAGATTCCTGTAATATACCTGGAGAAATTGCAAGAAAGAAAAAAGAAACATAAATAAAAAGAGAAATGCTGTCAGAAAACCATATTCAACACTGAATATGCATAGTGATGTGTGAAATTATTTTCTGAACTAGAAGGAAAGAGAAGGTTGTTCTTACTCTCAGGGGTATGTGTGGCTTTAAATATATTTTACTGCACAACAACAGCATACAGAATTCAGTGCGTAAATATATTCAAGTAGCAGCTTAACCTGAAAGGAATGTGTATCATATACTCAGTTCAAAGTTGTTTTTTGTAGTTGGTCTTTGTAGCATTCATGTAGTACTTGTGAACATATGCCATCAAAATTTGGCCACTGGAGAAAAAAAGGATTATTTTTTGGGGATTTGTTTGGTTTTTTTTCTTCTGCAGTGCTCTGTATAGAATAAATAACTTTAAAAATACCTAGTGAGCTGAGTTGGCTTGTGTTTGCTTGAGAGAACTCTGCTAGTGTGTAGGTGAACGTGCTTTGCCTGTGCTTTTTAAATTACAAGCATTTGAGCTTAATCACTTGCTCTTTCAAGTCATTTGCAATCATCTGCTTTTGTTTTAATATTCATGCTTTCTTTATGCATGCTTTGGAAAGATTGCTTTCTCTCACATATATAATTATACTTAAATGATATAATGATTATTACACAAATCAGAAAAACTGCAACGTGTTTAGGGGAAGTATAAAAATGGGGGAGGTTGGTCAGACTGTCATCATGCCATGTTTGACAAGCAGTCCCTTTAATTAGTCATTAGCCGACTTTCCCAGACAGTTTTCCAGCAATGATTGTGTCACTAACATTATAGGAGAAGGCATTGCATGGCAAAAAGGAAAATCTAGCCAGCAGTATCACTGAGAGCTGTTTTTAAATGGATTTACAGTCTCACGTCTCTTGTCGGGTTCTTCAGCCAGTTTTTTTTCCCTCTTGGGTAAGACTTTTCCCTTTGTGGTGAATTAGTGGCTGTATTATTACATGCCTGTTGCTTTTTGGTTGGTTTGTTTCTCAGCAAGTACAAATGTTTTTTTAACATTTGTTATGATGGAGAAAAAGCCAACCTGACTACCAAAAGTGGCCTCTTCACCAACTCAGTTTTTCATTCTAGTATATTGTCTTGGTCTAGAAAATTATATACATGTCTCCATATAACTGCATGTAATGTCATTTTAAGAACTATGAGAACTATGCTGGATTAGTCTTAAGCAATGTGTTCTTCAGCTTTTTAAGAAAAAAATAATTAAAAATTAGACTTGTGTTTTGGGAGGAAGAAGTTTCTCTGTGTCTTCATATCATCTGGGTGTGCTGGTTGACTAAAGTGTGCCTTCTAGAAATGTCAAGGCCTTCAGTCTAAGCTCTAAAACTGGTATTCTTTCTTTCCTTCCTATCTCGTTATCAATACTGAATTTTTATATAGTATTCTTCAGACCAGCAAGAAATTGGCATTAACAGAGTTTCTTTGCCACACTTACAGTGTTGTGTCCTACAGACTCACAGATGACTGCGCTGGCTTTCTGCCTGTTTCATAGGGTAATGGCTAAACCACCCCTTCTCCTTGAAGAGCTCTGAATGTCTTCAAAACAGCTTCACAAACTCTGAAGTCTTGCTACCATGTTTTCTCCTTTACCTCTTCCACTAATTTTTAAGTAAGTTTTTGTTTTGTAATGAAATGTTCCCTCACAGGTTATGATGCTAATATCCTACATTTCTTCTTGGCATCTCTTGTTCTTTTGAGCATCAGACCCCAGTAGCTCTCTGATTAAAGCAAGCATAGTCTTTATGTTGAACATGGCATCATGATATTGTTACAATCATCCTTGAACTCCTGGAGTGTTACTCTGGCTCTCTTCCTCCATAACCAAACCAACATGGACATTTCCAAGCTGCACTGGTTATACTCTGCAGCACCAGATATAAGAGATAACATTCTACATTTGTGGATAGAGATTGGGTCCTTAACCCTTTTATCTGGTTCAGACTCCTACTGAAAGCATGAGGGAATGGCATACAGGAGCAGCGGTTTACCTCATTCTGCTGACGTCTACGTTATGCTGCCAAAATTACTCCAGTAACTGCTGCTACCAAAGCAAATGACTATTTATTGTTAGAGAAACCAGTGATTTCTCCAGAAGGAGTAGAATTTCTCACAAGACGTGATCGCTTTTCTCTGTGCTGTGGCTGTTGTAATTTTTAAGAACATTGCCATCTAATTGACATGAACTTGATTCTGGACATAATAGTTGTCTCACAGTAGGGAGTACCTCTAGTTGACTGTGGAAACCACCAGATGAAAGCCTCAGAAGATAATTTAATTAATTTCTTTGTCTTTGAAGCCTTGTAAAACAGTCAATACTTTGACTTTTAAAGCATTCAAATTGACATCTTTCTAATAATGTTACCTTCATTTACATTCTATAATTTAATGGGAAGAAATATCAACAAATGTACTTACATGCTTTCTCAATCTAGGACATCAGTTTGTCTAGGAGCTGGCAAAGGCTGAAATTACTAAGTCTAAAATGAATATATTTGACTTGACTCTCATGTGTTAGTCTCTGTAGGTGAATACAGAGGATTAATTAAGTGTCCACATCGGTACATTTTTACTTTGTTTATCGGTCTACTTAGAGACTCATCTCAATCCAGGATATTCCAGCTCAGTATAAAATGATTAGTTTTTTGTGTTTTTTACACTCATATTGCATAAAATAATTAATTTTTATTGATTGTGGGGTTTGGTGGGTTATTTTCTTCAAAAATAGGCTACTGTACAGTTCAATTCAATGATTTATATACCTTATGTTAAAAATATGAGGTAAAAAAAGTAGCATAGAAATTTAAAATCTAGCTATTTTTCTCTTTTGCTGAGTTAACAGAATGTAATCATCTGATACAGTGACTCTTTTCAGAGAAGACAATGGGTTTGAGTCATAAAAAAAATT
Source organism: Eopsaltria australis (assembly GCA_034509425.1). Classification (NCBI taxonomy): domain Eukaryota; kingdom Metazoa; phylum Chordata; class Aves; order Passeriformes; family Petroicidae; genus Eopsaltria; species Eopsaltria australis. The sequence continues at coordinate 1,419,083 of JAVTVJ010000146.1, read as the reverse complement.
CCATTATTTTCTATAATGAAAAATTCCTAACTCATATTTGGATATTCTTTCCAACATCCGAAAGAAAGAGGCAAATGAGGTGATAGCTATTCCTGCTCTGCCATCAGATTATAAAACATTTTCAGAGCTTAATCTAGAAAAATATTTTGCTGCATTTGAAGTCACAATATTTTTATATTTATGGTTAACCAAAAAGCTACCAAGTTTATGTTAGACATGGATAGTAGTTTTAATTACGTTAAAAACTATTTCTCTCCTCATTTATATGCTGTTTCTTTCCTTTGTCTTCGTCTACAAGGATAATGAAATAGGTTAGTTGGTTTCACATTTTTCTGTACAGTACTGAAATTTTGGAGCTGTCCATAGCTGAAGATATATTTATTTATAAATATGTAGAACTGCTTCCTTTTAAATTTTATGAGTACATCTTGCCAATACCTAAGAGAGAGCAATCTTCATTCATTTACAGTGATCTTAAGCAATTAAAAAAAAAATCAAGTTTGGAAACAAATTTGCAGTGAGATTCTCTCGAGAAACTTATTGTGGAATGGTTACATCATCTTATGGTGGCAAAACAAACTCAGGTTTAAATATCCTGGAGTCTGAGAATGTTGTGAAGTTTGAATAGTACACATGTTGAAAATAATGTTAAATGAGAGGTGATACACAGGAAACAAGTATTGTGACTGTTGTTCCTTTTAATGGGCTGCTTTCGTTAATTTGTTTACTCTCCGCGTGTGTTTTGTGGAAGAAACCTCCTATAATGGTACATTTTAGAGACAGATGTTTGCAGAAGGTAGTGTTTTTCATCTAGCACAGTGTAAGTGAGTTGACCAGTAGCTGAATGTTGCTCCTGATCCCACTGTCTGTGTCACCAACAGTGATGTCAAACAGGGCACCACCCCTGAGGGCACCACTCTCACTGAGCTCCAGCTGCACACTGAGCCAGTGACCACAGCTCTCTGAGTGCGACCACCCAGCCAATTCCTTATCCACTGAGGGGTCCATCCACTACATCCATGTCTCTCCAATTTAGAGACAAAGATATCATGTGGGACAGTGCCAAATGCTTTACACAGTTCCAAGCAGATAATTTCAGTTGCTCTTCTCTCACCCACCAACACTGTAACCCCATTGCAGAAGGCCACGAAATTGTCAGGTATAATTTTCTTTTAGTAAAGCCCTGGTGGCTGCCTCAAATCACATCCTTACTTTCCACGTGCTTTACCAAAATTTCCAGGAGGATCTGCTCCATGATCTTGCTGGGCACTGAGGTGAGACTGACTGGCCTGTAGGTACCTGGGTCTTGCTTTTTTTCCTTTTTGAAAATGGGGGATATGTTTTCCCTTTTCCAGTCAGGGGGAACTTCAAGAGCCTTCCATGATTTCTCAAATATGATGAATACTGGCTTAGATCTACATTCTGCTGATATCTGTTGGTATTCTGAAACTGGTTGTTTTTTTTTAGTTTTTGGGTTTTTTGAGTTTTTTTATTACACTCCTGAGTGGTAAGAAACTTTTTCTCTTGTTCTCTTTTCTTCTTCTACCTGAAGTCTTAGGAAAGCTTTACTGGGGGTTATTGAAAATGTAACTGATACAAATTAAGGATTAAGGAACTAATTCTCTTCAGTCTCTATGTGTAATGTGCTGGGAGTACTGAAACGAATGTTTGCCTTAGAGCCCTGAGTGGCTGTTTCACATATGTGTCAGGATTGTGTTTCTGCAGCTTTTTCAAGATAGAAACCAGCTGTTCAGGTATTTTGTAGATGATTTCTGAGGTGGGATTTGCTTGAGCTTTCCAAGTATGTCCCAGTTGTGATCAATGCTTCCTTCCAATGCCCTGGAAAGCAATCCATTCAGCCCAGTGAACAGCACAGCCTAAAAATTATGAGCCTAATTTTGTCCAGATTAGCCTTACTTCTAAATCAATGAGCTAGCAACAGATAGCCATGCTTGTAGATCAGCATCCAAGGCTGCACGATTTTCTCCTTTTTTGGAGGTTGTTTCACATTTTAGTGTCTTCCCAATCCCCTAAACTCATCCCTCATCTGTGCCATAATTTCTGTCTCTGTTCCTGGAGAAACACAAACTGTACTTGCTAGAATGAGCTGCACTTGAAAATATTCCTCTTAAAGATATTTTCCTGTTATTTCTTAGAGAACTGTGCTGCTCCCGGTGGTATCTTTCAAGAGATACCATCTCAAGAGAATTGGGAAAATAACAAGTGTTTTCAGTATGGTCTGTAAGAATTTACACCCTCACCCCCTTTTTTCCCTCTTACTCCAAAATCCAGTTGGCTTCAAAGTATATTAAATAGTTCAGAGAGAGAATTTCATGCTGTCAGGTAATCCTACCCCTTCGGGAGGCCTGGTGAGTTTTGCAGTGTGGCAGATCTGTCACTGTATTATAGTGTGATCTTAACCCCAAGCCTGAGCTCTTGCGGGGTCATTGTCCTTCACTAGAGCTGAACAAGTTCAAACCTGACAGGAACTTTTCAGTGTGTGGAAGGTCCAGGCCTAGGTACTACTGAAACCAATTTCCAAGGGAAAACAAACCAAGCAGCTGGGCTTGCATTTTTGGCTATGGAATGCAAGGAATCCATAAGGTCCTTTTATTTCTTAATTTAAATGGAAAACTGTGGTTATAACATTTTTATTGATTGTGGGTTGTTGAGTGTTTTTGGACTGCATAAAATGAAATAGCTGGCTTCTGTGTAAGGTAGTTCGTGTGTAGTAATAGAAACACACCTTCAGAATTGTCCTGGTGCTGGAAAAAAGTCAATATACTTAAATTCCACTTCTCTTGTAAAGGAGAAATATGCTTTCTCCAATAAGTTTTTTTGGTCACCATTCAATGCTTTTTTTTCAGAAGGAAATGAGTAAATACCTTGAAATAAATAAGTTTGGAACCCACAGAGGAATCAAAATTGCCTGATACAAGGGTGAGACAGGTAATCATACCTTGGTGAAATATTCAGAAATAGTGAAATAAATGTATGGAAGAAGAGCTGATCTATTTTTAATTACATTTTCCACAGGCATTTCCATAATATGATGCAGTCAGCACTTATTTTGAATAGATTTTACCGATTTGTTATAAATGTTATGTACATACATATATTCATACATTTGCAAAAGAAAAACTGCAGAACTATCCTAATTGTGGTGAAACTTTACAGTTATGTCTTTATATAAGATAGATTTCAGCTACATTCTTAAAAATCAGGGATAATTTAGGATAATACCTCTTTGTAAGGCAAATTAAGAAAGCATATTTTTACCTTGTTTGTTTATTCCAAATAAATTTAATACTTACTTTCTGTATCCTCAGGGAAATAAAAAAGATGATACACATATGTTTTCAGACTATCAGTAGAGGAATGTAAATTTAAAATAAATTCACCAAATTCATGTGCTACACAAATTCAGTAGGATGTCAAAGAGCAAATCCTCACAGTATTGACGAAAAAAAGGACTTAGTGGCAGAGTGGATTAATTTTTGTACAAGGGATAAAGCCCTGACTGGAAAAAAAAAATTTAACATTTCACTCTTCTATCTCTCCATCCTTTACCCCAAACATCAGGGCTGCGTCTGTCTCATGTGTGCTTACATCCGTAGGAACAGAGGGACTGGGTAGTCTGGGGTGAGTTTCTTGTTTCATCTAGGCTATGGGTTGAAAGAAAGACAGTAATTCATAGCAGAGATTCCTTGGTGTCGTGGGTTGACCCCAGCCAGGTGCCAGGTGCCCACTCAGTCACTCTATCACTCCCTCTCCCGCTGGGAGAGGGGAGAGGATAATATTGAAAAAGACTATTAGGGTAAGAAAAGGCAGTTTTATTACAGTGGGAAAAAAAATAGAACAAGCAAGCTGAGAGTTGCGCGCGCAAGAGCAGAAGGGAAAACAATCAATCTCTACTTCCCATCAGGAGCAACGTCTGGACACTTCCTGGGAAGCAGGGCTTCAGCACGTGTGATGGTTGTTCAAGGAGGCAAACATGGACCAGCCCTGAGTGCCTCCTCCTCCTCTCTCCCTTCCCTTATGTATCTGAGCTGATGTCATATGGTATGGAATATCCCTTTGGCTGACTGGGCTCAGCTGGCCTGCTGGTGTCCCCTCCCAGGATCTTGCCCCCCCCATCCCCTTCAGTGGGGGAAGGAATGTCAGAGGGACAGCACAGCTTGCCAGTAGCCAAAACACTGCTCTATTATCAATGCCAGCTACCAAAGCAAAGTACAGCAGTGTAAGGCCTGTGAGCTTTACCCCAGTCAGACCCAATATATTTGGGAAGCACGGATTCCACACGTGACAGTGTAACTGTCTTGTGGTGCATGAGCAGCTGATGTCACAGATGTTCCTGCACATTGCTTGTGCAGAAGTACCCACAGACACACACACACACACAGATTTGCGTTTCCTGCTGCATTTTCCGAATGCAGAGTGTTCAGCAGCCCCAGGGAGTGCATCATTCAACCAAACACAGCCTTGGGCTTGACCTCCGTGACTGGGGCTGTGTCAGGCTGCCTCAGGGAGAGGCATAAGTGCAGAAAGAGAAGCAGAGGTGAGCAGGGTCATCAAACTGGGACTCCCTTTCAGCAGCAGGGCTGAAGACAGAGCTGCAGGTGGCTCCAGGGAAAGTCACAACTACGACCTCCCTGTAGTGGTATCAGAGCATTTTCTCAGAGCATCAGAGCTTTTTCTTATCCACGAATCTTTGGATTTTTATTCATACACCATGTGCTGTGGTAAATCTGCATTGTCAATTACTAGGCATTGCCTTGGGACTTCAAGGTATCATTTCAATATCTTTTCACATTTTAGGGCTTATCTACACAGCATTGTCTAAGTATACAGGCACTTGAATGGGCTTGGATAGGCTGTGTGGGACTTAAAGCGCTGCTGAGGTACCTGTGCTGTTCATTTCAAACTAGCTTGAGTGGGAATGAGCTTCAATTAAAGCACTGAGTGCTGAGGGGTTTATATGGTTAGCTTGGCAATGAAACTGCTTTCTTTCTTTCTTTCTTTCCTCCCTCAGAAAAACCCCAACAACTAACCATCAATTGACAATAGAGTTCCTGATTAAAGCTCCCAGGAAAAGCTGCCTTTATAAGTGAAATATGTGGACCTCTAAAAGAATAGTGTGTACAAAAGCACAGGGATTATTTAACAAGGAGTAGTTTTTATGTGTAATCTTGGGCACTGTGCTTTTTATACCTGGGAAACAGCATGACTGGAATCTATTTAACTATGTAGAAATCACTGCAAACCAGATCCTTTTACCCTCACTTGTGCTCTTTAGTATTTCTTCCCATTTAAATTTTTTCAGATTTCATTATGTTTGCTCAGTATAGATTAAGCAGAAGTGATTTGGTCAATGGTCTCATATATGCTACCCTATTATGCTTATATTAGGGAGTGGAGGATATATTCATGTTACTTTAATCAAAGCAGGGAGCAAGTTACATTACTTTATTTCCTGTAAGTGCAGTATTTAATTATTAGTAGACTATGAAAGTTTACTGTCTTCATAGAACAACTATAAAACCACTGATGGCAAAAAAAAAAAAAAAAAAAAAATTTCGACTTGGCCAGGAATCTTACATATACAGTATATGTTTTTTCATCATTCTCTGCATTTACTAGCACCACTGCCTTTAGATTTTTAGGTTAAAATAGGTATTGAATTAAGGTTTTATTCTGGCATATGTTATCTTTTATGAGAAGCTTTGCACAGTAGGTTCCTTAGCAGGCAAAGGGTTACTTGCAGTGTATTTAGAGTACTGGTCTGTTGCAGCAAGGCAAGAGGAGAAAACACTTCAAATATTCTTTCCTTTATTCCTACCCTCCCTTTTTTCTTTTTTTCCTGCTGCTAATCCTTTAAGCCTTGACACCCAAGCTCAGAACTGAGAAGTATAGTTGTTGACCAAGTGTGGAAGAAAACAAGTACCAATCCATTTGTTCATACAGAGTCTAATTTATATAAGGAAAAGTCGTTTTGAATTGACAGTTTTCATTTACCTTATATTCCCAGTGCCGTTAGGAACCTCCGTGTTCCGTGATAAAGCTGGCTAACAGACCTGAGGCATTTGCCACGTTGTCAGCAAGCATTTGGAAACACATTTGTAACCGTGTTGGCCCTAGCAGACTAATGCATTCACTCTAACTCCTGCCCAAGTGCTGAACGAAACCATTACTTAACAGGCAGCTCTTGCAGGGGTTGGAAAGGTGTGCTGATGGGCCGCTACAAAAACAAATGCAGTCTGACAAAGTTCCAGTGGTGGTTCACAAAAGTGTATTAGACTGCTTGCCGTGCAGCTAAGAACTGCCAGGCCTGCATCACGTACTTGAGCACTTCTCTGATTTGAGCATCGTTCCAAGTAAATATGAAAACTTAAAGCTGCTAGTTGGAAACCTAATTTTGAATTATGGACCAGGAATTAGTGAATCATTCATATGCCAAAATATTATCATATCACTCATATGACATCCTCCCACCACGTTTCTTCACATTAAAGGGAAGGGAGGAATTAAAAGGGATTTTGAGTTAAGAAAGCAGCAAATAAAAAAGACTTGCATTAAAAGTTATTAAAACAAGGAACAAGGATTCAAATTGACTATCTAATTAGTTCTTGGAATTCACTGCTGGGTACTGTACAGAAAATCTAAGGTGTAGTTAGAATATTAGATTGCCAGCTTAATTGGGCAGTATAATTTTGCAGCAGTATATAATGAGAATTCAAGCCAACAATTAATTCAGTGCTTCAGCTAGTAGTGTTCTTGGGTTGCAGCCAGCTTTTCTTATGACCTCAGTTACATCCTTTCTTTCCATCCCACCTTTCTCCTGAGGACAGTCAGCTTGCTTTTCTACTACTTATTTTAAAAGGAAATTATTGTGAAATATCAAAAGTTAGATGACTTGAAAATCCAGTGCCATTCTTGAACAAATATTGAGTATTTAATGAGGCAGGAGTAAAGGAGTATGTTAATAAAGTATTTAGATGAAGTTAAATACCTCAATCTAAACACTATGCTCTGCTAAGACAGGATTTTTTTCTGAGTTATATGTAATAAATACATAAAGCTGTACTGCCAAAGAGCCTTTTGAAGCCCTCTTTATTCTCTTTATGTTGAGACTGTAGAATCTTTCACTGTTTTTCAAACTAAAGGTTTGATCCTGAAGTGTGTGCATGTAAACAAAAAAGGTAATAAGTATTCTGCATATTCTACAGTGCTCATAGATTTGCTTTTGTTGGTTTCAAAATGCAGGCAGGCAGCTGCCTTACCTCCTTACACCCTTCTAATGTATTTTAGACCTGTGTTCTTTGAGGAAGGATGATAGAAGACATTTATATGTAAAATGTAGATAAAATTAATCACATATTCAAGAATTACTTCTAATTCAAGTCTCATTTACTTTTGTATAAAGATGAACAGGACTGCCAAGTCTACAAACTGTTTTCTTATTTGAGAAACACTGAAGAGTACTTCAGTTTGCTGTAATTACTTAAGAGAATATGCCAGTGCTGAGGCAATTTAAATCATCAGTTTATATTAGACAACTTTAAATCCAAGTGATTGCCTCTGAGAGCTAGAATTTAGGAACTGTAGTAGAATTATGATTTAGGAAATTTTCAGTTCTTTTTAGGACTTTTTATATGGGATTTTGAGTCCTTGTTTCATATATAAACCTTGTGGTTTTCCCAGTCCCGAAATACATGTTTTCATTACTTTAATGGATGCCCTAGTTAAGGAGTCCAATGCATGTTCAAAGAAGTTCAGTAGAAAGTGTCACTCTAAACAATGAAGATCATTTACTAACTGATCCTTTCAAATTTTTCATAGTACTTTCAGCAAACCTGCTTTATGTTATAGGAGTCATAGTGCTGAAATGCCTTTTTAGAGATCAAAGCAATGTGCTGCATGTCATTAACACATGCTCTAATGTTTTCTTTTACCTGTAAAACTGCCTTGTGCTAATGCAATTTGTCCTGAAGAAATGAGTTTAGGCAGTCCCATTATAGTTTAATATTGTTATATATTAGTTGGATAGAAGACTTCGTAAATAAGTAAGACAGATACCATAAACAGAAAGCAGTGAAAGATATTTGCAAAAAATCAAAATGGGGAATTGCTTTAAAAATACGAAATCACGTGGAAATTTACCGGGAGTAACAGACTTGTGACAGAAGAAGCAAATTGTAACACTAATGGATACCCTGCCAGGTTGCAAGTTCTCCAACCTTCTTCCACATTAAATTGTTTAGTCCTGTATTCTGCAAGCTGTGTATGTACAATGTCTAAAATTATTTTATTTCCCCACCTTGTTCTTAGTTTACCTATGGAAGGGACAGGAAGGGGAGGAAATGTGGAGCAGTAGCATCCCCCTGCAGCTGTCAAATGTACAGCAAACTGTCCTGCTCTAGGAGGGACCAAAAGCCTCGTGGATATGCTGCCTTCTGACTGTGAAAAAAAACCCAAATGAATGTAATTAATATATAATAGAATGCAAGCATGTGTTTCTTTTAATATTATCCAGCAAGGGCAGATGAATTCTGAGACGAAGTTGAGATACTTATTTTTGAAGCAGTTGCAAACTATTTTCAGCAGGAAAGTTCACATCCTATTAAATGTTGTCACTATCCAAGCAAACATTAAGCTTTTAAAGCTTAGATTTCCTCTCTCCCAGAAGATAGTTCAACCTGTCACTTGGATTGAATCCAGAAGTCTTTGCTGCTGGCATTGTCATGGTGACACCCAAAATTTTTCGGTGCCATGCAAACAAACACACACACTTTGCTTCTGCAGTAGGCTTGCAGTGTCAAAAGTTGTAAAATCTCACTAGTGAAAGCCATAGGAGAGTGGATTTACTTTGTGTGGCTGCCATTAGGCTGTTGCTAATGCTGCAGTGTCCTGAAGTGCTGGTTTAAGATTTGTCCTATAAAATGTGGTATTTATTGTTGTGAAAGTATTTTTGTAGGCTGCACCAAAGTAGCTGGTCTCAGATATTGCTCAACACCCTCAGAATTTTGACTCAAAAATAAGGCATTTTTCTATCTTTAATAGCCATTCCTTATTGTTCATAAAATCTCCTAACAGAATGTAGCATAAATGCTAAAATATGCAGGCTGCATACATTAATAATTCTCCTTTTAAGATCTGAGTTCTGTTCTGGAAATTAAGGTCTTTGCTGTTGTTTCTTGCACTGTAACTTGTGAAATGCAGCTTTATTTTTCTCAGCAGGTCTTTCTTCTCTTGTTTTTTTTTCCTAGTAATAATAAAAATCCAGCATTCATGACATGCAAAAATGTAGTAATCCAGCATTTTGATGATAGATCCAGGTACTGGGGTTGCTCTCTTGTGCCTCTTCCTTGAAGTAATTTATTGTTTGGGCAACAAGAGGGTGAGCTGCTGATCATGCAATTACACTTGCAGCTTCTGATGGGCTCTTCCCTTCAAGTAAACTCCATTCAGGCTTCATAACCTGTTATTGATTAAGCAATCCAAATCCCATTTCAGTGCACACAGATGTGCTGCAGAAAATATAAGAAAAAGTCAGCATTTTGAGTAATAGTTCAACACACTTAGCCTGGGAAGCACATTTTCTGTTAGAATAGATGCAGTAAAGCCAAAGACAGAACTACAATTTTGAATGGAGTGACATATAAAATTTTTACAGGTGTATCAAGCTTGAAGGAAGAAATGCATAATCAGTCTTCTTAGTTTGTAATAAAAAGTACAATTCACAGTTGCAGGTGGGATTGTATCAGAGAACACCTCATATCAGAGTAAGCTTCAACCAGAATAAGCTTCCTGGAAAAAATAGCTGGCTTGTTAGCCTGTTTATTGTTGTTTGGTGACATGGTTTTTCACAGACTCCAGAATGCTGACTTTCTCTTGGAAAATGCACTTTGAAGTGTTTTCTTACGAGTGATATAAAACTGTGTGGTCTCCCCAGAAATTTTCCCCTTTCAAAGTATGGTCCTGGAATCAGTATTCAATTTCTTTAGGATTTTTCAGACTGGTTTGATACCTTTTTAGTGGTCATTCTTTGCTACCTATTTGCATGTTATGCCAGCACTGGCAATCTCCCAGAAATGGGCAGATGTAGTTGATGTATCTGCTGTCTGTGTGATGTACCTTCTCTGTGGTTTCAGAAGACATTTTTCTGAATCTAGAAATGAGAAAATTGTTCCTGTGTAGCATTAGAAGATTTGGCAAGTGTCTTTCTGCCCCAGAAGCAGCTTCAACAGTTTATTAATAAATGCATCTTATGCTTTTCCCACAACCTAATACAGCATATGACTCATGCCATTATTGTATCGTGGCATAATTAGAATATTTCTAGTGCAAACACCTTCTGATGATTTTCAGAGTTATTTTTGAAGGCCAGGAAGCAAGTAAAATTTCATGAGCTAATGGTTTCATTTTCTCTACCAAATTTAAAATTTTGTTTTGTCATTAAGTTTACACTTGTCATTCAGAGCCTTAGGAGAAATACATTTGTTTGCCTGCTTTTCCTATGGTAATTCTGAATATCATTAAGATCCCTTTGCCTTCTGTCCTCTTCAATAAACTTGGGAATTTAGCTCTTTCTGCTACCTGTGCAGGGACTAGGAATTGAGACACTGAGGAGAAGGATCTGAAATAGTGTATAAATCCCTCCTACCCTCTTTCAGAAGAGATCAGGGTAAAGGATAAATAAAGAAAATTCTATTAAATCATTATTATGGCCTTTCTCAGAATACTCTAACACTGATGCTTACAGATGTAAGCATCAAAAAAGATGACTGAAGAACGGAGGTCACGGAGGTGACGTTATCATTCCATTCTAATGAAAGACAGGAAACTCAGAAAGTAAAGAATTTGAACATTGAAAATAATCACACTATAAAACTACTTTTATAGCATGTATTGAAGTTAAAGTTTCAAAAACGACATTGCAAGCATTTCCTTATTTTATATATGACATATATTTTTTGAGTTTTAGGCAAATTTTTAAAACTTGATGTTAAAAATGGCATACTTGAAACACACTGTCTTTTGGAAATAAAAAAAGAAAATACTTCACTTTCAAAACTATAAAGCGCTGAGTGATCACTTCTTTCAAAATATTAATCTCTCCAGCTGTTAGTAAATCTATTTACATGATCTGTGTGATACCATAAGGTCCATTGATTACTTAAAGTTCATCTTAGTGTTTCTTTGTATATTAATCTTGGGTCTATGTACCATCATTACTCTGTTCTTTAGCAAGTAATGCCAAGAAATATTTACATTTTCGAGTTCTTTTGTTTGATATTGTTAAGATGTGAGGGGGTCCGATCAGGGATTATTTTATATAATTCCATTATTAAAATGACACTTGTAGATACGGTGCTAATTGAAAGCATAAGGTAACATTAGATAAAATCTGCAGTCTTAGTTAAAATCTGGTTTTAACTAAGCTCTTGTTCTAGTTTTGTTTCATGAAGGTTTAGAGCAGAGTGAATTTCCCTTGTTTTCATCATTCTCAGGCTGATAGTGTTAGGCTTTAATCCTTCCTGCTCTTTGGAAGGAGGGCCTGTTGGCCTTTGAGATGAAAGGAGATCAAGAGAGCATTCCCTGTACTTGCACTTGAGGCTCTGCTTTGGTTATCTGGTTGCCTGATGGGGACTTGCAGAGTGTGCAGTGTGCCCAAAACCCATGGCAGTGACTGCTGCATGCAGGCCTGAAGACAGCAATGGAAGGCAGAGTCAGAGAGGGGCATCTTTTGTGGAAATAAAGGCCAAAGTTTCCAAAAATCCTTTAGAGGACAATAAACCAGTCTTGAAGGATCCAATTAGCAAGGGTATTTGTTCAGTTACCATTCAGAATTGTGAGTTGTTTTCAGCAAATTTCAGTTTCTGTACATCCTTGGAAATGTGAATAAAAGAAATGCTTAAAATTTCAGAGCAAGTGCCTGTTTGCTTTGATTATGACTTCTATAACACCGTGTTTCCAGTAGCACAATCCAAGTTGTCTAAACATAAATGGGTTCTATTAAAAGAGATTGCAGTGGTTCATTTCTGCTTATATCTCAGCCTATATGGCAACATCACAAACCACTTGTAGAGGTCGTGAACTGGTCTTTTCCAGTCTGTGTACAAACATTTATTGCAAATGAAATGCCAAGCTTGATGAGCAGCCCGTGGTGCCCCAAATAAGGTTGCTATCTATTATGTGTATGGCTCTTCTTCAGATGATAAAAATCTGCATCTTCCTAGAAGATAAAGTCTTGCTTGTAGTTATAATGCCTTTTAACTCTGTCTTTTCCAGGGCTCTTATATCTCCAGCAGAAATTCTAAAGATCAGCTATTAAATGGGTCAAAGTCACGCCTGCTGTGACTTGGCTGGTTATATTAAAGGGAATACAGACACATAATTTCAGATTCTTTGAAGGTGCTAAGGAAACTCCAGGAAATGGAATTTTTTTTCGAGATGTACAGTCTTAGAAATGCAGTTAATTAACATTTATTGCTCCCAAGTCTATATAGGTATTTTAATAGTCAATATAAATGTTAATGTATCTTTCAATGGTGTGAACTATTTAAATATGTGTCTGATACATGAGACAATTTGAAATTTATCTGAAATGCCTGAACCTTTACATTTGAAAGGCAGGATGAATGAAATGTCTCTGTGCCACAGACTGACTTTTTCTTCCACCACCTGCTCCAATTCAGAATTCAGTGACCCCACATTACGGAAGCTTATTAACCAAGATATTACTAGTTCTAGAAACTGAAATGGTTCTACTCAAAAACTTTGAGGTCATATTGATGTTTAACTAGCTTACACATTTTTAGAGATCGTATTAATAACAGTTAAAATTTTGAAAATAGACTGCACTTGTTTAAGTGTGCCAGAATTTGAGGATGCAATTTCTTTTGTGGGAAGTAAGTAGTTTACACCATCTGAAATCCAGCCCACTTAAATTTAGCTGTAAAATATAAATACACATTGTCTATGTTTATATATTTTTAATGCTTACATATGTATATATTTGTAGTCTAGAGTATGTACACACATAAAAATAACATGAAATAATGTAAAAATAATTGCATAGACAGGAAAAATTGCCTGCAAACATCCCTATGTTTATAATATTTAAGTAAGCTGTATATTTAAATCCATAGAAATGAAAATATTCTGTTGTAAATTGTTTCTTCTTGCAGACAATTACACAGAAATGATTATGTGTATTTTAGCTTCCCTGACAAGTAGTAGTATGGCTTAGCATTATGTATGGGCCCATTCAGATATACATGTGTGTGTATTTATTCCTCTATAAATGCCTTTCTGTAGTAGTGAAGTTTCAAAGGTTAAATTACAAACCTTCACTATTATTAACTTTACCAATTTTCTGCTTAATATATCACTTTCTAGGAAAATATTAGCAGATTCTGTAGTGAGTGTCATTAAATATACAGGAGCCGTGATGTTGCTCCATAAATGTCATTTATCTTTTCCACTTTGGAAACTTAGTATCACATTATTACAGCTTCTGTTCAGCCTCCTCAGCCTAAAGTATGAATAAATAATGGCTTGAATTGTGTTCAGTAACATTTCCATAACTAACTCTTAATTCTTAGGCCCCTTCAAGGTGAACGTAGGGCTATCAGTGGGTCAGCTCACTTATATTGTTGCTGTGGAGATACGAAGGCCAGTTACACTTTCTCCTGAAAATGCATTAAGAATCGCTGAATATTGTGGTCTACAGGGTTTTTTTTTTTTCCAGATATAAAGTTTGCAGTATCATGGTATTTATCACCATTATAATTTCTTCTAGCAAAGTGGGCTGTGGTGCCAGCAGACAGAGTGTAGAGCTTTCATGTAAACAGTCTTTCATATTTCAAGTGTCCAAGCTGCTTGCTGTTTGGTTTGGGAGGTAAAAATATGACAATGTCAGAAAGACTGGGGAGTTTTCTTTACCAACTGATGGCATTGCCACATCTTAGCAGTTCAGTAATAAAGGCCCTCAGCCTGCTTCTCAACCACCTCCTAAGTCCAATTGTAGAACAGCAATGTTTTAAAATGCGGTGTACCTCCCAAGATGCATGGCAGCAATACTGCTGTATGATGAAAGAGTCCCTGAATATATCTGAATATAGTTAATGACATGATTTCTTTGTTGATGTGATAATCTGTTCAAAGACTTGTACAGTTTATTGCCTCTAAATTATATTGTATTAGGTTATTCCTGAAAAACAGGACATATGCCAACAGATGAAACTAGAAGATAAAATCTCAAATTGGTTTATGATACTCTGCCTAGCACAGCTGGGTGGTACAGTCATATTTCCTTCCCTGCTTGACACAGATGCCTTGCGATATACTTTTCATAGGATTTTATTTTCTTTCTACCTCTTCATCTTTCAAATGGAATGGATTTTATCCTAGTCAAAGCTTCACCTGTTAATCTCTACCACAGTGGCCCCTTGGTGGGGTTCAGATGAAAAGCAGGAGTAGAACAATTAAAAAATAATTAAAGGGAGAAAAAAGGCTTGAAGTCTTTTCACATATGAAACTTCAAGCTTTTATGTTCACAGTGAAAAAACAGTGTTTCTGTTTAATTCCATTTCTTCTCCATTTAGTACAAAGAGAAATAAGTAATTGCCTTGCTTGTAGAGCTGCTTTGTTCATTTTGCTATGTAAAATTGATGGTTTGAAATTTTTATAGAACTGGTACTTTTGAGACTATCATTTTTCATTTCACCCTTTCTATTATCTCAAATAACATACATTTTGTATTGCCACATTTTGCTCTGTTTATTCTTCACACTCCTGGTTTTGCACAATTCAGTAGCTCTGAAAAATAGCACAGATGTATTCTTTAAAACAATAACAATACTAGGTGAGTGTTCTTTAGAAAAATAAACTTTCTTTTGTCAGTTTAAAGCTCTGCTGGAATAAATGTACAGCTGTGTATTTTAACTACATGGTCTTGTAAAAATGATGGAATGCACAGTAAAATTGCAAATTAGCACTGGATTAGACCCAGACCCTGATACAGTAAAGGAAGATTAGGAATGATTTGTTTGGTCTCTGTGGGGAGGTGTGCCAGATGTCCCTCTGTTCAAACAATCCCTGGTGATTAACCCCTGAAGCAATGGTCTTTGTGGTTGAGGAGAGCTGCTTGCCTGCTCTCAGCATCAGGTTAGGCATTGCCTCAGGTATTAAAATACTTCCCCCACAAAAGAGAACTTCCCACAAAATGTCACGTGCAAAAACATAAGATTTATACGAAGGGCATAGCTTTCTGTAGGTTGAAGTGTCTTACTTTCAGACTATGTAAAGTCCAAGACAATCAAGTAATGCAATTTTTTCTATTGTAGATCTGCATTTTGTTGGCTAATGGTACAATTATATCAAAAGGGGAATTGTTTGCAAGTAAGGGAGGGCAATTTTGAACACACTACAAATTAAGTGTCTCTAACGTATTTTTACATGTACATGCTTTTATGCATACATGTCAAATGCTTGTAGCTTTTTCACAGTTTAGAAAAATTATCTAAAAGTAGTTTAGAGATTGTGCATTAGTGATTTAAAGGAATGGAATTGTCATAACAAAGACCTAGGCATGCTGCTTGTGTAAATTGGTTTAACCCAGTAGATGGTAGGCTATCTTTAAGACTTGACTTTAGTTTTGCTCTGTATAACTCACTGAAGACAGTAATTGCATGGGCAAAGTTTTTCTCAGTAATTAATAAATCACCATCTATTTTGGCAGTTTGCAGAGTGAAAGCCTTGCTTTCTTCTGTAATGTTCTTTCTTTTTTTCAGTACTATGTAAATTAGCATGAACAGCTAATAATGTCTTTGGTATCTTAGTCTGCAAAATATGAATACCCACTGACTATGGATGGTTTGGAGCTCTGGATATGCCAGTGAGAGACTCATCTGCTTAACCCCCTAGTTATCGTGTCACCATCCTCCTCTGCACTATAGCTGAGCAATTCCTGTTAAGTGTTATGTGTTTGACCCTTCCATATGAGTGGTTTTTTATCTGAAAACATCATGTATCTTAGTTAAGGTAATTTATCTGATTGGCTAAAAAAATCAGTGCCTTCACTTTGCTATGGTTTCAATGCAAAAGTGCTTCTGTGCGGATTAGCTGCATCCCAACAGGAGTCACGATTGCGAAGTGCTTTTTTATGGAACAGGAACTATTGTGCAGAGGGCACAAGGGCAAGTGGAGACAAGTGCAGAGGAGACAAGTGCAATGTGTCTTTCCTGATGATCAGTTTCCTGAGGAAGTGCACCAAAGTGAGTGTATACTTTTCCCTTTGTGGCAGTTTTTAGGAGGCCGTGCCCGACGGTCAGTGTCTGGAGTCCCTCATGCTGCACAAATATTCATTATGGCTGTTCCAGGGATCATGAGTGGCAATGACTTGGACCTAAGCCGAGCTGACATTTTGACCCAGATTTAGCTGATTAGGGAAATATTTCCATTTCAAATTTGGCATGTGCTGGAGGCTACCGGGAATCTAGGGCACAGATTCCCAGAGGGTGGGGGTTTTGAGTTGGATGTGTGTTCAAATGTATGCTTATGTAACTGGCACTGCTAAATTACACCCGTTCATGCTTGACTGTTAAATAGTCAAAAGAAGACATTGCTCCTTAATTTAATTCTTCTTTTCCCTGCCAAATTTGAAAATTTTGTACGAATAACAATTCATGAGCATTATAGTTGTGATTTTTCTATGCCTAGAGGTTAGCATGTTTAGAGATGCAGTAAAGTTTGCAAAGTTCTTCATGGATAGTAAAGGGTGGAACTATGGCATCTGTCAATCCATCTTAGTCAGGTAAGCATGAAATTTCCTCAGCATCTGTGAGTTTTGAGATTGGACAGCATGACTAAAGGTTGGGAAAGTGCTTCCAAAAGAGGGGTTGTACTGCCTTGGTAACTTTATTGCTGCACAGGATAATGATTAAAAAAACTCTGTGGCTAGAAACCAATAGTTTTTCTTAGAAAATTAATCAGGGCTTTGTGTGTAATTCTGGGTAGGAATGTAGATGCTTGAAATACTGTTTACATTATATTTCCTAGCTGTTTGGTGTAAAAAAATTGTGTAGTACAAGGTAGCTTTTGGCAACCAGCTGCTTGCTTGTTTTTGTAAGGATTTGTCTGCAAGAGAACCAAACAAAAAGGCTTTATTGAAGAACATAATGACCAAATTGTTTAGCTCATCCCAACTTTAATGATTGTCAGCGTAACAAATTAGTCTAATTATGCTAGCTGTGTAATATATAATAAATGCGATACCCTGAAAAGCTTCTGTGAAAGTGTTTTAGTTGTTACACTATTTAATTGTTAAAAGCTCCTTTCTTTTCTTCAGAAAAAATGACATTTTTGTTGCATCTATATTCACAAAATATAGACATGATGAACTTGGAGGGAAGAAGAAATATTATTACAAGATTTGAATGTGATCTGTTGTTTTAAATTAAATAACATTTTTTAAGTATTTTCATTATAAATACTTCACAAAACTGTCAGTATTGGAAAAAGAATTAAACCAAAACAACTTTACTGTATTTTAATGTATCTTTGTTATTTAGATTTATCTTGCTTCCATAATGATAAATTTTCTGTCCTTTCAAGTAATTCAGCAAGATTTGGATGTTTTTTATTTCAGCATCAGTGTTTGACTGGCTTCTTATAAAGCCCTTTTGCATTTTTAAAAAATTCTTTATCCAGTCATCCATATCTAGAGCATAATGCAGCGGTAACTATTCCAATATTTAAGTTTGAATCAAACTTCCCATTATATCACTTTTTATTACTTTTTTTAATCCAAGATTCTCCTGCAATAAACTTATCTCTGGAATTGTAAATGATACATCATGGCCAAAGTTTCCTTTCTGGAAGAAGTGTATTTATGGAAAATGGTTTTAACAAGGAATTCTGAAGCACAAGGGTACCTTGTACCTGCCTTTTTTATACCAATTTTCCTACCTGATATCTTGACTGAAATCACACTGTTTGGCAGATATCATCAAGATAATTTTGACATAAAAAGCAATTCTCATAGCTAGAAAATGTCCTGCCAAAATAAATGTTTGTAAATCGTGTGTATCAAGTGGTCATTTGGAAATTTGCACTTCACAAATGCAAATCAGCAGTGGTGAATCAGTGGGTGCATGTCTGTATAGGTTGATTGTTCAGTTTAAGGGCTCCTATGTTTTAAGCATCTCTGCTGCTTGTAGCAGAGCTTACTTTCCAGGGGCTGGGTAAGCTATAAATGTAAACTAAAATCTTGGGAGGTTTTTTCCTTTACTGCTAAAGAAATGGAAAATATTTTGACTGCTTTGTTCCCTGTTTCTGGGGAGTCGCTCCTGTTCAGATGTAGAACAAACATCATTTGTATGAAGACAACATTTATAGACAGGGAGCCAGGTGTCATGGTTGAGAGCTCCTCTCTGAAAGCAGCAGTGGCAGGTTCAGAGGTATAGCCTGTAGTCATAAAATCCACACCTACGTGTGAGACTACATATTTACTCTAGCAGCACCTATGATGTGCTAACTAGCTTTGGAAATTACATGCAGAAGTTATTCCATGGAAATGTTTTAAATTAATTTGAGTGGTGTGGCTGTTTCATGAGGTTTACTTCCCCTCACCCTCCGCACTTACTTAAATTCACTGTTTTCTTCAGTTCAGTGTAAGCTTCATTCTGTGCTGGAGTTTGATTCACAATCTTTGCTCGCTCTACAATTACGGAAACCTTTAAATCATGTGAATGCCATCGTACTGCACATCTTTGGGTTTCCTCCTTTTCCAGCCAGTGTGATCGTGGGATAGCAGACATCAGTGACAAAATGAGAGACTCTCAGTTCAATTCTGATTGTGTACAGCCAGCTAAAGAGGTGGAGGAGCACCAGGAAGCTGTGCTGGGATTAAAGGAATTGGTCTTTATGCAGACCAGTGAACTGCGAGGGTCATGGGTTGCAGTGGCTGGTGTCAACATTTGGGCAGGAACCACTGTCATGTGATCACTGTCCTTCACAGATGGAAAATGTCCTTCCCCCTCCTCTTTCCTCTGACAAACATTCTTGTACCCCTCCAAGTGCCTCTGTGCCCATACTACAGTGATCCCTTTCACCTCACCTCTGGCTCACTTGCCATCCTAGTGCTTCTCCAAGGCAAGGAGACACAACATGGACAAGAAAGCCAGTATCCTAACCTAGCAGTAAAATAACATACTTGAGTAAGCTTAGAAAACTCTTTAAGTTCCTTTGCAAGCAGGATGTTTGGTTTTTGAAGAACAAGCTCTTGAATTGTAGCAGCTGTACCTGTATTTAACTTTTAAAAACTATTAGAAATTTCTCTTCCCCACTCAGAGAGTCTTTACAGTCTGCTTTCCCTTCCTTAGGTCCTGATCCGCTTTCCTCTGTTCCACTTAGACTGTAACACGATGACATGACGCCTTGTGACCTGCAGAGTGTGTCAGAGAGTTTTAGAAACAGAAAGGAAGCATGTACTCCAGTCCTGGTATTATATTTTTCAGTGCATGAGAAAGGACTTAATGTGGGTTTCTTTTCAAAATGGGATTGGAGGACAGTTACTCTGCCTCCAGTACAGGCTGATGGCTTGTGACTATGATCTTCTTTTTTCCACTTTTGCTGGCAACTCACTTGGAAAAAATGCTGTTCAGATTAATTTGTTGTGATTATGCTGATTTTTATGAAGATTTTTTTCCTGCTCGTCACATTCAGTTGAGAGAAAAAGAAAAAAAAGTGAAGTATGATCAGTAGTTCTATTAGACTGGCAGAAAACCCTGCAGACATTAGTGCTGCAGGAAGATGCAGCTATGTGATGGAAGAAACTGAAGAGAAGTCAAAAGGTTTAGCAAGGAAGTCGATAGAAAAATTGAAGAAATGGGAGGTTAGAAACTAAATCAGATCAGTTATAGGTTTTGCACCAGAGAGAATCTAGGAGCAGTATCTCAGAAAGCTTTCACTGGGAAGTGAGGAGAGGCTTGCCATCCCAGCCCTAATGATACAGTAAAGTGATGTATTAAGTCTGGGTAAGGTATGTGAAGCCTGAAAAAAGGGGAATTCTCAGCATTACCAAGAGCTGAGTCGTGCATTTGTGGACAAAGTGTCAATACTGTTAATACTGGTGACATGAATGTTGCAGAAAATCATGGGAGGGAGGGAGGGAGGAAAGGAAGGAAAGAGGGATGGGCAGTTTATGAGAAAAATTGGTCTAGAGTCAGCCTTAGGAAATGTGTCCCGAGCCAAGAGTCAGGTAAGGTGACTTGTATTTTCCATTATGATATGGACATGGAATTTGAGGTATTTCCACTGGCCATTGTAATTGCACTGGTGTGTTTTGTTACTTTTAAATGTTTTAGTACTTGAATACTAAGTGATTTATAGAATTGACAGGAGCTATAGTGAAAATATAAATAATGTAAATACAATTGGCACAAAATCCAACTAGCCTGTAGGATTCTGTTCTCAGAGGAAAAAAGTACTCAGAAACTGAACTAATTCACATATATCTAGTCTGGTTTCATTTTGTCTTTTAATGAGATGGTTCTCAGGTTATATAAAGAAAGTGGAGAAATAGGGAGGAAACTAAGATTAATAGCAAATACTTTGACTGTGCTCAGAACTGGAGTTTCTATTTCAGTCAATGTATCCACATCATTAAGGTGGCCTTAAATGAGTAAAATAAGGGGGAAGAGAGCAATTGTCTACATATTGTTTCCATTAGAATAAGTCTGCAGACTTGTTCACTTGCAGATGTTTTATTCTGTTTGTCAAGAGGTCTCTAGATCTGTTTCACCTTTCTTCTTGATGGATTTCCCCATTAGGTGTTTGTAGGTTTGCTTTTTATTTTGGTTTGGGGTTTTTTTATCATTAAAAAGCAAGATCCAGGTCCTGCTATGATTTTGTCCTTGTTTTTGCTTTTATATTGGAGGAAAGATCCCTGAGTTGTGATATATTGTGCTCTATGGAAAAATACTGCAGGAAAGGTCTAAATGTAATATCTGGAGTAATGATTTCTGCAGGAGGGGATAAGCTTCTTTATTAGTTACTAAGGGTCTTTTATTTTAAAAAAGCATCATCTTCCATGTATCTGAATCTGAGCAAGAGCTGAAAGCACAATCTCTTGAAGACTCAACCATTTGTCACACTAACCAACTCCAAACTGCTGAAACCCGCTAAAGAAAATTGTGCAACCAAGTGCAGTGAACCACCAAAATATAAATGTAAGTTTAAAAGATCTGCAGAATTTTGATTTAAGAATTGGTTTAAGTTTTATTGATCTAAGATTCGTTTAAGTTATTAACATTCATTACAGACAGAGATGGTTTGCACTCTAAATAGGATATTTTTATTCCATCTTTGATAAGTAGTTACTATGGCCGGGGCAATATCTAGCCAGACTGCACTTCTTAAACAGTGAACAAACCAAACTATGGATTGTGGAAAATGAAAACACCCTACTCAGTAAGAAGTTTAGAAGCGGGAATAAATTAGTAACTTCAGCTAATTTGTCACAGAGTGCAGTTTACATTCACTTGCTCTCAATTCTCTTATTCCAGTTTTTATAAAGATCAAAATACTCCTCAAATAATGTACTGGGTTGCACATTTGCAGAGTTTCGGGGAGCAGAACCCTAGATAAGGCAGGGAATAATGAAGGGATTTATTTTGCCTCCCAGAAAATATGTAGTTCATTGGTAGATGAACACTGAATATGTTGTGGTTTCTTATTCTTCAACAGTACTCAGATTTGAAGCCAAATTAATCTAATCATTTTCTGAAAAATGGCATTTTAAAGACTCAGGCTTCATCTAGGTGTTTACCTAGCATGCTGGTTAACAGCATTAGCAACTAGTTAATGCTAGTACCCCCTTTTAAGACAAATGGCAGAAATTCCCCATTTAACAAGGAATTCTTCAAATAATCTGGTCACAGATGGAGAAGAAAAGCAAGAGATTGAACATATGGTTTCTGTGCAGTCTCTGACTGGAATGAGAAGCAGGTCAGGTTCTGGAACTTTTGAGGACAAGGGTAGGGAATCTGGAGCCAGTTGACTGGCACCTCACAAATTATATTAGACTGAAAGAGAAAAGGTGCTATTAAACACTGGTGTGCAAGGAGGGAGAGGAATTGTCACCACATGCTCCATCCTGATATTCAACAATGATATATGTTAGTTTCTCTGAAAAACGTAGTTTGTGGTGAGCTCTGGTGTTGTGTTTGAAAATGAGTGTCTGCATTGGTATAGATTTTTACTTGTGTTGAGCTCTATGCAAGTAAACTTGCTTTTTAAGTTGTACATTAGAACCATCATTGGTTCAGAAAGCTAAATAATGGTCCTTCCCTTTTTTTTTTTTTTCTTATTTCTTATTGACTCTACCTATTCTTTTGAAAAAAACAAGTGTGTTCAGGAAGACAGACTGTTTCTCTTATTTGCAAGGAATTCGAAAACGCTAGGTCCAAGTCATGTAGCTGCAATCAATATTCAGTACTGTTGTGGAGGACTACAAATCCTGTTCATCTGAACAGAACAAATTTTCATCTGAAAACCTCTAATCCTGCTTCCAGTTGCTACCAGCCATGAATATACCCACAGTCTGTATTTTACTGTTTGTCCATGAGGTGGCAAACACTGTTGATCCTTGGCTTGCCACAGAGAGATATAACATGCCATTGTTGCTGATATTTTTTACGATCAGGATGGTAGCTGCAGCAACCTTTCTGATGTTTTGCAATAAAGGTGTTTTATATTTGCCAGTACATAGCAGCATCATGATTTCTCTTCTGAAAAAGCTGGTCAAAAAGGTTATGATCCCTTCCTTTTTCCTCTGCTCCTTGCTGGGTTCTGGCTCAGCTTACAGTGGCAATTACTGCCCGTGATTTAAATGATGCAGTGCAGGGAGCAGTGAGGATCTGGAACAGGGAGGAGCTAGGAGCACATTTCAGCAGACTTAAAAAAAATCTGTTGTAAAAGAAATTCTTGTGTGGATTTATACCTTAGTTTCCATGGTGAAAAAAGTTTATTTCTTGATCAGTTCATTTTTGTCTTGTGCATGGACAGGGCACCTGTGCCTTCTGAGTGGAACTTGCAGGATTAAAATCCTAGCAAACAAGTTTTTAGGAGAAACTCCAGAAGTAGTATCTGTGTTATATATATATATACATATATATATGTATTTATATATATAAGTGTACTTTTATTTTTATTTATTTATTTATTTAGATAGATAGATAGATACATAGATAGATAGATAGATAGATAGATAGATAGATATATGAGGGTGCTTAGCTGTACTTCAGGTTCCCTCAATAGGATGTACACAAAAAAGCCTCTTTTAGTTTTTTGCGATTATAGAATTTAGAAATCTGTGGTGATTGTTCTTCGCAGATATTCAACTAACTACGAACTCTCTTAGATTCAGAATGTTACTAAAACAAAGTCTTCCTCTAATTAAGTTTAAACACTCAGTAGTCTCTGACATTTAGCCTACTTAATAGCATTTCTTTCATTTTTGTAATTTAAAGCAGGTCTGCTACTGGCATTTATGTAAGGTTCATTTCTTGTATATGGTTTGTTAATTCCTTAAGAAGCTCCATATTTAAAGATTGTCAAGGTAATAAAGCGATATGTACCCTATAAAAATCAATAATTATAAAAGTAGACAATCATTTTCCTCCCAGATTCTCCTTCTTACTAACTCTGGGATAAAGTATTCTTGAGTTCTGTACAGTTGCCTTTTATAAGGTAAAAATCAATAGTCATGCTTAGCTATTTCATGGCAGTGTACATTTGCCAGATTCGTTATCTGTGTGTTACAAATGAGAAAAGTGAGAGCAGCTGTGTGACTTGCTTGAGGTCGTACCTGAAATCTGGCAGTTCTGCACATTTTCCGACTTGAGCTGAAACCATTGGATCACTTTACCTCTCTCTGGGGAATTGCCTGGAGAGGATGTGCTGGTCACACAGAAACAGAAGTTTTGCTGCTGGCATCATTGGATCAGAATTTCTCTCATATTGCTTGGATTTTCTTCCACCTTGTTTGTCTTTAATAAGTCTTTGTGTTGATTGAGAGGGAACATGTACCCAAAAGTTTATTGGAACAAAGGGCAGCTGCTAGCATCTGTATTATGAAAAGAAGGAGAAAGCAATAGGTGAAGCCAAAAGCCAGATTGCTTTGATGAGGACCATGATTTACTGCCTCTAATGATGTACAAGTATTTTGTGGTTTTTGAAGACTGCATCAAGAAGTATTTTTCTAGTGTTGAATGAGTAGAATTAGGGATATTTTATACACTTGATAATATGTGTCCTGAATAGAGAAGTGTAAATATGTTCTTGTTATTGAAATGGTATCATTTTAGGGAAGGGCTCTTCATTTACTATTGTTAGTAGCCCATATGTTGTGGGGATCTTGAAGTCTTAACTTACTGACCATGGTTCTCATAGCAAATAAAAATGAGCATTTTTTTCAGCTATTTCAACTAAGCGCAGACAAAGGGGAAAAAATTACAGCAATTAAGATATGTAATCTGATGGTAGTATTTTACATTAAATTATGAAGATGTCTGCTTTCTTTACTGCTTCTTTTTTGTGCTGTTTGTAGACAGGTGCATTGCTCTTCTCTAGTTATGGCAAGTAGTTATACTACCACCTAGTAAATACCTTGTTTATACAACAGAAAAGTAGCTTCAATAATGATTTTTTTTTTATTTGTTCAATGCAGAAGGGAGCTAATCCCTATCATAAATTTTAAAAATCTGCTTTTCCATTCTTATTTGTGAGGGATCTTCCCTTAAAACTATGAAATGCTTTCCTTCTGAAAATGTTTCTACAGCCTTAAACTCTTGCCAGTGCTAAGGATGTGATTGCAACTTAGTGATTCTTGATGGGGAATAGAAAAGGCGATTGAGCCTGATCTGTCTAATCTGGACCTGAGCATGGTCAGATACTCCTACAGCTTCCATCAAGTCATGGGGAAAAGTTATAATGCTTCTCATCAGGTTAATGCCTCTGGCCTTGCCTTTGACTATGGCCCTAGTTACAAAAACTAGGTTTTTTTGAAATTTCTTACCTTCTCATAGAGAACTTTCTGTCCTGCACTTTTACAGAAGAACATTGTGTCTCTTAAAGAGAGTAAAATTGCCATTTTTGCTATTATTGTGAGATGTGCAATATTCAATGAGCTCTTTTAGAAGACATTGGATTACACTTTTTCTCCTTAGTAGCTGTGTTCTTAGTCAGCAATTATGGTACTTAAAATCTGGGCTGTGATTATGTCTTACATGGGTGACTCGTTTGTTGGGAACAGAAAGTTCCCCGCTGTTCTCTGTGTCACTTTATGTCTAATATAGAATAAAAACTGTTGAAAAATGTTCTCAAATTTATGATTTTAAGACCTCTAGTTCCTAGCTCCACAAATTATTTATCATCAGTTGCATTTAAAATTATCCTCAGTTGGAAATAGGAAATGGAATTGCTTCTGTGACAAACTGAAATTTTTTGTCCAAATGACCACTTTATGCCTATGATATATCTGCATCAGTCCATAAACTGTATTTGCTCTGAAAACCAGTTCCTCAGTGTAATTGTCAAAGGCAAAAAATCACATTGTACAGTGAACTTTTACCATCATTTAGATAATTATCCTTTATAGTTGTATTTGTGTGTTGGATGTGATATGGTGCCCATCTAATTAAAGATTACTGTCTCTGTGAGGGTATAAAGGAAAAAAGGGGAGAATCTATTAAAAATTTTGTAAGTTTCATTGATTATTATACTTGTTTTAGAAAGCTGTTCCTTTTTTTTAACCTTTCCATAAAGAAAAAAAACATATTTGCAATCTCTTATTATCAGAAAACACATATTAAAAATATGCCACTCTGATTTGGCTATACTCTTATATTGTAATTTTCTTTTCATTGCAGCCAATTTGTCATTACACTGAAATAACAGAATACTTTACCTCCTGATGGCTGGTACTATAGCTAAATGTTCAAGGTCACCCTGTCTTGGATAGATTTTATTTTTAACATACGTTGCATTTTCATTTAGCTAATCCATGAACAAGCAGTCTTCTTTTTTTCCCCTTTAGTTTCTTTGATAAAACTTGCCCAGGGACTCATTAAATCTTAATTCACAGTACAAACCTTAACTCAGCTCATTCCCTGCAGTGTAGCCCGTTGTCAATTCTTTGTAGGTCTGTTCTTTTGTGAAGTAATTGCGTATATTCTACCCCCTTCAATTCTCATGCCAACCTGGGCACTTTCCAGAAAGCACCATTCATACTTGTCCCCCTGAAAGAATAACATGCTCAAAAAGACTAGAGATAAACAGTATACTTGATTTCTTGAGTTGTTTCAGAGCAGAGTCCATCATGTAAAAGCTGTGCACAGCCTGTTCAGTGTGTTAAGCCTATTACCTGGAGGTCCAGGCCAGGAAAAAAATGTAAGAACATACTTAATCAATTTTCAAGACATGAATAATTTTGTCAGTGTCAATGAGATTACTGATGCTTAAAGCAAATGACCTGATGTCCTGCACCAGTGTGAAGGTTTGGAAAACATTTCTGTTCTTTTTACAGCTAAAAATAATCTCATAAATACAATGATTTTAAAAAATGCCAAAAAAAAGTTTGGTTGAAGGAGTTCTTCTGGCATTTCAAGCGCACTGAATTTTCTGCCTGATTTAGAAATACAGGAAGGAGGCCTTCTATGGAAAGCCAGTCATAAACTAAAATTACAGTGTATTCTGTTCCTGTATAATAACAAATAGGATGATTTTGGTTAGTTGGCTGGTCAGAGGCTTGGTTGATTTGTCTCTTGTCTGCATGTTCTCTTGGTTTGTAGACATGCTAGAAGGTGCTATCAGGATAAAAAGCCAGTTCTGCACAGACTGAAACAAATCAAGGAAAAAACAAACCCCTTAGGCTGTTTAAGGGAACCACTAAGGCTTTTTTTCAATCTTGACTTCTACATTCATTTCAATGGTAAGATTTCCAGTAGCTTCCATGGCACCTTATGTGCCTTAGTATGGTTTAAGCATATAGAAGAAGCGTATCTTATTTCTAAACATTCAGAGTGTAAGCATAATTCATAATTCTGAAAGAGTCTTTATCCACAATCTTTGTTACCTCAAAATGTACTTATTGTTGTGACAGGACCTTTCAAAGGTGACATGAAAGTGACTTGCTTAATGAAATAGCCATTTTTATATAAGTCACTCTATCCAAAGATGCCCTTTTGGAGTTTAGGAATAACTGGGCAAGCGGCGTGATTTTATGTAAATTATTGAAGTTAACACATTATTGAAACTCTGAAGCACAATACA
Source organism: Eopsaltria australis (assembly GCA_034509425.1). Classification (NCBI taxonomy): domain Eukaryota; kingdom Metazoa; phylum Chordata; class Aves; order Passeriformes; family Petroicidae; genus Eopsaltria; species Eopsaltria australis. The sequence continues at coordinate 1,391,744 of JAVTVJ010000146.1, read as the reverse complement.
CTAGCATGTAACTGGTAGGGCACTTCTGTAAAAAGTTACTTAGATCGATTTTTTAAACAACAACAAACAGCTTATTTTGATGAGCTAAAAAGCCCCCAGGAAAAAAAAAAAAATCAACCAATTGTTTCTGTTGGTCCTAACAGATGGCATAACCAGTTTACAAATGTAAATGCAATGAGCAGCGTACATTGCTAAAAGTGTAAATTTGTCATTTATCACTGTTGTTCTCCTTTCCTGTTCAAATAATTAAAAAAAAAAAAAAAAAAGTTAAAACTCAGTTGTGATAGAGAAATAATGTTTTTGAGCCATGTCTTTAAGTGTTTCTTAAAACTTACCTGTGTGAAACAACAACATCTGTTTGCTGCAGTTACTGCTGCTGCTGTTTTGAGAAGCTCTGCTGGACTTGGCCATTTGGGAATTTCTTACATTTGTTGGGAAACTTGCCTTTCTGATTAACTGCTTGTGTTCACTCCGATTAGGGTCTCTGAAGAGGCTTAAGTGGGAATCCTTATGGGTGATTTTAGGCTCTTACAAGCAGGGAATTAGTGTGTGGCTGGTCTTTTGCAGTCTGAATTGCTGAAATGCTCTGTCATTGTATGATCAATCATTTCACTGCAGAGGAAGAAGTGGCACAGTTTTCTTTTAGCTCCCTGAAACCTGTAAGTACTTGATTGCATAGTTGCCCTGGGGTTTAGTGTCTCCACAGGTGGAGAGCGAGGGTAAATGTTTGAAATACAGAAAATTGTAGTGCTGGAAGACCATGTGCAGTGCTGGCCAAGAGTGGAAATCAGCATTAGATTCCTGACTTCAGTCCAATGTGTGGGTGGGTGGTGGCTGATCCAAAAGGGTGCTAAAAATCTCTGAGATGTAACACAGAGCAAATGTGAGTTCCATTTCCATTGCCTGATCCCACAATTGTTTTCTGTATCACTGCTCTGTACCATGGCACTAAATGTAACGTGGCACTGCTACTGTTGCTTTGCCTTTACCTCTGTGAGTCAGAGTATTTGCATCCTACAGGCAGTATTTCAATATTGCACTCATTGCACTGCTCTGCTTTGTAAACTGAGTGCCATCTGGATTTTTTTTCTTGCCTGGGAGTCTCTAAGCACAGCGTAGTTAATTAGTTTAAGACTTTAGGACACATTCTTGGGGCTCCCTTAAAAGCAAATACTTTGTCTATTTGTATTATGTTACAGCAAAAAGAGAACTGGAACTTTCTTCTCTTTCATTATCATGATAAAGGTCAACTTAAAGAAATGAGAAAGAAAAGAAACTTAAAAGCAAAGTTTGTTTCAGAGACCCCCAATCCAAATGTATTTTTGTTTTATAGCAGGTGTTTCAGCAATTATTACTAATTGAAAAATTAGATGCCGTTGCTATAGCAGCATCTTTATTCACTAATTGGTTTTGGCACATTTTAACTAGCACTAGCTCAGCTAGACACAGAGCTATTAAAGTGAGACCTGTGAAGGTTTATATGGAAGTGGTGAGCCAGGGCTGCGAGTCAGTACATTAACCTTCCACCTCTTGGTCCTGGGCACAGCCCAGGTTCTCTGTGGGATCACCAGCAAGACCTTGGTGGCCTCATCCATATTTGTAAAGCACAAGAAAACAGGAAATTGGTGACATTCTGAGCTACAACTCTTCAATTCTCATTCTTCATGTCTATTTTGACTGTATCAGTTGCTGCAGGGTCAACAAACTCATGTTATTCTCCTTTTCAGATTGCTTTTCTGCTGGTTTTCTTGCTTATATTTGAGCGGGTGATGTGTTTCTTCAAAACCTTTGAACTCATCTTTTCTTGACCTTTCTAGTGCTTTTGCCTTTGGTTCCTGCAGTGAATATTTATTGGAGCTCTGGGGCTTTTTTCTCTGAAGTTACCTCCATGTACAACGTAACATTTGTTTTCTGGGCAGTTCTGGTTCCTGTTTGAGTATATCTTTGCATGTGCTTCACTGTAGGATGGAGCTCCACTGAAATGCTGCAAACTGGACAGTTTTTATACTTTAAAAACCTTAATTCCTTCTTGAGCTTTGAGAGGTACAGCTTGTTACGAAAAATTCTTCTTTTTATTTTTTTTTTAAATTCTCTGCCTCTCTTGGATTTTACAAAGATTTTGAAGTCTTGGAGGTTAACAGAATTTGAAAATGAGCAGCACTTTCAAATCTACCTGCTTGCCCCTGCCCTGTCCCTACACTGCAGATGATCTTCCCCTCCATCCTTCCTTCTCTGAGTGTAGGTACCATGTGAAGGGCAGAGAAGGGTTGCTCAATAATGACTCTGGTTTCTTGGCAAGTGTTACTTCTTCACCATTCATTCTCTACCTTTTCTCTGTCAGAGTCTTTTTGAGTTAGTGAAAAACAAGTTGAAGAGCTTTTCAAGGCAAGGATAGTGTAAAATTTTTCCTGCTGTATGTCTGACTCAGGAAGGCATAGTGGCAGTGTGAGCATGTGTTATATACTCTATTGGAGAAAAAGAAGATTCCTCTTTGGTAGGCATGGGTGCATGAGCTACATTGAGAAGTCTTGTGTGTGTGTGTTAACAAATATTTAATGTTATTCAAAGTACAGTTAGAGCTGTGCCTCTTTTCATTGAAAGCTAATGATGGGGTTATGTTCCAAAATATTGAAGTGCTGTGTGCCATAAAATTGCCAATAACTTTTCATTCTCAAATGTTTTTTAGTGGCTAGTGAAATAAACATTTTTAATTATAAGAGTTTAACTTCAAAAAAAGCAATTCTGTTAAAAAGGGGTCTCTATTTGAAGGTGCATCATTAGGACAGTGGATAATATGTAAATGGAAGTTTGATTTCTAAATGTAACATTAGTTACTGTTAATCATGTCTTGGCAGCTTTTGAATAGTTGTTGCTGTGATAATGATTTTTTTGTTTATAATAGTAAACACTTGTTTTGATGAGATGCATACTGATAAGAAGTACTCAGAAGCACAAGTTCTTTGATGGGACAACAAATATGCTGTTGATACTAGAATGAGAAACTTTTGAGTTCTAAGGCATAGAGCCTATTGAAAATTAAAGGATGAGTAGGGTTTTTTCCTTTGGTTTCTTTTTATTAATTTGTATGTATGTTGATTTAGGAGACAGAAAAAATATGCCCTAAACCCCCAGACAAGTGGCTGCATTTATTCTTCATGTTCTTGGTAATGCCTTCTTCTCACTAAAGCAGACATTCTCTAAAAGGAGAGGGAAAGCATTTTGAAAACCCATGTTTGTTTTAGTAACACTCACTCTAGGTCAGTTTTGTTCATCATAGCTGATATTCTGTTCTTAATAGCTCATGTCCTTTCTTTGGCAGTAGCCTGAAGGCTATGGCAAAAAAAAAAAAAAAAAAAAAAAGAAAAAAAAAATTATTTTTTTTTTAAAAGTCTCAGTAATGAAAAGTCAAGGTGACTCTCATCAGTGATCCAGAAAACAAACAGATGTTGCTCTCATTTTTGGTGTACTTCTGAAAGCTGGTATAGAATCAAATCCTGCGTGTTTGGAAATCTGTAACTAACACTGCCCTCACTAAAGACCCCTTGTAACTTCTTGCCTTTTCATTCAGGTTTAAATTCTACTGTGTTTAATAACCTCCTTTCCAATAGTTGCTCTTTTTTTCCATATCTAATCTCCTCTGTTTTGTAGTGGTTATCCCTGTGATTTGGGAAGTTATGAAATTTCAGTTAGATGGCTCAACATAGCTTGAATGTATCTCTAACTGCACAGGTTTCTGATCAAATGAGAATTGCAAAGATCCCCAAACCTAAACCCAAAATGACTGTGGCGGTTTGGAGTTCAAAGCAGAAACGTGATTGCCCTATTTTCAGTCATGTAACAACTTTTATTTATTAGAAGTCATTTCCCCACAGCATCGTCTGTAAGCTGCAGCTGAGATCTTGAATTGGCATTGTTACTGATTCTTAGGCCATTACCTCCTTCCAGGTTGGTCCATTTCTTCTGCTTCCTCATTTTTGTCCCCACCTATAGTTTTCTCTCATTTTATGCTTCATTGATAAAGCTACCCAGTAAAATAGGTAGATTTTTCTCTTCATGTCGTACTGTCCATTCAGTAAAAAGTTGAAATTTATTATTGCATATATGCTACCAGCAAATCTAATGATAGTAGTGAATTGTAATATATTAAGTGCTAGAAAGACTTTTCTATTTTGGCACTGCATAAAAATATTAGTTCAGTTTCAAAGTGTGGGAAGGAAGAAATGTTTTGTGCCAAATTAGTTTTTGTTGTGCCACACATGCTTTGTGTTAAGCATGCAGCATGGTATTCTTAGGAAAACATGCATTAAGAAGATATCAGGGCATCTGACAAGCAACAGAGGCAAGGGATTGAGTTCTGTTCAAAATGTTTTAATGTAGTTACAAGGCATTCACTTCTTTTGAAAACACTTTTGTATAAGAGGTTGGAAAACATAATGTTCAGCTGATTATTTTTAGATAAATATTGGGGAAGGGGCAGACTCAAATGGAATAGAGAGTCTGTCTGAAAGGTGTGCCAGTCCTTACACTGAAAGAAGTATAAAATCAAGTAGGAACAGAAAAATAGTAATAGCACCACATGGGATGGTAACAGAGTAATTCCCTGCAGTTGTGTTGTGGGTTTGCAGGGTCTTTTGCGATAAATTCCTTAAACAGATGAGGTGCTATTGAAACACTGTGCTAAAATGCTTCTGTCAAAAACTTATGCGTAGCCCTGTATTATACAGAATCATAGAATGGTTTGGGCAGGGCTGCTCTCAATCTGTTTATTCCCCAGGATGATACCGGGGATTGACTTGACCCAGGTGCAGGACCTGATACCTGGGCTTGTTAAAGTGAGATTCCTATGGGCCTACTTCTCAAGCTTGTCCAGGTCCCTCTGGATGGTATCCTGTCCTTCAGGCATGTCAAACGCACCTCCCAGCTTTGTGTCCTCTGCAAACCTGCTGGGAGTGACTCCATCCCACTGTCCAGGGCATTGGTGGAGATGTTAAACAGTGCTGGCCCCAATGGACCCCTGAGGGCTGCCACTCATCACTGATCTGCATCTGGACATGCCAAAAAGATGAAATACTGTATTGCTCAGGTGAATATACGTCAAATTAACTCATATTATAAAACTATATAAGAACAAAGGCAATAAGCAGTTAGCAAAGCTAAATCTAAAGCAAACTTTCATGGTTGACCATCTGTTCAACAAAGAATCATTTTTTTATTGTATCAATTCAAAAGCTCAGATACTGAAAAGAGTGGATCAAAGCATGAGCACATTAGTCACTGTGGTTTAGATACGGAAGTCATAAAATTTTTTGTGGTTTTAATTTTCCTGGTGGGATTTTTATAATTATTATTATTTGTAAGATTTAACTGGCAAGACACACCCATCTACATAATTTGGAAAAAAAAAATCTATTCTTTTTAAGGGGAAAGAATAGTCAGAAATAATAACTGTCTTTGGGAGCTGAGAAATTAAGACATTTACTACCAGGCATTTGGAAATTAAATTCTGAGAGCTTGTCATACTGCCTGTAAAAGAAAAAATCAAAATGAGATGTATCCAGAATCATGTCCCTTTTCTTGTGTAGGATGTGTTCTGTTTATATTTTAATTTGCTTTGAAAAGAAGCTCAATCAACAGAATGAAAAAAAGTCTTGTGTTTGAAGGTGATACAAATTAACATACACTCAGCAACAAAATCTTTCCCAAATAACAGGTTGTTTCAGTTTAGGGAATAAGAGAACTTGTATCCAATCTATTTTTTTGCTTTTCCACTAGGTAAGAATGATAATTTCTACCTCCTTGCCTATGTCATCCCCACACCCCTGCAGCAGTGCTTTGTTGTAATGTGAGCATTTACCAGTTGGGTCCAGGAGTTCTGACATGAGGATCATCAAACATTGATCAATGGTTCTTGCTTTCATAATGACTAAGGTAGTTCATCTTCTAATAACCATTCCTTTTCTTTCTTGCCAGTCAGTCATCTTTCGGTATAATTGTATGATTTCTTTTATTTGTAGATAATTATTTTTTAACAATAATCCATATTCCTGATAGAGCCATTCAATTAGTTTAATAACTCATGTTATTTATATTAATGAGTTACTGATGTTAGCTACATATATTATTTGTTACCTTTAAATTAATGGAATTAATTAACCTTTAAATTAATGGAATTAAGCAGGAGCTTTTACAGTTATTCTCCTACCTTGTGGATTGTGGGCGCTGCCTTCATGTGGACAACAGAGAGACCACTCTAGTCTGTACTTGAGCTTACACAAGAAGAGCATGATTTGGGATGAGAAAAACATCCAGTGACTTTTGGTCAGACCTGTAATGTAACCACATCGAAATTGGCACTGGTAATCACATTCATGGTGGTTTGTACTAGCTTCATATTCACCCCTTGAAAATAGGAAAATGGATTTGACTTGCTGGGATATTCCCAACAGTGACAATTACAGGAAATATTTATATAAAGTGGCAAAGCTGACATTGCAGATCTGCACTTTCTAGGCATGTGAATAGATTTGCAGCTTGCAAGAGGGAGAAAAGTCCAAATTTCAAATGTTTGTTGTCATGTTTTAACCCCAACCAGCAATCCCACTTCCTCACCAGTGGGACTGGAGAGAGGATCAGAGGGGCAAAGATGGAAATCTCATGGGTTGAGATAGACAGTTTAATAGGTAAAGCAAAAGCCACATATGCAAGCAAAGCAAAACAAGGAATTCGTTCAATGCTTCCCATGGACAGGCAGGTGTTCAGCCATCTCCAGAGAGCAGGGCCCCATCACATGTGATGGTTACTTGGGAAGACAAGCACCATCCCTCTGACTATTCTCCCCTTTCCCCTTCTTCCTCCCACTTTATTTACTGAGCATGATTTTGTAGGATATGGAATATCCCTTTGGTCAGTTTGGGTCACCTGTCCTGTCTGGGTCTCCTTCCTGTGCACCCCCAAATTCCCTGCAAGTGTGGCAGTACAAGAACCAGAAAAGGCCTTGGCTCTGTGCAAGCCCTGCTCAGCAATAGCAAAAGCATCTCTGTGTCATCAAACCTGTGTTCAGCACAAATCCAGAAAGTAGCCCTGTATCAGCCACTGTGAAGAAAATTTACTCTACTCCAGCCAAAACCAGCACTGTATTGTTCATTGTCACATATTTCTTTTTAGCATTAACATTGTTTTGTATGAAACCACAGAGGGGTTTTTTTTAGAAATAAATGAACTCTACTGAAAATATGAGCTGAGTGAAAAAGGTAGCTGTAAATGTGTGCTTCAGCATTACGTTCTGATTAAATTAAAATTGGAATATGAATCCCTAGGCATTTAGTTAAGCTTTGTACAAACATTTACTGCAGCATTATGCTCTGATCTAGATATAATCATCCATGGTCTCTGCCCTTTCCTCTATTGAATTTTTAATTTAGGGGTGGTTAAGTCAGAATTCATTGTTGACAAGGGGCTTTGAGCAGAAGGGGGAACTATGTGACCAGCAAAGGTCTCTTCCAACTAGAATGGTGCAGGTTGTGTAACAATCAAGTACTGAGGCTGCCCAGCAGCTTCAATCTGAATTTCCCATGCACAGCCCTAAAATAGGACGACTTTTACTGAAGTGTGTACAGACGATATGCTTTAAATGAAAGATGTCATAGGCAGTAGTGCCTAAGAGACTTGAAAAATCAAGTTCACAAAAGACTTAAATGAGCAAAGCAGGGTGGCTTTAAAACAACTTCTGTAAAACTGGAGGCAGGGATAGCAAAATTCAAGTTCCCTTAAGTCTCCCAAAAGGAGAAAGAATCAGGATATCAAGTGAATAAGCAATTAATGTAGCATAACAACTACAGTGTGAATGACATGTCTGCAAATGAGTTAATATTTTCCTATTTGCTTTTTTTTATTATGTTTACAAAAAGTTTTCTTTAAAAGTAAGAATAGTATTTCAGCAGATGTTGCGACATCCACAATTAGAAATTTCTCCCTAAGCAACTTCAGCAGGTTTTTGATTCTCTTGAGGTAGTACAAGGAAACATTCAAGTTACAGGGAAGCTAGCTGTACAGAAATATTCCTTGTATTGTTCATTTGAAACATGCATCCTATCACTATCAGGGAAGGGACTGTAAGCACACAGAAAGACTGTTACTGCCTTGTCTGACTGTATCTAGATCTAGGGTAGTATGTGTAGTTTGGCCTGATGAGATTGCAATCCAAACGCTGGTGTGAAAGTGTATTTTAGGATCCTTCACTTGTATGTGGAAGCAGATTGCTGAGAAGTGCATGTAAATGTTGATTCAGAGTTGAAAATGTGCCAATAGACTGCTAGTAAAATATTTACTGATAATTTTAAGATGGAAATATGTCTTCCTTATTGAGCTATAAGTTCAGTTTGGAATATGTTTCGAGGAGGAACATATTTATATTAATATATCTATAGTCTATGGAGCCACATTTGCTCTTGGGGAGATTTTCCTTTCGTAATTTTGTTCATGCCTGGCATAGCTTTCAAAAAAAAGGAAAATAAATGTTTGTGATTATGTGCTATCATCTTCAATTGCATATAGATTTAAATATCTTGGAACTGTATAAAGGCATTATGTTATTTTAGACCACTACAGGAACTTCTTTCTTTGTTAAAGGTAAAGCACATTGCGATCCAAAATCTAATAAAGGAAAAAGACACAAATGATAAGCAGTTTTTCATCAGAGGGAATGTAAAGACTGAATCTTGGCCATTATTAAAGTTGGATAATGCTGTAGAAGAGATTAAGTTGTAAACAATTGTTTGTGAAAAAAGTGAGAGGCGGATGTACTTGCTTGAGGTTTTTTAGCATTTTCTAATCCAATTTTTCTAAAAGGAGAAATAGTTCCTGTTCTGTTCGAGCTTGGCCTTAAAGCATTGGTGTTCCTTTTTAATACTTCTGCTTTGATTCTGATTTTTGGTTTATGTTTATGCAGATGATTTATCTTCCAAAGTCTCAAGAGCTCCCCCTCTCTGTATTCTACTTGTCAAAATGAGTCTGAAGGATGTATGGTTTCTACATAAGAAGTAGTCTCAGCACTTAAAATATTAAATGGGATATTTTTTAAATTAAATTTTAAATGGGATTTTTTTTTTTAATTAGACATGGAGTGAAAACTAAAAGGTAGTGTATGAATTTCAGGTAGAAAACCGGGCAAAGCTATGATAACTGACATAGTCCCATGGAATCAGCTCACATAAAAAATAGGTCATGTGACAAAAAGCAGATTTTTCTGTCAAGATGGTAAAAATCTTGAAACCAAAATGAGTGCAGTTTGAGTGTCCACAGTAAAATCCAATGATCAAGAAGGTGTTCATGAGTAAGTTTGTTGCACCAAAATTGAAACTTTGAAGGAAGAACCTGGAGTTTGACAGAAGTCTGCATCTTTTAGAATCTGGTGGCACCATATCTGAAGACATGCTAATGCCATTATATTGAATTAACTAACATATATTAGACCTTTTAAGAGTGGTATTGCATTGGAAAAGTAGCAGATCCAAGGCAGCCTTTCCTGAACTCACTGCTGAGCTCAGAGCAGCAGCAGCACAGTACTTTGTGTGTCACTTCAATGATACACTCAGCTGGTGAAGTGCTGTGTAATGCAAGTGAAAGCCATCACACCAAAGCACATCTTACCACTTTAATATTTACTGTCTTTCAAAAGAAACAAACTCTGCTCTTACAGGAGAATGTGAGAATAATGTAGCAAGGCTTTCTGTCTCTAGGAAATCTTACTGTGGTATTTTGCTATCATGTACTGATGTGGAATTATCTTTCTGAACAGTTGTGAGATTAGGTTTTTTTTTTAATGTGGTAACAACTAAGATTTCAGTATAACCTGTCTTCTAAGACTGCTTTTTTTTTTTTTTCTTAGTAGTGTTCTGAAAGATTCTGTGTTATTGGTGTGATTTCTGTGATGAGAAAAAAGGGATATGGTCATATTCAAAGTTCATGTCAAAGTACTATGTACTAGGGAAAATGTTGCATATCATGAGTTAGCCTCTTTTAAAGTCATAGTATGAGGCTGGGATGCTTTAGAGATTTTGGGGGTGGGGGGCTGTCTCTTTTTTCTTTAAAATCTGTCTTTTAACCATGTAGCAGGTGGGTTTGTGCTCTAAGGGAATAGAGGGCATTTATTGGAAAAACATTCATTTGATGGGTAGCGAGCTCTTCTATTTATTTCTGGCATTGATTGGTTTGTTGTCAATACACATCTTTGTGGAGGTTCCTCATTGCAAGTGACAAAAAAAGAACAGCAATATTTTTGTAGTTATGCTGCAGAGGGGGTATTTAGCTGTATTGATTTGATTGTTTCATATATTGCAATACTCAGATTTTCAAGTTGCTCAAGGTGAACCCAGAGGACTTCAGTCACAATATTCAGTTAATAAGAGGTGAAATAATAACTTTACAGTTCAGACAGATGTAGGAAACATGTACAGTTGGTAAAGTATTTTTAGTGAAAAGCTTCCTTTGAACAGCAAACTAATACATATTTGGATGTTTTGCTTTGTTGAAGATGTGGAATTATGAACCCTTTTCATTTGGACTTCCTTGCTGCTGTTGTCCCAGAATAGCTATGGTCATAAATATTTAGACTGGTTGGTGTTTTTAGTCAATTACTTTGAAAAGCTGACAGTAACTTTTGTTCAACGTGAGGATGTGAGAAACAGAACAGCAGTGGGAACTAAATGCTATATTCCCTTGCAGAGTTCATTGGAGTTTTCAGCAAATACTTAACTGTGACTTCTGACAGAAACTGTGTCATACTCTCACCTTGACAAGATTAAAAATTGATAGTGTTTTCAAAAAGAACTGAGTTTTGTAATGTTCTGATTTCGTTTCTGAAAGCTAAGTGAAAAGAAATTAGGAATGACTGACTGAAGGAATGTAAACGGAACAACTGTATATCTGCTTGTCTGGGCCATAAAATCCACATTCATTTTAGGGCTGTCTTGGATAATCAAACATTCCTGCATTAACAATGAGGGGATGCTGCAGATGAAAGCAGAAAAGATAAAATAAAAGCCTGTATTACTTCTTCCTTTTGAGGAACAGAGATTGTAGCACCGAATTGCATGGCACAGGGATGTATAGAAAAATTAGTCTCTGCCCTTCTTTCACTGGGAACATGCCTCCTAGGGAATATATGCTAAGCATCAGTTAATTAGCTGGCTTGTGCTTAGTTCAGCATCTGATGCTATGATAAATATTAAATAAATTAATCTGATTGCAGAGAGTACTTAAGCTACCCTGGCCCTCCCAGGCCAGCAAGCACTTCAGACTGAAATCTCAATGTATTTTGTGACAAAGGCTGTGAGATGTAGGCAGGAATCAAGACCTGAGCAGGTGTATTTTCTTGTCCTACTGTGTTCATGTGCAAAGCAGTCCTAAAAACTGCCCTCATTAGCCTTCTGAATAGGCCAGGTGTTATAAGTGAGGCATCCTGACACTTCTAGAGGCTTCCAGGATGTGGAAAAGTAATGCAGTCAAATTCATTAGCATCTTGCTTTTCAGAGGAGCTTTATGTAATTAGAAATACATAGTTTGTGTCAGGAGTGGTGATAGTAACCAGCAAGGAACAATTAAGTTCCCAATTCTTTGGTTGATGGATTTGTGTAAGTTGAGGCTGTGTAAAGGTTTTCTTTTGACTCATGGAGGGTACAATGTAGATGCTACACATTCAAATTATAGGAAAAAAAAAACCTTTGGCTAAATAAGTGAGCAGTCTTTTATCCATTGTCAGACCAATTTACTTTATCCCGCGCTGCATGTGGCCACAGAGTAGCAAGCCATGGTCTCAGTAGCACAGCCATGATATCTAAGTGAAGAATAATCCTAATTATTCTGGTTTTCCTTAAAAATGTGCTATGGGGAATCAGTGATGTAAAGGTGGCTCTTCTACAGGGCTTTCTAGATATGCATATGTATGCTTCACTCATCGCAGGCAAAGGAAAATGGAATTTCACAAGACCTGAAAGAGAAAATTATCTCCAAGAATGAGTGCCTAGCCCTGTCTAAATGACTGGTAAATTAGTTCCCAGCCTTGACTTCAAAAAGATGATGAAAGTCAAAATGGAAGACAAAATCCACTCAAATCTCATAAGTTTCAGGTATTTGATAATTTATTTTTTTAAGGCAATACTTCCAATATAAATATTACTGTAATTAGTCATCCTTGACTACCCAGTCCCAGTGATCTGTATGCCCTTTTACATTGGGAAGGAGGATGCAGTCTTGGACACCAACTCAAAGCAAAGCTCTGATTCATGATCTGGATTCAGAATGAGACAACACAGTTTGTTTAAACAGTGCCTTTTAAATTTTATATATGAGAGTTTGCCTAGTCATCTCCTTTCTTTCTGTTATTAGTTTGTTTTTCTGGGATTGATTTGTTGGTTTGGAGGGAAGTGGGGTGAGGGAGAAGGTGGGAATAGGGGATCACACTGGGAAGAGATTTGCCTACAAATGCTAACTGGTGTGACTTGCTTGGTATTTGGTTCATGTTTTGTTTACATGCACAGTTGGTATTTCAAAGATGTGTGATAATTGCTGGCATAATACACAGAAGATGAAGCACTCTATCTATTGGAAGAGCGTGCAGTGTGTATTGATCGGGGATTTGATAGAGCTGCTTCCTGTCAGCTGGCATAAAACTGACCCAGTGAGGACATGTTAAAGAATTATGGAGGCAAGATAAGGAGGAAGTGGCAGGAACCGAACTGTACTGCACTCACTCTGCTTCCTACCTGTTTGAAATGTACCTTCAAACAGTGACAGTATCAGCTAAAACATTGGTATCATTGAGCCTTCTTATTATTGTGAAGGAATTCATATTAATATGTACTCTGTACATTGTCCTTTCCATCAAATTTAATTTTTGACAAGTGTGAGCGTGCTTGTCTTATGCTGATACTTTTTCCTGTCCTCTTTCTTTCTCTCTCTTTTCTCTCTTTTTGGTTCATTGTCTTCACTGATGGGTTAATTACTCATAGAATGTTCTCCACTATAATTTATGTTTATCTGAAAATAGGAACTGCAGTTCTTCAGTAATAAGAAACTCCTCTATCTAAATAGTCTCTATTTTGATTCACTGCCTTCATTTTCTTCATGTCCTGCCATTTTTTTCATTTGCTACTGCTGTTAATCTGACATCCTTTGCTCCAAAAAAAAAAAATGTGTTTTATTTACAGGGCACAGCATTTGGAAGTGCTCCTGTACCTTCTCGCAGGCAATTATGTGAGTCTCTTAAATTCCGCTCTGTGTTGTAAAGATGACTATGTGTTCATGTGCTGTAGCATGGCATGCCAATCTAGAGTTAAAGCCCTAAGGTCAATATTCAACCGCCAGTGTTGTATATTGCCTGTAATGTGTTTGTAGCTAACAGCTTCTATTGACCCCTTCTTTATTTCTTTGTTGTGTTTTGTTCAACACATCATGAAATGGGGCTGCGCTGTGCACTAAAGACTTGCAAGCAGGGAAGAAAATACCATAATGACTCAAAGTCTGGAGGGGAATAGGAATAATGTTGTCAGATCATGTGTGCAACATAGTACTGAGTAGCATTCTTAAAACTAAATAATCTCTTTTTCCTATTCTTCAAATTAATCTCTCCATTTCATGGACAAAAAAAAATCTGGACTTCAAAAAACAAAGAAATGGAAAATCAAACAATGTGGTGTAAGGCAGACATTACTGAGACCAGTTGTATTCCTTATAGGACTTGCCTTCTAATTAATTTGATGAACAAGTCCATCCTCTGAGTTGGGAAGAAAAGGGAACTTTTAGAAAGGGATCTCATTTGTTTTTTGTCTTAAATCGGTTAGAATTATTGACAATAACTAATCTTTCTTTTAAATTAAAATAAATTCCCCCCTGTCGTCCACCAAACCCCCAAGAAATCACAAACAAAATGTGCTATTTTTAAAAAAGAAAAAAAAAAAAGAAGAAAAAGGCTTGCATTCTAATTCCAGATGATCTCTCTGCTGCATTAACAGTGTTCACGTGTGAGTGTGTATATTGAATATATAGATCCTCAGGACACCATCAGACTTTGAGATGAGGGCTTTCTTACATTCCTTGGGTTATTTCTGTCTTTCTTCTCCTACCTTGAGTTGATGTCCATCCTAAAGGCATTGGTGTCTTCCATATGCATATAATGAGCTACAGCCATGCACTGCATTATTATGATTACTGTGCACTGCATCACACTGCTGAATGTCAAACAGATTCATTATACTGTAACATTACAGGCTTATTCATAAATACGGTGCAGTTTGACTGATGCTTCATTGTTGGCAGTCTTGAAACATGTTGCTTGCGTAAATTCACTGGTGCTGCTCTTGTGTATTCCTAGGAAAACATATGGCATTTGTCTCTGAGTGTGGGTCTTGCAAAAGTAACAAAAAATATGATCTGGATATGACTGTCCTTTCTTTTGTGCAATTATCTAAGTTGTTTCTATTCTACTGGGTACATCTAAGGGAAGAAAAAAAACCAAAATGTCACACTCTTCATGAAATATAATTGTGCTCCTCTTACAGTTATTTAAGGTATGGTGGAAAGAATTAATATTCTCATTGCGTCCTTCAGGAAAACAATGCTGAAGTTATTTTTCATCCAATATGTATGTCACTTAGCAGTCTGCTACAATGAAAATTTCAGTTTCTGGCTGGCTTACTCTCATTTAAATTAGTCCTTCTGCTGATTTATATGATTAACGACCTCAGTGAAGACTTTGGAAACACACTGAAACAACATGCTTTAACATGCTTAGTTATAAATAACTAGCATGTCCATTGTTGACAGCTTCCTTCCTTGTGTGGAGCCCCTCTTTGACGTGAATGATGAAGCATCACAGAATGAAGTGTCTGGGATTTGAACATAAGGGGAGGTGTGGGAAGCACGGAGCATGTTTTATGTGGCAAAGACAGGTTAAAATTTGTGTAACAAAATGAAGATGCAGAACTTTGAAGTACACAGACGTGTACACAGAGGTTCAGTTAAATATGTGGAAGTGTAGGCTGGAAAAGCAGTCTGAATTTCCACTCTTCCTTTATGAAATAACAATAAGACTAACATTGCTGAAATGGTGACTTGTGAGAAGTAAGTTTAAAGCGCCATATATAGAATGTATCAATAGCTTAACTGTGAAGCAAAAGGAAATTTTTTAAAAGCCTCTGTAAATAAAGGAATTCCTAATATCCAGGTGAATTATTTCAGCCAGATGTTTCCTTCTTTTATGTGTTCTGGTAGGCAAAGATTATCTGGAACTATGTATATATTGTGGTAAAGTTCTAACAGGAAGCTAAAATTAGAGGTTGAACATCCTGAGCATGTCTTTTTAGTTGCTGGGGATAACTTTTCTGGTCCATGCAAAGAATTGGATATTACTGTTCATGTACCAAAATGGGAAACGAGGATGTGTGGGAATCCAGGGCAATAATGCTACAGAACAAGTGCTGTGCCCTGTTACACTGAAACTAAAAGGTAGCAGGAATGTTTCCTTCCAGGTGGTGTGACCCGTGGTCCTACAGTAACTCTACTGCAATGGAAGAGGCAAGCTTAACCTGATCTCAGCTCATGGGAGATGTTTCAGACTACAGGGCACTGGTGGCTGCTTCACCTCCAGAGTGAGCAGGAGGGGCTCAGTGGTGTTGGAAGTCACTGGGAAGTCACCTCTGGGCATCCAAGCTGTCACAGACGTTGAGTGGTGTCTGTGCCAATGCTGTATTCATTTGCTCTTGGAGCTCAGGGTCCAGAGCTGCTGGTGAAATGTGGCAAAGCAGTGAGTGGTTGAGATTGAAATGCTGTTTATAAACCATTTTAAAGTAAATATCTTCTACTCATAGGACATTTTAACATAAACTCTGAGACACTGAGTATAACAACAGCAAATAAATTGCAATATGGGAGTTAGGCTCCTTTGCACAAGGTAAAAACTTGCCTTCTGAATTTGAATAGATTGCAACTTTGTTTCTGTTTTATAATAAGGACACCACCAGATTCAGAAAAAAAGGAATGTACAATTCAAACCAACAAAAAATATGAAAGCATCTGTAATAAGCAACAAAATAAGGTGCAAGGACAGAGGATAAACTGAATGGGGAGTCCAAGGTCATGATAGATGTCATCAGAAATTTAATGATAGCTGTATGGCAGAGCTTTGGTCATTGGAGAACTGCTGACCTAAAGACAAAACACAGATTTACAAAATACAGTTGCAACTAAATAAAAGGTAGTATCAAAACAAAATGTAGCTGCAGATTTTTTTGGCAGAATTGCACTATAATTGCCTTAGGGAGAAAAAAGCTTTCATGTTTTCTCCTGTTGCTTGTTCATCACGTGGATTGGAAGCTGAAATACTCTAGTGAAATACATGGAATAGAGTAAATCCCACTGTTCTGAAAACACATGTGTTTGTTGCAAGATTTCCTTCAAACTGCACCCTTGTCCTGCAAAAGTACGTTAGAGTCAGGGTTGTAAATTTATATCCTGTGGTAAAGCATAGTGGATCTTGCACCAGATGACAAAGCTTTAACGTTTTTATATCTGTGGTCCTTTTTGTAAAGACTTTATTCCAAATATTTTTCCTTATTTGACCTGGAATGTCCTTAGACTGAAAGTATTGCTAATTGAATGTAACAGTAGTAGTACTTTTTAAAAATATATATTATTGTTTACATGTAATTTGGGAAATGAAAAATGCTTATCTGTTTTGTTTAGCACTGTTTTATTTAGAAGAAGAAATCAATGGGAAGAAATAGCATAGAAAGAGAAAGAGCCTTGCTATAATAGAAGTTCCTGAAATAGAGTGGGAAGGCATCAAAAATCAATACAGTTATGTGGTACCTGACAATCAACTTTATAGACAGAAAAAAAAAATGGATCAGATGCTTGAAATAGCCATATAATATCCAAAGAATTTCATAACATCTAATGATAAGAAAAGTGCCTGAACTGAGTGCAGCTGAAGTAACCTTCTAGGCTTGGAATTTCATACAATGAAAAACTAAAAATAAACCAACCTAACATCAAAATTAACGGATTCTTGGTTGGTTCATACATGGTATTTTAATGTTGCAATCTCACAAAGTTTAATTACTTAGGACAAATACAAATACATCAGAGTTTTAGATTGAGGTGATTTTAATTACAGCAGAAAATATGTAAAACTGAAATTACGAGAGTTAGGTTCCTAATGTAGACAGTTGTGCTTGTCCACTGTCAAGTTATTTCAAAGCACTAGACAGCTTCTTTGGTCAACCAGGAGGAGAAAGCAAGGAAACAAGAAAATGCTGAGAAGTTAGCTACTTTTTTGATTCATGGTGCATTGCAGAGGAAGAAACCTTTTTCAATAGAGAGGTTTTCTGATAAAGAGAAAAACCCATGGTGGTTGTGGTAAATGCGTAAGTTGTGAATGAAAAGATTTAAAGTGTTTTATTTCAGAATTTTAATGAAATTCATAATGAATAGGCTGGCATACTAGTGAAAATGGAGTCTCTTAGGAAAAACTCCTGGCAGTCATTTTCTTGGAGAGTCAATCTAAATATACGGAGCTGAGTTGTAAGTAGTAGCTTGGTCAAAACAATGCTTTATAAAAGCTTATTAAAAATACCTGCATATTTGTGAAGTCATACCATGGTAGTAAAGGTTTATCTATCACAGCTCTCATCTATGTAGGATAAAAATTGTAAGCTTAGGAAAACAGAACAGTGTATTTTGAGCTTTATGAGGAAGTTTTACCCTCATAGAAGGGTGCAAAACTCTCCTCCCAACTACAGGCCAGATGTGAGTTCTCCAGACTGAACATCTGATTAGGAAAAAGTGCTATAGAATATTAAGTTCAGCTATATATTCCATTTCTATTTGACTAGAGCATAGAACTGTATCTAACTAATTGTAAAAAGCTTCCAGTCAGGTTTTAATGGAAGTAATTAACTTTCAAGAAAATTAAACCAACAGCATTAGAAATAAATTCTGCAAATAGTAATAATCCTTAGTGTATATTGGTTTACATTTCTGGCTCATAATTCTTCATTGTTCTATTTCTGAAAAAACCTCATCTGACAGTCACCTGCTAAATTAAATTTAAAAAGTCATTGGAAAATTATCTTTTTAACTGAATAATCTTCTGATCAGGTTTTTTAACTCAGTAATATGTTCTTAGTGATTTAGGTTTATTTGTAATGTAATCAGAAGTTATAGCCCTGTTAACTCCAGTGAATGTAAGATCATGCTCTGCTTTTGCAAAATGAGAAAATGTATATTCTGACAATTGTTTTATTAATATTATTATTAAGTCTTTAACTTGTGGGAAAGAATTCTAATTCTTTTAACAGCAGCTTCTGCTTTCATTCCTGTTTCCATGGAAACAAACATTAGCACAATGAAAATTTTTAAAATGTGATTATTTTAAAACATTGAAGACTGGAGATTTCATTTGGCAAATTTGGAACCCACTCATTAAAACCATAGAACTTAGATTAGAAATAAAAGGTTTTTATGTGACAGCTTAACATGTGGGTTTTATTTGTCTTTGTTTCTTTATTCCACGATTGAAAAGACGGATAATTTTGTTACTCATCAGTTCTTGCTTGATGAGGGAGAGTCGTGTTTACGTACAGTGGTGCATTAAAAGCCAGTTTGATTTGCATACTTCATTTGAGTTTGGAAAAAGAAAACAAATACATTTTGGTGTCTTTCTGTGGCCATCTTGGCTCACTTATCACTGAGCACAGAAAAAGGCTGTGGTCATAATTTGATTAAGAACCACATACTGTGTCCTGTTTAAATAGAATAGCCCTTCAAAAACTTAGTGTATAATCTTTGAAATAAAAAGTCTATCAGGGCAAGATTCACGAAATTCATCTGTTCTTCCCATCCTGCATTGTATTCATGGACTTGATTCCACCTCAGTCAAGGAAAAGTAGAGTATGGAAGCCATGAGCTTGAAGAATTACTTTGTTCTGTTTGTTGTCTTTGCTTTCACTGCTGTTTATAGTGTGTAAAAATGAGATGCATTGTTTTGCACTTATTTTGAACATTAGAAGTTGAAAACGAAGGTAATCCATTGAAATTGAAGGAAGATTCTTGTTAAATAAATTTTAAACCATATGGAGATTTTCAAAAGAGAGCATTCTCTGGGCTTCTTGAGCTGCCTCAAGTTCCTCTAATTGAATGTTTCTGAAAATTTTCCCTTCAAAACCTCCATTAAATATAGTTCATTAGTAAAGATTAGTTTTGCAGAAATTTCTGTATGAAACCCTTCGATATTTTGGGGGTTTGTAAACTATTTTTCCCCATGTAAATGGGCAGAAATGGCAGCTTCCAACAGATATAGTTTACACTCTACATTTTTTTTTTTACATTTTTATTAGTCATTTCTATGGTGACTATGTCTGTGGTCAATACAAAATGGAAGAAAGTCGGTAGGGCCTCTTTTCCTCTAGCATCTCAGAAAAAAAAATGTCATTAAAATTATTAATAGCTCTTTTTCTAAAGGGAAGAAAAATAACTCCTTTTCTAAAGACTGAGCTCTATAAGTTCTACTGAAATTCATTAAACTTTTCCATGAACAGGGAATTGACAGTTCCGTATCTCTAATGCTGGAATTTGTGTCTGTCACAAGCAGAAGGCAGTGAAGGAAAACCTTCAGAAACCCCTTCCAGCCAAGCCTTCTCATGAGTCTGTAATTTGGGAAGCATTTCTGTGGCAAAGAAGGGAAAAAAATGCTCAGTCTCCAAAGCTGCATCTTTCTTTAAAGTTTATTTTCTGTTTTCCAATTCGTGTGCAGTTAATCTAAGAAATTTAAGCTACTAAACCTGGTAATTTATCTTTTTAAGTGGCTAATGATTGCTTTCAAGTTTTCCAAATGAGATTGACTTTTCCAAGTGGTGATGCTTTTTTTTAATTCTAAAAATAAGGTTAACACAGTAAATAATTCCTCAATTAAAGTAATATTTAATTTTAGACCTAACAAAATATTTCTGATTGATCTGATAATTTTAATTCAGGCATCAAACTGAAAAGTCCCTTACCTAACTCAATTTTGAGTAATGAAATTGAATCTCTGATAGATCTCCTTCAGGAGTAAACTCAGGGTTTCATTTATTCTGAATAAATTACATCTCAAAATAATCCTATTTCTGATTAGTCAGTTATCTAAAATCTGACAGTGATTTTTTTCCTTCTTTTTTCTGTCTATATTTGAATTTTAATGACTTGTCAGTGCAGCCCTATGTTAACTTATGCTTTGTCAGTGGAGTAATTTCCCTCATCCAGTGCTTCCCCTTTGCCTACCATGATATTCCTGCTGTTCCTGGACTTCTCCACACACACAAAAAAAAAAAATCCTTCTCTTTCTCCTGTGACCATCTACTGTGCTATAATAATAATGATATGTCCTTTCAGATTGCCTATTGATAAATTTTGCTGTGAAAAACTTGTCCTACTACCAGCTTAGCTATTCATTTTTTATTAATATTCTGTTATCACATAGTTATCAGATGTTTATGTAAGAAAAGGGTTGGGAAAAATGAAGAAAAATTACTTGCTTTATGTATTATTTGAGAATAATAGGGTAGAAGAGTACATAGCAATTCAAAATAAGGCTTCCAGTGGAAGAAACTGATAGAGAAAGGGTGTGATAGAATGAATGTGGAGTGAACATTTCTGCTCAGAAAATGTGAAACCTGCATCTAAAAGACTTACTCAGGACCTTTGAGTGTCAGAGACTTCATGGCTTCAGATATCACTCTTCTCATTGATGTTGGAGCAGATTTGAGCAAAGCAGTTTCAGGCAGAATTCAAACTAAGGAACATATTTACCCATGCTTTTCTGATTTATATCTGTAGTCATGAAAAAAAAAATTATTCCAAGATGTGAGGAGTTACAAAATCATTTTCTGATGACTTACAGCCTAGACACTTGTATTTTAGTTACCTTGGGTGACATTCAGCATTTACAATTATGGAGACTGCATTTGCTTTTTGATTAATCATTGTAATGGATGGTGCTTTTCTCTCATGTATTTCAGTGAAAAACTGTTGTATTCATTGTTTTGGTCAGTTGTTCTGTCTTCAGATTATTAATTTGGGACTGCTAAAGATGGTTATTTAAATTACTGAAAAGCCTAATAGGCAAGTCAGTGTTCAAAAGTTTCCAAGCCATTTCCATTGGCATGCATGAAATGCAGTGGAGAAATTCTATGGAACTACATTTCCTGCCACACTGCTGGTTGTTGTATATGTGACCAGAGATATCATGAATATGTTTTGCTTGGCATTGCTATAGGTTGAATAATGAACAATGGCATTTTTTTTTCCCTTCTGATACAGCTATTGAACCATTTAATGGTTTTCTGTATTGTATTTAAATCCATTGAATAGATTAAAAAAACACTGCCTTTAATCAACATGGCACGACTTTCTGTCCCAGATTTCCCTCCTGAGATTTTGCAAGTGTTATTATTGCAATCACTTTTGCATTTTAGCAGTAGTGGAAAAAGCAAACTGACAGACATTTTGCTTCAGATGGTTGAAGAGAGTTAAATGTTGGAGTAAAAATATTCACCATTTCTCTGTGCCATACAAGCTTATATGTGAATGTACCCTTTGCTGTTATCTCCTTCACAGACAAAAGTCTGTACCTTTCCAGAGAGAAGCTACACAAATGATCCACTCTGTTGTTTTCCCATATACACCATGGATTTTATATGCTTCATAGACCACTAATTAGAATTACTAGTTTTTAATGTGGTGGAGCAAGACATTGCTAGTGCTTGAATTGTCTGTATTTATCAAGTTCATCCATAAGAACTGTAAATAAAATTAATGTGGTATGGTTTGCTAAAAAGGAATATTTGGCATCATACAGTTTTTAGCAGCATTATATATCATACTTTTTACCTCAATTTATTCCTCGTCCAGTTATTTTCCTAAGAAGATTTTCATCCTTTTCATCCATTCATTGCTAACATCTGCAAAGTATCTGCTGCTTTGCTTTTATAGAAAAGTCAATTCATTATTGTCATTTGGTCATACTGCTGAAGTTCAGACACACAGGAAAAGAATGAGAGGCTTTTATATGCTTTGTTAGAGTCATCTATTGTTGGGTAATAAATATCTGCTGAATGTTTTCTGGAAGCTATTTCAAGCATTTGTTATAAAAAAAATACAATAAGAATGGTATAGAAAACCTCGTTAAGCTTTTCTATAAAGTAACAATAATTTTTAGATCCCTTCTCTTCAAAATGCTAACAATTGCCTCAGTTTGATTGTTAAAATAACATATTATATGAACTTTGCTTCTTCCAGAATTTTTTTTTTTTAAAAATAAGTAATATTGTTGACATTTCCCTGTATATCTGATTTTGGGGTTTTAAAAGACTGAAGGAAAGATCTGTAAAAATGAACATAGTAAAAATGAACTCTACCACAGATAATAAAGATATAAGGGGGTTTTATTATTTATTCTAAAATTACATGTTTTGGCAGTGAAAAATCTTATCCTGTGTACTAACAGGATAGCTGAAGAAGCCCACTGGTGATTCCCAAGTGGAAAGAATTGTTCAGTTTCTCTTGTAGGGTCTGTCATAGTTCTACCACAATCTCATGCCAGTTCTCTGGGAGTGACTCTAGACCTAGACTAGCAACCAGAAAGGAGAAATGCTCCATGACTTGTATTGTGTAGGTAATAAACTTTCCCTATCCTTCTCTAGGAAAAGAATGCAGTATTCCATGTTTTTACAGGTAAAAGCCATAAGAAGAGTTAATAGAGACCATTATTTGTTAGGATAGTGAGTATATGCATACAGTTGGCCTCATGCTAGCATTTACTGTTTTACTAATCAGATTATCATCGTTACCCCTGGGCTGCTTATCTTTAGTTTTTATATGTAGGCTCAGACATTGAAATTTAGGAATCAGGCACTTAAGCTAACTGAAGCATGGCTCCAAACAAGCAAAATGCCATCATGCACGTAAATAGAGGTGTTTGGGAGACAAGCACAGCCAGTGGTACAAAAGTGTGATTCACTAGCTAGGCACAGAAACAGTCCAGAAGCAGAAATCCATGTCCTTGTGTATTTCTCCCAGGAAGACTGAGGCTGGATCAGCTTGCACTTGTCATGGGTTTATGTGCAGAACAATCCCTGCTGTTCCAGTGTCATCTGTGTGTCCCTGCCTGCTTCAGGGCTGTCCTTTCAACACAACCAGTCCTTCCTGACTGTACTGTATCTCCTGTAACATCAAAAATCGTTCCTGATGTGAAAAGCCTTATTATTCTATTTATTCACAGTGTTTTTTTCAAAAAGAAATAAAAATCTATGGAGGTTGAGAAAAGAGACAGTACTACTGTGGGATCAGCTTGGTCTGTACTTGTCAGTAGCTACTGTTTCATAATCCTCACTTGCTGACAGTTTGTGTCTGAATTTCCACTCTGAGCTACTGCTTTTGTAGTTAAAACTTTGACAGAGATGCTCAGTGTGTTGTGATTTTTCTCACTGGGACTTGGAGAAAGCTTTTGAAGTTTGAATTCATTTGGGTTTTGGCGGTCTTGGCCACGTACAGTGTATCTGATACTGTCAGTTTTGCCTACTCACCTGAATGAATTATAGTCAGTATAATATAAGCTATTTGCAATATTCGTTAGAGAGGGTTAAGGAGTCCTCCCATGAAGGACACACAGGTTGAGGTCAAACAGGACTTTTTTTTCTTTAATTTTTTGCTGGGTCCAGGGCGAGTATTGAGAAGGAAGAGTTTCCAGGTGATGAGCTCTGAGCTTGCAGGGAGAAGACGTCTGTCACCTCACCTGGTTTAGTAGCCCTTAGTGATGTCGTGTATGATGGTGTCTGCACATGAATGATGATCTTGCCTACCAGTTTATGACTGTAACTTAGTTTTACTTGCAGTCTAGTTGTTATTTTAGCTTCATTGACTATGCAAACCCTTTTGCAATGGCATGTGAGCATATACTGGATTCAGTGGAAGATTTCTGTTGATCTGTTCATGTTCCTTGGCTGGGAAATTTTAAAGAATGACATTTATTTGGACCATACATAAGATGGTAAAGCTGGGCTGCTGTGACCTAGCTGTAAACCCCTGTAGTTTTGTCTTTCAGCAACAGTGATTGTAAGTTGAAAATTTTATCTAACTTTATGAAACAAGGTAAGAGTCACTTCTCTAAGCTGTGTTAATTGAAACAAAGCAACTGCTACTGTAGGTTGGGAGCAGTATGGCTGTCCTTTAGCATAAGGACAGTGAAAACCAGCGCATAAACCCCCCCTTTCTTCTTTTGTCTTCTTCTGTCTTGTGTGGCAGGAGTTAGTGATGTAGGTGTCATAACTGGATGACAATAGTAGTCATATGTTTGTTTTCTTCTAGTGGCACCCCTTGGCTCGACCTCAGGTATCCCATCAGAGTTGGACACTGAGACCTGGGAGGTGGGATGCTCACCTGGAGGGCTGTGTGTCTCACTTCTCACCTTCCACATACAAGATGTATTTTTTCCCCATGATGTGCCTTTCAGCCAGACAGGCAGTTGTACGTGCTGAACTTCAGGGGTGTGAGTAGGAGAAAGTGAGACTGTTCCTGTGTAGGACTAAAAGGGCTGGAGGTGTTTCCACCCCATGGCTGATTTTTTGCTCTCTTGCCTCAGCACTTACCCACAGCAAGAGGATCAGGGCATTTAGGCAGACTTCATGTGACAGTGACGGAGTTTTATTAAATTATAAAACACATAAAAAACATTGGAAAATCTCACATCCAGCTGTGAAACTTGACAGCAAGTTGCAGATCCCAATGTTCCATTAGGAGCAATGGAGTTACTGCTTTACCGAAAGCTTTGTGGATGCAATAATTTAATTTAGCTGTCCAGATCAAGTATGAGCTTGGGTCTCAAGATTTGAAAAATTATTTCTGTCCTCATCTTTGTGAAGTAGAATCTGTCTTTGGATACAAAGACATTATCTTTTATTATTATTGAGTATGATATTAAGTATTATGTTTATGGTACTATAAATACTTCAAATATTTTTAAATGAATTGTCAAATACTGCCACAAACTAAAATGGGAATCACATCTGGACATTTTACAGTTCACTCTTACTTCAGTGCTAAAATTTAAATGCAATTTGTGCAATAAGTCACATGGAATAAAACAATAATGTGGAAAATAGCCTGCAGTATTAATTTCTCTGCAAATTAATTTGAAGGAAAATTACTGAATCTGAGTACTTCTGTGTGCCAAACGTGTGTTTCATGGCCCTAAGCACAGGATGCCTCACTCCAGATTCAGCGTTCACTTTTACACTGAGCTATGAAGTACGAAAGCAGCCACTGCAGGAAGATGGTTTTTTCCTAATGGATTTGTAACGACATGGAACAAGCATTCCCTAAAAATACCTAACTAAATAATTACAGGATAAGGTGCTATATTGTTGCAGTTTTTCAGGTGTACTGTTTAAGCAGTTGCCCTGCTTCTGAATTAGGTGCAAAGTAAAGACAAATATGAAGTAGTTCTTCATATTGCTTATTTAGTAGCTATTTGAAGACTGATTTGTAATTTTTTTCCCTTTGAAGAGCAGCAGGCAGAAGGCAATTTAAATACTGTAATTTATCTTTGATGGATGATGTATTTAAAGCAGTTGAAAGCAAATAATTTGAGCATGTAGCAATTAACATTCTGATCCCACTAGGGGAGCTGCATATACTGACCCTCACCATCCAAATGTGGCTCTTAGTAGGTATGAGTTAGTGCTAGTTTCAGCTGCAAAGGGAAGTTACTGCACTTTCCTGTGCTGATTTTAAATGAAATGTCAAATGAAGCTACAAAGCTGTTTCTAGCCCACCCAGATTGAGGTGGCCAAGTCTTGTGCTGAAAAAAAAAATGCACAAGCCTTTGGGAAAGTGTGAAAGGAGTCATGACTCAGTGATGTATCAAGCCTTGTCCTTCCTTAGCCTAAACAATACGAACAGAGTATTATCTAAACCATGATTTATGTAAATTCTTCTCATTGCTGGTCATGTGGAGTCCCACCACAAGCACCTTGTGTTTTCCCTATTCTGTTTTTATTAATGGTTGGTGGAGAAGCATCAGTGGCAGCCAAAGGACTCTGCTGATTCCTTAAATTATTTCCTTGAGGACAGAACAGCTGTAGTACAAGTCTGTGGTGCAGAATGGCCTTTTGGCTCCCCTGCAGTCAGCCACTGCCAAGGAGACAATGCAGGTCCTTTCAGGTAAACAGAACAGTGCACAATCAGACCTCTGAAGTAAAATACAAAATGCATCATGTAGTTTTACACTCTCGGTTGAAATCAGTGATAAGAATGCAAATCTGTAAAACCAGACAGAACTGTTACAATCCTATTTCCAACTCATACTTTGCAAAGGCTTCAGGGTGATTCACATCACAGAATTTTGCATGCTGGTTTCACCTTGAGATGATGATGTCAAAACTATTAGATGCTTACTTGTGCTTCAAGCAACCATTAAGAGCTTTTTTCAGATTTAGCTTAAATTTTCCTTATTCTTTTTTGTCAGATAGCTTTGGAGATTTTAATTTTGCTTTGAGTTTTGTCTGTTCATTGTAAATTTAAGTGAATAGAATTATAAACTATAAATTTCTCTCTGAGAAAATTTAAGTTCTTGGCTTTGTTGCTTTACGTGGACAGTGGAATGCTGATCCACTGAAATAAATTATTTTAGTATTTTGTCCATTGACATTAATGATTTTAGCTCTACCAGCATTTTAAATTTTGGAGATTTCTTTATTTTTGCTCTTTTTGTGTCAGTTAAAATTTTTCCTTGGTTGTTTGCATTTATGGGAGTAATTTTGAAATGTTTGACGTTTATAAATACATATTTCACATGTTTGAAGTTATCTGCCTTCTTAAGACCAACTGTGGCTAATAATAGGTAGTGTGATCAGACATTGTTATCTTCTTGTAATTTATGATCATTTATGATTTTAATTAAATTTTGATGTACAGGATTGCTGTTAATACATAGTTTATGTAATGACAGCATTGGAGAAGGACTGATCTCTACCCAGATCAGTGAATTGCTTAATTGAAGGAGAGATACAGGTGGTGTTGTCCTTCTGATTTAGTTGAAGAGCTTCACCAAGTCCTACACAAAGAAGGGTTGTAAATAATTCCTCTGAGGTATGAAGAGTAACACATTTTAAATACTGTAACATATATCATTATATTTGAGGCTTAACACCTTCAATATGTGTTACTAGGTTGTGCCCAGCCCTAGGTCAGGCCAAAAAGTGAGACTATTTGTATGACTTTTCTGGAAAATCTGTTGGTATCAGAAATAATTTTGGTCATTTCCCACTCCTTTATAAATCACTCTGTATGATCAGATGCCATTAAGCATACATTAACCTGTGGACTTTTAACAGGATGAAAAAGGAGAAAAAAGATGAAAGACCTTTTCACTCCATTGACAGATCTGTCTGAGATAAGAGCCCATATACAGTTCCTGTGGTAGCAGTAGTTGTGTCACATCACATAAAACAAAATCTTACACTGAGCATTCCAATTAAACTAATTCTGTAAAGTCAGCTTAGGCCTTTGGTGGAAGAAATATTTCTGTTTGTCAGTGAAGCTTAAATAATTGACCCGAGGACTCTGTGTTTTTAGTTTTCTTGGTAATCCATCATAACTTTCAAGCCAGAGACATCATATTTTTGTGGAAGTTCTCCTTCTTGCTGGGACTTATTTCAAGACAAGCTTTCTGTTGTATACAGCAATGTATTAAAGAATGCAGAATGCTAATATATATAAAAACTAATGGATTCCTTATTACACTGTAAATGGAGTGTAAAATCTTTGCACTACATAAATATTTTTGAAATGTGCATTCACCTACAATTTTAACCTTTTTAACCCTATCAATACCTTTTTTACCTATCTTATTATTGGAGAACAGTGCATTGCTTGGAGGACTGCATTCTGAGATAGAGACACCAGGCAAATGTCAAAACCTTATTCAATTATTTATGCTCAACTACTTCTATTTGGACTTGTCTGGATGGGTGTTAATTCCTGTGTGCAGATCTATTCTGGCTCATTGAGACCAGCATTAACTATTTGCTGACTGACTTCAAGTCACCTGGTTAATTCCAACAGTTGCAGGCTGGAAATTACCTGAGTATTCATGTGTTTGTACCAAACAAAGAAGTCCTCAAGGTTCAAGTTCTATGAAAAACTGTAAAGTATCTAGGCTGTACCACTGTGTTAAATCCATAATGGTTTAGGTTCCTTTTTTTTATAAGAAATAACCAAATCTCTCACAGGATTCCCTTTGAGTGAAACATACATGAGGTTGTATCTCTCAGGAGGTGATCCTGGAATAATTAGCCTATTTAAAAAGGTATTGTTTGCATTCTTTCTTGTAAGAGCGATAATACAAGAAGAATATAGGATAAAAGGAAAAAAAATGTTGAAGTAGCATATTTTATTGTTTTTTTAAAGCTGCCTCCTAAGAAATAGCTCTGTTTCATATTTAGAAAACCTTAGTGTCTGTGCAAGATCATTATATGTGATATATGAACTTTAATACAAGTAAATTGTGGGTTCAGATATAATACAATCATTAGGTGATATTCAGATTACATTGCTTAAGTGCTCAAAGGCTTCAAAGTCAATGCCAATCATTGGATCCCGGAGTGAACTTACTTGACAAACTGCTGTGTTCTTCGTCTGTGCAAAGCAATAGAGATTGCTGGCACTATTGATTTTAATGCTGGAAAACAGAAAGATGATCTCTCAGGGGAGCTTGCCCTTTTAAATAGCAACATGAGCGTTAAAATTACACCTTTGTTTAATATTAGTTGTTGAAGGGAAATTTCAAAAGAGAAGTGGCATTTATTCTCTGTTTGAATCAAGGTACCGTGTCATAGGTGG
Organism: Eopsaltria australis; assembly: GCA_034509425.1. Classification (NCBI taxonomy): domain Eukaryota; kingdom Metazoa; phylum Chordata; class Aves; order Passeriformes; family Petroicidae; genus Eopsaltria; species Eopsaltria australis. The sequence continues at coordinate 1,362,815 of JAVTVJ010000146.1, read as the reverse complement.
CATCATATTCAACAAGTTTTATAAATCCATGAAAGGCTCCACAGACACAGCAAATTTCAAGTCAAAACCAACAGCTACGAGTTTTAGATGTGCATCCATGTATTTATATGAGTGGAACACTAACTGATACTTGTGAGGCAGAGAAGATGTAGTTGCAAGACGGTGCAGTAAGATGGCATGTAAGGAAAAAACAGACAAGAAAATAATATGTTTCATTCACTATGGAGACAAGAAGCAAATAATTACTTTATAATTATGTGTTACTATATATAACAGATTCTCCTAGGAGAAAAGGAAATAAGAATATCTGGGAAGTATTTACTCCAGTAATTGATTAAAAGGGTCAACAAATTATGCACATATTGTTTCACACACGGGCAGCACTCATGATGAAATTATTCCTGAGGCATTGGTTCTCACAGAAGATGTTTTTGATAGTGAGCTTAGTGAGGAAAATGAGCTGCTTGAATTATAGAGGATACGTCTCTGGGAAGGTTACTTTGAATACTGATCATCTTCTGGTGCTAGGTGTACCTGTTTAGTGACTTTTGGTGTAGGTGCCACAGTGGGATAGTGACATCCAGGATGTACAGTCACCAACAGCGTATTACAGTAAATTCCTCTGTGTTATTCAGGTAGTTCTTAAAAAATGTGACCCTATAGGTGAAGCTAGCACTTCCAGGACCAGAAGTACTCAATGTTAATTGTGTGTTTATTTGCATAAGATTACCTAATTCGTAGGTTTTAGATTAATCTGTAGGGTGGCAAAAAAGGAAATGGCACCTGAAAGTTTCATATATTCTTCACCACCACCAAATTTTGGGTTTTACTGCTGGGGGTTAAATATGGATTTTAATTTCCATTTTGTAGTAGCTTTTATCAGTGCTCAGCTGGTGAATGCAGCAAGTGCTCTTAATTGGAAAAGGATGTTTTGTTCTAGGCTGATCAGGGTAACGTGATTTCTACTTCTCTCCTTTCACAGAGGAATTCCTGTGAAGGATTAAGCATCTCTACCGAGTTGTTAAGCCTGAAGAGTTCAGGATATTCCTTACCCCCCAGTATTAATCCAATTAGTCTATCCATAGCAGAGAGAGACATGAATAGCGGTGTGCTGCTATTCCCTGCTCCTGCTGTGCTGTGGGATGCGGTTCTGCAGCACCATGTGTAGACTGTGTGTTTGTGTATAAAGCATCCCTAATATAGTTTCCTTTGTTTCATGGTTTTCCTAACCCCATTATGAAAATTTGTCAGCTTAGAGACTAGAATTCAAGGAGAAGGTTATTCCCAGACAGGCTGTAGCCTCATCATCTGATTGCATCCGGGGAATAAAGCACACGTGGAGGATGAGGGATAAGGTGCTGTGGGAACCAGCAGCTGAGTCAGTTCATGTGCAGAAATAATACAACTCAACAATTTGTTCAATTGAGTATTAAAGTGTTAAGTCATGGTAGCAGGCACCTGAATGTGCTCAGTGCCAGATATTGCCTGAACATGAAGGAGGAATACAGGAGGAGCAAATGGCATCGTCGGGGCCCAGAGCTGAGCTGGCTCACTTTGAGGCTCTGTCTTTGTGCATGTGGAGGATCATGTCTGACTCACAAAGGAGTCAGTCCAGCCCTGTACAATTATCAAATAATGATAATTTTGTACTCTATAACTTTCAGAATGTTGTGGCCCTTTGGAAGAAGCTTTTCCTTACATTCTAGCAAATTTACTATAGGTGGTGGTAGTGCTAAGAGATTAAAAATGTTTGACTACTAAAATGAAATAGAAAATTTGGGGATGAGATACTGCATTATAACGAACAATGAGAAACAAGCTTCTCATTTGTCTTTTAAGTTAATTTCATCCTTAGTACCTTAGCAAACAAAAGAAAGATGTTGCAATATTTTTATGAAAAATTAGAGGCCTCTTGAATTTTTACATTGTTTGGAGAGTGCTAGGACCAGGTTTCTCAGAGATAGCACAAGGAAACAGAAATTTATTTTTACTGAAGTCAGTCCTGAGAGGCAGTCGAGGCAGAGGAAAGGCCAGGGAGGTGAGGTGATGGACTGCCTGATGCCAGGAGAGGTGCATGAGCTGGTTTCTGCTTCCCACATGGTGCTCTCAGAGATGGAAATGGAGACTCTGCTTGTGTCTCCTAACAGAAGTTGGTTTCAGGGGGTGCTGCTGCTGTCACTGCTTCTTCTGGGGAGATTGGGAGCACTACCATTTCTTTTATTTCATGATCATCAAACACTACATCTTTCTTGTTTTTTCTCTCCACAAGTGTCTGGGATCACCTGGTGTGTTTGAGATTAGAATAAACATCACTTCTGAATGTCGTGGTTTAATTCTTCATAAGAGTACAACTGGGAAATTTTGCCTTCTGTTATTTGTGCTGTGATTAATTAATCCCTAGGAATAATTTCATGATTTTTGGCCCACGTCTCCATAAATCCATTAATTTATTTGTTTAGCATAAGAGCTCGGGCCTGGAACTACCTGATTTCCATAAAAAAAAAGAAACTGCTAGCTCCCTAATCAAATTCTGAATATGATTATGAACTAAATACTAATATGCAGTATTTCAATTTTACAACCAGAATATTCCAGCCTTGCAGAAATACTAACAGTTTAGCTTTTTGTCTGGAAGTTGAAAACTTTCTAGGTAAAGATTCACTTTCAAAACCACGTAATAACTTCATCATAAGTGTAGAAAGTAAAGTGATAAAGTAATGGTTATATTTACAAACCAATATTTTTCAGTGACAGCATTTCTTTGATTTGTTAAAAAATCCATTATTTTCAGGATGGGTATTATAAAGTTCTTATAAAATATTGAAAATACTAATTAATTACTGTAATAAATTACTATCAAACTTACTGATAGAAGCAGTTATTGTAATGAGTTTTGCATCTTGAAGTATAAATAATCCTTCCACACAGGATGAAAAAAGCCCACAAAGATAACCTTTTTGATTGAATAGCCTTAAAAAAAGACTGTAGATATGTCATATATTCTTATACAAAGAAGTCAGGAGTGCAGAAGCATTCTGTAGAAGATACCTATATTTCTTCAAATAGTAGTCTTGACTACTTTTTGTGAGGGACTTAGTGACCTTTTTTATTTGAATCCCTGTAGTTCTATCGCACTCATTTCTTCTTTTTTTGTGCCTGTTTTTGTACAGATAATTAGAGGCCCTCTATAAGCCATCAGCTGAAATAATCTAAGTTGCACCCAGGATATCCAAATTACTGAATAACATTTTCTTTCTGCGCTTGCACAGTGTACACATTAACTACCAGCACACGGCACCTCTCTGAGAGGTAGATCACCCCAGTCAGTTCCTGCCCATAGTCAGTAAATGTTTGCACTATAGGTTGCAGATAATTGAATTTATCGCTGATGTTTCTTAGTGTCAACACACTGCAATTCCACGCCTGTCTAGAACAACACCGTGGAAAAGCATAAAGCAGATGCTACTATGCTCTATGCTACATTGACCAAATTCAAATAAACCCACTGCTGAAAAGTTTGATAGATCTGTATTATCCCAGACCCACAATGGAGTGTGTTTTCTAAGTATATGTCTGTTCAACACACTTCTTAATTTCCCTCCATCACTTTTAAAAACCAGCGAGGGTAACTGCAGGACAGAGAAGGGGAGCTGGTCATAGTCGTGCTGTTCCCACACATATTATTAGTGTATGGCTGCTTCATTATGGATCAGCTAAAAACCTAACCTGTATCTGGTGTAGTTCCCTTAGATGCAGAAATGGGCATTTTTATTTTTTCTTATCTCTGGTGCCACAAAGCAGTTTGGTGTTTTGAATATGCCTGAGGGAAGGACAATATTAGTAATTACAGTTCTGAGCACCTATCATGTAAGTGAAATACAAAGAAAGGTAGAGATAATAATTCCAGAAGCTTACTCTTTTGAGGCTTCTTCTCATACAACTTGTAAAATCTGACAATTATTTCAGGTTTCAACATTTCCATCCTTATCTTTACTAGCAATGGAAGATGTTTTAAAAATTACAGTTTGGACTTTAAGTATTAAGACACTTAAACACTATTCAAGCATGTTTAGCATTTAGTTTTGATTCCAGAACTTCCCCTCTGTTTTGCTAATAGAATTTGGCCTCCGTAAGCATTTGGGAGCTAATGAAAACCTCCTTATATATAAATAATATTTTGTTTGTACAATTCACTTTTCAATATTTTAAACAGGAGAGGCAGCAATATATGTCAGTGAGTTTTGGTTAAAAGAGAAACAACATCAGTGGTTTGTTTAAATTGGAAACTCCCAGTGCAGAGTGTTTAGGGCAGCTTGCAGAGAGACACATCAAAAGTTTACCTGCCAGTTGTTTTGGTGAGTCATTGCTCTTACTGTGCAGGCATTCAGAGTAGCTTGATTTGCTGAAACCTGATTTTGTTTCACCTATGCACCAGTTGCACGAGTGATCAAGTACTCCTTAAGTCCCTTTGATCCACCTGTTTGCTTCTTTCCTGCCAGCTCCTTTACAATATTATGAGGCATAACCATTTCAGAGGAGAAGATTTTTCAGATGTTCTGTAGGTCATGATACAGTGAAGACACGGCTTTACCCACAAATATTTTGTGAACGCTATGTTTCTGTGTCTTGGAGAGGAGAGGGAAAGCTTATCCACCAAACTATTGACTGACCTGTTGGGGCCCTGTCCAGATGTTTTCTCAGGTCCTAAGAGTAATTACTTCCCAGTCATCTGTATGAAAACAGAGGGTGTCTAGACAATATAGCATTTCAAAAAAACAAGAAGTGAGGCTATAGGAATGTGTGCATGAACTACCACTGCTTCTGGTTTACTGTACACTCGGAAGATAGTGCTCATTTTCTGAGGAATAAACTTTAATCCAGGTATATTTAAAGCTGAGCTTACCTGGGGTGCACTACCACACTGACTCTGAGGTGCTGGGTTGGTCCATGCTGCTTGACCTCCTGCTGAAATGTAAGGTTGTGTTATGGCAGCAAAGCATCAAAACCAGCCCACAGAAATTCATGATGCTTTAGATATAGTGAAGACAGTCTCTCTTATCATCATCAGCTTTATGAGACAGACAAAAGACCAAGAGAGAAATATTTTGTTGGCCAAGGTTGTTTTCAGTGTAGTTAGCATTGTACAGAAAAGCAGAGATTGAAGCGTGTGGCACAGCCTTGCAGTGTGATGTCTCAAATCAGACTCATGGTCTCACCCATTTTTTGTGCTGAACACTGCTTGCTTGCATTGCCAGCATTCTATATGGTTAATGCATGAGCCAATTCACAGATCTTTCTTCTTTTATTACTTTTTCTGTGCTAGGAATAATGTGCTCACACATCCTTAGTGCTTTGCATTGTTATGTTTCTCTTTCGATCCTAGGCGAGAAAAACAGGCTGAAATCACAATTAAATATTAATAGCTTAGAATACTGGGGGTTTGAAAATTACCCATTACTTTTATCTTGGAAAATAGAGATGTTTATTCATTAGTCACAAATTTATGAATCATTTGTTTAATGGAACATTATTCTTTTTTTTTTTTTCTATTTGCAAGAGTAATCATTTGACTTTAGCTTCTGGTGAAATTTTCTTTAGGTTTGTGTGTATTACATACTAACATGGTTCTAAAACAGCTTCTCACTGCAGTTACTCTTCACCTAATTTGCTGCCTTCTTAGAGGAAGAGCTTTGCAGCAGGGTTAAAATGGTATTTGTGGCTGTGGGCTGCAGAGACAAATATCCTGATCCTGGAATCCACACTCTTTCTAAGAAAAGAGGCTCCAACTACTGCTGCTTTCTTTGGATTTTTTCCTTAAACCCTGGTACTCGTGATAGGTCAGTGATGCTCATACTTGCACTGGCTCTCAGGTGTGATAAAGGATATTTGTGTCCCTCTCATGAAAGAGGGACATGAGCATATGTTATCCTTCAACCTACAAAAATTTTAAATACCTATCCAGTCCTGCTGTTTCCATAGGAAATTCAAAACATCTTGTTCTTATGAGTTCTGAAAAGTAAGCAGACATCCCTGGGGCTGTCTGATATATGATATACCTAGCAGTGGAAGGCAAAAAAAAAAAAAAGAACTGTAATATAAAAAATTACCTCGTAACCTTGCAAGGCAGCTGATACTTTTTGGCAACAAGTGAAAAGCCAGTTCAAAAGAGAAGGTCTGCTTGGGTTAGAAAAACTGGAAAAATGCTCAAAAAGAATTATTCCTTCTCATGAAATAGGTACTTTGCCATGACAGAATTGTCATTTCAGATGGTTAGAATGCTTCTCATATGAATTTTTGCTTGGTAGAGATGCACAATTTGATTTTTCTCACCAGGAGATAGAAAGATTATTGTCTGATGTATAATTGGGTATACAAAAAACTTGTTTTAAAGATGGCATGAGTTTAAAAAAAAAAAAGAAAATGTATGTGAAAGATGCTAACTAAAGATCCTACCATAATGTTCTCTCAGTTATAGCAGCTCATCTTTTATTCATTTGTCACCCTTGGCACTCGATTACATCAAATTCTCATTGGAAATACAAAGACTGGATTCCCACTCAGTTTCTTTTTTAGCTGGCTTTATTGTGGATGTGCTTGAAGAAAGAAGGGTGTGCGCAAGTTGGGTTGAAGGTGGTGAACTTGAGAGCTCTCCAGACCTGTTCAGTACATTGGTCACATTATGCCAAGTGAAGTGGCCCATCTTCTGTGTTAGGGGCAATGTTACTCTGTGCTTTCCTCTTGTTAAGGATGAGCACTCCGGATATGAAAAGCATATCCAGTAATTGTCTCAGTCTTATAAAGATCTTACAAGTCTCAGATTGAAATGTAGAAATGGAGCTAGTACATGTTAGGAACTTTAATGGATAGAAGAATGTTAAGGATTTGGACAGCTGGTTTTCCTGGGTGATGCTCTGCCTGCTTGGACAAAGGGATCAGCTGTATGGCAGGGTTGCTGTGGCTTCTGTAATGTGAGATCCTGCTGGGGCTGTACATCTGTCATGGTTTTAAAATAACACCGCTGAGCATGCTCGAAGTGTACAATATATTCTGTGTGTGCCACAGCTCATAAAACTGACAGCATCATCCAGGATCGAAATGACATTCAGTTCAAACTCCTGGACACTGCCAATTTCTGAAACTTTCATGTTGAAAACTCTTCTGCTTAGCCATGAGGCTGAACAGAAGAATTAGCAAGATGGTACGAATCACAGTATACATATTGCCATAATTCTTGGATGATTTTCAGAAGGAAAACTGGAAGTAAAAACTTGACTATCTTTCAAAGTGTTTGCACGTGCATATGTGCAAGTATGTGCCACCTATTATCCAGTAAGTGAAATCCTTGTTAGCCTTCAAACGTCTTTGCAAACCCACGTAACCTTTTTTGAAGCTCAGACATGGAAGATAAATTCTAAGAATGTGAATGTGCATATATCTCAGTAAAAATAAAAAAAAATTAAGGTGCCCAGTATGACTTTTTAGGTCAGCAAAATAACTGAGTTAATAGCGGGCATGCTATTGTACATAAGACCATGCAGTTGGACAGATTTAACTGATTGTCATGTTCTGACCTCCTCTGAGGACATGGAATGTGTGCATGTAAATTGAGATGTCATAGCAATTATGGAATTATTTTTAAAATATATGCATGACACTTCCATCTTGCAATTGAATAATAATATTGAGTCTTATACTGTTTATGGTCTTCTAGAAGATATCTGCAAAAACAAATCTTTTCACTTTTGCCCATAAACCACTCTTGCTTTTCTTTCTGGTATTATTGTTCTCTTTTTGTTTATACAGTTAAAGAACATAGAACTACGTAAGTTATGCATAACCATCCTTATTCTAAATGGTTAATGCAAAGATCAATGAGCAATACAATATCAAAAAGTCCTGCAAATTTTTATAACTTAAAAATTGTAAGTAGTATTTTAATCTATAGCAAAGATGAGTAAGTCTGGGAAGGAGAAAGCTTTCCAGAATGAGTTACATAAATTAAGCTAAATCTTCTGAGCAAGATTGTTTTTTTGGTTTGTTTTTTTTTTTTTTGTCTGCTTGGTACCCTCAGAGAGAAACATGAGACACATTTTATTTCTAGGCAATATCTTTTTATTTACATCCACTCAACTCATTAGCACTCCAAAAAAAAAAGAGAAGAAACTTGTACTAGAGCTGATGAAATAATTGCTGCAAGCTGCATGTTTAGACACATTGTACAAGTTAAATGTACAAAATTCACCCATTAGGATCCCTCATGCCCCCAGTCTGTTATTCACTCCCAATTAGGATTTTTCTGTAGAGCAAACAAACAAAAATCCCTCGAGGACCAATTCTTCAAGGCGTTGAGTGTAAGAGAAGGGGAACGTCCCTTGCTTGAACTGAAGTCTTCTCTCAGTTCACACGTTTCTTCAGGCTGATGTGCTGGAGTATCCTATACCCACTACAATCGTTGAGGAGTTTTGATATTTTTCCACTCTCCTCATTCTCACCACCACCATTTTACTTTTTTAAATGTGTTTCCATTACATGAGATCGTTTTTCTATGGCGCAGAGTTGATTTTTCTTTTTATATATTTACACGTGGTCAACTAATGGTCCACAAGCTTTAATGAACTTTTGGAGTCTATTAAAATAGTTGAGTTTTCTCATAACTAGTTCTTCCACACCAGTGTGGAAGATGGAAGAGCTCTGTTGTCCTCCAGCTTTCCCTTTGTCCCCTGAGTAGCTCAGTATAAGGCATAAGTATATTAAGTTTGCAACTGCTGCTTTAGCTTAGGGTATTGAGAGTACCTAACTGCATCTTTAATGATTTTCCACATGCTTTTATTGCTGAAAATTGTAAAGAATTTGCTTTAATTAACACTGATGAGTGTCTAGCCACACTGTAAAATTCTGAGCTTCTGCAGGAAATGGTATTCAAATCCCTTTCAATGTAAGAAGGTTTTGGCATATGCTGTGCTCCGTATGGAATCATAATGGCAATTTTCTTAGCCCTCTTTCCTTCAGTCAGTCTTATTTTTGATGGTTTAACTTCCTTTTTTTTCCTTCTAAATTACAACAGTAACAGTTTGGGATGGGCCAGTGATAGATATGATTCTACATGTCTGTCCTCTGAGTTGGTGGAACATGAAATATTAGATACCATTTTGCAATTATGCTGGTGTCAAGTTCAGGTTTTATGTGGTGAGAAGTGGTACAATATTTCAATTGAAAACTATGTACTACTGTTAAGTGGGTGCAGCGGATAATTCTGATGAAATGAAATCCCTATAAAAGTCTGTTTAAAACTAATTCATCCTTGTGAATAGCTGCAGCCATGCACCAGTGAATTTAGGTAGCAGCCTTGATGTTTCAAGAGGAAATGAAAGAAGTTTGTTCTTGGCCCAGAAAAAGCCCAGAGCAGCATTGACAAAGCAGTTAAGCAAACTAAGTTTCGGGTACGGTTTTAGCACATCAATGTCAGAATTCTCTGTGGCTTCCAACAGGGCCTTGCAGAAGATGCGAAATCCGGGCACTGGCCAAAATAGCGTGTAGAGGACAATATCTGTATTCTTCTCTTGCCATTTGTTAACAATATCTGGCACCCAGCTCTTGTTTTGCAGGGGAGTTGGTTTGCTGTTTTGTTTTTCCAAGGACAGGATCATGTGTAGCTGAAGGGTATCATGAATCTTGAGGGCCCAAAGTGCTCCTAATACTATGAAAAAAAAGCAAATTAAAATAGGAAGTCAGTGAGTTTAGAAAGGAGGATTTTTTTCTAGTCAGTAGAATGACTGGAAAAAAATGGATTGATTAATTAAAATCAGTATGTCTACTTATAGAGTGAGGTACTTGAGCATGATTTATGTGAGGAGTCATTGCGCTGGACTCTTTGATCCCTTGCTTTGAGAATTAAATGTAAAAGTCTCATTCTCAGTTTCAAGGTTGAATACAAATCCTTGCGAGCAAGCCCCTGTTAAATTGTGTCCTGTCACTCTCAAGCATTCAAAACTTCCATCGAGGCCAAACTCACAAATCCCTTCCTTAACCTCCAGTTTCTTTGCTGTTGCTACATGTGGAGTTAACCCCCATGAAAATTTACTAAAGTGAGTCTTTTCCAGTCTTCCTATAAATCTCTCTCTCTCTCTCTCTCTCTCTCTCTCTCTTACAGTGCCATTAAAATCTGTTGATGAAAGATTGAATGTGCAGTACTTTCATGCTGGTTAACCATCATAGGAATAATTAATTGTAACTATTCCCTTTCATGCCAAAAGACTTATTAGACGTGCTCCACTGGAGAGATAATACGAAATGTTTTACCAAACATTTTACTTAGAGCTATGTCTTCAATTTGGAGTTGTATTATAAAGTGTTAGGAAATCTATCTGTATCAAGGAGGTATTTATAAACATTCATTTTGCAACAATTCTTATGGAAAGTGTCCAAGTGGTTTTTGAATGCTTCCAGATAGAAACATTTTTCTTCCCCAGTAAAGAGACACAAGGTGAGACAATTGTGAACCCTTCAAATAAAGACATACCAATAAATGTAGTACTGATCATATTCATGAAGGAAATTGCATACAAAAAATATAGAAAGGAACAAATTTCCATTCTAAAATAGGAAACAAGGCTTTTGAGGCAACCAGATTCTATGCTTTCTGCTGGGAATAGTTCACAGTGTGAGACAGTAGTAACAAGGATTCTGAATAAACTCCATAGCCAAACCCATGGAAATCAGTGCAAGGGAAGGGCAAATGACATTTGGAAGAACTGAGTTTACTCAGAAGAAATTAATGAAAGAAATTGCCCTTAATGCATGGAATGAGCTGAAAGGGTGCCACAAAAAATCCCAACCAACCAACCAATCAACCAAAACCTAAGAACCAGCACTCAGAGAAACCAGTCTCATACTGTTTTCAGTCCCTGTTGGCCAGTCACGTGGGGAAATATCCCACACTTGCACCTGGAGTTGATCTCCCATCCTGCTGCTGGGTAACTCTATCCTGTTCCTCTGGGTATTGGGGTTTTTGGTTGTTTTTTTAGTTTGTTTGGTTGGTTGGTTTGGTTTATTTTTATTTTAGTTATAGGGGGTTTTCCACCTTAGGATTTTGTACCTTTTCAAATCAGTGTTTGCCTTTTAAATCCTAGAGCTGCTAACTGCCCATATCAGCAGTGAGAACAAGTGTCTCAAGACTGTATAGGGAAAATGTGGGGAAAGAGGAAAAAATTCCTTCTGGCTCATCCTCTGGACTATCAAACTCTGTGATAAGTGGCACAACATCTCTATGAGTGAATTCGAACAGCAGACAAAACTCACCCCCTCTGAAGTACTGACATATCCGTGTGGGAGTATGCAGTAGATCTCTGTGCAAAGGATGGAGGAGTAGGGGAATTAATGGGCATTTCTCTAGATTATACCCCAGTCTAATCTTTTTATTGAATTGCGTTAAAATGTAAGGTGGAAACAAAAGCCGAGGAATGGGATATGTATTTAAATGATGGTGTGTTTGCCTGTGGAATTCCAGGAATGAAGCCCAGTGGTTGAGGCAGTGGAGAGAGCTGTGGGTGGTTTAAACAGGACCACTTGCATTCAGCAGTTTGAATTTGAACCTTGATTCTGGAAGTCTTTTGCATTTAGGATTATTTTCATTATGGCATGGCATCACCTCTGTTATCAGTCCTCAGCAGATTTCTTAACAATAATTTTTAGTTTCAGTTACAGGCAACTTGGTTAAACACCATTTGTGTTGGATTTTCCTTCAGATCTCAGTGGTATCCAATTAGTAGTAGAAAGTGTTTAACCTCTATCAGTTAACCATGGCTTTGCTGACCTACCATCAGAATTTTAGCGAAGTCTCTATTTGAAACTACTGAAAAGTTTCCCAATTTTAATGAAAATATCAGGAAGAGGTGGGATAACACAGTGTCTTTGCTGCCTGCATCAGTGAATTCAACTGCTGTTTCATCCTGGTGCCTTGAACTTCATGTGTTATTACAATGGCTTTCACTTCTTTGATTTATATGTGACTTTAGAACATAACTTTTTGCGTTTTAGTTCTGTGGTTTATTTTTAGATGTATTTTCTCAGTAATTGAAAGCTGTGATGGTGCACTAAGGAGAATGGTGGCATAAAAGAATCAGCCTGCCGTGATTCCAACATTTCACTTTGAACCATCAGTTTGCTCCATGATATGTAGCAATTTTGCTTTGAAACATGGGATTTCAGTCTATAATCTAATTATTGCTGATTTATAAGGTAATTTAAATTAATTTAAATATAGTATTAATGATTCCTCAGATAAATCAACTGAATAACAGGAAAATATTGTGCTATTTTTCATCATTATATGGTTGCTTTAGTTGTATTTGATTTCTCAGTTTTATTCATTTGTTATGCTTTTCAAAATACACTAGTCAAATATATAAACCAAAACTCCTAAGGGCACTTAACTTGAAGTTTCCAAGAAAAAAAGTAAAAGAATGGATAAGGTGGATGCAAACTCAGTTCTTACTAAATAGAATTGTCTAATTGTTTACAATTAGTTAGTTGTTCTTTCCCTCATCATCTTAGAAGACTCATGTGCTAGGTTTTGCATTTATTTCCAAATTGTCATGGTTAGGTCGTGTTCAGAAAATGAACATGATTTGTGTACACATGAAATATATAATAACTACAATGTGTTTAGTGTACACATGTAATAAAGTGATTTTAGCAGAGGACATTCAGGTAAAATTGGTAAAAAAGGAATGCCAATTCAATAAATTTTCACTTTTTGTACATATACTAGCAAATTCTTATTAAATTTGGGTACTGTTTTCCTTTAATAAATTGATATTGTCAGAATGAGAGAAGACTATTCAAAAGATTCAAAATCCAAATCTTTAATTTCTCATGAACCTGTGTTCTAATTGAAAAACCCCCATAATATTAGCCCAGTCCTTATGGCTGTATTTCCTATTTCTAATGGTGAATCCAGAAATGCAGTCCCTCAGCTTCTTTCATACTGAACACTGTCTATGCATAAGAGGTCATTGCAGTTAAATCTGCCACCCTTTCCTTCTCCCACAGTCAATAATCTGGCTACTTACTGTTACAGAAAGAAAAACCCCAGACAATACAATAAGTAGCAACAGCAGATTCTTATATAGTAATTTCTTTTGTATCTCTTTCTGTGAATGGCTTTCAGCAGTTATTACATCTTGCAATAGAATCTATTCCATCAGTGAAGCAACGTATGAGAAAATTTGTAATTCCGATTTTAGTGCAACAAGGTAATTAGAACACCAGATATAAATGACAGATTTGTCTGAGGCTATCTGTAGTTTTATTTTTCTGGTGGTGTATCACTTGAAAGGCTGAATATAGGAGTTATGAGCAGTCTTCCTGCTGCTTAATGAGGTTAAAGAGGTGCCCTTCCTTTGCTGCCATCCATCCCCACTCCCCCAAACCAGAGCACATTCCTTCCCTTCTGTTCCATGATGGCCTTGTTCAGGAGGAGGGAGCCTAAGCACAGCAGTCAAGGAACAAACAACAGGAACCTCCTAAGTGGTGTTTCAGCACCTAAAAAAATTATGGGGAGCCAAATTCACAAAAATAATGCCTGAATTGGGCTTTCTGAAAGCAGATGGATCAGACCACATTTTTTAGCTCCCCTTGGGTACCCTGCTGAACCAGAGTCAGAGCTTGGTGGGATCTGTACTTCTCTTATGTCTCTATTTGTTTCTTCTTGTGGAAAAAACAGAAGATACAGTCACAGGGTGAAGTTTTAGTGGAGGTGGTTGTTATATATTTTTATATGTATATTTTACAACCTTCTTTATAATAATCTCTTTGGAATATATCAAGATAAATTTTAAATCCTGCTTCTTTTGTTAATTTAACCAAGATTTTTATCCAGTGGTTGAAAAGGTGTTAAACCCCTCACTCCATGTGTTCATAACCTACTGTAACATGTAAGGTCAAGGTGCTCAACAAGAAAACAACCCAGTTGCACTCTGGTGACAGTGGTGGGACTTGTTAACAGTCTGTAATACTCTAATAATGAAGGAGATGTTTTACTCAGATAGGACCAGTGTTTCTTCACTGCACCTACAAGCAGAAAATAAGCAAAAATCTGGGTGGGATCTGTAAAGATGATCTGTTTAGTTTAGAGATCTGACGTGAGTTGAAGGGGGTACTTCAGTTAGTCCATGAAGTTTTCTAGTTGTTCATTTTTGTTATATGTGTTTGAATATCATTCTCATTCTTTCTCTCTTTTTTTCTTTCTTTTACCTTCCATCCATCCATTGTCATGATTGCATTCTTGCTTACAGTCTGTATAATCGTTACCACCGTGTGAAGACAATTTCCCACGTCACCAGGTACAGTGCCACACGTCAGAAAACTTGTTTGTGTGTTCTCAAACCTGTTCAGTGTTGTGCATAGCAAATTTCTCCCATGTTAGCCTCCTTTCTTCCTTTCCCATTCGATATGAAATAACACTGCTGCAAGAAAGTGATTTTTAAAATTAATGTCTTTTAAAATAAGTTCAATTTTCTGGGTCAAAGAGGTACTGTCTTTCTTAAGGGCTAAAAAGCAGTACCATACAGGTTTTTGGTTGTCCACAGGTTATGGCCTGGAACCTGTAACTTTTTTTATTGGATTAATATCTGCTACGAAGTTCCATTTTTGTAAAATCCCTGAGCTGCATTGTTCAGTTATGTTTTTTTCTGATTGTGATTGGTTTAATGTTAAAAGCCTGGTCCTCAGCTGTAGTTCTCACCTCTGTAATGGTAAACACAGATGCATAAATTAGTGCTTTTGTCAATCCTTATTGTTCGAGTTTTGTATCTAAACTGTCATTTTTCAGTGTTTATGTGGCCTTTAGAAACATGTTATTTGCAGTTGCTACATGGCTAGCTGATTTTTTTTTTTTTGAGAAAGTAGTAAGATCCTGAAGATGCTCATTTACATGCCAATTTTTATAACTTTTTAATGATGTTTCTGAACATCACTAGCTTGTAGCTTGATTACTTTTGCACTTGGCAGAAGAAAATTTCATTAAAGAGCTGTTGCAAGAAAGTGTTTTTAGCAATAGTGGAAAACCATGTCTTACGACCTGTTTTTCAGGTATTAAAATTAATGGAATTAATGTGAGTTCATGAGCTTATGCACATTTATTATACCTAGACATGTGGAACATGAATCATGTCTTTCTAAGCATTCTTCTTACAAGAAATAAAAAGGAACCAGTGTTCTTTCTAAATGCAAATTACCAAATCCAAAGCTGGTAAAAATTAGTGTAACTGAATTGCTTCTGATGGTGACACATCTCATAGACCATTTCTAATGCCAGTCCTTTCTATTTAATCTTTATTTTGGATCATCTTACAGTCCTTATGGTTCTCTAAGCTGCAGTGTTTCTAGAGATATAACTTTTTCTGAATGAGAAGAAAAAGTTTTGGAAATTCCACAGTGCCTGTTTCTAGGCTTTTTAGTCATATCTCAGGTTTTTCATTCTGATATCCAATGTTTCTGCTACAGCTTCAACAGCATAATCATTTTCCCATTTAAATGTGTTTAACTTATTGTATCTGTTCCTCTTTTGCCATGACACTATTTGTTTTATCTGTCGCTTCAACTTCAGACTGTAAAATGGTAAAAAATTAGGAAAACGGTAATAACTTGGGAAAAAGGAAGTGGCAAGTAGTTCTTTTTAAATACTCTGAAATAGCTGGATTTAGGTGTACAACTTTCTTGTGTTGAGTGAGAGCAACACTTAGAGCTGCTAAGATTCATCTCAATACCTCATTCAGAAGCTGGAGGTGTTCAGGATGTTTATTGGCATAAGTAGGACGCAGTTCTGAGTAGCTGCAAGGTGCAGCTTTGTAGCATGCAAACTGCAAGGTGCAGTTTCAAGGTCAAATCTAAATGAACTGTCATTGCTCCCTTGTTGAGTTCCAACATTGCATAATTACATTAATGGGTTTTTCGTACTTATTAGTAAGGTAAAATATGTGGGATGTAAAATTATCTAGTAATTGGCACAATTAAGCCAATGAGGATCATGGATAAGGATTGTGGTTCAGTTGTAATCACGTGAGGTAATGACTTTGTTATGGTACCTGCTGTGGAATCATGTTTTGCAAAAGCACAACTTCAAATTAAAATAATTAAAAAATTATTTTTTTCAAACAGTGAGCTTCCTAGAGAAGGAATACCTGGAAACATTGGAATAACTAGAGACACATGTAATGGATGGGTGAATAGTTGTGTAACTGAGTCTAATCCCATTGGTGGGTTCAGTCATTTTGCAGCATTTTTGCACTCAGATTAGTAGAGACAATTCCACATTATAAGCAGGATTTTTGGGTCACAGGAGCACACTTGTATACCTGTCATACTTAAAATAAGACTTAAATCTGTTTACAGATTTAAATATTCCACTTTTACTAAGCTTTTGCTATCTCAAAATCACTCCTGAAGTTCAAACACCTTCTCTTTTGGTATATGCGGACCATATAATTCTAGCAGCTCTTTTCTTGCATTTTTTTAGCATAACCTTAGTCTGGTGGTCAAAGTTCAGTAAATTGTAGTCATTAAAAATAATTTTTAAAGTGAATGTATGTGATAAGGGAGAAGACCAGGACCTGAATTAAATACAAGTCTGTGTTTTGCTTCTGGGAGAAGCTTGAGAACAAACAGCAAAGCCTCATCTTGTAGCACTGCTCACAATGGTGCTAATAAAATGTACCAAATAATTCTGCCTATTTTCTGCATTATATGTTGCTGGTAAGAAAGTAGGGCAATTCACACAAAAGTTCTATTAAAGCGTATGGATCATGAATTTGCAGTAAGTTGAGAAAAAGAAAAGTTGTATTTAGCTACTGTTGCATAAATTATAGTCCTGATAATCTAAGCCTTCTGTGATTCCATTGTTTGCATTATATTATTAATCACATATATCCCTTAAATGATTGCACAGGATGGGCAAGCACTTTTTAGATGTAATCAATACTAAATGAAGCTAAGCAAGGAGTACTACTTGTGTCTGGCCTGTGCTTCTGTTCTATGTATTTTCACTTGTAAAGCCTTTTTTTTTGTCACATCTTGGCAATTTGAACTACCACAATGAGATTGTATGGCTGTGGCTATTGGCATCTAAATACTTTCTATTTTTTATAATTTTTTATTTAGTTTCTAAGACATGTAATAAATGTAATGTGGAATGCTATGTAATTAGTGCTGTGCTTTTACATTAGATGATGAATAATTGATATTTCAGGTTATATCCAGGTGCTATGCTGAGATGAAATTGTGAGATTTCAAAGTATTCTTTCAGTCAGATCATTAAAACTCTGCTGGAGGATTTTCTTCTGAGTCTGTTTTGGTTTTATGCAGAACATATTAAATGCTGAAAAAAACTCTAGTCTCCAAAGACTCGAGTTAAAGGAAATCTCTGTAGTTCCACTCATGAAGCAGCTGAAATTCTACACAGTTATAATTTTGTAGAAAAGCAAGAAATCAAATCTAAATGTAATTTTATTTTATAAAGAAAATACTATTACAGTTTCTCTGAAAATGTGCTTGTGGGTATATTTGAAATGCACTGGGAATATGAATGCTAGATGGAATTAAATGCAGACAATGAATCATGGTGATCAGATATTCTCTATTATCAAATATTATCTTTTAAAAAGACTAATTTTTGTAGCTCAATACATCAGTCCCTTTTGTTTCAGATTTTAATGGAACAATTCACTTTTGGCACACAGCTGTAATGGACAAATGCCAGAGGATGGAAGCAAAGGGCAGCATGTTTCAGTAAATCTAAATAGATTAATGATATTCAAACTCAATTTAAATGTCATTCTTGTTGTTTTCAAGTCTAGCCAGAGTCCTTTAGAGATGTTAGTTGTTTTTTTTTTTTTCAGCACAGACTGGGAAGACAACTGTGTCCCAGTTTGCTTGGTACATGCTGCTGTCCTGTGCTGCTGCAGTTAGGTCAGCTGAACCTCACATAGCTTTTGACTCTCCTGCTGTTTTTTCATTGCTAATTTTAAGCAGCTTGTTCAGTGAGGGTAAATTTCTCATGGCTCAATGTATTCCTGTGAGCCTTTGATAATTGGAATAATCACTTTATTTCCACTTCCACTCACCAAAGCTACTTAAGTAGATACTACAGTAGGCTGTGGCAATGAATGATTTCTTCTTTGCAGCCGTATGTCGGTCATGCAATGTAACTGCAAATCAGAGCTGGACAGCGTGCCAATTACTACTTCCAAAATGTGTCTCTCCCACAGAAGTTATTTATGCACACTGCTAATTAGCCACTGAGATTTTTGTTCACTGGAGGAGAACAGATCCGCATGCATGGCACTGCAGGAAGCCTTAAAGTATGGGCAAGGATATCTGTGTCCAAGGCCCCAGGCCTCCTGCTTCTCAGCAGGACATTCTGATTTTCAGTAATAATTTGCATTTTGAGATAAAACACTGCCACAGGTGTTTGTGGCTTGTAATTTCAGACCTTACCTGAAGAAGGACATGATCAATATGAATGAAAGTCTGTTCCAGGAAAATGCACTGCCTTCTCTCATTTTCATCACTCAGAATTTTCTCATAGTGCCGAGGAGCCTTTGAAACTTGTCTATATTTAGGGCTTTCCAAAGTAGCGATTCACTCTTACTTTTGTTTCCTTTGTTTCATTTCTTAAGCATAATTTATTTATTTTTTGTTTCAGATGCTTCATCTAGGAAAACGTGCTTTGCTATCTTGTCTAAACTTCTCATTTTCACCACATATACAAAAACACCCCCTATAGAAATAATATAATGGAGACATATCTCTGCTCAGTAGCACTTGTTTCAAATAAATAGCAAGTTGGTGAGAAATGAGTGAGAGATTTAATAGTACAATGCAGTCAAACACAATTGGGGAAAAATATAGAGGCTAACTGAGGAATAAGGCAGAGAGCAACCATGGTGGAGAAGTTGTTAGTCATAATCGAGCTGACCTGCATGAGACACAAAGAGATTGAAAGCATGAGGAGCAAAAGGAAAGTTGGCGTTAAATCCGTTAAAGGTACTTTAATGAGTATTTTTGGTAGAATCAAGATTTCAAAGCCTGTTCTTCAGCTTCTGCTCTCCTTCCCCTTCCAGTTCTTCTGTCCTTGTTGGCATGTAGCTCTGGTGACAGCCTCACCTTAAATGTGATTTCTTGTTTTAGTCAGTTGCGGGTCTTCGTGATGTCAGTTTAGGAGTAATGTCTGCTGAGTGCCCTCACCTCAAAGATCCTCAATTATTCTCGATACCACTTGTGTTCTTTCTGAGCCCATAAATCTCCCCTTTCACAGTGGCACAGCATCATCAGGATGAGCAGTGAGTACTCTGCTCTATGTGATCCTCTGCCACTGCTGGGGCCTCTTAGAAGGCAGTTAGAGGTAAATAACTTTGGCCATGCAGCTGAGGAGGGGATGAAAACAATATTGTTATAAAAATTTCCTCCTAAGTGCCTACCTTCCCCTTCTCCTCCTGTTTTGCACCAAGAGTGAGAGGCTTCTGCCTTTCTCTCCAAGATCTGATGGGGCCTTGTCCCTTGCCAGGGAGGATTCCATGCCCTAGGGTTCCCTAATAGGTGCAAATGTTCCAGTCCTGAGTCAGCAGCATAAAGATAATATGTGTATTTATATACTAATTTAGAAAGCTTCAGCTTTATGGAAACTTCAGCAGCATGTTTAAGGGTAGCCACTGTCAGGAAAATCTCTATAAGCAGGAAGGAAAAATTGCAGAAGTTGTGAAGCACATGAGGAGAAAAAGAAAGCACTCAATCTCACAAATGCATGTTTTATTCCAAATGTTGGAGGCACAGAAATTATAGTCAGGGTAAATTAAAGCATTCACATAACAGAGTGAAACTCAGAATGTAATCTGAACTTGTGATAATAGTATAATCTATGATAATGGTATGCTTTCAGTTTGTTTTTATATATTTCCAGTGTAAAATGAACAAAACCAATGAATTCACATTTCTGCTCCTAGGCAAAGGAGAAGTATGGCATTTAAATAGCTGTACAAGTTAGCTTTGAAAAGCCTACAGTTGAATATCTAATTGATGGCAGCAATGCTCCTCTGCATTCTCTGACCGATGTGGGAAATTCTAAATATGAGTTACTATCTGTATGAAACCTTTCAAGAGAAGATGTAAGTAAAGGTAAATGATAGTCACTCATTTATCATTGGCTATAGTAGAAAGTGGCAGCCAGAAGCTTACTCGTTTTGATCTTTAAAAAATGCTGTCATACTGTCAAACTTGCCAAAGCAATGCTTTCTGGATCGTTTTTCATACCTGTTTTCCATTTCACAGAAACAGCACAGATTGAATGCATAAACTTTTAAATAAATTTCAAGTTTATTTTTAATCAATAGCAAATTAGATATTTAGTTTACTGAGCAGCTGTGCCATAAATTATAACAGTGCACCTCAGGTAGAGAGAGATTTTGACACTCCTGAAGACAGGAATGAGCAGTGAAGGGACAGACAGATGGGAAACTCGTTTAAGCAGCTTCATTGTCAGTCACAAACCCAATGTGATTTTACATCTTCTGAGGGTGAAAGAAAAAGCATTCCTTTAGTATGTTTATACCAACTTAGAATAAGATTGGGCAAAGGACCATGGAGGTACGTGATTTAGGTCTAAATGAGAGTTTGGCCGAGCTGCCAAGATTAAAACATGCTAAATAAGATGGAAGCAAGAGTATCATGACAGCACTGCAGGTGCCAGTGCTATCACCCTGTGCAAATCTCTCTTACTAGGCTTGGTAGTCAAGACCAGTTGTGAGTTTGTTTCCTCTTATCAGAGTTTTAAAGCAGTTTTGGGGGAGAAGCAGAAAAAAGGGGCAAACATAATGGTATAAAGATTTGTGGAACTGCAAATTTGTGGTAAAAGCTGTAGATTTACAGGACAGTCAGCAGTAGAGAGTGCAATGGAAATGGCTAGCTCTTTCAAATAGTAAACATTTTTTAGACTGTTCGGTCAGCCGTTTCGTAAGAAAAATCTACTGAGCTCTTAAAAAAGCAGTGAAAATATTATTTTTATGTGAAGTGAAATATGCTGAGATACAAACAAAAATGTAATATGCAATAGATACAATAGGCAATTTATTAGAAAAATAGTTAAGGATCACTTTTGCTGTGAAGGAAATGCATTATACACAGCAGTGGTGCTGAAGCTGTACATTTCTCAAATTAGGTTTGCACTTTCAGTTTAGAATAGTAAGTTGAAAATGTGTTGGCAAATGTGAAATTTTCTTTGGGAGCTTAATGGCTTACTTGCATAAGTCACAAAATAATTAAACAAACCTGAGGATGGCTTTTAAAGTACACACCAAGGAAATCATATACTCTATTCTTGTGTAATTTTAACAAAAACTTTAGCTGACCTCACAGTGTGGTGGTGTAAAATGTGTGTGATATAGTTACATAGTGAGATAGGCTTTTTGATAAGACATTAAGAAATTAATAACAGATGTGTTAATAAACAGAATTAGTGTAAAAGAGATGAAGTAGTGTCCTTAATAACTGACACACTACAGTGTGTCATTTTATATTTAAATTAATGATGCAATTTAGGAAAAATGCTAAGACACTAGTAGAAGTCATATCAATTGTATTACTAACATAAAATTTTATTAAAACATGTGTGAGTATTAAAATATTTTATTATTAAAGTCTGGTTTTTGTGTTCTTGGGTGCAGTTTAGATTGGCAGAGCTTGATGGCACACTAATCCTCTATTAATTGTGATCCGAATGAACTTGTGCTTGTCGGTGTTGTCATTTAGATATTTCATGGAGTCAGATAATCTAAAGCTGAAGGCAAAGATTTCATAGGATAGTTTCAAAATCAGTCCAATGGAAACAACCATCTACCTTTTTCCCTATCTTTAGTTAAAGACATATTCCTCATGCCCTACTCTCACTTTTGGCTCTTTCTACCTGTTTCTTTTCTCTTTTAAATTACGTCGAGGGAAGAGTCACAATTGTGCACTGTTCAAACTTCGCTTTGCCCATTTGCTGTATTGTTAAAGGGATGGAGGTCGTGTATGATTGCAGAAAAGCACAGAAGGGTTTCTCACCCTAACAGGGATAAATAATTTTGTAAATAATTATATATTATATGTGGTGTTTCTGAATGCTCTGAGTAAGAAGTGACACGTTGAGCACACACACTACCCCTTCACAACTGAGTTGCAGTGAATTGTTTTTTTCTTGTCTTGAGTGAACATCTGTGTGTTCACAAAACTGACATATCTCTCGATTCAATTTTCAGCTTCAATAGCAAGCAAGGTCTAAGACTAAAAATAAATTAATAAATTATTTTCAGAAGCAAGAGAAAAAGCTTTTTGTTGGAAAGATACCTTGCAAAGTTTCATCCAGATTTTAAACAGTGCTAATGCCAAAATGTCCAACAAGAAAACTTTATGTGAAATGTAGTGCACAACTTAAGCACCTCTTTGAAATTACTTTTGGTGGTAACACTGTGAAGACCTAGGGGAATAATTCTATAGCCATATAAAGTTGTTTATGGGTCTGTAATTAGACAGTAATCAGTCAGTGCTTGACATTTTAGCACTTCAGCCGGCTGCAATGCAAAAGTACCAACTTCAACTACAAATCCCTCATTAAACTTGCAGTAAAACAGGATTACTGACTGTTATGACTGTCAACATGCATTTTATTTTAAATAGTAATCAGAGAAATTATTGTAGTTCATTCTATAAATATGCATATTTTCTCTATCCGTTTTTTTTAAAGTTTTTTGCTGTGACAAATTAAGTAGGATGAGATCACGGAGCGTTTTCTTTAGAAATAGTGCACAGCTCTGTGCCAGTTTAAATCTTTAGCTTCAATTATAAAGAAAAATTAAGATGTGCTGTGGAGTGAAACTACAATGGGGAAAGATTAATTAGCTAATATTTGTGGAGCTCCGAAGATAAATCTGGCTGTGCAGTGTGTGTGTTAAGTATTACTGTAACAGGGTTGCTAAATGCACGGTTGAGACTTAGTTGGAGGGTTGAATTTTTTCCCAATTCATTCACTTGTTCTCAAATCTTCCATGTTGTGAGGACTCTGCGGCTGGCAAGTAGGTGCTCATGATAATCTCGCTGGCACTGGTGGATCGATACTACTCAATTAGTTTAGCCACACTTCTTTCACAGTCTATTAGTGCCTCTACATGTCTCATCACATGAAATCCTTTGGGGGGAACTGAATGATGAATCATTCCTCATTTGCAGTTCCTTGTCTATGGAAGACAATTTAGCAAATTGGTTGTTTTGGGGGCAGCAGTAACCAGTGAAGAAAAAATTTCCTTTCATAGAGTGAATGATGCTTGGACCTAAATGTTGCTGCCCAAGCAGAACTGTGGCCTTCTAGAGAGAAGAGCTGTGACAGAGTGTGTGGACAACAGAAATGTCACAGTCTTTTCATATGAAGTGCCAATCCAGTATAAACTCACTCTTGGGCTCAAAGAATCTTGACAGGTCAGTTTTGTCTGGAAAGACTTACGTGGATTCAGGCATAGCCTGGCCTTAAGTGCCATAAAGCCAACATAAAGGCATTTCTTTTACTCAGATATGAGGTGTTGCCTCTTTTGCTACCATTGGATAAAATCTGTAAAAGCAATGTTTGATTTAATGATAATAACAACAGTGGTAATACTACTACTAATAATAACTGGATGTAGGATCTGTCCTTCCACCTAAGAAGTAGTAGTCTGAACCACCACACGAAGAAGCTGTAAAAGGAACATGCAGTTCTCAATATTAACCCAGGGATAGTTTCTTCTCTTAAAACCCACAACATTGTATTTTCAGTATTTTGGTGTAATTTATGTCATTTAATTTGACATGTTGTTTGCAACTTTTTAATGAGTCTTTCTCTTAAATCTGAAGAGTATGTTCTCTGAATTTTTCACTTAATTACGTCTAAGTAAGCAATCTATTTTGACGGTGATAGCATCATTTTTTCATACTAATTTCACTAGTGTATCCTGTTTCCATTTACTGGACCATTCAACATTGTCCTGGTGGCCACATTTGTAGCCTTAACTTAGAATTTCCCCCAAAAAAGGGCTTGCTATTGTCTTCAAACTTCTATATTTACTTCATATTTCAGTATCCAAGTCTCTTTCCTACTCAGCAGAATTCTCTTGCTCTTCTCTCACACACAAGTTGGGAAGGTTAGTTGGTTTTCTGGTCTATGTAGTAGTAGGAAAAAGTTAATAGTGCCTCCTGGTTTTGCTTAGCCCCATGACAGTGTCATGCTACCTGGTGAAACCAAAGGAACTGGAAAACAGCTGGGCAGTGGTGCCTTTGTGGAGAACACCCTGGTTCTGGTCCTGCCTTCCTCCTCTCTGGAGGAGCCAGCTAAGATTGCTATGCAAGACCAGCAGAGCTTGGCTGCAGTTGTAGTTTTTCACGACAATTGTAGTGAGTATTGAAAACTAGGACACTTGTGAATATTTTAGTTACTTTTCTGTAGACGTCAGAAGGAAGTTCCAGGTTACTGCATGATAAATAATAGAGAGCTGTGATTTATTTACTATTTATACACTCTGCGTTTGTCAGGAGTAAGAGCGCAAGTGAAAAGTCCTGTGTCACCATAAAATTTTCCTTACCTCATCCTTACAGTTAAGCTGTAGTTGCAGCTTTTTCTAGAGGAGGGTTTGCAGAATTTTAGTCCCTGGTTCGCTTAACCTCTGTGGAGCTGTGCAGAGCTGCCACACTCAGAAATGCTGGAGATAAGATATCATGCTCCTTTTGTGAAACAGATTGAAGAGTTGTGTTTTAGTTCTGCTGTAAGGCCTGGGAGTGCCTTCAAATGCAATGTGAATCAGTATGCCCACTATGAGCTATATTCTTTGATTTTTACATTTTTAAGAACTCTGGTTCTGATGTACAGTAAAAAAAATAGAAATCATTTGTTGGCTCTTTAATTATTAGTGAGATGGATGGTGTAGTCTGATGTTATACAAGAATGTGTTCATCTTTTCTGCTGGCAGAAAGGCAGTGGGATAGTTGAAGGATAAATGTTCAGTCAGGGAAATTCTGGTTTTGTCGCTGCAGACAGGGAGTGGACTTCTTTTCTGATGAAAGAAAGCCTCTGTCTTCCTGGAGCTGTCATTTCACTTAAACAAGCTCCTGAAACTCCTAAAGTACAGATGTGCTCTATACCATCCATCTGTAAGTGGCCATAACAGGCAAATTTGGGTGTGATTGCAGATTTTCTACTTTTAAAACATTGTGTATAGATTTACCACACACTTACTCTTGTTGCTGGAACACTGAAGAAGATGTCGTTTTCAAACTCAGAAATACTAAGAAAAGTTACCTTTTTTTCTGAATAAATTAGATAAGTTAATTCCAAATCAATGTTTCTGTAGATTCCAGCTGCATATTGGTAAAGATAGCATTTGCTGTTTCCCTCTGGAATTTAATAATAATTTTACTGTTCATTAGTAAGAATGTTTCTTTTCCCCTTCTTGATATTCCCATGCTCTTGCAACTACTTTGAGGGATTAATGCATGGCCACAAGGTAGATCAGCAGGTTCTCTTATCTACAGGGTTCAATGTTCAACTTATATTTATAGATATTTTTTTGTTTTTGTTGAGCAATGTAATGTTGCAGGAGTGTGGTTGGACTGTGGTTTTTTATTTGGATTTTCCAATTTCTGTATTTTATAACCATTTTCTCATGAACAACTTTATTCATCATTGGGTACTTGGATTCTGTAAGAATGAAAACCTTGGTATTCTTTTTCCTAAGTTTGTTTCGTGCTACTTAGTCTTCAGGTTAGGTAATTTTCTGATAGGAAATAACAGCCATAACAGCAATCATGCTTCAGCTGAATATCTTGGGACTGGATCTGAGCTTGTGAAAGCTTTTGCTTATTTTTGCCTCATTAAAGTTCTTGCTCTAAAGACATTTTGCTGCTGTTGACTGGTCTGCAGTCTGTGATAGTACAGGCAACTTACAATTGCCTGGAACATCTTTGTCACATCTTTTCAACGCTTCTCAGGAATACATTTGTTATCGTTGTCACAATTACTACATGCTGGTGTTTCTTCTGGATTAAATGAAGTTGTATCTTGTATTGATCTAAAGCTACAGTGCATGTACTGCCATTCTGCAAAGTGATGACTAAAAGTGTTTTTTTTAATGCAGTTACTTGAACTACTCCTTTATTTCCCAATAGATTTGAAAGTGCATTTAGATTTACCACCTTGTCTGTGCAGCCCAGACCCAGGGTCCACCATGCAGCTGTTATGGGGGGCTGGAGTTGAAATGGGGCCACCTTAGAGGCAGTAAGGCTTGTGTGGCATTCAGGGAGGTGTTCGATGCTCACCAGTGGCGCTCACTGGGCAGGTATGATGGCAGATGAGAAGGGGCCACCAAAGTCTTGCTCACATGGAACCTCTCTGAGGAGGGTGGCTGTACCTGTCTTCACCCTTTACCATTAGCCCAAAGAACATTGTTTTCTCCACATCAAATATTCTCTTTATTTCTAATGTAATTCAGTTGCTGCTGTATTCCCACCTAATTCACACTTGCTGTATTCCCTTTTTCCCTAAGTCTGCATGACATTATACCATAAATGCTTCAGCCTCTGTTAAATCTTAATGAGAAGAAAACTGGCTTGAATTAACCAGGTCTGGCTGTATCAATATTTTAGCAACGTAATTTAAGACTATATGTAAAACGTGACTTGTAATTCAGAAGATTATCTACTGTTGTATAATGAGGGGAGGGAAAAAAGATAACATTTTAATGCCTTTTAAGGCTTTTTGAAATTAAGTTCTCCCTTGGTTGTACTTGCAATCAAAAGGATTTTTATATTTTTATTTTATTTCTGTTTCCAAGCTTTATAGAAAAGCCCTCCGGACCAGTGGAATGAAACTAGCATAAAATAGTAGGTTATCACTGAAATTAAGGACCAAATTGTCATGCTTCCTCTAGAAGGCACTACATGTCTCTTAAGGCTCCCTTGTTCACCAAGATTTACATTTAATGGTGGAACTGATCCTGTTTCTTCTCTTATTGAGAAGTTTTTGTAGCTCAGTGAGAGTGATGTAATTACTTTAGTCTCATGCCTGGAAGGGTCATGGCTAAACTGTTTTGAGCCATATTTTTCTATCTCTTCCCATCCCCTTCCTCAGGGATTGTGACAAAAAAAACAACCCAGCAACCACAAACCAATTTGTGTTTATGGGACAGTTGCTGCCACATATAATCTGGCTTTTAATTAAATTGTGTATCACAAGTTCAATACTTACCTGACCACAAGTGTGACATGCTTAAGGGGACCTGTAGCTTTTCTTTAATGTTTTTTTTTTGCTAGAACTGGTTTGGAAAATGCTTTCTCACCCTAATGTAATCTCTCCAGAACTTTCCCTAGTGTTATTGAAAAATGTTTTTAACAGAAATGCCAAAAGGCACATCTTCACCCAGCCTTCATAATCTGATATCTACCAAGTCTTGGCTTGATTGCAGCCATTTTACCAAAATCTGATGAACAAGCAAAGAGGGAAAGCAAAGTCTCTCCATTTTCTTCTCAGAAAATGTCAGCTCCATGCATTGTCCAGAGCATACTAGTTGAGTTTTCAGGCTACCCAGAACAGAAATAATGAATTCAAATGTTGGAAACAATTAATTCCTTTCTCAATTGTTTGCATCCAGTTATTCCCCAATATTAAGCAAGCTTTTAGAAGAGAGCTGTTCCACCCCTGTTAACTCGGAGTGGCTTCTGAAAGCAGATGGAAACCAGTGTATCTCTTTAGCCACGTACCAGTGTTTCCAAGCCATGAGCAAGGAAACTGTCACTGCTTATGACAATTGTGGCATCATGTCACCTTCTCTTGGCTTTCACCTTTGTGACTGATTTACTATGCCTTTGACCATTTGAGTCTTTGTCAATGCATGGGAGTCCTGGAAAAGCAGAAATTTTACTCTCAAAAAAAAATAAAAGTCCCTTTTTCAAACTGGACCTAGGCAGAAGTTTTGAGGTGTCTACAGCACTGGCTTTCCAGAGTTTATAAAATTCCCATTTGGCACTTGACAGGGAACTGGGCCAAGTGGTGAAAAACTTCTTGAAAAGCTGATTTCCTGGCTTACCTTCAGAGCATATAACTGATACAATGGACTAAGTCTCATGAAACCAGCAGACAAACTGTGCAGATTTTCACACTCAGGTTTCTATTTCCATGCAACCCCAAGTAAAAAAAAAAAAAAAAGAAAAAGTATTTCACAATTGCAGTTATCATCAAACATCATCTGCAGTCGTGTTAAGAATGAGAGAGAGGCATCATTACTTTTGCATGCAATTTCGAGAAAAAAGTATAAATTACTATTGCTTTGAAAAACATTTTTTTAAGTATTGTGATTTGCATCCGCTGTTTACAAGAGAGGGGTGTGATCTGAGCTCAGCAAGACAGAGCCAATCCTGTCTGTGAGCCTTTTTCTCCAGAGTAAATAAAAAGAATTCATGTGACCAGATTTTTCTGGAGGTGTGTAGAACTTTGTTTCTTTTTGTCTCTTTGGAGATGCTTTGTTTTCATGCAGTAAGCATGAATCAGTAAATAGTCATACACATTGACATGAAAACTATGAAATTCTGGTTTCTGGTCCTAGAGATTCAGTCATCCATTTGCCATCTTCAGTTCACAATGCATTGTTTCTCCTGCCTTATTTCATTCTTCAATTCCATCTTAACACATCATGGAGTTTGGCTGAATACATGAGATCTATTACCCAGAATCACAACTTTTCTGAACTACTTCTGAGGGCTTGCAAAATCTCTTTTTGGACGAGCTCCCTTTTCCTACTTCTGTGTTCATTATTAAAGACCAATGTGGTTGTGCACTCTTTTTCTTCCTGAACTGGAAACATGTCAGGTAAGCAAAACTATTAAAAATGGCATCACTGTATCTACCCAGCATCTGAACCAAAAATATTCCACATTATCATGCTGCAATTGAAATTACTATTTTAGGAGTTAATGTTGTTTCATGGTCTACCAAATGAACCGCTAATATTTTCCTTTATGATTTTAACTCTCTTGAGTTTCTGAACACCCACTTCTTGTTTATTGACCTATTCATTTTATAGAACCATTGTTACCTTACAAAATTACCTAAAAAATTCCATGAGTATTAACAGTATTACTAATTAATATCTTTTTATGAACTGAAAATCTGCTGTGTTGCCAGTTAGTATATTAGAAAAAATTATAATACAGTTGACCATCTGCTAGTTATATTCTTTGATATTGGCTGGCTTTATCAATAGAGGTAAATACTGCCTTAAATTGAAAAGGCTGTTGTTCACAGTGTTATTAATTTTTTTGTTGTTTGTACTCTCCGTACAACCCCACAGCTTCTTTTATAGCTTCTATTAAGAAAATAAGATCAATTACTTGATATAAGTGCTCTTATTTTTGTTAAGAGAATGTGAATCTATGAATTCTATATGCTGACAACTCTACTGGAGTATCTTGGCTCTCCAGTAGTTTAATTAATAAACACACATTTGCTCATTTTGTTGGAGTAAGTTTATTAGTATAAGGTAATAATGCTTTACTGGTGTATGAAACTCTGCAAATCTTCAGCTTGATTAATTTCTTAGCATAAAAATGAAGTGTATTTCTTAAAAAGGTTATTCCAACATGAATTTAATATAGCTGATTTTTTTTCTATTAATACATTTCCATAGACTTGTTTTCCTTTGTTTTGTCTTTCAATTAGCCCTTTGGAATTTGCAGGTGGAAACTTTTTTACATTTTTAAAATGAGATAATCAAATTTTCTATTTCCTATTTTATGAGAATTTACTCCATTCTGTTCACAGACACACTGAAATGTTGCCCAGAATTGTAGATATCTAGTTGAGTTACCTTTGCACCAAATTGTCTTTTTTGCTGCAGATTGCTTTTAAAAGTTGATAAAAGAAGCTTTAGAATATTATTTAGAAATACTACATTTTGTCTTTTGGATGATACGTGCTATTTTCCCACGGACCTAAAACAAAAGTGGACCTAAAATGTTTAATGAGTCTTGATGTGTCCAGGTAAACTATGAACATGTGTATTTTCTAGTCTAAATATATATTGAATTACATTAGGTAGTCATTCATGTTAATGTTATTCGTCTGCATGTCATTTTCTCTCTCTTTGTGATTTCCAATCCATTTGGTGTTTGGACACCTAAGGAAGCTGAAGAACTCTAATTTTTTTTTCAGAACCCTAAAGGGGAGTTCGCTTTTGTTACTCATTTCTGGGAACACCTGTGCACTGTTGAGTTTAATTGGGCTACAGCTGGTGCCACTGATGTGTGGAGCGAGCAGGGCTTTGCAGCCCGACTGGAAATCTTGACATTGTGTGTCATTGTCTGGTTCCTGAGTTATTACTGTGCTCAGGTAAGTTAGGAGGTGCTCTAATTTTTAGGGAATTGCATTCTCTGTGGACTGGTGCAGCTGATTTAGGAAGATCAATGCTTTGAATTGTGGGTGCATTGCACACTAGGGTAGAACAAGTCTGCTGGACACCCACAGAGCTGGGTTGCTGTCTGGAGAAGTTAGGTGGTCATCTTACATCTTTAAAATGCTGAGGAGAGTTCTGTAAAAAAAAGGGAGAGGAGCTACACATTTTATGGCTTTAAAAGTGTGATGGAAAGCAAGCTACCTATCTCCTGTCCTAAGTTATAAGAATTCCTCTGCTAAAGGGCTGAATAAAACCATCAAGTAAGAAAATCAGGGTATCGTCCCTTGCATGTGAGAGATGACTTAATGTTAATGATCTTACACACCTTATTTCTATAGGTTTGGTGGCTCTTTTGCACAGGCAGTAACACATCACTTCATGAAGAAGTTGCAGACAGTGGCTTGACTGATAAATGAAGTCCTCCAACTTTTGTGGTTATGTTAAAATTGGTTCAAAGCGCACAATACCTCTATGTGCCCCCTCAGGGAGGAGATGGAGGGGGTACGGCATAGAGCAGTGGGTCTGGCTACTGTCTCTGGTCTGCTGAAGAGCAAAGGCTTGGCTTGTACAGCTGAAATAATTTCAGCATAAAATTCCTGTGGTGGCCTTGAATTACCACAGACAGACTTAGCCATTGGCACTTTTTGAGGACATGCTGCCAAAGGACCAGCTGCTTTCTGTAGGAGACCTGCCATCTGGAGCTCAGAGAGTGATCCCTTTGATAGACATCTCTGGCAGTGGATGGTTTACCGCATGCGATTTTTCCTCTTTTTCTTCCCTCCCCCCCCCCCCCCCCCCCCCCCCCAAAGTTTTGGAGGATTTCATACAGTAAACTTTGTGGAGAGATGTTAAAAGATTTCTCTTCTCTCTGGGTTGACAGTGGGGGAAGTTAACTGAATAATTGGGTGGGATTCAGCCTTAAATAACTACAGTTCAAAGTTAGAAAGTGTGGCAGAGGACTGAGGGTCATGTCAGAGAGCAGCAGCCAGAAAGTGTGTGAGTGGATGCAGTTTGGTACAATGGGGGTGAAATGATTGTGTTCCTGACAGGAATCTATTAAGTAGCATTTTGTTTGGTATGTGATTAAAGATTTAAGAGAAAGTACTTTGAAACATGATGAAATCCTCTGTTGAGCTGGAACTGCTGAAGAAAGCAGTGAAGTTGGAGTGATTTAGACAAGCTTGGCTTCAAGCTGGATAGATGGATTTCCAGTTACACATGGAAAAATATAGAATAACAATAACACTGGATAAAGGACATAAAAGGAAACATGCACCCAGTAGCCAGAAGTTAATAAATATTGTACAGGATGTCAGTCTGGAGACAGGACTAGGTGGAATTGTAAAATCCCTGTGATAAAGAGCAAAGAGTAATTGAGGCTGCATTCTCCTTATGGGGTCTATCTGCTGACTCAAAATACGTGAACATAAAAGATACAAAAAAAAGAGCTGATGCAGATTGTGAATCCACTTCTTCCTAGCAGAGAAGATCTGTGCTTGATAGATTTTGACCTTTGACCTTTTCCTACAGTTTAGTTCCAGCTCAGTTTCTTCTGGAGGGGTTCCTGAGGCAAAGCAGGGTCCACGTGGTTGCCACGTGCTGTGTGCTGTAGTATTCGGGTATTCACACCCTCCTGCAAAAGCAGAATTGGTCCCTGGCAGTTTCTGTTCCAGTTCTCTTAGATGTTACAATAAACATTCTTAAGACAATACAATCCTGAACCATCTTCTGGAGCAGCAGGCAAATATCTAGGGAGAGCTGGTCCTTTCCAAAGCAGCCCTGGGCTTACCAGTGAGGCCTAGAAGCAGGAGGGCAGCACTTCCACCATT
The DNA here is from genome assembly GCA_034509425.1 of Eopsaltria australis. Lineage (NCBI taxonomy): Eukaryota > Metazoa > Chordata > Aves > Passeriformes > Petroicidae > Eopsaltria > Eopsaltria australis. The sequence goes on along the minus strand of JAVTVJ010000146.1, from coordinate 1,330,495 downwards.
CCAGTGGATGCAATGACAAATCAAGTGTTTGTGAATATTTTGCACCTGATTTGCTTCATGACTTTGCTTTACACTTTTGTACCTCTATCATCTTGGCTACAAAAGTTGAAGTTATTCAAATAATGGTCCTTGCCATGGCTTACACGAGTCCTACAATAGCAGGACCCTGCTCTTGTTTGAGATGTCCATGTGCTACTCAAATTTACAGAATCATTCAGCTGTTTGTTTTCACAGTGCTGTCAAGGAGTTCAGAAAACCTGTGCCAAAGGCGTAACAGTGAATTAAATTAAAAGCTTTGTTTTATTTTTATTCCATTTCATACATAGCTCTCATTCTTTGTAGTACAGCAAAATAACAAATAGTTGCTGCAGATAATTACTAGTAGAAGTGCAATTTAATTATTCCACTTTCTGGAAACACTGTTTTGTGCGGACTTCAAGAGAAGAGAGATAATTTCTTTTACAAAAAGGTTATATTATTAGGAAATGAGAGAAGAATTCATCAAAATCTAGTTTTACTCTTTGAGAGCTTCAAATTCTAAACTCTTTTACTTTATGGTGATGCATGGGCCTGGCATAGGAAAAGCACATGTGGATGTTTACAAATGATAGTTCACTAAGGATATTATTTTTGTCACATGAGAAAGCTGTGCCATGCTGGAATACAGGTGATGGTTTTGGAAATGTTTTTTATTAAATGATGCAGTAGTCTTACTGCCATGTCAAATTGTCACCATTATTCTTTCTGCTGAGATTGCTGCAGTTATGAGAGATAACCAACATGCGTTGCCCACGCTCTGTGGAAGGATTAGTAAAGCCACAGCAGGAGCAGTGGATAGAAATGTGTGTCTGGACAGCTGTGCTGGTTCTGTACTCCCAACACTGAGCTGCATTCTCTGGGCCTGGGGCATGCTTTTGTTTCTGCTGCAGGTGCATTGGTTTTTGACAGCAGCAGCAAGCAGGGCCAGTGTACTCCAGCATCTTTGTGGCATTTTTGTGTGGTCCGCAGGGAACAAAATTCCTATGCTTTGCTGTCTTGCTTTTGTTAAAAGCAGCAGTTCCTTACTCATTCATACATGACGTTCTTGAAGAATCGCAAAGAAAAGCCAAGGTAGAAATCTACATGCTCCCTTCTGAAGGCTGGTGGAGCAAATTTAGGAACTATGAATGTGTGATTGCCCAGAGTCTTTAACCCTGGGCACTAGTTCTTGGCTGCAGTCAGAGGTAGGATGCTGGGTTGCCATGATTTTACCTATTTCCTTCTGTGTGCTCTGTTTCATAAGCAGCAGGCTGGAAACTATGATCAAGCGAACAACAATGGAAATTAAAAGGAAAAGGATAAGATTTTAACTCAGATGAAAACAGGACACATTGTGTAAATTTATTTTCTTTTTTTCCCAAATGTTACTTGAAGTGGTTCTTCAGAAGATACAGCAGTGATCTGTTAGGATTAGGCCTGCAGCAGATGAAATAAAAAAAATCAAAGTATCAGAAGCATGAACAATGAAAGCTAGTTGAGGATAAGAAATCTTAATGTCACTGAATCTATCAAAAAATAGCAAGGGTTAAAACTGCAACATAAATACCTTTGGTCAAAGGTTAGTTCAATCTGAAAACAGTATTGCATCTTTTTGTGTAATATCAGCTTTCCATTTACATTGTTAGAAAGTTTTGCAGCTGGCTGAGTTTACCAACAGGCTGTTTCAGAATTATCAGTTAATTGAATCGCTCTGCCCATAAAATGGATCTGGCTACAGATGTGTGCGTTGAGAAAAAAAAGTATTCTTTTAAAATTTAAATACCTGAAAAATAAGAAAACAGTAATTTTTTAGCTCAAAGATAATTTTTGACTGAAACGATTTGTTTGGGAATGTTATCAGAGAACTGGAGTTAGGTATGAAAGCTGGAACTTAAAAGTAACAATTTGCTTGTGTTATAGTATCTGTTGTATATTGTTATATATATAGTTTGTTAGGTGTTGAGCATGTATTTTAATTTATTTTACTAAGTTCAGGCTAATAAGAGCTGGTTTATCCCAACGCTGTACTTGCTTTATTAGAAAGGCTTTTCCTTCCATCAGTTTTCATCAGTTTTACTTTTCCCTTGAAACTGATACAATAGGTACAGTATTCAAGATGTTATTCCAAGTAAAATAAAATTAAAAAAAAAAAAAGAAATAATGCTATGTACCTCCTGTAAATAGCTTTGTAGTCTTATTTTCCCTCAAAATTGCTAATACGAAGAAGATTCAATGATTGGAGTCTGAAAGGACAGGCTTTGTAACATCCATTTTCTTTTATGTGTAGACTTCGCACCTACTGTTGCAAAACAGGCGTTCTTCACTGTAAGTGCTTTTTGTTCATGCTTAAAGGTTCAATGAATAATTCAGCCCCTTTACCCTTCTTGCTTTGCTGCACACCTGTTGAGCTCCCAGACCAGAGTTGTATCAATAAATTCTGACTTACTTTACAGCTCCAATTTCATGCCTGGCCTTTCCTAAGATACATACAAGCAAAAATAAGCAATTGAAAGAAAGAAAATATCTGTACAAATCATTTTATGAAATCTCATGTGTGTGCAATAAGCCCATCCCATCCCTCCTGAGTTGAAATGGATTGTTAAAATGAGTTTGCAATCCTTTGGTTAGGCAAACACTGTTGTGTTACAACTCTGTCCACCAGTGTGAGGGTGAGAGTTCAAAAATACACTGAAGTTGCAGAGCACTGTGGGTAAAATCTTGAAAGGTCGTGAGCACATCAGCATGTATGTGCATAAATAAAGGATGTATTGTGGTGGGAGATGGAACCACTGAGTCCTGCATTTAGGAAGTTTTATGTCTGCATGGGTGCACTTCAGGGTGATTGCAGGTAGGTAGATCCTCTGCATGCGTTTCTAACTTTTCCATTGTGGCAAAATATTAACAAACTCACCCTACCTTAGCTTTAATTGTCCACAGTTTTTTCAACTTCTTCATTCACATATTCTTTAGTTCACCAGAAGTTAATTATGTGCTGAAGGGTCAGCAGGGGGAGCAATGGTTTTTAACCTTCATTACAGAAGTATTGTCTATATTGGAAAAGTAAGGATTTCTTCAATAAACACAATGTGAAAAGTGACTCATTCTTCGTTGTGGTCAAGATAATCATAGCTAATCTTACAGTGAAAGGCAGAGGTTTCTCCCCAGATGCCAGAAACATTTGGGAACCTGAGTACCCTTGCAGTTAGTGGGATTTAGGGATCCATTATGACCCCACATTTAGTTCTCCTGGAAAGGTGAATGATAGGATTAACCACAATCATTTGAAACAAATCCCAATGGAGGGTTTTGTTGCCCTCAGCAAATAATAAAAGGTGTTTCTCATCATGCTACTTAACCTTGCCTTAGTTATGAGTATTTATTAAGAGGTAGTGCCTGCAATGATTAAATTAAAAAAGAAACGTACTCCTATTCCACAAGAGATTATTTGCAACTTATTTCTTGAGAGCTTCCTTGCTATGCATTTGTTTCAGTGGAGTAGTCATCTGGACTCTTCTGAAAACGAAAATCTGTTGTCATTTAAATTAGGATTTTTGCCTTTGCTCAGTCAACAACTTGTGAGACAAATAACTTAGAGTTCCAGTTGCTCAGGGGAAAAAGAGAATGTCCCTTTCAAAAGTGCTGATTGTCTGTGGAAAATAAATGGTAACAGTAATTGAAAATATTATAAAGTACTCAAAGTATAATTTAAAGTCATATTTTTCTCTGTGATGAAGCAAAGGGATTTGATTCTCCTAAAGAAACAAAACCTCTGGCTTCAGATAAGCTGTCCATAATGTCTGCAGATTTGTGAGAAGTTCTGATTTTTCTGAGTAACATTAGAAGACCTTGGCTGCTAAATTATTTGCTAGACCTCAAGGCATATTTAAATATAATTTTGTTTCTCCTCTTCCACATGAAAAAAATATTGTTGACAAAAATTGCTTGGAAAAATCTTTTCTGAAGAGCAGTTATAATTTAAACACTAGCAGTGCAACTTCTCCCAGTATGCCCCAAGGGATGAGTCTTTAGGAGTTTCCTAAATGGAAAGACTCATGCAGGGTAAGATAAAGTGAGAAGCTCATTTATTTAGTGTATTTTTTCATAAAGTTTAGATGTGCTCATTTGGGAGTAAAGTGTATTTTATATTTCTAAAAATGATGAAATGCTTTGGTTTGCCAGTTGTTATTTTCTGGAAGATCTTCATATGACAGCAGTGTCTCTACTGGCTATTACAGTGGATAATTGAATTGTTATTTAGATTTAAAAAAAACAGGGTTACATGAAAAATAGATGGTATTCTATGAGGTATCACATAAACACTTTAAAAAGTTTTAATTGTTGTTCAGATACTTCAGGCTAAAAATGAGAACAGCTGTACTCTCATCTTGTATTTTTTCCCCAGACTCTTTGTATCATTGTCTAAATATTATCTATTATTAAACTTGCTTGCTGCTTGTCTTAGTAATGTACTCATTTGTGGATGGCAATGCTGGGATATTAGTCCTTTAGAGCTCTCCAGAGGGGAAAAAATATTCCAGATAATGTTCCAAAAATTTTTTAAGTATTCTCATTTACTGGGTGTACCTAGCACATACTGTCAGGTTGGCACATTAATAGTCTTTTTTTCCAAGAGTATTTTAGTGAAAAGTGTCTATACATCACTCACATTACCTAATTATATTCTGCTGTTCATACCTCATCAAGCATGCAAGTTGTTGGGACAGCAGTTCCAAGTTATAGCAGATGGAAGTCACTATTTTTGTAACTATAAATAGTTAATTTACTGTCATTCTTTATTCCTCCAGAGGTAGAGGGGAAAAAAAAGGAAGTCAGTTGATAGAGTAATAAAAAGACATTTGCAAGGTTTTTACACTGGCTTTTACTACTGGCTTTGTGTGATTGATCTTTTTAGATTTTTTTTTGTTTAATGACAGCAGTGGAAGCATAATGCACTATCTGTTATAAAAGTTGTTTAAAATTCTTATCCTCTAAATAATACTCTTTTTGGAGAATGACACTATCACAATGATCACCTGGCTTCTCACAGTTTGTGTCATGTTACTGACCTTAGTGCCCACCCAGTGTGTGGGTCAGTGGGAAACGCGCCTGCAATGAAAAACGCGACAGGCAAAAGAGATTCACTGCAATGAGTGCATGAATTCCATTTGTGTTCATGTCTTTAACCTTCTCTGAGTGTTTTTCTCTCTAAAGCTTTTTATACATGTCTTATACATGCCCTCCTCCTGCTGACTGCAAAACACTGCTGTGGGGGGACATGGCATCCCTGCAGCAGCAAGCACACATCCATAGATTAACAAACGTATTATTGCATCCTGTGCACTGTCATCCAAAGAGCACATGCAGATGTCCTGTTTGCTAGTAGCTAGGAAGCCTGTGGCATGATCACTGCTGAAAGCTAGAATTGTTTTTTGTATATTTTTGTTTGGTTTTGACATGCAAATGAACCTTGATTTTCTTATTTTTCCTAATTTAAGAATCTGAAGTAGTTTCTCAGCTATAGGAAGAAGGCAGTGACCAATACATACTATCTTTTTAACACTTATAAATAGAAGTATTGCAATTACTTTTCTTTTTCATAGGTTTTTAGAATTTGTTGATTCTCTTAGTTACAGGAGGGGATGTCTCTACCCTGAACAAATGGTCATTCAGATATTCTGCTTTGCTTTCATAATTTTCAGGCAAAGATAGTTGGAAGGATTGTGTTTAGACTCAAAGAGTTCAAGTTTTGGTCCTCGTTGCCTGCTCTGAGATATAGTATATCTGATAGCTGCTCCTGCTGGACCAGGTTCTTATACCTTTCATCACATGAAGGATTTCACTCTGCATTAGTCAGGTGTACAGATTCGGTCCTTGGTGCGTGAATCAGTTTCCTGATAGTGTCTGCTTGTAACAAGCAGGGATTGGCACACCCTGACAGATTTTTCTGTATTTTCCTTCCAGAAGGACTTGTTTGATATAAAGCAAGGCCCAAATCAGTGGTCTAATGACAGAGTCCTACTTGGCTCCTGTATTCTGAGGAAAGGATATCTCGTTAATTTATCAGACTTTCATTCTCCATCCCACTCACAAGCTGCTTGCTTGTTGCAATAAGTCATTGAATAAATCCAAAATCTATTGCATCTGTTTTCCTGTGTAAACTGTGCAAGTCTAAAGACAATCTCCTGAGTTAAAAAAATTCTGATGTGTACTCACGAATTTGCTGCAGATTCAGTAAAAATTTCTTTACTGTCTGAGTTGATGCCTTAACTAAGGACAGTAAAATGTGAGGCCAACTTCTGCTGCAATAGAACATTGCAATGAAGAAAAACTCTCATGATATGTTGAACTCTACATGTAAGAGAACCTCAGCATATAAAATCAGAAAATGTTTTCTTCTTGTCTTCTCATCACTACCAATTTTAATTCAAGTGATTAAAGCACTTGTGATATTTAGCTCCTTGGGTTAACAATGAACAGAGTAATTTAAGCTGCACTGAAGGGCACATTTTAAAGGTTAACATCTTCTGCATGCAGTTTTGATGAAAGTTTTGATGAAGATACAGTATTCAAAGAAATGAATGTTTATTAATTAGCAAGATTCATTGGCAGATGTAATGGGATTTTAAAAATAAGCCAGGGGGATTTTTTTCTTGCTTTTTCTTAACTGTTGCAATTTGTACTGAATCTGATGATGAATAATTAAGGTCAGATTTCCAAATTTCAGCATTGACCTAAATCAGCTCCTCCTGAAATCACTGTGAATACTACCCATGTTTTGAGACTAAGGTGGCTCTTCTCAGTCTTGTATGTTTAGTTCAGGGTGGAGGTGGGGGGGGTGTGTCAATGAATGAACTAAGTGATCCTTATTAGTTTTTTTAGTTCCTCAAGTTAATTAGAATCATTGAAAAATATTCAGAATATAATTTTAAAGCGATAAAAGACAATTCAATTCCAGTTAGAAAGAAGTGTGCATTCTTAGCAGCATCTTAGGATAAATCCTCCCATGTTAACAGCTTTAAAGCAGTAAGAGTTGGTTGTTTGCAGCTGCATTAATTGTCAGAGATCATCACTTATGATGGAAACATTTCACCTATAATTAAAAATACAAGTAATACCGTAGAAGTAAGTGTTGGTGATATTAAAACCCACTTACCTAAGAGGCAAATATTCACGTTTCACTGTCTGCCCTCCAAGTTACACAGTATGACCTAATTTGCTCCTAGAAAAATTATATGCATTTGGAATAATTAATCTTCCCTCTTGAGACCTCTGCTACATTAGTGTACTAGAAGAAACAAAATTATTTATTTCCCTCCTCATGCCTAGCCTGATCTCTAACTGCAAATAGCAGTTGATTCAGCTTTTGTTTTTCTGTGTGATAGTGATCTACACTGCTATCAGCTCTTGAGGGAAATTCATTGAAACGGGTCACTGAAGTGCACTAGAAAAAATCTTTTGTGTCTCCTGACACCGTTTCAGTTTTCTGACAGGGTTTTTTAAGGATGCCATGGAGGTTTGATATAGTTGCTGTTCATTTCATTGAGATTAGGATGTGTTGATCACCAGGCTGCTTTGAAAAATCTCGCCTTTAGAAAGGATTTGCAAAAGCAATTAAGTGACCTGGAAGCAGTACTTCTCTTATAATTCATGGACAACAGAATACAAGTGAAGGGGGGAAAAACCTGGAAAAAAAAAGATAAGCCTTTAGACGTGTGAGTGACTTTGAAAATTCCCCTTCATTTAGGATCAAAGATTAAACTGATCTGATAGCTCTGCTTCTGGGCTTCTTCTCCTGTCTTTGAGTTGCTTTGGACTGTTCAAGCAAATCCTGGGGATTTCTACTTTAACTTTCATACTCCTTTTTGCATATGAATGTACACTAGGTAAGAGGGGGTGGAATGAGTAATTCTTCAAGCAGTTTAATGTTTTGAATTTTATCTTTATTTATGGCACATATTATCTTTCTTGAAAATAATCATAAAAAATTCAGTAGAAACCAACCTGAGAAATAGTCTGCTGTAACTCCACTACGAATTTCTGACTTTAGTCTGATACAGGATTCTAGCAGCTTTACACAGTGTAGAAGCATGCAAAAGCTGTTCAACCCAAGAAGTCAAAATAAGAAATGGCATTTGATTGCCTAGCTCTCCACCATTCTCCAGATCAGGCTCTTAGGATTCAAGCTTGCACACAAAATATTTATCTTTCTTTCTGTCTTGTATGAAAAGAAGAATGTCTGCCTTTCTTTGATTTTAGATTATGTATGATGGTTCTACATTGTGATTTGCAAAAAGATTCCCATCATGTGTGCATGAAACCTGGCAGTCTCCTTTTGGGTTGAGCAGACTTTTTCATTCACATACTGCAATTGCTGAGCTTTCAAGCTCATGGGTTGTTTTGAAATATGGAAATAGGTGACAGTACAGCAGCAGTCAGTATTCACAAAATAAGGTGTTTGGGTATTGGGTGTATTTATGCATTTTACTGGAGCAGCTCTGGTTCCAACCTTGTTAATGGGAAGCTTCAGCTGGAGTGTTGAACTGCCAGTCTAAACATGGCTGAGCAGAAAATATCTCCATATTCATGACACAGCTGAAAATTGTGCCACCTCATTAAAAAAAAAATTGAACTGAAAGCACATAATGTTTCTGGAAGAAACCACTTTATTTCAGTCTTTTAAGAAAAACTCAAAGGAAATACTTTTCTTTTTAAAAAGACAAGCCTGAGTTTTCCTTTTAAGAAAAGCTTCCAAAATATTAATTTGTCTTCATTTTTATGTGTCCGTTTCCATTGGCAGTGCCTTAAGATACTCACTTAATTTTATCTTTTTTCCCCTTCTTTAAAGTCAGAGTAATGAGATTTAATTGCATTAATGTACTGTGAGGAATCAGAAAACAGCTGAAAGGAAGCATCTTAAAAAGTAGTAAATAGTATAACTTGGTTTTAAATGTCTTCATGAAGTGAAAAGCTCAAGTTACAAAATGACGTTAATTGTTTAATTTTTTTTTATTTCTGAAGGCATAGGCTCGTTTAAATCATGTACCAAGGAAAGCACTGTGAGAATTGTATGGAAATTCTAAAAAAATTCAAATAATAAGGCAGATGAGCAGAGTGAATGCATAGACAGGGAAAATTAATGAATGCCTTCCAGTGGCACAGCCTGAAACTGTGTCATGGCATTGGGCTGTATTAATGTAAATGGTATGACAGCATGATTCCAGTAGTTATAGTTCTGGTAATTGTTTGTGTTCATGGCTTAATGATGCTCGAAAGAAATGGTGCATTTCTCAGTAAAATGCATCTCACTGACACTTAAGCCAGCATTATGTTCAGCACTGAACCGAGTGGCTGTGAGCCGTGTGTAGCTTCTTTGCAAGTGTTTGAAGCAGTGGTAACCTTTGAGATTCCCTGAGGGAAAGAGATTGTTATTCTCTTGATTTAAAATGTATTACAACTGTTCACATGCTAAGCAACATATGCATTAGAGAGATTGCTGTAGGCTTGTAGGAAAGTTTGCATCTCTTCCATGATAATATTGCCAAGTGCCTTTCTGAGCATACCTGTGCATTTTGTCCTCCTTGCAGGACTTCTTGTCTAACTGGGCTTGGCTTAATGGGAAGGAGAAAGCTTTAAAGATGAAATTTGCTAGTGTGGATAAGAGTTTCTATTTCAAATGTTATTTTTACAAAAGAATATAAATATTCAGCAGCAGCAGCACACACATAATTACCTTATGTAGGAACACAGGACAGAAAAATTGGTGTATCTGTAATTGAAAGTAGTGCCATGGAAAAAGACTGGTGATACCCACGAAGTCCTAACCCCAAACACAGAACAGGTGCAGCCGTCTCTGGCAGTCTCAAAACCTGTTGTAAAAAAAAAAACTCAAGGTAGAACCTTTAACATGCCCCTAGGTGAGAGGACAACAATGCTGCTGATGCCCCAAGTCCCTGCATGAATGTCAGCACGAATACTCCCTTATATAACCCCGCAGCATGTACCAAAGCCCCAGTGATGTCAATGACCTAGTGGGAGCAAAGGAGTCCCTGCTGTGCCCAAAACTGGCCATTAGTTTGCTCAAGTGTGAGAGCTGATGCACACCAAGTATCTCAGAAATGTTGGTACCACTAACTCATGCTAGATTACCTTGCTTTACATCCTATTCACAATTGTAGCAGTTGCACAGTTGCAGCACTATCAGCACGTACAATGCAACAGAAGTTATCTCCCTGATTTTCCAACACCAAGATACTGTGTGAAGACCAAGAGATGAAGAGCACTTTTTTCCCTTTATTTGTTTTTGGGGATTTTTTTGTTTTGGTAGATTTTTAACTTGGAGGAGGTGTTTATTGTGGGTGTGCGCTGACAGACTTCTAAAATCTTTTCCCACTTAATACCCATGAAAAGGGAACCAAGTACTGGTTTCTTAAGATTTAAATTCTCACTGAGTCACATGGAAGGATTTCAGGACAGGGATTGTTGCTGATTCTGGCTCACCTTGTCTTGCGTAGAGTTTTTAGCTGTATGTGTGGTTTTGACAGTCATTTTGAAGGGTGAGAAATGGCTCCATATTTGCATTTTTAACATTCATTATGGAGAAGCTAGAAGCCTGTGGTTTTCAATTGCCTTTCTAACAGTGGTCAGATGATGAAGACAATCTGTTTAACAAACTGGCATATAAGATAGCTCTCTCCGTATGTCACACATTTGCCATTCCATCTGCTGGGTAATAAAGCCAGCAAAAACCCAGCCTGGCCAGCCCCTTAGGTGATCTTATTGTCTTCCACAAAACACCAGAAAAAGTGACAAACTCATTTCAACTTTAAGACATTTTGTTTCATTTTGTGCTTCCTGTTGTTCTAGATACTAAATAATGTAGTAATCACTTAATAAGTATAAATCAAGTATTTGAAGTAAGCAGTACTTTTTACCCTTTGTCCTTAGAGAAGGAAATGTGGGGGTTTGTGAGAATACGATGCTCCTCACCAATGATTTATAATAAGAGCAATAGGTTAGTGCCTTTTATGTTTTTAGGTCAATTAGTGTTAGTGAAGGAGAGTCAGACTCACAGTATTGGAAGAGGATGACCATGTTAGGTCATAGCATAAGCAGGAACAGGGCCAGACAAATGGAGAGTTGTCTGTGTGGTTGAACAAAATACTGAAAAATACAAAGAGGAATAAGGCAAAACACCAGTTTGCCAAATCACACTTTTATTATGCACTTTGAATATAATGGAACATAGAAAACTTTTTCAAAAATTGATTGGAACCAGGTGTTCTAGCTATAGTACAGCTACAAAGCTGGACAAGCACAGCAATAAAGTGAAAGTTCAGATTATAGCATTATTAGGAAGTAAATACTGTCAGAACACACCATGGGAGCTTGAGAGTTAAGGAAAAGTGTTTTAGTTAGGCAGAAGTCTGCCAGAAAATCCCTTCAATTTTTGAGAATTATTTGGGAAGTTAGAGGTGATAGTAGCAAAAGTCAATGATTTATTGGATGTTTGACTGTAAGATGTTCTCAACTGAAAGATGTGATCACTAGCTGCAAAATCGTTACTTATATCCTTAATAGAGTTGATCTTCTCTAACGTTTCCATTTATGGTGCATGTAGAAGGGTGTGTGCAAGCACAACACAGATTTGCTTTGAGCTCTTGCAGAAGTCTTGAAGTAGTGTGCACGAAATTGTGGATTGTTGCAGTCCATCTGATGTGACCAAAGTTCTTATCTCAAATGATAAGCACGTGGGTACTGACAAGTCCTTGGTGGATGCATTGTGACTTGGAGGGACATCTGTGCATGGCATTGCTACCATGTCCTGATCTAATGTCAGAAATACAGGTAGACACTGGGGAAGTTCACTTTTCAGCTTGGTGAAGCTCCTCTTTCTGCAGACACGGAGTGGAACAACACTTCGTTCTCAGTTCACAGCTCCATAAAAGGATGCTGTTTCTCCAGCCCAACTTTTTTTTTTTTTTTTTTAATATGAAAATAAATACATTAATTCTTGAGCCAAAATGTATCCTTTGACAGGCACAGTTGTGCAGCATATGTTAGCCACTCAAATCTCAGTGCCATGAAGACCACATAAGAGCTTCAAGAAAAAAAGGCGCTGCCAGAAAATGAAGTATTGCAATTTCCTTCTGTTGAATCAAAGAAACTTCCCATGGCTACATCCCTGCACTGATACCCTGGAACAGAACTTCAGTTTCTGTGCTGTTTCCAGTTTTTATCAGTGCTTACGGAAGTCTTCAAGTAGCAAGAGCTTCCCTTCTCTCCCTGACTAAAGTACTTGAAACCTAACTCTTACGAAGCACTGAAGAGAATAGAGGGATGGCTTCTATTTTTCCCAGAAGAGCAGGCATTGATGAAACAGAGTGTAAATATGGATGGATGCTGCTGTGACGAGAGCATTATAAAAGTATGTATAACACAATGAAGGGCTACTCCTGCAGGGAAGACTGGAATATGTTGTTTAAAACCTGGTAAAAAGGAGAGAGTTCAGTTTTTGATTACCTTTTTTTTTTAACTCAGCATAAAACTTTGTGGCAGGCTGTTCTAGCAGTGATTGTTATCTATTGATTGTATTATACAAACTATTATATTACGTTATCAGTAATTATATTATCATGAGTATTATCCCAGAGGAGAGAATTTTCATTCCCTCCCTGCAGATCCCTAAGTGACTGAACTCTTTTAAAGGAGCATATCTTAGCACTTTCATAGTCCTCATTAAAAATAAATAAATAGAAGATTTTTCAAAGATAATTTTAAGGTTTTGGGAGTAAGAAACTGTGAACTGAAGAGTCTAGTGTGTATCACAGTTCAAGTTCCATTTACGCTGTTTCTAGAAAAAAAGTTTGATAAGTAATATTTTAATTTGAGATTAAAGTTTGTATGGGAGAAATTGGTGGTTTAGGACTTGGAAGTTAAATACTACATTGCTCACTCCTTTACGAAATAGAGATTGCATTTTTAAACTTCGCTGTATTTTTTCTTACTCTTAACATTTACTTGGAACCTTGTATTTCTGTACATGGTTTTTGTGTGCATAATTGTTGTTTTGTCCAATACATCTCTGTAGTGATCTGTATTTTTATGTTGTAAAAGCATGTCCTTGCAGTTACTTCAGAAATTGTTCCAATGCCTTCTCAGTTGCCTTTGTAGCCTAATGTGAACTCTTTTTTCCTCCTCTGGGAGAAAACCTGGACTGAATTTTTGCCTTGACTGAAGAATTTGAAATCCCAGTTTCCGTCTCCTGTCCTAGACGTAGAGTTATCATATATTAAGAGGTGACTTACTTTCAGGCTTTCCTGTTGATTCTTTTCTGTAGTTTGTTTTAAACATGTTATGGGCTTTTTTGCAGTGGAGGAATGAAAGAGAGGGTGTATAGGTGGCTGTGAACATTTGGGAAAGTAATGCCTGTATTTTAGTCCCTATTTCAGTACATTTTCAAGCTTTTCATAAAGAAATACCAGCAGGAAAAATGACGGGTCTTATCTCAGAATGTTGTGTAACCCTGTGGTTATGACCCTTGCTCAGATATGGGACTTCACATTCATTCTTTATAACATAAAGATTCAAATCTTTTTTGCCTTGAACTGGAGGTATTTGATACTCTCCACCATTCTCCGAACAAATTCTTTGTGCTGAACAAAATGAAGTGTCTGAAAGTTACCTTCTCCTGAAGGGATACATAGGAGTGTTTTATTTGGTTTTAACTTTAAACCACTTCTTTCCTTTTCTACAAGGTTAAAGGACGAGTGTTGTCTCTGATAGGGACCCTCATGACTGCAGTTTCTCAGATAAAAAAAGGCTACCATAAAAATAAATACTTTATAGAGTGTTCAGCATTTTCTGTGGTGTGTATGTCTCTTTTCACCAGTGTATGGCTAAATTTGTTGCGTGTTTTGAAATTCTAATGAAGAATGGGAGAAGTTAAGAGTTCCTAACATAAGTTTAACTAGGTAGAAGAAATGAAATCAAACTGAAGGGTGACAAGGTTTTGACAGATTCTGTGGTACATTCTGCGGTAATAAATATTTGAAGCATTTCCTTTCAGATGTTCTTTAGGTTATCAGAGAATGTTTCATTTTCTGAAACCTTAGTATTTCTTTTGCTTATTACAGTTATTTGATATTTGAGCAGTATTTTTTCATAGCTCGTGCAAAACAGATTAGTCCATTACGTTGGATCTTCTGCTTCCTGGAAGAAAGGAAGCTTGGCTTTGTGCATTGATCCATACATACATAATGTACTTGTGTACATTTGTAGTGCTCTGCCACAAGTTCAGAATGCCTAAAACTGCACACAGGAATAGATTATATGTAATATAATTCATAATATAATAAATGCATAAGCACCTTTTATGCCAGAAAATGTATTTTTAGCTATTGCAGGGTTTCTTTTGTCATTTCCATCTCTTCACCAGTGGCTCAAAATTGATTCCAGCATTTATGCAAATGCCATATTCAGTACTTTCTCTGCGATCATAACTTGTGACCTTAGGCTTTAATCTTCATATGCAGTCCTTGCATACTTAGTGTTCACATTATTCATGTCTACTGTCATTGCAAAGTCATCCAAATTGTATTTATGGAATTTATATGTGCCATGGTGTACTGACAGTTTTATGGGGGAAATTAATCAGAGCATCTAGAGATAAGTTTGTTACTTGCCACTTCCTTCTCATCTCTCTGCCCCATTATAATTAATCAGCTTTTTTTCTTTTTTTATAGCAGGCTGACATAATTTTAATGATGTTTCTTCTGTGCAAGCTTTAATTATATTTTATAATCTATGTTACATTATACTTTCTCCTTCCTTGTGCTAACAGGGTGATAATCTGTAAAATGATGCTTGTCTTCAGGGTTGTGCAGACAAGGAGTGATGAGCAATATAGACACAAGCTGTTTTTCTCTTTAAAGGAATGTCAGCCATCAATGTAGCTTTACTTGCTCTCAAGCTGATGATATTCTTGATAAAATGGATTTCTTCTTTTCAAGTACTATGGCCTGAACTGAAAGGGAAATAGTATACAAAGGCTTATTATGTTTAATTATTGCAACTGTGCCACATGAAGTAGAAGACACAAGTGTGGTCCTGATTTGTTTGTCATGCTACATGTTTTCAGTAGTAGAGTTTTAGCACTCATGTTGCTCTGAACTTCAAATGTTTTCCAGCATGATGACATGAGAAGGCACCTCAGTTGATTCAGTGTTAAAATAGATTTACAAAAGCCAGTGACGTAGATTTGCTGCTGAATATAGTGGACTTAGATTCATAGTTTAATTCTAGACAGCTTGAGTGTATTTAGTCCAGGCTCATGGGTATAAAAGACATTTTTATACAAGTGTAAGATCAGATTTTGTTAAATTGACGGTCTCACCATCACAGGAGTATTCACAAGAATTTGGGGTTAATACCCTTTTTCAGTCTCTCCTGGTTTTGGAAAGCAGGATTTTGGGTCAATGTACAGCAGCATCAATACTTAACAATCCGTGGTGGCTCAAATGGGTTGGATGCTGTGATTTACAAGCCAAAGTTAAATCTCTGTTATCTAATGCCCAGCTGAACAGTCCAGGTGCACAATGCCTATTATTTGCTAAATGAGAAGTAGACTACACTTAAAGGAGGGTCAGGTTCTTTTGACCTTCTAAAGGAGTACACCTCAAATTGAAATCCAGCTCATACCAAAAGTAGCTGCTTAACGTAAAAGTGCTGCTAGGATGTCTTTTTTTTTTCAGAAAATAGGCACTTTGCAGCATTGCATCTACATTCTGCAGTGTCTTTTGCCTTGAGGGATATGCAGAAAGGTGTCAAATCAGGCCACTTCTACCTATTTATCTATTTAAAATCAGCACGTTTGTGTTCACTGGGGTTGTGAGAGCAAAAATATGTCAAACTTCACATACAGGTTTTAAAATAAAGGTGGAGCAATAGTCCAGAGAAATGAAGTTTAACTTTCTATTCATAAATGCAGAGTTATATTTTTACAGCTCTGCACTGAGATTTCAGTAAGGCATTCAAAATTCCTGTTTTACTTAGGCTAACATAAATGAAGAGAAACAAAAGTGGTGACCTCTGTATCAGAAAAAGCAAATGCGGAGTTTCTGATAAATGACTAGGCCTCAGATTTTAATGAGTGATGAAGATAGGAAGGTTTTTTGTCATTGCTGGCTAAATAAGTTTTTAAACTTGCTTTTCTCTCACCTCACATGTGAGTGATCTTACCCTGCCATTTCTTTTTCCCTTTCCCCTTTATGTCTTTCTCACAGATACCTGGCTTCAGTTCACCCTTTGTTATTTATTTGCACTCACTCCTCTTGCCTATACTTTTTACTTTTCTTGCACCCATTTTTGTGTGACCATTTGCATTCTTTGCAAGGAAGAAGTGGTGCTTTCTACTTGCCTGGAATATCAAATGCAGAAAACTTTGCTTTCCATTCCAAACTTGAGGAATAAGAATAAATTTTCTGCAGAATAAAACTTCTACATATTTTAATATAAAGCAAAAATGTTAAAATTTTATGGGTTTTTATGTTTTTAACAAAAATGTTTAAAAAATGTTTTTTCACATTTATATTATGCTAAAATCAACACAGTGTTATACGTAAATACTCTTTTTTGATAGCTGTTAAAATATCTGAATGATGATTTAAATTACCAAATGTCAGGGCAACATCACTTCTTTTACTATTTCATGTGAGGATTTTGACTGTTCTTAAAATTGGTCTTACTTTTCTGCATCAATCAGCAAGACTTAGTTGCAAACAGTTTAGTCAGTCTTTCCTTAAACTCTTTGCAGAACATTAAAGGATGACAAGTGAAAATCATGAACTTTCTGCAGCTGATGTTTTTTCTTGGTTTTTTTCTTTTGTTGCATTATGCGTTTTTTTCTTCTCTCTATAAAGCACTGGAAATTTTGCTGTGCTTGAAACCAAGTTGAATTACAGTGTGATTTAAAACTTGTGGACAAGATTAAAAAATAGGCTGGAGAGTCTCTGTAGCTCTTGACTGCGCATGTCTGTGGGATATGAACACAGCTTTAATTGCCACTTTCATAACCGTGATAAGGATCAGTGGGGTGGGAGCAGCTCAAATTGTGATTCAGGAATAGTGGCAAGGCGACTACTGATACTCTTTCCAAGTAAAGGTACCTTGAATATATTAAAGCAAGCTACACTCAACACAATGTTTCAGTTTACCATTCCATAGGAAGGACCACATTCTCTGTAATACTTGTGTCAGTTGGAAATCATTATCAGTGTGAAAGTTGGAGGGGTATGTGTGTGAGGTTCTTTGCTGGTTAATAACTGTCTGAAATAAGATAATCTCATTTGTGGTACCTCTTAGGTTTTCTTTTGAAGAGGGCTTTTGTTGTTTCTCCATAAGTCACTTTGTCATGGATGCAGTGCCACACTTCACTCTTAAGAAAGAAGTAGCAATATGTTTATTGATGTAAAACAGTGATTAAACATGGTTTGATCGTAAATGTGGCTGTGGTTTAACAAGATTAGATAGCAAGGTACACATTATTTACTGCATAGAGGACACACAAAACTGCCAGGAGACCCTCCTGTTGAGTCATGGAATCTAGAAAGGAGCCCCTTGCATTCTTAAATTCTTTTCTGAGGAGATTTTAGGTGTATCTGGATCCAGATTTGGTCAGTAGTTTATGTCTAAAGGACTGTATGTGCACAGTCAATCCTTCATCTCACTTATCTAAGATTTCAAAGTCTCAGTGAACTTATTCCCAATTCACTTACCAAGTACCTGGCTCAATGAGGATCTCTCAGCCTCAAGGACCAGCCTGGAGGGGTGTGTCTCCTCCAGGGGAGATCCTGGTGAGCAGCCCACTGTCATGCAGGAGAGTCCAGCAGGCTGTGACTATTTATGGAGTGAGCTGATTGAATTATATTTGTGTACCAGTTGTAGTTTGGTTGGTACATGGTCAACCAGCTTTTGCTGTTGGGAAAGATTTACAGCCCTCAGCTTAAGCCAGATGTGACCATCCTGACTGGGGTGGGGGGACACACCATACTCTTTTCTTACAGTAGTTATCATTTTCACTTTACTGCACACTTTCTTGTGAGATCTATCATCTGCATATAATAGCAGTTAGAAGAGATTTCAGCTCACCTTTAAACCATGCCTTGCTGATGAAGATACTTCATCCCCATCTTGAAAGTATTTCCTCTGTTCCCTTGTACTTGGAAAATATTCATGGCCCTGGATACTCATATGTAAAGAATAAAAACCCAGGCCCGAGACTAAGCTTTGTGGCACAGGTAAATTCACCTTTTATCTTCCTCCATTTTTAATAATTAATTGCTGCTAAGACCTTTTCTTTTGTCTGTAAGTGGGCTTTAATTCATTTTAATAATTTTTCTCTCTTGTGGCACTCTGACACAAGCAATCAAACCTCACTGCAGGCGTGAATCTTACACTGAGATTGTTTCTCACTTCAGACAAATCATATCCATTACTTCACAATTTTGCTTCCCAGTTCAGTAGTGTGCTTGGAGGATCTCAGGCATGTCTGACAGGTGCAATCCTCTTTTCATGGATATGGGCTGGCTGGCCCTTCACTGCATATAATCTTTCTCTCTTATTAATGTGTCCTCACAGCTGAAGACAGAACCATTTCTTCATCTTGTTGGTTTTTATACCTATGGGGGTATCTGCACATATTGGATGTCTCCGGGAGTTTGTTCAGAATAGTATGTATGACAAATCCACTTGCCAAAGGTTTATCTTTTTTCCTCATTAATTTCTGGGCCTGTGACCTGCTAATTGTTTCAGTGCATCTTCCAGGTCTTGGTTACCAGCACAATGAACTCTCTAATTGATTCCAGGATATTAAATATTTAGTCCATGCCTAAAGTCATGCCCCATTATCGAGTGTTCTTTTACCTTGTGGTAATGAAAATAGTAAGTAAAGCACTTCTCCATCAGAAAGATATCTCTCTCAGGGGATCACCTTCAGCTTTCACTGTTTAAAAAATTGGCAGAGACTCCAACCTCTCTGCAATTTGATTTCATCTGTCACCACGATGTCACTCTTGTCCCCTAATGGTCCTACTGTCTCTTCATCATGCTGCTCGTGTCTTGGATTTTTAAAGACTTGCTTGCAATTCATCTTTATTTTCTGTGCTGTTTTTATTTCACTGGCTGCTTTTATATCTGCTCATCTATGCTGAGATTCTAATTTAATTACTGTTTGTATGTCTTTCACTCAGCCTTCTTCACTAATATTCCTACATCCCAGTAAGGTATTTTCTCAGTCCTTTTGTCGATCTGCCTTTCCAGGCAAATGTCACAGAGCTGTGGCATTGCAGCAATGTATTTACTTTCTAACTCCTATAGTCAGTGTCAATTCTATCTTGTATGTTCAGTTAATCTTCCTCAATCCCTCTCTTTTCACTTATTCTTACTTTTGTGCCTCAGTCTGTCTGCTTCCACATGGTTTTTGTTGTACCCAGCCTTGACAGTATATGTCTTCTTCCCGTCCTAACTACTTCTTTATTAAAATTTGTGTTGCTGAGATTCCTCTCTGCCTTAGAAGATACTGTCATTTTTGTCCTATTCCCTTGAAATTTGATGTATATATTGAATTTAGCCACTTTCCAGCTATTCTAGCTTATTGTGCCCACTGGTCTTATTACTTCAAATGGATTCAATCTAGTTTCTGTGTCTCTGGTTAATTCAAATTTTACACTGCTATCATTTCAGCCTTTTAAAATGCTATTTTTTTGTCATTTTGTAAGCCAGTTTTTCTTTCTTCTGAGAACAGGGCCAACAATCTATCCCTATAACTAACTCACGGTCTGAAGCTTTTTCAGCCACCATCCATGCTTGTTCTTTTCTGTTCACGTTTCTCTCCTGGTCATTTCTTGAGGAATTCTAAGTCCTCCTTGCTAAATCAGACTCTGTCTTTTTCTTTGTTGTTAGCAATGTAGCATATATCCATAATCTGATTTTCTGGAATATAATACTGAATGTCCTCCAGATGGTTTTTGCCATCATGTGATAAAGAGAACTCCTTGTGCTTTTTAATTGGGAAATGCCCTCCCAACTCCTTGTGCACCCCCAGCCCCCTCACTGGTGGGGTGGTGTGAGGAGCAGAGAAGGCCTTGATGCTGTGCAAGCTCTGCTCAGCAAGAGCTAAAACATCCCTCTGGGTCTTATCAGCACTGTTCTGGTCACAAATCCAAAACACAGCATGATACAATCTACTGTGAATCAGTTAAACTCTTTCCTAGCCCAAACCAGTAGAACTGGGGTAAATATTTGCAGTGCTTTAATAAGGTCCTGGCTCTAGAGCTGTGGCCCAACTATTATGTACAAGTTGCATGCTGTAGTCTTCAAAGGGACAATGGAAATAAAAGAGACAAGTTGAGCACATAGATTTCTGGAGCCTAGAGACAAGCATCTTCTGTAGCAAAGCTGTAGCATCTGATGCTTCCATTAAAGAATAAATATAATTATATACTGTCAAATTTGAAATTACTTTTGATTGATTTACTTATAAAGCATAATTTTAGGTGGAATTGACACTTGATATTTACTACGTATTAACACCTCTTCTAAGTATGGTTGCACCAGCAGGCATAATGTGAAGCCCTATAAGGAAAATTTGTGCTTGACAAGACTCAGAATGGGCTTATTGTTAGTAAGGCTGTATTTCATAAATGTTTCATGCTGACCCAAAGATATGCTTGTGTACAAACAGAATGCAAACACTTCTGTCTAAATGGGTTTCCTTGTGATTTTATAATAGCCTTTTCTTCCGTGTTCTTAACTCAGACGGGAGGTTTAAAGAACCAAATGTGCATGTTGGTTTTTTTTTTTTTTAATGTTTTATTTTATTAACTGTGTTTACACATTCTGTCTATTCCTCTGCAACCACATGCAATACTTGGTGCTTGACTTGTACCACATTTACCTGTGTTCATTTCCCTGCTGTTATTGCTTAAGATGATGTGTGTGTTTAGCACTATCAGAAAGCTAATCAGGGTCTGCCTTTACTTTGGTGGCAGCAAGGCTCTAAGGGGTGTAGCTCTTGGAAACAGTGATTGAATGTATTTCTAGAGTCAAAAATTGTTTTTAATATTTCCAGTTTGGTGGATCTGCAATGCAGTGTCACCCCTACTCTCTTCTTATTTTTATCTCTCTCTTCAAGTTGCAATTTCTATTCTTTTCTGGGAAGCTAAGTGTGATGTTTAGTAGTTGTTTTGATTTATAAAGCTCAGCAAACATGAATATTCTTTTTTCAGGTTTTAACAAAAATGGAAAATGGGTCCACTTTCTGTCCAATTGGTGGGACACATTAGTCTTGGGGATAGGAAAAAAAAACCAGGGAATGGTTTTATCATTAATTTTTTGTATCAAAATTACTCTCTGGTTGGTAAAAACGAAGCCCTCTAATTGTTTGCCTATTCTGTCCTTCCATGTAAGTGCTATGAAAGTGGTACATTGGCTCCTAGGAGGTTTTTTTCATTTTCCAGGGAACATGGACTAAAATAAACTCAGTACTGACGCACACAACTACTTTTTGCATGAGCAGCATTAAATCTATCCATTGGATAGATTATTCTGAGTCTGAATCAATCTGCTCAACCTCAACATACCTTTTTTTTTTCAGAGGATATTAGGCTAGAGAGAAAAAGCCAGGAAAGTTGTGTTTCAATGGATCACACTAGCACAGTGCATTGAAGACAAACCTTTTTTGGGAGAGAGAGGGGCAATTCTAAGCTTTGTGTTGTGGTAGCATGAGAAGTAGGTGTACTTCTCTCTGTACAGTGAAAGTAGTGCTGCATATGTAAATAAAATGTTCAGCTTGCTTTGTAGCAAAGAAGTAAAACACATTGAAATTCAATATATGTTTAAGATGAAGTGTTATTGCATGTAGGCCATTGCACAGCATGCCTTTGAGAGATTGCTGCGAGTAAAGAAGGATACTGCCTAAATTACAGGTCAGAAGAATTGTCAGGTTGCAGCAAGTCATCATTTAGAATAAATGAATTTGGCATGTATACTTTATATAGCTTTAAAGCAATAGCGGAAGGAAATTATGTTCCCTATACAGGATTTCCCAGTCAGCTTAAATAGCCCTGCCTTTGTTATAGGCATAATAAATTTGCTGAATTGCAATTAATTTAGCTTTCCACAGAAGGAAATTGTTCATCTGAGCTATTCTTTGTACTTAACACTTACCTGCCTCATTTTTTATAGCAAAAAACCTGACTCGGTGGGAATTTACTTGCAGCTCGAAGGCAAAATTGAACATTCGTTTATGTCTCACATCTGGTTTGGTAAAATAACACCTTAAGGAAATTCTTACTAAGGAAATGAATATTTTTTTAATGTTTCAACCAATATTGGTAGGAATAAACACAAGTGTGTGTGTGTCTGTCACGTAACATCTGGAATAAAAATGGTTAAGAATCACATTCTGGTGCCTCTGATTAAGGGTGGTAGCTGTATCATTGGTTCCACAAACCACACAAGATCAGGTAAAGCATATGAAGTTATTTTTCTGTTTTGCTTTATCACACAAATAGCTTAACATTTTATAGATTATTCATTTAGAGAAAGCTGCCTGCATGAAAGCTCATTTTTAAGAAAACCTGGCAGCTCAGAGTTAATTTTACACATACTTCACATCAGCATTATTAAAATAGACTAGCTTTCTGCATGTGAGAGTATTACTATTCTGACTGGATTTAAAATGTGTTTGTTTTATTTTTGCAAGTCTCTTGCAAGAAACAGAATTATGATATTCAAGCATCAATTCTTGTTTATCAACAGCTTCATTTTCTAATTGTCTGTGTGGCAATATTGGATTGGAGATAATGAATAGGATTTTTTTCTCATTTAACAAGCCTAACACTAAAAAAAGGTATTATGTATGATTGTTTAAAAAATTGCTGTTTCTTCACATGTACAACTTAAACAATTTCTTCTATAATTTGTGGCCAAAGCTTACTTCTGACCAGTAAGACTGCAGAAAAATAATTTTTAAATAGTGTTTATGATTGCCATGTTCAGATACAATCTTTGCACATCAAAATATACAAAGCATTCAGTTATTTTCAAAATAAAGGAAGAGATGATTGCTAATAAGATAAATTACTTAATGGGTTCTTGACAATTCTTTTTCCTTTGAAACCCTTGTTGAAAACAAAATAAAATATTTCTTAGTCTTGGATTTTGAAAAACCCTTTTTCATATTATCTCTAATTTTGTAACATTTTAATTCAAGTTTACCTTTGAAAGCATGTCAGATATCTTCAAATCAACATAAAGGCAATTGCTACTAATACTTGCAAGTAATTAGAGAAATTACGTTTTTTAGCAGCAAGACTCATTAACTTCAAAAGTCTTTGGCATGTTATCAGCATTGAGAGAAATTGCATTCAACTGGCATGAATACAGAAGCAACTACAGAAGTAGCTGTATTTAGCTAAAAAAGGACTGTGGCTTCAGACAGGTGCTGGTGCAAGCATGCTTTTCTCAGCCTTGAAAGTATCTATGTTGAAAATCTTTCCTTTCTACGCTCTGCAGCACTGCTTATCCTGCAGCAACTTTTCTCCCTTCTGGGCACCACTGCAGAGGCTGAGAGCTTTTTTTAAAGTTGGTTGAGGGCTTTTCCTCACTTTAGAGTGTCTTTAGACAGGATGTACATTTCTTCTTTCCTTAATCAGCATTGTATAAATTGTTTCTTCTCTCCCCCTCCCCATTGTTCAACTCTGCAGATCATTTTGTGTTACAGATGTGTTTCTATATCCTATCTGCTTTGTGAAAAAAGGCATTTGCATGCATGGGAAGACTTTCCTAATGCACCTGAAACATAACATTATGGCAGTTCATCCCACTGGATTCTCCCTTGCCCTTCTCAGAGAACAAAAAAGTGTAGTCAGTTACTGTAATCATCATTATTCTTATAAGCACTTCCCCAAGAAATTGCCCATATACTGACTTTCCACTGGCAAGCAGAAAAGTTTTTTCCTCAGTGTTTAGGGAGATAAAAGAGCAGGCAGAGTTAAGTGGTGGTGATGTCCCATAGGGGCTGACATGCACTATGATGGGATGTGAGGTCACTTACCAAGGATTCTTACATTATTTGCAAGGGAGAAGAAAGCTCCCAAATTTCAAGCTGTTTGATTTAGTACTAGACATTCGGAGATAGGTAACAGAGCATTTTTTATTTACATTCTATCCTTCATAAAATAATACAGAAGTATTTATTTTTTCAATGGAGGGTTTATTTTCCTGGTGTATCTCTTTTTCACTGGAGATGCTATGTTTCTCTTAGTTGGGGTTTAAATGCAGACAACATGATTGGTTTGGGGTTTTGTATCAGATTTGTGTCCCTGAAATACAGAAGGCATGCCCTGGCTTGGTAAGATGGAATAATATCTTGTAAGGTTGGAGGGAAAATGAATGAAAGTTAATCCACTAGCCACTAGGACATGGAAGCAATGTCCTGATTTCCTGAATCCACCTGCAATTAGGTGAAGAAAAGTGGAGGTACCAGTGAGAAGAGTTCAGGCTAGCATCTTAGTGAAGCAGACTGATGTGATAAATATGTTCAGAGTTCTGGCAAGTTTCCTGCCTTGCACAGGTAACTGCAACAAGCCTAAGAGAGCATCTCCATCTTACAAAATAGCATTTTTTACTATGGATTGGTTCAGGGAATAAAAATTTTCTATTCTCTCTTACCTCTAATTTCATAATGGCTTCCATTCGTGCCCTGTCACTCATCACAGTAATGAACACACAGGAAAAATGGAACACCTGTCAATCATTGCCCTAAATCCAACCCTCAGTCTCTGGGCTGCGTCCTGGAAATCCTTATTGCAGAGAGTTTAGTAGGTGAGGTACTGCAGTGTCAAACACACCAGCAAAACACTCAGCACATGTTTGTGGCAGGAGCCTTCCCCAAGACCTGGTGTGTTGGCCAGATGGATCCTCCCCGGTGCCTCCAGCACAAACCTGCTAAGAGCAGCATCTTGAGATGCTCAGGGAGGTAGGAAGCTCTAAGGGATCTGCTGCTGCCCCGTAGAGAAGGGATACTGTGAGGGAAGCCTCAAAAAGGAGAAAATTAAGAGAGTGCCAAAATACACCAGGAAGCTCCAGGCCAAAAAGGTAATATGGATAAAGAGTATTTTAAAAGAGAGGGAACTTGTCTGAAGGAGGGAGCTGTCACTGTGTTGGAGATGGAGGGACTACAGAAGCTCCTGGAAAGCTGCTCAGCTCCTTGGTGGATACCAGGCCATAAGCTAATGGAAAGATTTGAGAGAATAAGTAATGTACACAGAAGCAATGTTTATTTTCACTTCCGAGGGAAGAAATTCTTGGAGATAGGATTATTTTAGGTACAGTCTGCTTAGCATAAAAGCAGTTCAAACACTCAGCAGTAATGGTAATTATTGTGCCATGTCTGGTTTAATACTGAGGAATAAAAGAGTGGCATATTTTATAAACATCTCCACACAAATACTTTTTCAGGACTTACAGTAATGTCTATATGTATTTAGGAATTCTGCTTTTTAAGAAGCTGTATTTATTCACTTAGCTTATTTTGATAATATTTTGACAACTTTTGTCTCTAACACCTTGTGTATTTTTAACTTCAGGGTTTCTCACAGTCTATCTTGAGGCAAATTGTTAAATTGAACTTATTGTTGGGCTATGTTGCCACATGTTTTCAAAGATACAGTGAAATATCTGCTAAAGGATTGACAGTGAACAAAAAAATGCTCTCCCCATCCCCCCAGCCTCTTGGAAGTTAAATGCTTAATCCAGATCTGCTGACAATGTGTTCAGGAGAGAACATTGGTAAATCAGTATAGGCATCAAATGCTGACATTATGAATAGATAAATAGATGTCAGATTTTTGATGCAAAGTTTCTCATGTCTCTAGTGACACAGCTTTTGAGCATTACCTGACCCACAGGTGTGTAAAGAATGTGAGGATGGGGCTCCCAGGATTCTGCAATACACAAAGATGAGGATCCGGGTTTGTAGTAATTATTACTACTAAAAAATAGTACAAAACTACCATTAGTAAGGATATAAACACACTAATATCCACAATCACCCTACAAGCCACTACAAAATTACCACTAGAAAGGCAAATACACATCCTAAAATTTACTACAGAATTACAACAAGTGAAACAGGTATAGAGTTACAAACCTTTACTTATGTGCGCCTATAAATGTATGATGTGAGGTGTTACCACTGTGACATTCAGCAAATCGCTCCCAGCAGTGGGGCAAATCAGTGGCAAAAAAGTCTCACTTCAAAGCTGACCCACGTCAGTGAGTCCAGAGACAGGTGTCTCTGGTCACAGACTTCCCAGGAGATCTTGTGCAGAGAAGTTTATTCTGGGTAGGTGGCAGTTCATTTTTTATCACTTTTGGTGTAACTGAATGTCAGACATCAGTCCCCAGGATTACTGTTGCTGCTTTGTGTTTCCCTGAAAGGTCAGTTCCTTATCACGGTTTCTTTGTCCTGCACCCTTCAGGGTTTTTGTCCTACACCTATCAGGTTTTCTTTCTTTGTCCTGCACCCATCAAGATCTCTGCCTTACACCTATCAGGGCTTCTTTGTCCTGCAGCTGCTCCCTATCAGGGTTTCAGCAGAGCTTATCAGGGATGTCTCAGGGCTCCTGCTAAGGAGATGTCCTTTGTCAGTTTGTTTACCAGTCTTTGTGGCAGCTCTGTCAAGATATTAGACTTTGAGATAGGAGTAAAATTTGCAGTTCGAAAATAAAACATAACTGCTGTTTCTAGGGAAATATTTTACTTAGTTAAAATATTTATTTTTAATGTTAATTGCCAGTCTTTCTGACCTGCAAATTTTCCTGTAGTAAGAAAACCTACCCTAGGCCTGCTGAAGCGCTTTAGGAAAGTGTTAATTGAATATCCACTGAACATCCCCTGTACATGGCCCTCTCTATACCTATTAATCTTTTACTTGCAATACTTTGTATTTTTCCTTTTTTTTTCGTTTAGATTAATGCATTCATCTTTTGTATGGAAGTATAATCACTCAACATTTGAGCTACCAAATAAAGCCTTTTCTACAAGGGTTAGTAGAAGCACTTGAGAATGAGTGGTACTGGGAAATACTGAGTTGAGGTGGGCATGGGAAGGCTACTTGCTCCCTTAGCAGTAAACTCAGTCATCTCAGACTAGCAGAACAGTGACTCATTTGCTGTGATCATGTGTGAAAAGGAGATTCATCGACCTTTTGTTCCCCCAACCATCCCCATCTCAGTTTCGGGTACTTCAGCTTCAGAAAGTCTGCTTTGAGTCACTGTGCACTTAGTACAGCTTTCAGTGGGCAAGGTCACACAGCAAACAGCAGCTTGATGAAGAATCTGATTTTCTTATATGTTCAGCTTCTTTCTCTGCTCTCTAAACAGGAAAGACAGATCTACCCTTTTCAGAATGCTTTTCTTTCCTCAAATATTTTTGACTAGTCGGGTACAGGTTGTGGTAAAATAATGTAATTGGATAATAATTTACTTTAATTCTTAGACCTCCTTAGTCTGTGCTGTGTTGGATTTTATTTTTATTTTATTGAAGTACTGTTAAAATGGGTTGGATCGTCTAGAGATAAATTTTGAGGTCTTAATTAGTGTCTGATGTTGTCAATGAATTCTGTAAAAAATTAGATTTAAAAACGCTCCAAATACCTCCAGAACAGCTCTGTTTTGATTCTAGTCACTTTTCACAAAGTAGTTGCAAGATTGTAGCGTTTTTGTCCTTTTTTTTTGATATTTTTTGTTTTGGGTTGGTTTTGGGGACTTTTTTTGCAGTAAAGTAATATGTCTCACAGTGTGTCTATGAATCGTATTTTGCACAGTTACAGGCATCACATCACTTGTCATTTATATGTCTCAATCAATTAGACAAAGAGAAGGAAGGAGACACAATTCTCATTCAGAGTCATTTTGCTATGGTTGGAGGATGTAAAGTGGGTGGAAAACATCAAGTTTACAAGAATTAATGAAAGATGTTTCAGTCATTAGAATAGTAGTCCAATTCAATTAAAGAACAGCACACTTCTCAAAGGGCAAAATTCTATGTATATTGATTATAAAATGTGGAATACTAAAAGTGCTGAAAAATTGTTTAGCAGCAGGAGAAGGTAAGAAGGGACTTCAGGAGAAGTGAAGTATAACACAAAAATAGGGGGAAGATTTTTGCATTTTCACGGATGTGTAAAAGAAGTGGTAAAAAGTCACTTAGGGTTTCATTCATGCTTGTGAGTTAGCATCATCTTTCATGTATTGTGTAGAAAGAGGAACAGAGCTTAAAGAGGTGGAGTTTTAATGACACACAGACTGAAGTTTTGAGAAACAGAGTAAGTTCTATTATTTGTCAAGAGAAAAGAGCCTTAGGGAAAAAGTTATCAGCGTTGATACCTTTATCAGAAAAAAGCAAACTTGCAAGTTGGAAATCTGAAGTGAGACAAGTTCCAGAATGCTGAAGTGAGATGGCAGGACACAGTGTGCACAGGAAAGCAGACTATGGGAATGAAATACTATCTCCATTTTTTGGAAAGCCTGGACTAGATGTTAAAAGCTATTTGCAGTTTTGACTGTTCAGTGCTCACTCAGACAGACACATCCTAATGGTTCACCTTTGACAGGGGAAGCATGTGTTACTTTACTGGTTTTGTTCTACCGAGAACATCTGCTGTCATTTCCTAAGTGCAAAATTGATCAAAATTACATTATAAATTTTTACAGCATTCTGGAAATGGAGGAGCTGCTAAAGTGGATAGCTACAATGTCTCTGAGAGGTATTAAAAATGAAGCAGATTTAATATCCTGACTTATGTTTAGCTTTGTCTTATTCTGCTGAAGTTAATAGTGATACAGA
This sequence comes from Eopsaltria australis, assembly GCA_034509425.1. Lineage (NCBI taxonomy): Eukaryota > Metazoa > Chordata > Aves > Passeriformes > Petroicidae > Eopsaltria > Eopsaltria australis. Next base: position 1,301,569 of record JAVTVJ010000146.1, on the reverse strand, counting down.
AACAAGAGTTGATGGTGTCAAAGAGAAAAATACTGTATTCTTTTCTAATGGAGGTCTTGATCTGCCTCCACAGAAGGCAATACATGGAGTCTTCACTTCCATTAATTCATAACTGACATCCCATTGCATAAACAGAGATCTCATTCTGATTGGGATTCTTGCCATGAGCAGGCACAGAACACTGGTGTTTTTTTCTATTTAAACTCCAGGACTGGAGTAGCAGCTGATAGAAATTTATGTGTTTTCATTAGCAAGCACAGATATGCACTACTGAGAAGACCATGAAGTTGGGCTCCTGGAACTGCTCATGGGAAATGCTGTCTTCTGATGAGGGAGAGGACAATGCCAAGTAGCACTTAGCCAAAGCTTGGGTGCCTTCACCCAGATGGAGCAGAGGGAAGATTTGATTAAGTCTCCTCCTGCATATGCACTCATTAATCAAACACTTTGAAAGTGCAGGTAACACGTGCATTATGTAGTAGACTGGAAACAATGGAAGTTAGGATTAATTTGTGCTGTTTCTAGATGATCTAGAGACTTGCAAGCTACTCTGACTTGGGTTCTCCTGTCTGCATTTCCCTAATGAAGAGTAACAATATTTACCCAATTATTAGAAACAGGTAAGATATGCTCTCCAAAATAGTTCCTTCTGCCACATTTTAACTTGACTTTAAAACTTAGATTGCAGCTTACTGTACCTCATTCACTATCAACAAAATGAAACTTAGGCTTAGAAAAGAAAAGGAACACATGCAAATATGAAGCTAAGCAGTCTTTAGGCAGAAATTGTAGTTGGCTTACATATTTCTTTATCTGTTTTAAGGATACTCATAAAAGATACGAAGATAAGTAGTTGCAAAAAGATACAAGAAGTTTCAGTTTTCACTAGGTACACAGGAGGATTTTGAAGGAAAGATTAGTTAGTGGAAAATATTCTGAACACAGGCATAAAAAGGGAGAGGAGTGACTGGAGAGCACCCCTGCAGAAAGGAATGGGGGTATTCAGGTTGGCAGCAGAGTCAAAGTGGGTCAGCTGCATCCCGGGATGCATCAAACACCACCTGGTCAGAAGAGGAGATTTTATGCTGTTGCATTCAGTGTTGGTGTGGCCTCACCTCAAGTGCTGTGTTCAGCTCCGGGCCCCACAATTTAAAGGAGCATCTGAAGGGCACTTAAATGTGTCCAGACAGGGCAGGTGAGCTGGTGAAAGGGCTGGGAGCCCTATGAGGAATGGCTGAGGACTCTAGGTTTGTCTAGTTTGAAGAGGAGTCTGGGGGGTGACCTCATTGCTCTCCACAGATTCCTGAGGAGGGGATCTGGAGAGGGAGGTGCTGAGCTCTTCTCAGTGCCTCATTCCCCTCTGTTCCGTTCCATTGAAATGAAGTTGCTGCATTAAGATGGTCTCTTCCTTGACAACCAAAATGACCAACATGTAAGCATTAAAAATAGCAGAATCAGCTACAAATCTCTTGCTCATAAATGTAATATTAGCATCACAATGTTTTCATTGATATAATATAGACATGAGTGTACTTTTATATGGACAAGAAACAAGATTTCACATTAGCATCATTTTTCTTCACTCTACAGGTGGCTCAGCTTCACAGGGAAGTGAAACAACCAGTTAATGCAGTGCAGGTAGAGGATTTTTTTTTTTTTTTTTTTTATATTCCAGCTTTATAGAAATGGGGGAGGAGAATAGGAAATGATGGCAACCTAATAATCAGTTTATCAGCTCTACTGTCATCGCTAAATATCACTGTCATCAGAAGACATTGTTCTGGAATACTTTAGAGAACAAAAGGATGATTTGACAAGCTCAAAAAAGCTATGGATTGTAGAGGAAATGGGAGAATATTGGAAGGAGTCAATTTACATATCTGAATCATGATAGGTTTATAGTTTCAATATTTCTGCATATTAAGTAATAAATGTGTCCCTTTTTTGTTTGCTTCTTTGTTGCAAAATGATAGGGAAAAGTGAAACTGTATTTTCATGAAGTCATGGGCAACTCTGACAAATCCATTTTTAATGCATGAGGAAGGAGGAAATACAGTGCACTGAGCAGGATGCTGTACTACTCTGTGTTAGTCTACAGTGACTCTTAAGCAGTGCATAACAAGTAGTATCTTTGCCTTTTATTTGGTGTTTTGGAAGCAGTTTTATTTGGCACAATGGTTACCATTGGCAAGACCATTCCACTCCAATATATATAGCAATTAATACATTGAATAATTTTATTTCACTGCAAATACACCTTCAGTCTTTTCCCAAATATCATTCACTGAGAAGTTAATTTTTATATTTTTCTACTGTTCTAATATTTATTTATTTATTATTTATGTGGCTCCTCTTTAAATAATGGTGAAGGTTCTGTTTAGCAAGGAGACAAGGGAGACTGGCAAGAGCTTTTTAATATATAAATCTGTAAGCTGTAGTTCAGATGGTAGTGGGGAAACCAAATAAAATGTGAGATATGGCATTTCATGTGTGATAATGTGTTTTCAGTTGCAGAGAAAAGTTTTCAATTCCCCCGTCTGTTTTAAGCTGGTGGCTTAGCTATCTGCTTGAGCTGGGGCTCCTAGATTTTGAAAGGGTAACATAACCACCAGGGAAGGAACTTTGCTCCAAAATTCCTGTGTCTCTCTGCAAGAGCACTATAACAATGGAATTTGCCATGTCATTTGGAGCTATTCTGCTCTAAAATGTTGTGGCATAAATGAATGCTGTGCCACTGAAGTTGAAACAAGTCACAGCTGTGTTCAAAGGAGAGCACATCAGACACTTTTTAATTAAACTCTATTAGAAATAACTCTTTGAGCAAAAGACCCTATTGTTTTTGCAGACTTCCACTATCTTTGCACTGAAAATCATTTGGCTATTAATGGGGCTTGGATTCTCATGGTTTGCAGTTTTCCTTAGAGATTTCTTTTGCTTTGTAGCAGCATTAAATAACTCTGCCTTGACTTCTCATAGCTCCTTTCCAGTAATGCATTGGAGAGTTTTGCTTACTAGCAACAGCAGCTTTTAAAAATGCCAGAGGGAGGGTGGGTTACCAAGGGCATAATAATGGTACAGCTACTGCAATCATTAGATACCAAAATTGCTACAGGATATTCTTCTCTGGTGAATAGGACAGGAAAATGCTCTTATGAAATGTACATGCAGACCAATAAATATACAGAAGAAGGTAAAAGCCAGAGGTGAACTGTTCTGGCATTGTAAGTAAATGGTTTATTATACAAGCAAATGTTAACAAAGAGTTTTAGTCCTTTTGATTCCTGCCTGTTTTTCAGCTGACTTATCTGGTGTGGAATTCAGTTAATTTATACAAACAGCTTAAAGAATTAGCAGTACGGAGGACAGGATATTTCAGGTTTCTTTTCCTGTATTACAGAGGAATCAAAGGATTTTGCCTTCTTTATGAGCTGTCGCTGACAGAAGTTTAATTTAGGAAGAGCTGAACTCTTTTGCAGGGCAATAACAGTGGTTTAGCACAGGGATAACTCCTAGGCAAGCTGTAGGTTTCCTCTATCCATTTCTCGCTTTTTTTCCTCTGTCAATTAGAAGCAATAACAGGAGTTTCCAATTTTGAAATGAGTTTTAGAAAGAAAGTACATTTTTATTGTGTTTTCTGTGAAGAAAAAAAACCCCAAAAGTTCGCAGTTCATCCATTCTTTATACCACTGTAATCTTGAGCTCATAAGTAGTCTGGCTGAAGTCAATGACAGTTGCTAAAAGGCTTCCATTTCAGACTGTTGTTTAAGTGCTTTTCTACATGAGGACAAGCCATTACTAAATTGCATCACATTATGTCCATCAAACAAACAGTAAATTTCATAGTGTTTATGCCATGGGACACCTGAAATAAACGACCCTTGTTGACCAGCAAAAAGCAATAAGCAGTTGATAACCACCATATTTTTGTATACTTTTAAGAGCTAGAGATGGGGTGGCAACAATATTCAACCTTTATTTTGATTTGCCTTTACTTGAGAAGTTCCTCATTTGCAGTAGTAAGAACTTGTGGACAAATATTTGCATATGGATTTAGTTTTAATAATTAATCATGTATCAAGAGGGAGTGGTTAAACAAATGTGTTTTCAGAAGAATGAAACCAAAAGAGGCAACAGGAAGCATGCTACTTTCTCAGCAAATGATCCAATTTTGTGTAAAAGCCCTGTAAGAAGCAGAACTTAACAAAATGTCAGTGAACAAGTTCAGCAAATGTTCAGTTCATGAAGTTAGATCAAATTCAATGAATACAGTAAGGTCAAGGAGAGAAGCCACCATGGTATGCAAATAAGATTATTCTACTTGATATTTTATTTAAAAATTAAATGGAAGGCAATTTTTTTATTACTATTAAAAAAAAAGAAAACTAAGTTTGCAATTTTTTTTCTTTCTTTTACTGCCCTCTGCACATGTGAAATAAATGGCTTAGGACAGATCTAATGAATGTGTTCTAAAAGACAGTAATAAATCATAAATTAAAGGGAAACACAAAGCTTTTTTTCTCAGAGATTCACAAGCATTTTCTGAAGCAGATTGTCTTACTGATGTTAAATCTCAGGTGTTGAAAACTGAAACAAAGTGATACCACACTTTTAACTCCTTCCTGCCCTGCCAGTCCTCTTTTCTTTGTAAAAAGATATAATTCCACGGTAGGTTGAACCCCAGAACTGGATGGACTTCACATGTGTGTGGTGTGCCTGTGAAACCCTGGCCTTGCTATGCCCAACATAATGCATGCTCAATATTTTGGCCTTTTGTTGTTGCTGTCATCGTTCTCTTTTTTGGGGGGAGGGGCTTGGGGTTTTTTCCCCATTTTTTACCCCGGCTAAGGAGTTGGATTCTGTTTATAAGTGTTGTGACCTTCTCTATTAAGTAGTTTGCATATGTGGTTTTTTCCTCTGCTTTTCAAATGCTCTTTTTAGTTCCAGAATTGGGTGATCATAGAATCATTTATAAAACCACACAGACAAACCAGTGTCAATATCTAATTACTTAATGGCCTGCTTATTTCTTACAAGAAAATGGATCCTTTTCCACATTTTCAGTGTTCATTACCTTTGAGAAGATAATTATTTAGCAGATGCCAGAGATAATTGTAAATATGAATGTTACAGCTATGTATATGGATATCTCCATAAAATCTGTGGAATTCACTGGCTTTATTCTATCTCGTTATGAATTGTGCTTATTTGCACACCTTGCAGATTCAGATTTGCTGCCAGGAGCTTGCCAACTCTTTCACCTTGCTTGTAATGTTTTTGTTCCAAATGGTGAAAGACTCCATTTAGTCTTCCCATTAAGCAGATGGTTTATTATGTCATGTTATTTTTCTTCAGCAGTGATCTGTTGATTCTCTAGCATTACGCAGTTAGCAGATGCTGTCACACCTCCTGTATGTCCAACTAAGTTGTCTGGTTTTTCTCTCCCTCACCTGTTTGCAGTCATCTTTGTCCAACAGCACATCCCTAGTGCAGCATTTTCTGGATGATACTCAGAAGCTGCAGTGACCTGGTGTTTTGAAATAATCAGTGTGTGTTTTCCTTTTTCTGTGTGAGCTCTATTTTTGCTAACTTTTAACAGGAAAGGCATGTTAGCACAGGTGGCAAGCAGACAGTGATTTGACTTGAAATTTTTCCTCTGTGCCAAAGGCTCCCAACTTTCTAGGCAATCATCGGTCTTCACTTTCCCCAAGCCACTTCTGGCTGTTCCTAATGCTCCAGAAATGTCTTCCTCCTAATTTGCAAACTGAATCAGATTTGAAAATCAGGCACTTTGTTTGACCACCAGCTCAGGGGACATTTAGTTCCAATTGCCAATCTCAAGCTACAGTACTCCTGATCTTGTTTTTCTAATCATTTTACCTCTGTTATTTGGAAGTAAGACTGAGCTGGTTGGAAGAACCACTTAGAAAAATTAATTAGAAGATACCAGTCTCTGAGAACCCTGTTAAAAAGAAAGCCCCTCTTCCTCAGTCTTAGCTCTTTTTCCCCTAGATTACTCAATCAGCTTTTCAGGCATTTCCTTAATTCCCAGGTTGGTACGTTTCTGCCCATACACAAAGCTACGTGGAATTGAAAGTACCGTATAACTTTAATCCTCTAATATAATGAAACAAGGTAAAGGAAAATGGTGTTTTGTGCAATTATATTTACATAAACAAAGTAACAGGCAAATTTGCATCCCATTAGTTTTGAGTGAGGCTGGAACCTGGACAGGATACTAATAGGAGTCACTGCAAGGCAGCAATTGATTATTGCTCTCGATCTCGTGGCTAATCAAGCTGCCAAGGCAGTGTGTTAGGCCTTCGTTACAGTCCACTGCTTTTCTTCTGAAAACCCATTCCCCAGCAGTCGTGCCCCTGCAACAAAATGCTGCCTTTGAACTGATGAATCCAGCTGCTGTCTTTTAACACAACCTGTTTGCAGAGCAAAACTAGGTTTGAGTTGAACTTTAGAGCTGTTTTTGAGTTGAGATGCAGATTTAAATGTAAAACCTCTAATACAGACTGCAATTTTCAGTGAAAATCTGTTAACTCCATCTCATCTTTAATCCCAGTTGCACTGCAAATTCAAAGTTATCACTCTAAAAAAAGTTTGAGGGGCTTTTTCCTGCATTAATTTCCTTCAGTTTAGCATCCATTTAGTAATTCATTTCTCTAGCATTCTACTGGGGTCTTCTCTGAGTCACAGAGTCCCTTCAAAAAATGCAACATCTGGTCATCATGCAGATTAGCTGTATGGGAGGCTCAGCATCTGTTGATGTTTGCCCCAAGTTTACATATTTTAAAGGACAGTCCAAAAAAAAGCCTATCTGTGGATTTTTAAGCAGCACTTGGCAACAGCAGTGGACATTTGCCAGGGTATTTTAAGAACAAAATGCAGCTTTTACTGTGTGAAAAACACAGTATCTGTACTGTACAATTCAATGTACCATGCAGTGTATCTGGTGATAACTTGCTGTCACACTGATCTTCACAGAGAAACTCTATTCTAGACTCTGTGTGAAGAGTTTTGAGGATAATGGATTGAACTGTGCTGTCTGCATAGTTGCAGCTTCTGGCACACAATGCAGATGCAATCCTTTTCTTACAGTACAAAAGATTTTAATCTAAAATCACATCCAGGCCCTGAACAGCTTATCTGCACCAATGCATTATTCCTAGTGCTTGATTCTAGCTAGGTGATGCCTGGGTAATGATTTTCAAGTTTCCCCTAAAATGGAATCCATGATTGTAAAAGCTCAGCTCTGTATCTTGAAGCTGTGATTGTCATGTCTTGCTCATGTTCCTGTTTCCTGCTCATGCACTTTTTCCTGATTGGCAATACAAGATCACCTCCTCCTGGCTTACGTTCATTATGATGTCCCCAAGTGTTTCCTTGTGAGTTCTCCTTGTCTTACCCTCCATGAGTGCTGCCTTAGCTGTACTCACACACTTCCCTACATTATATATCCACTATATAAATGCCAGTCTAAAACACCCACTAGTTTTCCACTCTCCTGACCTATCCCTTGCTTTCTGCATCTCATCCTCTTAATTATGTTTCTGTTGCTTTTGATTTGCACTCATCACACATCCTCACCTGACTCTTTCCATTTATGCCACCCTTCTGAAAATTAATTCAAAATTAAACTATCTTGTCTCCTATTTTGGCTTTTCTGATATATATAATGTAGTAATCTACTACTTTAAGTTTTCACAAGGCATTGTCCACTTTTGCAGGAGGTGAAAGTAAAAAAACCTTGTTCAAGTTTCAAAGGAAAGAAAAAAAAAACAGTTCTGCAAACAGCTTTAGTATCAAACTGCCTGTGAGTAGTGTGCTGGAGCTTGCTGTGGGGCAGAGTCCAGTGTCACTGAAGCTGCTTGGTGGTCAGAGGTCACAGATCTCAGTTGCCAGAACCCTCTTGCTGCTAAGTGTTCTTAGGCAAATGCCTACAGAAGGAATTTTTACTAAAGGTTTCTAGCATAGGATGCTGAAATGTAACATGCAAATATGAGGGACTGATGTGCAGTCTGCCTGGTAGAGGTCTAGGATTTTTTTAACTCAAATTCTTCTTTATAAGAATTAACAGGAAGAAGTCTAGCACCTTTCTCAGTAAATACTGTAGCATCATAGAATGATTATTTCCGTATCTGTGATAATTGCTGTGAATACATGTACAATAAGGTCCCTTTCATGTGTAGATACATATTTACATGCACGCATGCGTACAATATAAAAATAACTTTTTGATCAGTGTATTTGTGTTCTCATGTGTTGGACTCCTGCAGTTTGTCAGCCTGCTCTCGTGCTTGCATCTGAAATGTGCTGTTTCAATTCCACCCTACCGGGATAATTCCCTATTTGCAGTACTTAACATCAAAGATCATGTTCCTTTTCAGCTGGCACTCTTTTTTGGGTTTGTTAAGCAATAACAATAAACAACTGAACATAGGATAGTGGGGGAAGAGAAAGTGCCAGTTGTTACTGGAACAAAACAGTTACCTCAGAATTGTCAATGATCTTACCATCAGGAATACTCAAATGTTCACAACATTTGAACAACTGATGTAACTTTAGCAGCTTGACTGTATCATTGTCAGTGTTCATCCCATGAAATGTATCAGATCGTAGGTGACATCCCCATCTGTAGAGCCTGTTTGTGTGATGAATCTTCTCCTTTGTGTCTGTGTCAACTGCTAGTACAGTTGTCGGCCTCCCTGTGTATCACAGCAGTGCACACACATTCCTCTGTGTGAACAAACATCTTAGAACATTAAAACAAAACCAAAACAGAAAAGAGGAAAAGAAGGAGGAAACCTTCATTTATATAATACAGTACAAATCGCCATGTCAGTGACTGACTTGTTTGTCAATAGTATTAGGCAGGATATTAAAGGTAAAACAATTTAATACAAATCAAGAGAACTACAGCAACATTTAGAGTAATAGATTTAGTGCGTGAAACTAATTCATATGTACCATGGTGGTGTGTATGGAGAGTATTAGTAGAGAGTATTAATGGCTTCTATCATCACATTTCTCATTAGAGTTGTGAGGTGGTATTTAGCTGTAGCTGTACAGATGGCTTGCTATGCAGTATGGTGTAGAAATTTGAGGGGTTTTCCATGGATATGAATTGAAGAAGTATTGCTAGAGACTAGTGTTTCAATTGTCAGACAAGTGTGGCTTTCTATTTTTTTTTTCACCTCTTTCTGCTGATTAGTATGTATTTTTGTGAGGTCACATGTCCTGCGTTTGTCCCATGTACCTGAAATTAAATCCTAGTGCAGAAAACTTTGCTGCAAGGGGTTCTTATCTAAGGTCTGCATTACAGGATTAATTACTAAATTGAGACAAAATTTTACCTGCTTGTAGGGAATCCTTTTTCTTCAGAATTAGCCTTGAATATCACTGTCTTTATTTCTTCTTGGAGGCCAATTCCTTATTCCATTCAAGCAAAGGAAAGAAATTCTGTGGATGTGAGCCCTAGCATTTGAACAGATGGTGATCAACAGGTTGATATAAGACAAGACTGAGCATATTTTTTTCTCCAAAATACAAATGTGTGTATATCCATACTGCTCATTACTGGCTACTAAGAAGGGCCTTGGTTCAAGACCCTCAGATGTGACAGGTAGAGTACAGAAATAAACGCCTTCCTCATAATGTCTGCATTGTCAAAAGCCAGGCAGTATCCTAACCTGATATGCTTTTTGAAGCCTGATAAAATTTTTGAATTATTAGAAATTTTCATATGCTTTGTTCTTCAAATTATAAACAATGTTAGCAAAAATTGTGGTCCGCATAGATTCAACTCTGTGTAACGTTGATGGAACATCATGAAATCACTGGAGCTTTATGAGACTATTTCTTGTGAGGCTTTTAAATAGATTTGGAAATGAAAATAAAGACTTCATCAGAAAATACCACTAGTCCAGGGATTTCTCTTGAAGGCAACATCCAACATTTGAATGCTCTTTGTTCTGAAATATGAAACGGTTAAAATGCTCTGATCTGTTTTATATCTGATGCCTAAGCAGGTACTGTCTGTTTTGCTTTCTGATGGCTTTTTAACTGATCCCAGTCATGAAGGAAATCAGTTGTTCAAGTTTTGTATTTAAAGAGAGAAGTAGCTAGTCCTTGCATGATATGCCTAAACAAATAGTTTTGGGGAAGAAGAGTACAAAGTAAGGGTAATGGCTTCCTCTTCCATTACTTCCAAAGACTAGAAAATTTAGTTATTGCTATTACCTGTAGGTTACCAAAGGCACAAGAATGTAGAGATCCACTGAGAGCTTTCATGAAAAAATTAGTAGTGTTGAGTGTGTATTAGGCACCAGTGGATCTTCCTAGGCACACAGGTCAAATGGCTTCCAAAGTCTTGCCATTTCTCTTTCCTCTGCTGTCTTTTGGTTACATTATTAATGTACAGTACCCATCATGAAGTGGAATTTATATGATGTACATTGGATTTGTTCCTACATCTGGTCAGAGGTCAGTGAATGCAGGTAGAAATTATGCTGAAAGATCAGAAGAGATAATTTTGATGTAAGCGTTACCACTAAACAGAGTGCATTTGGAAAGCATGAAATATTCCATGTGCATTAATGTAAATTTTTCATAAAAATCCTTCATGATAAATGATAATTTGCCATAGGCAAAACCCCAGTCTGCTGGGTTTTTCTCACTGTCCCCATAAAAGTTTGAATTTCAAAGTGTGTTCATCCTGCCCAGTCCAGCCCCATGTATTTTAGCCTAGCCCCAAATTAACTCAAGGTTTAATCTCCCAAAATAAACATTACATCACATAGAATATCATTAATGAAGAGATTAAACTTAAAAGCAGATTTTTAATAATCTCTCCAATAAAAAATATGGATACTTGTATTCAAGACATATTCAATTTAGGATGTTAAAACTACAACTAAAATATATGAAATTACTATTTCTAATTCTACTGAATGTGAAGAATCTCTACATTGACCTTATAGGTTGTTTTTAGTGCACAAAGCATTTCTTACTCAGCAACTTTGTGTTCTATAGAAAAGACTTGTTTCTTTCAGGTTTTCTTATCTGTAGCATTATTGCTGTGTTGTTATGAATATGATGTGTTATCACTTGAGCAGCTCTTTCAGCAGGTTCTGAATTTGTACCTTCCTGTCACCCCGCAGAAAACCCTGAGAGTTTTTTATCTCTGCACTCACAACAGGTGTTTGAGAGTTTACAGCTCTCTGCCATTGGAACTTTTTCACATGGTTGAGAGCCAGAGCAGCATGGAGCAGAAAAACCACTGACATCTGTGCAAGTTGTTGCAATCAGCCTTTGCAGAATACAGGTTTCAGTTTTCTTTTGTGGTAGGATAATGTGCTGTCTCAGATGAAAAGCTGAAGAGTTTTATATAGGATAGATGCTCTTCTCTTTCACCCATCTAAAAGTAAGAATCAGCAGATTTATCCACAGATCAAAAAATAGTTTGTCAACCTGTTTAGTCATTGCTTTCTCTTTTGGTAGTATGAATTTGTGTAATGCACATTCTGCAATGCAAATGTCATCAGCTGTATTTCCAAATAACATATTTCATGATTTCTTATTAATGAGCTTTTTTTGTATATCAATATATAAATGCGGGTACTGCATGGTAATGCAATACTATTTTCTCTCCTAGAGTTTTGGTTTATAAATGATGTTGCCACTGCTCTTGATGTATTATGCATTTTTCAGGGTAATTTCTTATATAAGTCTATGATTATATTTTTTTTAAAGGCAAAGGAAGAATGGAAAAAGAAACAAAAAGTTACTTTCCAGTGTCCCTTTGGCTGTTATTGAATATTAGGCTTAAGGGTTTTTTTCTCTAGAAATAGATAGTGAAGAAAAGTCTATGTGCAGTTTAATTTTTGTTAAGGAAATGTTGTAGCTCGCACACATTGACAATTGAATGGGATGAATCAATTCAGCATTAGAAACTTGGAGAAAATTCTGAGAAACAGCAGAAAAGCTGTTCCAGGTGTCCCATCTCCCTTTGTGGCATTGAAAAAGCAGAATTCTAACTGTTTCTAAAGCAAGGTTATGTAACACCTCTGGCATTAAGCTAAAGTAAAGCCAAAGTAACCCTAGATCTTGTTCCCGAGAGTTTCATCCTGCAGTGACTAACAGTGACTGCTCTGCCTGGTGTGTCTGAGGGTCACCTCTGAGCTTTGGTGTGCGTTTGAGGGTTTCTTTGAGCTGACTTTCTTCCTGGTGTAGCTCATCCAGCTTTGCCCACAACAGCTGTTTGTCATGCAAAGACAGAGTCCCTCTTGCTCCCTCTGAGTGCGCTCAGCTGAGTAGATCCAGCACCTGGTGTGAAGTTCACTGCCTGTTCCATGTGTGACATGGACACATGGGTCCCTAGCACAGCACAGCAAATCAAATCCTGTTGGAAAGAAATGGGGAAAAAAAATATAAATGCTAACTAATTGTGGCAAATGAAATGTCATCTGAAATAAAATCAGTCTTACTTCTCCTAACCAATCAGTTTAAAAACTGTTTGTTCCAGTGAGATTACTTAGTGCTATAAAACAAGAACAATAATTGTCCTGGTTTTAAAACGGTTTCCCTTGGAGTTCAGGGGATGGGAAAGGGGGAAAGAAGAATAAAACAGATAAAAATCAGATCTTGTTGAACACAGTATATAGAGAGAAATGAGGAAAATCTCAAGCTGGAGCCCAATGTTCTCTTTGCACAAAATAAAATCCTACTTTCATTGAAGCAGGAAAGAAGTTAAAATTCCTATAAAAAGGATTTTTACATGAGGAAGAATAGGTATAATAAAAGTGTTATTGATCTGTGAATGATGTCAAAGCATAAAAACCCATTCAGATGATGGTGGTTAAAAACAAAAATAAGTGAAGACAGCTTTGAATATAGTAATTTAGAATTTATTTAGGACCATGAATAAGTCGTCACATTAGTAGTAATTCATGTCTGTGCTGTTATGGGCCACTAAAACTGTCTTATCTTTTTATGTATTTATCTCCAGTAAGAAATATATGTTAATATGCCACATATGTAAGTGATAAAAATCTAAAATTTGAAAGGGGAAGGTTTGACTTTTCTTGAATAGACATTTATGATAGAACAGATGGATTTGATTCATTATTCCATGAATCTTTAAAAGGCTTTTAGTCGTCAGACCAATCATAAGGCATAGGTGTCATCTAGTACAAGTCATAGTTCTGTGAGGTGAACAAGATGGGAAAAGAAATTTCTCAGGGTTTTCCTCACCTTTTTTTCATGTGCACCATTTATTTTGGCTTTATTGGTGTTCTTGTTTTACAGGAGAACAGGTGCTGTATGAAGTTGAACTTTTATGGCCTAGACCGTGGAAAATCACTTTTCTTCTAAAAGAGATCTAGAGTAGTTACACGAATCAGCTAAGAGGAGACTTCCAGCTGCAGAAAATCCTACCAGAGAGCTAACCCAGCCAGGACAATGCAGATAGGGGCTATGCCCTACTGTTCCTATTTATCATACTGTGCTAGTTTCATACTGCAGGGGCTGCAAGCACTACAGGTTTGCTTATCAACCCTTGCTAAGTCTTTTGTGGCTTTCCTCCACCAACCTCCAGTGGAACAGGTGCCAGAAAAACTGAGAAAAAAGTCTGTAGTCAAGGAATCACATGCTAAATGAGCAATAAATAAGTAAACAAAAGTAGAAAATGATGGCAAAGCTTTCACTGATGTGCTGTTCAAGCATACAAGGAGTAGTATTGGTGTTTATCTCCTTCCAGGGGATGATTGCAAGTTATGCAGTTAGAATTAGAGAACTTCAATTATGCAAATCAGAATTCCACACATGACTGGTGAGAAGACAAAAGCGTGCCACTAAAATTAAAACCCAATGAAACTCAAGTCTCTCTTCCATTCTACTCTTTCCTGTTTTCTATAACCTCCTCCCTTCTCACTTGTGTTTTTTTCTTTCAGTGTTCAATATCAACAATACTTCCCCTCTGACTTCCAAAGTAGTATTCTCCACATTATGCAGATCAAGAAAAAGCAAGTGCAGAGCTCTAGATGCACATTAGATAGTTCTTTCTAAAAATAGGTGGTCTCTATGGCAATATTTCACAGTGCCCTTGAAGGTGAAAATTCAGTTTTGCTAAGCAGAAGTCTTTCAGCAAAAATGACAGATCTCACTTCTATAAGGAGATTGCTATTGTCAAAGCTGTATATTCAGAAAGTCAGAAGTATTTTTTTAAAAGTCAGGAACTAGATAAACTCTTCCTCTAGAAACTGTTGCATGTTACTGCTTCATTACTTTGATATTATTTTCATCTCCTTTTGTTCAGCTCTACAAAATTTCATAGTTTGATTTTCTCAATTTATGACCAAGACCTTTATGAACTGTCTAATTTATTATAGAAATTAAACACAAACAAGTTTCCTTATCACTTCAAGAATTGTTTGTGTTTGTAGAAGGTGCCTGAATATTGGCTATAATATACTAGTATTGCTCTGTAGTGTAGCCTTCATTAAGGTTTGGCAGGCTAACTTCATTCCTAGGTATAAGGTCATTTTAAATAGTGTACATATACCATGAAAAACCTGTTTTCAGCAAATGACATTACCAGGATAAGGTAAAGCATTTGTTCTGCTCAATTCTTAAATTGCTAAGATTAGTACTGGTGGAATTTTAAATTACACTTCTGTCCTCCTGGAGTTTTGTAGCCTGACATGTGTGTGCATTAAACACCAAAGTGACACATCCATGCACATGGATCCTGTTGTGGGTCTCACATAGGCAATAAACAAGTGATTTTATATCACCTTATCAACTGTTTATCCCCTAGTTTTTTTCATTAGAAGACACTGAGAGCACTGTGAAATAAAAAGGAGCTGGAGAGGGCAATAAAGGAACCATCAAATTTAGTTATGTACTGATTTTCAGCATGCAGTACATTTCTACATATATGTAGAACATATGTGAAGTTAGAATGTTAGTGAATTCTTGGATGTTTTCCTAATAGTAAACATCGAGCTAGAAGCTTTGAGAAAGCCCTGAGAGTCACACACATGATTTTCAGTGTTGCGTCACATCACTACCTAGAGTATCACACCCTCATAACATCAGAAATCATCTGTATTTGCATATGGTCCTGCTGTACTGAATTAATTTAGCAAAAAGTGCCTTCAGAATCTGTCTAGCCTAGTAGGAATCTGTCATTATTTAATAAAACTTCTTGGGGATGTGCTATTGAACTGAATATGAAGCCCCATAGAATCAAATAAATACTAATATAAAACACAAATGTGACAAACGAATAAAAATTATTTTTATTGTATTTATGTTACTTTTGGCTTTATTTTCCATGAGCATTAGATGATTAGATGTTGTGATGGGACTTACCATGAGAATGTTAGAACCTGCAATGAGAATTTGCAGTGCTGCTCCTGTCATTTCTTTGTCTTCAAGACAGAATTAAAAATAATCTCTAATGTGACTCTACTTAGCAAGTTTATTTTTTGTAGAGGATCAGAAAACCCCTATTGAAATGCAAAGCTGCCAGAGCAACATGAGAATTACTTTATCTGTTACTGAGAAAGCCATTGCTTGATTTTCCAGTCTAGGCTAAAAAAAGAGGCTTTTAAATTAATTTTACTTGGGTTCCCTTTCCCATGTCACATGTTTGAAACATGTTCTGAACATTAGTATCAACAGAATGTGTTGTAGATATTTATAAAAAAAACACATCAGAGGACAGTAAGAGGGAATGTATTTACTTTTTGTGTGTATCTTGCATCTCTTCCCTGAAGCACTTCATATCCCAAGAGCTCTTTCCTCTCCATTATGAATCATTTTCATATCCACTGAACACTGAAACTGCTTTTCAGATTAATAATAAAAATACATTTTTAAGACAACAAATCTTGAAAACAAAAGCCTGTTCACAGTACTTACATTGCTGCAAGACTTTATTTTTCTATAACTATGAGGAAAAACTCCACCAAGTCAGGAATAGAAGGCTCATGAAAAGCTTATTTATTCTTTTGTTATTCACACTGATAAAGCAACTATGAGGTTTGAAATGCTGCTATCAAAGCTAAAAGACATTAGTTTGTTGAGGCACTAAAATACACTTCAGGTTGTAATGAATGGCTGTGGTAACAAATCTGAAGGTAATATACATCAGTGAAATTTAGTTTGAAAATACCTCTAAAGGAATTATTTCATGCTAATAGTTTGCTGATTTCTTTAATTTCAAAGAATATACAAACTATTTCTTCTCTGAATGTTATTACTATGTCCAAGTAAAATAAACAGAATTTAGAGACACACCAAAAATTACATCTCATTATTTATTATGAGTGCTCAACCTGCCCAGTTGATCAGTTTTCAGCATATTGTTGTGCACCATGTAAATAGCAAAGCTGTGTTGAGCACATTAATCGATGGCTTCATGAACAGAGTGATAGAAAAAAGTTGTGCTGAATTTAAATTCTTAGTGTACACATCAGGTGCCTCCCTCCCTTCCTTTCTTCCTTTTTCCATTCCTCCCTTGTGCCTCCTGTGCCCAGCGTTTTCTGTCCTTTCTCAAGCACTTCGCCCAAGGCACAACCATCCTGACCGAGGAGCTCAGCTGTGCCCTGCAATGTGTTCATTGGAGCTTCACTGCCTTCTCCTTTGCTTCCCCCCATGGAAGTTTCACTTTATTATTAATCTGAAAATAAAAGTTAGGTCAAGCTCTGCATGCAGGGGTCCAACAAGCCCTTTAGACTTCACAGTGGTGCAGCTGTCTTAGCTAGAATAAAATTTGTCGCCTGGTGAAAAGCATAAAACCTGGGGATTGCTGAGTCACAGGCAAATGTTCCCTGATTAAATTCCAGAATGCAGTGTAATCTTTGCTTTGCTAGTAATGTGTTATTTTAAGACTGAAGATGGAAAATAGTGTGCATGGCGTAAAGTGACCATTTTATTACACAGCATAGGATAACTGAGGCTTCTGTTTCTTCCTGTGAGGTGTTCTGAGCGAGATCATTACAGAATATTGATTAGTTGTAAGAATTACAACGTTTCTCATTACTACTTGAGTGTGCAAAATTAAGAAAATAGCAAAATAAATTCCTATAAGTTATACTCTGTCCTGTTCTTCCCTTGAAAATACAGAGGTTGTGTTTCAGTCTCTCCCTTGGCAAATTTGAACCACAGTGTTAAAGTGGAAATTTGAATGTTACTTTTTCACAGAGCTCTATGAGCTCCAAGCTATCACTTTTGAACAAGTTTGGATCCAGATACGATTTTGACTCCCACAAGATGATAGGTTTGCAGCTTTACTGTTTAAAATAGAGTAAAATTGTGTACAAACGCTGTCATTAGAATCTGTGTTGTTTTCTTTTGAGGGCAGTTGACTGTGCTACTGTACAATAGCCTTAGCAACAGAATGAGACACTTTTTTGTACTTGCTTAGAAAGAAATGGGCTGAAATTATTCTGTGGTAGTTTCAGAAAATAATTTTGAAGTATTATCTGCAATTCAAAGTATAGCATAACACTAACTAAATTAGTATTTCATAAAGCACTTTAATGACATTTTAATTATATTTCAAAAAAGTAAGATGTCATATGGTTTTGCAGTTTGTCATGGGAGTGCTACCACATTTATTAGTCTGCATTTTTCCTTTTTCCAATGTTTTGTTACTATTTTCAGCATTTTGTAGTCTGAGCAGTTTCAGAGTGAAATTTCTTGCATTAAATCACTTGACAGTTTTAATGCTAACAAATTTTGCGTCTTCAGGGGGGAAAAGGGTGGATTTTTGATTCTTGTCTGTAAGAGAGTGTATTGAACACAGGGAACTGGTCATAAACCTCAGCAATCTAAACAACTCCTCATCCCTTGTAATGTGGATGACTAAGAATCTCAGAGGCTAAGACTGGCATTATTCAAACATTGCATAATTGCAGTCCTAGGACAAGCTGCTCTTTTTAGCTTTAACAGAACCCCTGAGGTGGGTAGCTGTCCCTTCCTTGGGAGCACAAACAAGAGTTTTAGCATCTGAAATATCTAGGCATGTATAATTTTAAAGACGTAATAATATCCCAATTCGCCCTGCATTGCATTCTGAAGATTTAATGTGTTTTTATGAAACTGTTTTTCCATATATAACATGGTGAACTGACTGTCATGTGTGGTAAAACTAGAGAACTGTGACAATATCCAGTGAACTGACGATCCCAAATTTAAATTGACAGTACAAAAGATTATTTTGTTCTAGGTTATGTACAGTCTTTTCCAGTTCCTTCTCCTGTGATGAAGCAGAAGGAAAAAACAAAGGCCACAGGATTACAGCAACCCATTGATGTTCTCACCCAATAAAATGAAAGTTTTTGCCATTTGTTTCAGTGAGGACTGAATTAGCTTGAATCTAAGGAAGTAGCTTCAGGAATAAAGTTAATAAAAATGAAATAGCCTTCTGTTAAAAAAATAATTTACTTCCTTTCCTTTTTTCTTTATCAAAACAACAGGAAAAAGATAACCTAGAATACCCTCTTTGCTTAAAGATTCCCTAGCATCTAGTCTTCAGACTGAATTTAAATAATACATCATTACATTTTATTGTGACTTTTCAGAAAGCTGAATACCATGATCTGTCTTTCCAACAGGGTCAACTGGAGTTACACAGACTTACCTGAAATTGCCAAAGGCCCTATATATTTCCTCTAGATTTTTTAAGGATTGGTACAAAACTTTAACAAAGCTCAATCATTAGACAAATCTTTTGAGGTTTTTCTCCTTTTCTGTAATTAGTTTTAGTGGGGGTATTATTGAAATTCAGTCTGCTGTTCTACTGCATGATAATGGTACATTTTGGCAAGACTACTGGAGTTAATTTGAGAGGAGGAATGATGTTTTGGTTATTTCCATTTAGGCACTCAGTCTTACTTGGGATATATCACTCATGATCAGAGTAGCATTATGAGCTCCTCTTTTAAAATGTCTAATATATTAATATGCTATTAGGGAGCTTTCTTTCCAGCAGGGAAATGTGCTACCCCTGCACACTAAAACATTCATAAGTAAATTCCAATTATTAAGGGCCTAATTCAGAGCTCTCTACAGTTAGTTGGTTTATTTGTAAATTCCTTGGTAAGAAACCACTGAGTTAAATCATTTAAGGGCTGAACTGCAGTCATTAAGAATTTTATATAAGTGCACCTGGGAATACAAATCAGATTTTTTCTACATAATTTTTAAAGTTAATATATAGTTGGCAATCCTAGGGAGGAAGGTCAGAAGTTACCCTTTTCAGGCAGGAAAGCAATCCTGAATGAGTGAGGCGACAGTAAAAGTAGTAATGAATTTGTATGAATCATTCAAAGAAAGGCAAGGGGAGGAAATAAAAAAAAAAACTAATCTTTTTTTAAAAACAAAAAAAAAAAAAGGAAAAAAATAAAGATAAGTATAAAGAAGACCAGAAATTTGAAGTAGGATTAAAGGTGTTTTTAACAAATAAGTTCAGACCACTGAGGGAGGTATATGCTGACTTCAGAGGGCTTTAATTTAAACCTCAAGCAGTTTTCAGAAAACTCACAGCTTAAACTTGTGGCATTAAAATAAATCTGTTGGATTGTTTTGAAGGCAATATGTGCAGTAGGTGGAAGCATATATGCATGGAATACATGCCCCTTATACAGTTGTTCTTGGCCTCAGGAAACCTTTCCACTACCTTTTGTGCAGAGTTCAGAGACCTGACATAAAAATGAGGAGCAAAGGATTCTCCATTGCAGTGTCTGAGCTTCCATTACAATGGAGAAAGTGGGAGGTGAAAGTGGATTTCCCTTTTGTATCCTTGCTTAAAAGCTCAAAAACTAGGATTGTGTCCTTAATGGTCCTAAAAAAATACTTAAAATATGTCCCTAAAATATACTCTGATAGCAATATCTGTCTCTAAAATCTGATCATACACATTTCACCATATACATAACAAAGAAGAAAAGCAATTTCTTCCTTCTCAGTTATCTGGTATCTATAAAGCCAGGGACAATAAGTTCTCACTTGATACTTCTGGGAGTTACTAGCTCTCATATTTTCTGTTACTCAGAAGATACCAGAAGGGGGAAAAAAACCAACCAACCAACCAAAGGAGCCTTTTATGTGTATTTCTTAAAGCCCCAAAGCTTCAGTAAGAGTCATGTAGGTGCATGCTCAGATCCAGTGTTTGTAAGCAGCTGACACGAGTGCATTCAAAAGACTTAAATTGTAGTGAAGTTCTATTTTCAGCAGCAAAATGTTCTGGAGACCTTACAAGGGCTCTGTGTAAAACAGAGAGTTTCACCTGAAAGCCACAGCTACCATTTGTCTTCTGTTCAGCTTTGTATCACCATCTGCAGTCATTTGTCTAAATTCAGGATCTCCTCCCAGAAATCTGTAAAGAAAAGAAAGGTTTAATTATGAAAAAGGCTTTGTCTGGGTCGTTACATCATTTGGTTATGAGAGGTGTGGATAAGCAAAACCGTAGTACTGTCACTCTTAAAATAGATGTATCAAAGTAATTCAAAGTTGCTAAATTTTTGGAAATGCCTTTTTCAATATATGTAACAGGGCATAGAAGTGATGCTGATTTATTTATCCTATATTGAGTAGTGTGTCTGAGAATAGCAGTAATGGTGGTAAATAATAATCTGATAAAGAGTCTGTCACATTTTAAAAATAAGCAGATGCCTGCCAGACCAGAACAGATGGACTTCGGGTGTAGCAGGATAAGAGTGCATTAAGAATTTCATTATTTCTTCTATAAGAACAAATTACGAACCTTTTATTTGCTCTGTGTAAAAGCAGGTACCTGTAAAAGTGATGAAGGTGTAAGAACCATGTTCTTCTGGACTGGAATCTAGAACGCCTGAGTTAGTCCTGGGGTTGAAAGATTTTTGTGTAAAATTAGAAAATCCTCTTCTGTTTGTCATGTGCCTATTAGCTGATATTTCATCCTTTTCTCTGTTGATTGTCATCAGAATAATTGTGTTAATACTTGTGAAGTGTTCATATAGTGGAGGACAGTAGTTGTATGAGTGAACAAGATAAAATGAGAGAAGTATAAATGAAAAAGAATTATTTAAGCTGAACTTCTGAAATATGCAACACTCAAGTACCTGGCATCATCCTGCAGCTGGCACTTTCATAATATGGACAGGAGTGTTTTACATCCTCCTATGACCAGTAGGCTTTCACAGCAGCACTTACTGAATCATTTTATCTCCCAAATTTAGTAATAAATATTATCTTTACAGCTTCTTTTTAAAGCCTGGAAAATATACATACATTACACTTTTGCAGATAGTTTTTTTAAAAAAAACATCATCCTACAGAATAATGTATTATGTCTGGTTTTAGGCAAATCTGATCTCAGTGAAAGTCAATTGACAGCTAGTGCTTCAAGATGATGAGGAACCCATGCAAATCCCATGTAAATGTGTTTATTCCAATGCAATTTTTTATTAATTTGCATCCTAGAAAGAAAAATGAAGGGCTCTTTATATATTTTAGGTTTTGATCTGGTTTTTTTCATCGTTTAGTTGAAGACTTGACATTTCCCATGATGGTGGCCTACTAGGAACTAAGATAGTTGGATGTTTATGGTTTTTTTCTACTGAAGCAGTGACTATGAAGTTCCTGAACAGCAAAGTCAAGTCAGATGGTGCCCCTGAGAAATTCCAGAGTTGGTGACTCCCACTGATGATATTGGAGAAGTTTAACCAGTAGCTGCTTCCATGCCTGGACAAACCAGAACTAGGAATGTGGCAGAGAGGATCCTGCAGGGGAGGAGATGGATCCCCACCAAACCTTTTTGCATAACCTGCCTTCACTTTGTATATCACTGCCCTCTCATTAAAAAACAAAAAAAACAACCAAACAAAAAAACCCCAACAACAACAAAAAACTCTTGGTCTCCCACTTCCCCTTCAGCTGATTGTTCTGGCCACTTTTCTTGTGTGACTAAAAAGCATTTGATCAGTGAACTGTTCTGGTTGAAAAATAACTTTCCACATCGAGAGAGATTTGAAAGATGTAGTTTCCAGCCACGCCAGCTTCCTTATTTAATTCACTGCATAGCCACTCAAACCCTGACACTGGCACAAGGGAATTTAGCAGGGATGGCTGCAGAAAGTTAAACAGTAAAGATGGCAAAGGTACAAAATTTAATACAGTGGGATACATTTTGCACACACAGGGTTCTGCCCCATATTGCCTAGCATTGCAGTGTCTGTTTCAGTTGCCATAATTTTAAAAAGTGTGGTTCCCAAGAGAAATATCCTGTGGAGAACCCCAAGTCCCCAGGGTAGATGTTTAAATAATGCTGTGTGGATGCTATACCCTGCTTCAGGTGACTCCCTACAATGTAGACATCCTGTTACAGCCTCATGTTTGAGAACAAAGCAGTAACGACCACAGTTAAACACAGCAAATACGACCTTAACAGGGACACAGCTACTAAATAAGGGACATTTCTGGAACAGGCTTTGGAGTGCTCTGCATCTGTGGGAATTCACACAGAAACTTTGGTAAGATAGGGATGTTAGGGGCTTTTTATAATGCCACACCCCCATAAATTATTTCATTCTCATACCTTATTTCCTTGTCTTCCCCTGATAATTTGTAAGAACCAGGATTCACCTCTGATTAGCATATGCTACTAAGAATCCCTAGTTAAAGACTTTGCTGACACAGTACAAATGGGAAACTGCATATATTTTTCTTTTATGTGTCTTTTTTAGATTGAGTGTTTTGCATGCTAAAAAGTCAAGCTGTTGTTGCTTTCTACCAGTAATAGCCATAAATGTTAAGAATAAAGTGAAAATAGCTTAGCAAATTACCATATATTTCTTTCCCTAGAGAATGAAGTAACATATAATAGGTATTGTTTATGGCATTGTAGACTAGTTAGATTTAGTGTGCTTTTTATTTCACATTTGCACTGGCTATATATGTGTATATATATATATATGTATAATATTTCACATCTGCACTGGTCAAATTCAGCAACTACATCATTTCAGCATTTGTAGCAATATTACAGAAAATATTACCTGTGCAATGTGACCTGACCTGTTCTTACACTTCTTGTGGGTGAGAAATTCATCATTTTTTCACTAGGGTAAAGGATTTTTTCCTTTCTGCATTTTGATATCACTGCAAGCTCTTTCCTTCTCTGAATTTGTGAGGTTTGTTCTAGCCAACATTGTTTGAACACTCTTTAATATTAAAAGCTCCAAGAAGAAAGCAAAACATTTTTATTAAGCAGAATCTTAAATAACAATCAATAATATTTTTTCTATGTAAATATCTACTAAAAATAGAAAGAGAAGTTTGTACTGTAGGTACCATTTTTATTTTATTTTTCTTTATGTTAACATACAAGTCCACTTGATCTTATTTTAAGGTGTTATTGTGATACTTAAATTTTATTAAAATAAAGCTTAGTGATTGTTACGAGGTTAAAAAAAAGAAAAATAAAATATTATATATCCTCATTAGACCTTTCAGGAGGATGTATTTTAATATTAATAAAAACTTGCAGTTGGTCATTTTGGTTATAGATTCTCATAAGGGTTTGTGTTGAACTTATAGCATAAATTTTGATAAATCCACCATTAAGATTTCAAAGCAATGGTGCTCTTATCTTGAAATCAAATTTGTTGAATGCAGACTGTTTTTCAATTAGATAATTTCTGAAGCAAAGGGAGAACCTATGTTTCTGCTATTTAGAAGCAGTTTCATTTTTGCATTGGCATGAGATGTATTTTTCTTCACATATAAGGATCTGTATCCACATACACCTTCAGCATTGCTCTTCAGGTACTAAAAGGAGAGTGCTTTTCTTTCCCCATAGCAGCTGCTTATTATTTATTTTCCTAAACATGCTTTTCTGAATTTAAAGGGAAGCAGTCTGAAAAGTTAAGATCCCCATTTCAATTCAAACCCAGTTTGCAAAGGAGTCAATCTGAGGGTTTTTTTGCAACCCAATTTACTCCATAGATCACTGCATCTCATAAAAAGATTTCTAGTGCCTGTGTGTTTCCCACATTTCAAGAGGGGATAGTTCATGGAAAGGGAATCACAGAGTGTCATGTCCCTGGTCAAGCTTGCAGAAAGAGCATGACTCCAGCTTTGATAGTCTGCTCCTGTTCTGGCAGGGTTGTTCAAATTCTTTGGAGCTCAGGGCAGGAGCAGCTCGCTGCACTGCAGCCTGGCACTCAGATACATCCAACATTCTCTGTTGTCATTACTCAATATGTTGTCACTGTGACTGTTGGACAGATTGATTTTGGCATAGAAGTGACTGCAAGCTGTAAGTTCTTCCTTGTAGCTGTACCTCCAGAAAAATAAGGAAATGGAAAAAGAGAAGGACAAGGAAGAGAAAGATGAAACAGGAGTGCTTCTTGAGCCTGAGTTTTCCCAAAGCAGCAACGTACTGTGCACTAAGGGATAACTGATCAGGGTGGCTGGGCTGTGTTGCAGGTTTGGGGTAACCAGGCTTGGTAGAGCTTCTGCATTTCATTTCCTTCCCGAACACTGTGCAGGCAGATGTCAGCATGGGAGTTTGTCTGCTGAGAAGTGTGTAATTATTCCTACATGGAAAGGCAGGAGTGGGCTGTGAACCTGTTTGGCCCGTGGAGGTGAGGTGTTGAGACTGCTCTGACAGGGTGACGGTGAGCTGTTTATTGCATGTGGCAGCTACCAGTTGGTGGGTGTCCTACTCCTTGCCAGGCTTCCTCAGGTTACTTGTGGCTCTCCATGCATTTGCTCAGCCACTTGGAGGGAAATGTAATCTTGAGACTATCCTGGCAGCTGTAAGTTAGATACATGTTAGGACAAAAATGCTGAGTTTGGTTTCAATGTGCTCCAATGCCCCAAAACTTGATTCATCATATTTTCTTCTGTTGATAAGAAAATTTTTGTGAACTGGGGTTTTCAAAGTTTCTACTTGATATTCCTAATAAGACAAGGGTGCTTTCTCAGCACACTGAGTAGTATAGTCATCAGTATATTTGTTTTTACTCCAGGTCACCCTGCTTAATCAATCTTTCCACAGCTGAGGAAGGATTTTACTTTGGGACTAGAGCAAAGAACTGTCAAACTAGTGCCTAAGCATCTTCCATATCACAACAGAGATTGTGTTTAAGAGACTGAAAGGTAGATGACATGCACTAACTGAATGTCTGGAGGCCGCAGGGTGGGTGTGTGCCCTGAATTAGAGTATTCCCTGTTTCCTGCAAAGTTTACAAAAGTGAGGGGAGCAATTTGCCAACGGCTGAGAGGCAGAAATCCAGAGGTGAGATAGGCAGCTTGTAAGATATTCCCTCCCAAATAATGATCACCTCTGCATGGTAAGCATAGCCTACACAGCCTGCTTCAGGTTGGAATATTCTGGAAGTTATTTGTGTGTGCTTTATAGGCTTTTGGGAGTTGGTGGATGTCAGTCAAACATGAGACTGTCTATTACCAATCCTCAGGGTGTGCGTGAGTGTGTGTATGCACATTATCCTCCTTCATGAATTTCAAACATTACTCATCTTTTGTCTCTCAATGTACACTTAATTGGAGTGTCTGCGATGA
This sequence comes from Eopsaltria australis, assembly GCA_034509425.1. Taxonomy (NCBI): domain Eukaryota; kingdom Metazoa; phylum Chordata; class Aves; order Passeriformes; family Petroicidae; genus Eopsaltria; species Eopsaltria australis. The sequence goes on along the minus strand of JAVTVJ010000146.1, from coordinate 1,275,985 downwards.
TGCCTTAAACAGCTTTGTTGTCTATGTACAGAGTTTTCTTATCCTGCTTGTAGCTTTCCTGAGTTGAAGCACACTTTTGGCTAAATTTTCAGCCAGTTTAAGTGTTGCTGGTACCTCTCAAGCAGAAGGCTGCTTCATTGCCTGTGGATTAAATGGATCCTTTGTAGGTAAGCAGCCATTTAAAAAATGGGCTGTTTTGGCTGGTGAGGGAAAACACTGAGAATATCTGCAACAGTAATAACACTGCAAAATTGAGGAATTCAGCTTCAAAGGGATTTCAATTTGCAGCAGAAAATCTAATGGTCGGGTCAGAGATCTCTCCTCTAGAGAGTGTTTTGAGAGCTATTTGTTGCTTGAATGGCTTGACTGCAAGCCATGCAGGTCATGCCACTTAAGCTGGTGAAAGGACGCATCCCTTGGAAAAGTTTGTGTTCCTTACCAGATTTAGCTGTAAGGTCTGGTCTTACTTAGGACCAAGCACTACTTCAGAGCTTCAGCCCTGGTCACAGTGGTGAGCAATTCATCTATGCCTTTTTTTTTTTTTTTAAGTGAGAAACTTGCATTAGGGCTGTAAAGAAAAGAAACTGTAAACTTTTCTAGAGAAAGGGTATGCTTTAACAGGCAGTAGGTGAGTGCCTTCCTGTGTGCTTTATTACAGAAAGTTGGAGGTATAATATGAAATATAATCTTGCTAACTTTCCCTAGGCTCAGCACAGGAATAGAGAAGCAGAAACCAATAGAAGTGTTCCAATATTTTTGCCAATTTTTGATGTCGGTTCTCCTGGAAGGAATGGCAAAAAACAAAATTTCAGTGGATTTTTGTTTGGCTTTGTTTTCTTTTGTTCATTTTCCCTTGCTAAGTTTGTGTAATATGGTTTTGCTGAAAGAAATAAGCAGCTTTTATGCGGAATATTTTGAAATAACTGCTTCTTTTTGTTTTGGTTTTTTTTCTGTTGTCTTTGCAGGGAAGTAAGACACAAAGGAAAGTTACTTTTCTAAGTAACATGGTCTTGGTACTACTGTAGGTTTGGGGTTTTTTGAAGTTTTTGGTTCTTTTTCATTTGAAGTCTGCACTGGGCTCTTCACGGTCATGCATCCTGTATAATCATTTACATAAGAGAACAGGGCCTTCAAATCATACATCTGACTGAATAAATGACCAAAACTTTCTCTAGACAGGCTTAGCTCCAAATCCAACCAGCACTTTCTCAAAGAATTGCATATTCTTAAATGTCTTAGACACTGATCCCTTCTGCTCTGTAGAGACACTATCCCCTAGCAGCAGTTTTGTCAGCAGCAATATATCTACTTTTTCTTGTTCAAATACTAATGTAGGTTTTGTCACCAGAATACAGCAGCATTTCCAGTAAGGACCTGGATAGCATTGTTATAAAAATATTTTAGTGGATTAAGAAGAAATAGAATAAATTCTCCATTACTTTTAGTCTTCTAAATTATGCTATAATTCCACCCTCTCTTCTGGTTTACCTGATTTCACCAAGAGAAATCTATGGCTCCTACTTCAGAGAAGGACAAACAAGATGATTATAGCAGGATTTTCTGGCCTTAAAATACATGAAATATATGAAATAGTTTTGCCTCGTTAGAGTTCATTTTCCTGGACATCGAGCAGTGTGTCTCATAATGAACATTGTCCTGTACTAGCTGGGTTAAAGAGGGCTGAACTGAATGGACCCTTAGAGAGGTAATGTAAAAATACTATGAAATATTTTTCTACTTTTTGTGTAAGCTGCTAGTGTAGGCAGAAAGAAGTTATTTCATGTACTTATCTGATGGGTTATTTTACCTATGTGAAACTTGGTTTGTCTGAAATTACACAATAAGGGAAATTTTCTATCACCACCAACTATTGACAATTTAGAAAAGTAAGGAGATAAGGTTTTGGATGTTTTTAAGACACAATGGATTGATGACAGCCAGCATGGCTCCACTGAGGGTAAATTGTGTGTGACAAATCTGGTGGCCTTCTACAACAGAGTTACAGGTGGTTTAGGGAAGAGCAAGTGACATAATCTGTGTGGGCTTGTACAAAGCATCTCATGATGTCTCACATGACATTCTTGTCTCTGGATTGGAGAGACATAGATGTGATGGATGGACCCCTCAGTGGATAAGGAATTGGCTGGGTTGTCACACTCAGAGAGCTGTGGTCACTGGCTCAGTGTGCAGCTGGAGCTCAGTGAGAGTGGTGCCCTCAGGGGTGGATGTTGGGACCAGCCCTGTCTGACATCACTGTTGGTGACACAGACAGTGGGATCAGGAGCACCCTCAGCAGGTTTGCTGATGACACCAAGCTGTGTGGAGTGGTTGTCACACTGGAGGGAAGGGATGGCATCCAGAGGGACCTGAACAGGCTGGAGAGGGGGGCCATGGGTACCTCAGGAAGTGCAACAAAGCCAAGTGCAAGGTGCTGCACTTGGGTCAGGACAATCCTAGGCACAAACACAGGCTGGGCAGAGAATGGATTGAGAGCAGCCCTGCCCAGAAGGACTCAGGGGTGCTGATGGAAGAGAAGTTTGATCGGAACTTGCAATGTGCACTAACATCTCAGAAATCAAACAGGTGCTGGGCTGCACCAAAAGCAGCAGTCAGCAGGTCAAGGGGGGTTGATTCTGCGCCTGTACGCCGCTCTCGTGGGACCCCAGCTGGAGTATTGCCTCCAGCTCTGGGATCCCCAGCACAGGAAGGATATGGACCTCTTGGAGCATGTCCAGAGGAGGCCACGAAGATGATCAGAGGGCTGGAGCACCTCTCCTATGAAGACAGACTGAGAGAGCTGGGACTGTTCAGCCTGAAAAAAGGAACACTGGGGACACCTTACAGCTCATTCCAGTACTTAAAGGGGGCTAAGCAAAGAGGAAGAGTGACTTTTTACATGGACAGATAGTGACAGGGCAAGGGGGTATGGTTTTAAAATAAAAGAGGAGAGATTTTGACTAGATATTGGGAAGAAATTCATTAATCAAAGGGTAGTGAGGCACTGAAACAGATTGCCCTGAGAAGCTGTGGATACTCCATCCTTCAAAGTGTTGAGGACAAGGTTGGGTGGGGCTTTGAGCAGCCTGGTGTACTGGAAGGTATCCTGGGCTGTGGCAGGGGGCTTGGAACAAGGTGATATTTAAGATCTCTCCAACCCAAACCATTCTGTGGTTCTGTGATTACATCATCCGACTACAAACACTGTTTTATTAAAGCAACTTCTCTTACATGTAAATCAGTTGTATCGAATCCTTCTGGCGATCACATTTCTTTTACAACTACTTACACCTCTTGTCTGGGAGTCCCTTTCCTGTCTGACAAGAGTTTCTTGCTGTAAATATATTTGATACTGACAGATGGAGATTAGAGAACAAGATTTATATGAACCAATTCCATACAAACAAGGCCAAAACATTCTTGGGTCATTGGTTTAACAGAAAAAGGGAAAAAAAGGAAAAGGTAGAGATACTCCGTATTCCAAGAGAATCCTATTTGCTCTTCTGCTATTTCTAAGATTGTCAATGCCTTAAAATACCTAGGCATGGAATGATTCACTCAGCATAAATTTATAACCATCATAGTTAGTAAGATCTTTGAGGAAAACATTTTAAGGTAAATTTTTCTGGTGTGAATGAAGTCTAATTCACTGAGCAGTGTCTGTGGTGCAAAGTTCATATAGTTTTTTTTCTAACTGAATCCTACAGGGAGTCAGTCTCTTTCTGGAATAGTAGTGCTTCATCCTGTCATAGGAGTCTGTTTCTTCATCTTGTTCAGCACACTAAAACCAAAAAGTTAAGGCTAGGGATTGATTGTAGTTATGTTTTAAATTTTTGTTCCAACCACTAGGAAAGGCTTAATTGCAGGAATTTACTGTAAAAAAATTTAAATCTGACTACTCTGTTGTATTTCATTCCTAAAACAGGTGCCCTCATATATAGATATTAAAATAAAAAGAATATTTTCTCTTTCTCTTCAAGACTATCTTTGTCTCAGTAATCTCATCATAAAAAAAAAAAAAAAGCCAAGTCAGTTTAAAGGCAATTAAGATTTCTTTTCTTGTCATCAGGATAAAATTTGCCCTTTGTATTTGCAGACTGTATATTGACCTGAGGGACAGTGTCACTGATTAATATGTCAGTAGCTGATCATCATTTGCCAATGTATGCAGTTTCCCCCACTGTAGTTATAAGTTCAGCACTTATTGCTTTCAGGAGTAAGGATGCTAATTTATGGAGCTCATTTATGAAAACTTAATAGGAGGATTTTTTATTGTTGTTAAATAATGTAATGAAAAAAGATGAGTGTTGGCTGAGTACAATCCATCTGGGGGTTTGTATGTTCTTTTATGGAAAAGCAAGCAGTGCTTATTTCAGAAGACAGACATTCATTAGAAATCTGATTTGTGGCATTCACTAATTGAAAGCTAGACAAGGAAGTCCTGAACTCAAAGATAAGTGTATATGATTATTTTCTTCATAGAAGGTAAGATATAAAAAATATACAGGGACACAGTAGATTTGAGACCCTATAATATGGCCAGCTATTAAAGCAAAAGCCTTACATGCCAAAGTATTAAGGTTCTTATCCTAAACATAACATCTGTAGGCATGATATCTATAGCTTTACTTTCTTTTCCTGAAACTATTTTTCAAATATAGAGCAATATAGGATATAAGCAGCTGTACAATGCATATTAAAATCTTTCTGAGGCTACCACTCTAAGGCTGCTGTCTTCTGGTATATTATCTAAGGGAATACATCATCATATGAATTTCATTTTTCATTTCCTTTTTTTATATATGGAATTTCTAATATTCTGGGAAATCATGCTAGGTAATATTAGATTAAGAAAACAAATAAATGTATAATTGGGAACAGTAAAGACTAAGCATGTATGTGTTAGTATTGTCACAGGTACTTGCCACCTACGAGTCAGTTTTAATTCAGATGATCTACAAGTACAGTAATCAGGTTTTAGTGACCACATGTCATGCCTGAGGCTAGAAATGGACTTCACAGCTTTCAGACAGCTGGTCATCAATAAAATAGGTAAGGCACAGGGCAGAGATCCTTGAACAACTTATTATGTAGCACATCATGGCACATCAAATGCTGCACAGAAATACTGGCTTGGCTTGCAAAGCCAGAGCTCCCTGTCAGCATAGCAATAAATGTCAGCTGAGTAGCACATGCTTTCAGAAGGGCTAATTTGCATTTGTGCAGTTTTTCTGCTTGTAATTCCAGAGCAAACTCCCTTAGTGTTTCCTCAGGACCTTTGTGTCTTATTTCACTGCCCACACTGCATGAACTGTGCTCTTTTGAAGTGACCCTTGTGTTCCCATGGGTCCACTTCTCCTTTCCTATCAGTTCATTTTGCATCAGTTATGCCAAAGAGGACCTTGGCTGTGCACATCTATGGCTTTCTATATGACTGTAGCTAAAAGCATGGCACAAGTGGCCCTAATTCCTCTTGGGTTGCACAGATAGTGAGACCCAACGTGCTGGGTGAGCATGGGGCCCATCCAGTCTCCTGGAATGCAGCCTGGGAGGTCCAAGGGCAAGTTTGACTTGGGCATCTTATTCTAGACTCTGCTGCCTGTAACCAAAGGTGGAGCTTGTGTATATAAAGAGCTTAATGAAGAGATTTTCCTCATCAAAAACTGTGTCTGCCCAAAGAACCTGAGGGGATACAAGATCAGGAAAAAAAATGCTAAAGGCTTCAGTAGAGGCAGAGGTGTTATGAGAATTGCTGGAGACAGGGGAGCTAGAATATGCCAAAGGCAGGATGTTTCCAAGATCAGGTATTTAACAGATTTTTTTAAAGTGTGTAGAAGTCCATTTCATCTTTTTTACCCTTTTTTTCTCCAGCTACGATGTAAGAAATGTTCATTACCTTTTCTGTTTTGGCTTTCTGATCCTGGGGGAGACTTAGATGCAGATTGAGAAACATAAGATTTCTTATTTCACATAGAATGTCCTGCTGTTTGGTAGTCCTGTTGTTGAAGAATCCACACTATTAAGTAGTTTTCATTTTCACAAGTATTATTGGAGTTATTTAGAATTTTAAACCATAGGGTATAACAAGGTGTATTCAGTATCATCTAAATGAATTTTGTAGTATTTTTGAACAATGTGATTAACAGCACCAAAGTTGCAGGTGTTTCATTTGGAAGGTGTGGCAAACAGCTGTGAAATGCAAAATTTTCTCTTAGCTTTACTAAAGAGAAAAATCTTCCAATTAACCCTTGAAATGCAGTATTAAGAATGCAGAGCAGTGATTTACTGTTACTAGAAATTAATGGGAAATTCTTTGCTGTTTTCTTTCTGCTTTATAAAACAGCATTACATTCTTTTACACCTTTTTGCCTTAACCATGCATTATTACTCAGATAAATAAAATTTGTCAAGGATAATTCCATGTTGGGAGAAGATGAAGATCTTTTTTAAGCACTCAGCCTGTTACTTATCGCATTGTATCATCACTACCATAAAATTCTTTTAGGACATTAACTTACCTCTATAGTTAACTTTTATTCAATTCACCTGTTTGTTTAAATGCCCTTCTGACAAAGAGGCAGCATTTTAGTACATCATAGTTTTTGCTTTCAGTAAGGAAATGAAGGTGTTTGAAAGGTGGAAAGAAAAATGTTTATGATTTATGTTGCCTGCATTGATTTTATAAAGGATGACAGTAGAGCTGACAAACTGATCAGCAGCTGGTTCTTACCCATTGCCTGTTGATAGAAGTCCATGCCTTATTTTGCCACACAGGACTTTATTTCTTTCATTTGTCCCATGTTGCCAGAAGGCAGCATCAGATGTTCAATAGATGCAGGTCTGGATTGTAAAAGCTACTCTCTCAGTCCAGGTGCTACTGAAATCAATAAGAGTGTGTGATTCTTAAGAGTCCTGAATGAAGAACAATTACTTGCTGCAGCTAAATTACATTTTGTGTTGGATCATCTCTGGGCTGGAAGCTGATAAGCACAAAAGTGAGGAGGTGTAGAAATTAAGAAGCTGACATAGTGACAGATGTGGCATATCAAAGCACTGAGTTAACCTGTGTTTTGGTAAATTACATCTGCACTTATATAAACTGTCAGAACTGCAAAAGGCATCTGAAGGTGTGTAAATTTAAAAGCATCATGAAGGGCTTCATTCTTTCCATCCTTAAAAGAAATGTAGAGCTATAGCACCTTGTTTTGTGTCTGGACTCCTTTTTGTTGCTTTATATTTTATGAGTTCTGGGCTAGGCTGCAAATGGAGACAGTTCTGGGGAAGGTGCTGCAATCCAGCTGAGACCTGACAAGAGCCAAGGGAGCCATGCTGGGCAGTGTAGTAAATATTACATTGGAGAACACTTTTCCCATTCCTTGTGTATCTGCAAACACAAAGTAATTAAGCAGTAGAAAACATGATGGAATCCAGACAGTCTTCAGGTTTCTGTCAGAATAATTGCTCTCTATAGTGTGCTTCCATTAACACCTCTGAAAGTGTAAAATCCTTTGGGGTGGTAAAACCATGTTCTTCAAATACACCATTGTTTGGTTGTCAGGGTGCAGCAGGTACACTGATGCGAGTGTGTTTTGTTTGGTTTTATTCTCTATGTCTGCTGTCAGAATGATGTATTTAAGAAACTTGCTGTACTTGGAAGAATTACATTATAGGCATCTAAAACTCCCAAATGCCTCTGGGCACAGACATCTTAAAAATCTGCACCCTTTTTGGGGTGCTTTTGTAATTCATGTCTTTTCCCGTCATTTTTTATTAGTACTTTATCACCAGACAGTCAGAAACAATATTCATTTTCAAATGTCCTGCAGCAGTGTTGTCTTGTTGTTCACTCTTGTCATATTTCACTCATTGGCTTTGGAAATGGAAAGTGATGAATGACTGCAGTGTTTTGTTTATAATGTCTCATTCTGGAGCTTTCTATAAAAGTGGTACATTTTCATTACTTTACGCTTGGTCATTGAAGGGGATTGGGTTTTTTCCTTACTATAAGAAAATATTGCTAGACTTAAAATCACAAAAATGAGTCATCCAAAAAAATTATGGACAGAATATTTTAAGAATATTAAGTTCCCATTTTGGTTCAATCTTTATTTATTTAACACTTGTGTGGGGTAATCAAACCTAAAATATTTTTAACTTGCTCACATTTATGTACCTTTAAACAAAATTGATCATGACACAAACTTACTAAAATTTTACAGCCTATCAGATTTTAATAAAATAACTTCCTTTTTGAGAAATAGACTCAAGCACGAAGGCATGCACTTCTTGTGAGTGTGTTTAATGTGATAGGGAAATTCAGATCCAGATGTTTTCTTAAAGGTTAAGACATATTTGAAACAACAAAGGAGGCCTTTTCTTTCCTCTGCATATATTTAAAATGGGCTACTTTTGAAAGAAATTTCAGAACCCCATTTGCATCCTAATTGCAACCCATTTCCTGGGTCCACAGTTGGGCAGACTATAGAGTGGCACTGGGGATTTCTGAGGCAGAGAAATCGTTGGTTCTAGCTAAGCTACTGAAAAATAAAAGGGAAAAAGATGAATGGATTTTTTGCTTCAGCAGTCACCAGCTGGCAGATCGGCTCCTTGGAGCTCGGCCAAGCAGCAGTTTACAGCAGCCCTGCAGCTGCTCTGGGCTGGGCTGGAGCACGACTGGCACGGAGCCACCCTCAGCTTTGGACAAGGACTCAGCCTTCAAATTGGCCAACAGATGCGCTGGGATTGTGGTGTTGCTCGCTCGTGTCCGATGCTCAGAGAACGCGGTTCGTACCTGAAAGTTCAGCACTAAAAATGTTGCCTTAATCGCTTACAGGAAGATAAGGAGAGATATGTTGAAAATAAATGTTTAAGTTTGTCCGAAGTCGGTTTGGTTGTGGTTTTCTTGTTATGGCATGTGTGGTTTTTACTTTTGTTCATCTCATTCTGGGACATTTTTCTTATTCTGACCAGTTCATGGGGATCCTAAGTATCTGTAAAATGGACCAGCAAGAAAACTCAGTTGCACTGCACTGTTGCAAGCTAAATTATCTGAATTCATCAAAAGAACAATTAACTAATTTCAATTCTGTATGTTGCAATTTTTATAAAAATGTTAGAATCATACCAAAAAATAACTTGCATGAAAATCAAAACAGCTCTGGACTTTTTATTGAAAATAATTTGGAGGGAGAATAATGTTATTGGAATGAGGAGAGCGGAGAGTATTTCTTGTTGATTTTGACTCCCATCTGACCACTGTTCTCTCTTTTCCTTATTAGAAGGTATTCTTCAGTAATTTATCATAGATAGTAACAATAGTATTGGGATTTGGCAGTGTTTCTATTAAACTTTCTGCTCATTTGATGTGTAACTATGCATCTGATAGAATGAGTCTGTCTTTCCTTGATAATCATCTTATTATCTTATTGCCAGGGACAGGGCCAAACCAATTTCTTAAAATTCTGATGTCATATTCTGCATTTCTACGGATGTTTTAAAATGTAGGTAAATTAGCTCTTTATTTGTCACCACCTGGTATTTGTGTAATAATTCAATAGGAGAGGAATTTCAGCAAGTTACAGCTTCACAAAACTAAGACCTTCCCTAACAACGTATCTATAATTAAATATTTATTGATATACGCATATATTGTTTCCCCCCATTTTCCAGTAACCAGAAGTGAATATTTCATAAGCCTACAAACCCAGCATTTAATTTCTAAATTGAAAGTATTTATTGTGAAATATAACCTTGATAAGTAAGAGGAAAGAAACACCCCAGTGCTAGATAGTCATAACAGCATTTCATCAGGTTAAAAAGCAATATTAAAATGATCTAGCCAACCATAATCAGCTGAACTTAGATGTAATTTTGCATTAAAAAATCATGAAACTATTGTGGACAACTAGATGAACATGAATGAACATTTTCATGCTGTTGCCAGATAAAATTACTAGCCTCCTACTGGAGTAATTAATAAGAAGCAGATGAAGAAGTCCTTTGTAGGATTAATAATGTTTGTTCTGCTTCATAATGGTGGGGGATTACTTTGAGTCCTGTACTCCTGAGCCTTCTACTTCAAGGAAAAAACAGTAGAATTACTGAAGGGAATCTGTAGAGAAGACAAGTGTGGATGACTCAGAGTCCAGCAGATGAGTCCTATGAGAAAAGATCAGTGTGGTATTTTTTTATTCTAGACCACAGAGGATTAAGAGGTTGCTTGACAGCATTCTTTTAAGACATAAACAGGTGTTCAAGATCAAACAGCAATTCTTTCTTCATTTTCGTGAGAGAGAGAGAAGGAATGGTCTTGAAGCCAGAAAGCTTTGGTTTAGACATTAGAAAGAGCTTTTCTAAAAGGAAAGGTAATATAGTGAAAAAAATCTTAAGGAGAAGGCTGTACAGGTTACATACTTAACAGATGGTTAAGAACCATAAATGTCCAGAGGGATAAAGTGGAGCTAACCAGAAGTTTGGGATAGACTGGAGGTCCTACCATGAAGTTCCTCTAAGGTTCTCTATCAGTCTTTAGGTTTTCAGTGATACAGGGTGACATATGGTAACTCCAGAAACATTCCCTTACAGTAAATGCATAAATTTTTTACAGGGCTTTAAATCTGACTGTCTTGTCCCAGTAGGAAGATTATATTTACTGACATGAAAATAAATAATTAATAGGTAAATAAAGAAATAAAGAAATAAATGGAAAGTGAACTTACCAACAGGCCCTCCCAAGAATGATACCCTAGGAATTAAATGGAATTTCATTTCAACACCTATGTGCTGTAGGTGTAAAAATGGAAATAATGTTTTCCAGAGGTGTTCTACTCCCATTTATGAATCTGGGTCCAATCAGCACTGAATAAAGTGGGAAAAAGTGATGTTCCAGTGCTAATAATTTTTTAAAATATCACCTCTGGTGCCTAAAATGCACTGCAATCCTTGTACCCAAACCTGCATGTGGCTCTGCATGGAATCATGACCATTAGCCTTCCTGCACTAAAAAAGGATTTAAGCTATGGATACTGACTGTTTCATTCTTCTGTGTCGCTTAAAATAGAAATGCATGTGAAGTGATACAGTTCATTCTGAAACCATATATCTGAGTTTCCTGTGGAATCATGGAAACACCCTGAAATATTTTTGGCCAAACGTTGTGAGGCTTGGTAGTATTTTTTATTCTCTCAGCTTTGTTCTGCAACATCAGAGTCCATATGTCAATGTAAATGTCAAGAAGATCCTCCTATGTCTTTTCAGAGCTCTGTTGCAGAAAACCTGTAAGGAGCCAAATTGGACTTTTGTTTCAAATTAATCAGTTGCTTTAACCACTACCTGGGAAAGGGAACCATCATCTCCTCCCCAGTCAGGTGTTCTAGGGATAGTACGAAGCAAGTACTCACTGAAAGTCTGCAATGATCTGATTTGCCCTGCACAGATAAATTACCATAATTTCAACAAAATCAGATGCATTCATGCTTGCACAGCATCAGAAGTTGGTAACATGCTGGAATCCTTCTTTCACTGGTTTTTTTCCTGGCAGCTGTGTCACGATCTGTTAGCAGAAGTGGGGGTCGTGATGGTTCGTTACTTTGAATCTCAGAGTGCAAAAGTAAACAGGGACAGGTATTTTTGCTTTAATCAAAATCAAAAGCACCTTTATTGAGTGCCAACAACACGATTATACGATAGAGGAGAGAGAGAGATGTAGGGTTGAGAGAGGGGGGGAAAGAAAGGGTTAATAGCTACCACGGCACGACGAAGTCCTCTTGGCCGGCTCCGATGGATTCCATCTCGTCCGTAGGGAGTACTCGTAGGGGTACCTTTTGCGAGTCTCTTTATAGTCTTTTCGAAAGCGAGGGGCAGGTAACCAAGAGATGAGGCAATCCCTTCAGAGGCGAGGGGCAAATGGCCAGCAGGTGGGGGAGTAAGGCCCATTGTTTCAGGGTGCAGTGCAAGTGTACAAAACATATAGTCCTTGTGCAATCCTTTCTGCCCCGTTAGCCGAGCTGCACGGTTCCACAGGCATGTGTCAGCACAGCTCTGCAGCACACCTGGGCGCCTGGCAGGCACCACACCAGGATCTGGCCAGACTTCATTGTGCAAAAGTCCTTTTTCCCCTTTTAGGGTCTCTGGGTTTTCAGCCTCTGCTTCTGTAGATGGTCGTGAGGCAGATAAGGGATTTCCGTCCAGACTCTTACAAGCTGAAATAAAAGTTTTGTTCTTCTCTAGCAGAGAATTTTGGCATGTATTTGACTTGTAAATACACAAAAAAACACCTGGATTCAAGGGACAATGAAAATTGAGCATGTTCTGAGGTTAACCAAGGCATGAAGATATTTACAAAATATGTTCTTTAGATTATATAAGGATTTGAGAGTATTAAGTGTTGAACTCTACGAGATCAAAATTCTCTTTGTTTCATTATGTGAAAATGATTTTGAAAACCTGCTCACAAGTCATGGAAACTTTTTATCCGTTTATTATGTTCTGAAAAAAAAGAAAAATCCTCCTTTGATTTAAACTGTTTCTTAAGGAAAATGCCCAAATCATTACCTGTAGTAAGCATTTTTCAATCCTAGTGTTGTTAAATGTGAAGGAATCAATTACTATCAATTGTAGTCGTCTTTCATTTTAATCTGCCAGACCCGTGTGCTGTTCATGTGTAGTGAGGAGTGGTTTATGTACTCGACATCATTTCTCTACTGTGCTCTATTACTAATAATATACTTTTTGTTTCGTTTTGTTTTGTTTCCCCAGACTACATATCCAATCAGAATGGTGAGCCAAAGTCTCAGCACAAGGGACAGAAAGTCAGCACATACTCCCACCGAGGACCCTTTTAGGCACCCACCAGGCAGCCAAGAAACAGCCTATGAAAGTAAGAGCTGTCAGCTCTCTAATTTGTGTCTGAGCAGCCTCCTGAAGGAGAAGGAGATCGTGGAAGTCATCAAGCACACGCGAGGCACGTACGAAACGCTGGCTTCGGAGGTGACCCAAAACGGTTTGGCTGTCACGGCACCCGGCGCAGCAAAGCCAGCATCCAAGGCCGACGGCTTCCCTGTGTTCTCAGGAGCTCCCAAAGACCCAACTGCTGTGCCTCGGCAGCACACCACCTTCACAGGGAGGCTGGGACAGCCCCCCAGGGGACCCATCTCTTTACACATGTACAGCAGGAAAAACGTTTTCCTCCACCACAATTTACACACGGCAGAGCTGCAGACTTTAGGTCAACAGGATGGCTAACAAGGTGCTCATTTTCTTGCCATGGAAGGAGGGTTGTTCAAAGAGGGATGTAAGCTCACCTAGAGCTCTGTCTTCAGTTCTCATCTGCTGCTACTTTCATGTGAAAAAAAAATAAAATAAAAATTTAACATTGTCTGTAGGTTCCATATTTTCCCACCATGGATTGAGGCAATAGAATGGACGACATTGTTAAATAACTGCGCTGATTTGTCATGCAAAAGTCACCACGGGTTTAATAAATGGGACCATTTGGCTGGCACTTTTAGTCCAATATTGGCTAAATATATTTTTTTCCCCTCTATAAGTCAGTATCATTCCTGAAGTTCTAGAAGATGATCTTGAATAAAACCTGTATGTTTAATAATACTACTGTTAATGTAGATGTGAGGAATGGATAGATAAATAATTAGTAAGCCCTCTTGAATTTCATAGAGATTAGGGAAATAAGGAGTCAGAAATCTTTAAAGATCCTCTTTTTTCACTTATTTTTTTTATACAGTGAAATTTGGTCACTTACAGAGAGTTACGACTTCCTACTGTATGTTTCATGAGTGCCTCATGCCACAAGTGGCGGAAGTTACTGGTTTTCCTCTAATAGGTTCATGGAGAGTCACCAGGTATTTGAGTTAGTAAATTGGGTCCCAAACTGAGAATGTCAGCTTGTTTCCTCAACCTTCCCTTCCCCCTTCACACTTCTATTTAACTACATTTCTTTAGGTGTTTTGATTTTATGAGGATGTGTCAAGTTGTGGTGATCTTTGTGCTTTACAGGCACTGTAGCACTCATGATGCAATGTGACATTCTGCTGTGTAATTCATCCTATAATTTCATTTCACTTCCCAAACCAAAAATGTGTGAAAGACTAAAGTAAGAGGAATCATCTTATTACCCAGGCCAAACAAGTTGCGTCAGTCATAATTCCTGTGAGCTGTGTCATCTGCACTTAAGGACCTGCTGGTTTACACCAGCTCAGTGGGTTTGCTAGTCTTGACATGTTGCAGACAAGTGAGATTAATTTATTGCCTGGTCTCACAGGAGTATGAAATCATCTGACCATACCACAGAACTTGGAGACCTGTCGGTAGCAAAAGATCCAATTTTCCCCTCCCAGAAGGCTTGGAAACATCTCAGTCCAGTTACTCCAAACATGTGGCATATGTGAAACATGACACTCAGTTTACAGCCTCTCTGATGCAGGGTAATCTGTTTGAGTTGTAGTGGCACTTGCAGTTAGTAGTTTATAAATAATCTGGCACATTTAATTATGATTGAGGCAGATCTGAGGCAAGTCACCTCTCTCTTTAGCCGGTGATTAATAAGGGAAGACAAGGGTGCAACGCATTCTCACGCACAGAAACAAGCCATTGTGACTTAACAGAGATAGCATATAATGAAAATAAAGCTTCTGTAGCCACTAAAAATCTGCAACTTTTAAAAGGTAGGTCACATAGAATGTACGAAATGAATTAAGATAAAATTTTACCTAGTGCTAAATGTATCTGCTTTACTACTTAATATTTGGATTAATACAGGGAAATTGTATTAACAAGTCTTGCTTAGATTAAGAAAAGAATGGACTGTGAGCTTGGCAGTTATTCTGTAAAGCAATTGCAGCAGCCTGAAATTTCAGGCTACTGTTTATTGAGGATTTTATTTTGATTAGAGCAGATTTTATTACATTATTTGACGTTGAAGAGAGCAGGTTTTGTCTAAATATTCTGTAGTGATAATTTTGGGTATCCAGAGATGGATACATAAGCACCAAGACAAAAATTTGCCAAAATTCTTCGTGTTCATGTGTGCATTGCTACTGCCAAAACAGAATGTGCAAAAAGTGCAAACACAGCTTTACCGAATTAACTGTGGGTATTCAAGACTCCAAACCCTGCACTGAAACTCATAATTTAAAATCCACCGAACAGGTTATAAATAGTAATAAGATAATTTCACTACTCAGAATCACTTTTTCTTCTTAGCAATATCTTGAAGTCGTGGTAGATTGAAAGGACAGTTAATGCTTACTAACAATTAATTTCAGTATTGCTCATCTCAAGAGCTGCTGTATGCAATTCAATTTCAGACCTGTAAATAAATTAAATATACACTGTAATCAAGGAATTTTTTTTCCAGGATACAAATGTACTGTACTAAGTTAAAAAAAACAAAGAAACCAATACCCTCTTCAGTTTTAGGTTGTGTACTGTATCTATAGTTGTTTTTTTCCTGGGAAAATGGACTTTTGGATTATACTTTATTAAAAAAAATCCATCTCTAAACTTCAAAAATAGCATTTTAAATGCTACTACTATTTTCTTGGAGAATCTTTTATAGAGCTGAAACTTAAAAAAACTGGAAAAAAACAGTTCAGTGAAAGTGAGGGATATTTTTAAAATGTCATCTTGCAGCTGTTTTGTATCAGTATTTTCAGCATTGTTATTTGTAATACTAAGTGTAAATCTTGCCCAGAGAAGGGTATTAGCCACATGTTAATGTACAGTACAGCAGTAACTGTAAAAGAGGTCCTTTCTTTGATCCTCTTGTGTATATAGGAAATCATAAAGCAACAGCATGTGGACACTCTTCCAGTGAATTGATTCCTTTGTACTAAAAATCTCTAGTTTTTTAAGAGTTCCATGTACAAAATGATTTATACATTTCTCCAAGGCTGTACATATCCAAAGACATGACACCAGGGGGAAAAGGCATTTATTATTTTTTCCATGGATGTACCTTTCTTCCCTTCTTTTTTTTTTTCTCTTTTCTGTACAACAAAGCATAACTGCAAAGTTTCTGCTTAAAATTACTTGTTAGTTCCATATCTTTCAGTGTGATAGAGGGCATTTTAAGAAGGAGGAAATCCCTGAAGAAAAACTGCTTCCATTTGAAACAAAGTCTGTCCCATTTTTTAAAGGCAATCACTTGGCAAAAGAAACCTTAGATCTGTGCCCTAAATATTTTTTTAGTAATTTAACAGATCCACACCTGAAATGGCTTGTCATCATCTCTAGACTTACACTGACTAGGACATGTTTATAAGATACAATAACATGCTAGGGTCAGCCGTCGTCATGAATTATTGAGACGGAAGGAAAACATTTGTCCAGTACTGGTTTTATGTTTGGCTTTCAGAGCAGTGGGAAGTTTATTTTGTATACCTTGTGCATGTAAATGAAACTCAAGCTGTGTGCTTGTGCATACTGGAAAAAGAAGTTTTGCTACAAAGCTCTCCTCTATTTAGGCTATTTAGCAGCATATGAAAGCATCCAGAAACAGAAATTTCTGCCACCTTTCCAGACAGGCTAGCCCTCTGTATGTAAAATGGAGCAGCCAGAATAGATTCCTTTACTTCAATCCCGACTCTTACTGTTTTTACTGTTTTTTATTCCACACACCTCCACATAAATGTTAGAAGGGCTTTCCTTATGTGGCTTTTTTTCTGGAAATTGCAAAAGAGTGTATATCCAGCCTATGATGCTCAAATGATGTTTAGATAAGCATTTGAAAGCTTACCAAAATGTTCATGTTTGTCCTGCACATTCATTCCAGTCATTATAGGTTCGTTACCAATAAAAATTGGAATTTTTTCCTTTCCTAAAAGTCAGTTTGGAAGTAATGATTTCTGTCTGCGCTGATACACTTTATACTGTTAAGTACACAGTACACTCTGCAGACAAGTTAAAATAAGGTATTTACAGATCAGTACTGTGCTTTACATGCCCTAAAAGTTGTTCCGGATCTCCACTGGATTGATTGGTATGAAATTGACTTTGGTTAGGTTATACTGAGTTAAACCACCTGCTGATTGGGATTGTGGCCTTTAATCCAGCTAGTCCTGGTTCATGCATAGGAGATCTCTGAATTTGGAAACTTTTCCTGGTTCGCAAAAAAGGCAGGAAAATATTTAATGTAACAAAAACAACAGATCATTATCTGTGGTGAATGCATTTTTTCCCCCCTTCACATTCAAAAGAAAAAAACTCCTTCAAACCCCTTTGTACATCAACACAATTCACAAATGTAGAGGAACATCTAACAACATGCAAAATCTTGAAATAAATACCTGGAGAAAAAAAATCCAGGGGAGTCTTCTCATAGATGTTTGTAAAGTTGATAAGTTTGTGAAGATGTTGGTAAATTCTTTATCTCAGTGCAGTAATGAAATATGTTCTATGGCCTCTACCACTCTCACTCTGATGAATTTTTTTGGAGGGAGAATTTTCTGTTTGAAGCTTGTTCTAGACAAAACAGGCAGTACAACAGACAGTGTGAGGAAGTACGATGGAAGTTAACTGTGAAGGTATTCTCCCAGCCTGGAGAAACACACAGCATGATTTCCAGGATGTGTCTTAGTGTTCTTCAGCCAGCAAGAAGTTGACAGAGATTCCTCAGGAGAGCAGTCTCAAATCATGCAGAACACAACTGGTTTTAAATGGGCTTGACTTTAACATGTCGAATAAAGGCACTTGTAAAATAATACAGAAATTTCAGCAGCTGCAGAACACGCCTTGCCTGTTGGGGGTTTTTGAGATAAAAATGCCATGTGCTGGTTTCAGCCTTGGAACTTTCTTGCTTACTGGTGATCTGCCCAGGATGTGAGAGTTTATCCTCTGTAATGGATATAATACTAACTCCTCACAGTATGAAGACACTGGATAGCCTCGCTGAGGAGCTTGAGATTTGCAGTGCATTTTCAGTCTAGGAGAACTATCTGGATTTAATTTTCTTCTTCTTCTTCAAGGATCTTCTCCTGTTGCAAAGTCAGTGGAAAAGAAACTTGTTTATTGGAGTATTTTGGAAAGATTTTGTGGTTATTTTATTCTAAAATACACTTAAAAGTTATGTCCCCGTATCTAAAGACAAGAAAAAAAAAAAGAAAAAAAATAAACTCTTTCCAGCATAAGTTTCCCATAAATCTGAGATTCTCACTAGCCACAGCTGTCACTTGCATACTGTACAGCTGTGAAATATTTTTGGATTTGCTGTTTTTGTTGCATTCATTACCTGGCAATCATTACCCCTACTTCTGGGGATTTTTGCCACCAATCCAGTACTTGAAACACACAGGGAGGACCGTTGAGGATTTCTGCAGAAGTAATGCCACTCTTCTGGAAGCAGGGCAAGAAGAAGTTTACCTGAAGGTCTCTGTGTGTTTCCTGGGGATGGAAAACCTATTCTGAGTGATCTTAACTATGAAGGAGTTGTGAGAATCTGATGGATGTGGCAAGCGTCAGATCTGTTCGGTTTCTAAAGCCACATAGAGGTTATAGAACAGAAAATACTCCACTGAGAAGATTTTTCTAGTGGGCAAATACAGGGGTTGCACCACAATCTTACTTCTGCTATAAGAAGGCTCCACTGGATTTTTCTTTCTCAAATATCTCATCATTAAAATGTTTTAACATTTCTCCCAAGAACTGCTGTTCTGCTGGGGGGTAGTAGAAAGCAGTGCATTCACAGAAAATGGCCTTTTCCTATCTGGCAAGGCTGTTGGTGAGTTGAAGTCACAGCTGATTTATATCTACCCAAAAACTGTCAAACTTCCTTAAGCACCTACAGAAACTAATACATTGCCCGGTTTGAGCCTCCTTTTGTCACACTGAAAAGGCCCTAATAATGTAGTTTTAAAATGCATATGGATATCAGCAGTAGTAGTAGAATTGTAATTTATTTTGAATTTTTCATTATGTCAGTGCACTTTATATGAGGGTTTAATATGGACTACACATTGACTTTTATTTTTTTCTGTAACCTAAACTTGATTTCAGCAGGATTCAGAATTCCCTACTTGAATTTAAGCACATAAGCAGTCCCATAAAAGTAAAGCAGTCAAATCCCTCTTCTTTAAAAAGCTAATACACAAATAAATAATACTTTTTCTGGCATAAACAGTTTCATTCATATTTATTGTTTGAAAGGTATGATGTATAAAAAGTATTTTTACTTGCATCTAAATATAACTACTTTTCATGCACCCCATGTAAGCAGAAAAGATAAGAAATGGCCTTCATACTAAAGTCACTTGTCCAGCTGTACCATTAGGCTTTGTTTGCCGAATCATTAATTTATTCCTAAATAAAATCTATTTGTTTTCCATGGTTAAGAGTGTGGAAAAAATAAAATGTTTTAGTACATGCTCTACAGAATGTGTGGAGAGATGATCAATATCACAAGGAGAACATAAGCAATCAAAGTCCTTAATCAGTGATGCATCTGATGTTTTTTAAGCAAGAGGATCAACAGGATATAAAAATCGGTGTAAGAGGAGAACAGATGTTTTGTTGCTCAGAAAAATCTAATGCAAGGGTAAGGGCTGACAGATTAATAGCTCTTTTACTGTTCCAGGGCTGATGGTGCAGAGCCATTTGCTGTGAAATAACACTGAAGCGATATTTATAAAATAAATCTATTGGAATAACAAGAAATGAGATAAAATGGTCATGTAACATCCCAAAGTATGGTTAAGGGTACTCCCATAATTTGATTAAACAGCATCTGAGTGAATTTACATCTTTTTATTGCCAGGGTATTATCTTTATCTGGAGGATAAGTGTAACCAGAACAGTGCAATTTGCATTGTAACAGTGAAACAATTCAGACAAAAGAATTAAATAAAAAGATTCTATCTCTAAAGCCTTGCACTTTGTACAGTCTTCTCTAACTATCTCAAGTAGTTTTATGTCATTTTATTTCATGCAGCCATGGTAATGCCCTTATGTTGGGCAACAAGGAGAAAACATTGAAGAGAGTCATGACCCCAACCCTACATCAAGAGCTGCACTTGGTTAACAGGGTCACAGTTTTGGTTTTCCTTTCCAACAAAGGATCAGGGATCTTGTGAGAAAACCTTTATACAAGCATCTCCACAAACAGCTTGGCCTATGTGAATTTCAAGCTGGTTAGGGGAAAATTAACATTTTAATTTAAAAAAAAAATCATTAAAGCTCTGACTATTTTTGAAAATATGTCCTTTAATATTGCTGAAGGCCATTAGAGAGCTTTGGGCACTTTTCTATAATCAAAAGTGTTCTGTTTCATGAATTGGAGATTTTATCTGATTGTTTCCTTGTTGTGAACTTGTCTGTATCCTGCTGTCCAGGATGGTATTTTTTAAAACTACTGAACACTATAAAAATTGAATGACTAATAAGTCACTGAATTTTGAATTTTGTGCTGCTAAACACCCATTTAATTTTAATAACAGTGCACTGCAAGGCTATTTGTTATATACTGTTGAAAATAGTTTTTGAATGTAATTGGCAATACCATAGAGATTACTTGAATTAGAGACTTTAAATAAACAACACAGATGAGAAAAGGAGGAAAATACTAACTTCAAGGTAGAGTATACATAATGCACTGTTGAAGGCTGTTGAAGAGTAAAATTCTATGGGAGACAAAGTGAAGCTTTTTCACTGAACACACTCCAGTCAGTCCAGCATCACTTAGCTGATTTAGATGGTAACTTAGATTTAAAAGGAAAGAAATGAGAATATTTTTGTTAAGAGATAACGCACTTATAAAGGCAACCTAAAAATCAACTTGGAGCAGAATTTGCAACAGTGAAGGTGTTTGCCTCAAGGTATGGTCTGAAAAGAAAGCTGTAAAATGTATCTAAGTTCTGATTAAACAAGTTCATTAGTGATTTTAGTGGTTTTACTCGACAAATACATAAATTGGTTAAACTCATTTAACAGGCAAATAGTTTGTAATGTTTAATAATTGCCAAGGCATAACCCTGACTTCTGACTTTAGTACCACATGTCCTTTGATTATTTCCTTTTCTGTTCTTTTTTAAATTGTTTTGAGGTTTTGTAACTTCTGTGCAATAAGAATCTGATTGTTTCAAATTCAGTCATATTGCCCTGACTGAAGACAGATATGTAGCCTTTAGCTGAGAACACTGTTATCTCTGAAGAATATCAAGAAGCATTCTGTTGGTTTTTTAAATCTGATTACTGGGTAAATAATTTCTGTGGATTACTTTGAAGAGTTAGGCAGTTTGTAAAACAGTAGTATGAGATTTTATTGGTATTATTTAATGTCATCTGTTTGTTCCTGTTTTTAGTTCTCATTGTTTTTCCTTCTATGTTTTCTGGAAAGAAGTATTATTTTTGAATATTTGTATGGACTTTTAACTTTAAACCTTATTGTAGAGGTTCACATTCATATATTTCCATATTTGAACATAAAGGGCTCTTATATTTTTTTTCTTTTCATGCTGCTGAAATATTATTTGTTAATAAAAATCCTGTGTTCTAAGATGAGCCTGTGTGTGTTTTGTCTTTGAAATAATTCATATATCTTTGACATTTCTTCAAACTTTTTCTGGGAAATACATATTGCACTTTAATAAACACTAATTCTTTTATGGCTTAATGCTATTAGCAATCTGTCACAATCAAGAGATATATCCTTTTTTCCTGAGGTTCTTTAATTACTTGATGAGAATGCTTGGTTGAAGCTATTTGATACTCTGCTAATAATAAAGCACAAACACCTGTTCAGAACATTTTATAAAATCTAAAGGTTATAAACAAAAATTCTACTGTTTTGCAGGAAAAAAAATCCATTCTGCCTTGGTATTTTGCAAATTCATTATTACACTATTTCCTGAGTGCCCAAATAATTTTGCTACCACTGCATCTCTCAATTCCGTATTCCACTTCTCAGTTGTTCTTAGTGTGAAAATAGTAATTTCCATAAATAAAATTAGGCTTTACTTTTGTTTTTCTTCTATTTAGCATCTTGTTCCACTATATTCTTTTGCTTTTATAGTATGTGTATTTTTGTGTCACAGTGTTTCAACTAAGGATGTTATAAAGCATTTCTCCTCTTTGCTTCATTTTCCCCATAGCATATCTAAATGATATGTCCTCACCTTCAAAGGCCAAAGTCATTAATATTACTTTAATTCAAATTTATGAGAAATAAGCAAGCTTCCACATTTGTAAGGCTATAAAGTATTTGTCATCCCTAGCAGTAGTACATAAATAAAAGAAATATGAAGACCAATGTGATTGCTCATCGTGTCATAACTGAGTACCATTTCAGCTTTTCCCTGCATGCAAATAATTCATATGGGCTGCATTCTCAGGCCAGGAGGTTTATTTGTTTGGGGGTTCTAGTTGTTGGTTTGGGGGGTTTTTTGCATCTCTACCAGTTCACTGTATTCAGCCCGTGCTTTGAAAGCCTCAGCTTGGCTTCCAGTTCTTCATCTAGAAATGGCTGTGGCTCATTTCACAGTACATAGATGCCTACTACTCTCTCAGTAATACTGTTTAAAATATATGTCCCACTCTAAGCTGTTTCTTCCTGTTGCTATCTACTCTTGAATAGCTGCTCCATTTCAGAGCTGTTTAGAGTAATTCTTTGAAGCGTTTGGGTCCCTGGCAGGAGTATGAAGCTTAATAGGTTATTTGACTTTATATATAATCTTCCAAGGAAAAATAAAACTGAAATAGAAGAAAAGTTTTTAATCTGATGTTTTTCTGTGAAATTAATTTACTATATTATCAGCCTTCTACTAAGTGAAGCTAAAGAAACATCAAATTAGATGCAAGTGCTGGAAAGTGGAAGATTCTTCGAAATTAGCACAGGTTGTACAAAGTGCTTGGGAACTACGAAAACGTTTCCACATAACATCGCCTCTATGAAGCTTGAGTGTGTCCAAAATAATGGAAACCTTAGTATTTGTGTTGTGATGGTCTTTAAAGCACCTGAGAATTTTTTCATGGTTACATTATATATGTTTTCTTACTTCCTTGTAAAGTATTCTTTTATGAAACAATGGGACAGGAATGTATTCCCTGTCACAGAAATACCTCAAAAGCTACTGATAACTGAGAGTGAAACAATATTCATCAGACAGCAAAGTAATTCCTCAATCTGTTTTTATATGTTATAATTCATAAAATTTTATATTGTAATAACTTTAAAAATATGAATGTTGTTGCCTTAGAAAATCTGCATATGACAATGAGCTAAGCCTTAAACATAGTTTCAGATTGAAAAAATACTAATATGAAATTAAAGGAAATTGATCTCTGATTTTTCAGGTGTTGGAAGTGCACTAATAATCAGCATAGCTCCATTTCCCTTCTTTTGATAATAAACCTGAAATACTTTTTCTAAGCATTAAATGTCATTTGGAAAAATATTGCATACAGTGACTAAGTGCAAGTTCAGGTATTTGCAAACATAATTAGATCTCCATGTAAGCACCCTGACGTTGTGCAGAGTAGTGTCAGAGGAATCAGCATCTACCCTTAGGCTGCTGCATTCCAGCCCTGCTTGCAGCACTGGCTAGATGCAGATACTGCTCCAAACTACTTCAGTTATTTTAATTCATTCCTCCTTCCACCCTTCACTTTTTTCTTTTTCTCATACTTCCCTTTATTACAAATTTCTGTCTGTATTCTAAACTATTCTAACCCCTTTAAGACACTGGGAACATTAGGAACTGAGTTTCACCTGTGTTTGAATTATTTACCAGGTGATGAGATAATTACCAGACCTTATAAGGTAAGGGTGGGGAAAGGCAATTATTGCTATCATTAGTAGCAGGTGTTTGGGGTGAGTAGCACCCAGGAAAAGGTAGTGAAAGTGTATTTTGGGGCAGGGTAACATAACGGCCTGTGAGCAGCATAGTCGGATTTATGTGGATTTTTTTGTTTGCTTAGTTGGATTTAAGACTGTATTACTTTAGTCTCTTTACTTGATTGAAATGCACAAATTCAAGACTTGTCTGCACAAAACATGCTACAAGGAACCAGCTGAAGAAGTGCTTTGGTAAGTCCATGTATTCCTATTGTTCAGGGTTCTGAAGTATTTGTTAAGTGGAGATGGTTATGCTGTGAAGTCCAGTGATTTTGCACCCGTTAAATAACATTGGGTTTTGTTTAATCATTTAATTTGTTATGTTTATGGGCCTATTAGTCATGCCAATCTATCATTACTCACCTCTTATATTTCTCTTTCTATTAAATTGATTTTCATTTTGAAATGTGAACAATGCCTGCTAAGGTCAATGTGATCCTTCTGTTACTTAACACGGCTTAATGAAGAGAGCTCTGAATAAAAATTAAGATTGTATGGACCTGTGTTCGTAATTCTGCTAGAAGAGTGTGATAACTTGGTGTGTAATCCTGGGGTAGTTATTTTTTCTGTGTTACTTTTTTTTTTGCTTTGGCCTCTTTTTCAGACTGTAATATCTTAAGGCTCAAGACTCTTGTTCTTTAATACCCAAGTGTGAAAAACATCCAAATTTGTGGTCTGTTCTAACCCATGGACATGCACACACACACAAAATCTAATGTAAAGTTTTATAGGTGAGCCCTTGTGAACTTGCTGTCACTACCCCTTTGTTCTACTTCTGCTTGCCCTTCAAGGAGAAGACAATAAACTCCTTGGAACTGCGTGTGGCATGGCCTCTTTGGTATCTTTATCTCCAAGGACACTCCAGAGTGTGCAAGTGGCTGCCTGTGTCCACCTATAGGGGTGGGCTTGTGTTTACTGTGGAACCTTCTATGCACTCCACTTCATTAACAAGAGGAGCTAAGGCATCTCAGTGTCTTAGCTGCACCGAGTCTTAAAAAAGTATGAACTAGAGAAGCAGCAGATCAAGTGCATATGAAGTAAGCAATTTCTTTTATTAGTTTCTATGGTAACACACCACTACCTAAAGCTAAAGAAGAAGTAGTCCACAAAATGCAGCGTTAATTCAACTGTGTGAACAGCGTCACTGTTTGTCTGATGTGTAAAGGCATAAGAAAACTAATATGTAGTGGGAGCAAATTAAGAGCCTGAGTCTTGGAGCCATAGCACTGCAATATATTGCCGTGATAAAGCAATTTGTATGGACTGGGAGGTGGCACTGCTAGATACTGACCCACATCATTTCTCAAAAGGTTTATACCCTGTCACAGGATTAATGAAAGCAAAATGAAATCTTCTTTTGCTGTGAAAGGAAGGTCTTTAACTCATAACCGGTGGAAAAGCTGGTAGCATGGAAAAGGCAATGCATCATGCAGAGTAATGGGGGTCCTTTTTAAAGGCTTTAACACATCCAAATTAAGTTCAGTGGGACTTTGGCAGCTCTGATATTGCTCTCAGGTGCCTGAGCTGAAAGGCAAAGTCCAAGAAAAAAATTCAGAACTAAAATCTGGTGTATCTGTTTGAAACAATCTGAAACACCCCCCCCCCCCCCCTTACCCCGGTTATGCCTTAAAAAGGAATTTCATCTGGTAATTCCAGACAACAGTGCTGCCTCAGTGACCAGGTGACTATTGACACGGACACTAAGGCTGAATTGTCTGCTCAGAGATTACTTGTCCTTCTGCTTTCTGCCAGTGATACAGTTATTTTTATATATTAACTTTACCTCCTTAAATTGGTAATATCCTACCTCTATTTCTTAACTGCTATGTAATAACCATCTCAAAAACCTGGTATCTTATTTCAGTGAGAGTTTTGTTGAATTGCCTCACTGTTTCATGGAATCCCAGCTCCTTTTCTGTCCCGCTCTCCACTGGGATTGTTTGCCTTGTTTGCTTGTACCAAGTGTCTGAGTGGCCCTACAGCTCTGCCCGTGGATCTATGCAAGATAAGGAGGTGAGAAACTAGAAGTAAAAATCAAGACTTGTGCCCCTTCAGAGCAAGAACCAGAAGCTGGTTGTGGTATACTAGGACATCTATCTAAATTGCCAGTGAACAGCTTTGAGCAGATGACTGTTACACTCTATTTCAAAAGTGATTATAAGTTAATTAACAATTCATTTATAAATTTAATGTTCTTTTCCTCTCCTTTCAAATATAATTAACCTTCTAATTGTATTAGAATGTGGAAATTTAAGGCTGATATTAATAAGCATTTGTATACACTCAGTAAAGGAAATCTCAGATCCAGGAACCTGCTGACATTTTTTCTTTCCTTTGGAAATTCTTTGATGTATCTCCTAGTGACTTTTATTTCTGTTTTGATTGGAAGAACAGAAAACACTCAGAGAATGGGTATGTGTATTGGTGTGACATTTTCTCAGGTCTTTTCTGTGGCATCCTCCCTTGGGAAGATATACTGACACCTGATGGGATGTACTTTTCCCAGAGGGGAAAAAAGGTTTTACTACAGGAGCTATCAGGGCTCTTTAAACTAGTTTGAAACAGGGAAAGGGGCACAACCAGGCTTGTCAGTGATAAGCAATGGGATGGCACATCAAAACTCTGGAAACCAAGTGCTAGTGAGATCCTTAAATCTGCTCCATGAGGTATCAGCATAGTTTTCTGATAAATAATTGGAAAATCATCTCTCCTGTCAGTTACCTTTGCTGTGAAGGGTAGTTGAAAGAATTTTCTGTGATTCACGTGTGTGAAAGGCACTAAAGACTTGAGAAAATGCAGATATTTGCAGGATATGGCTCAAAAGTAGGTAGAAAGGTAGTGACTTCAGGACACTGATGTGTGAAAGGAAAAAACCACCTTAACAAGTATCCTTTTCCCCATGAATTCTGATTTCTCATATTTAGCTGTGATTATAATGATTGGCATTGGTAAGGTAAATGTCGAAAGGAAGCTGTTGTCTCTGGCAGTTCTTAGGGGGGTGTAGGGAGTGCTTGGCTTTGTCTGTGTTACCCTGGGAGCATGCACTGCTCTGGTTCAGTTCCCCACTTTTTTACATGCTGGTGTTTGCTGGCAACAGTCTTTTTGAGATATTAATCTATTCCAAACATTGAGTTATAACCTGCTGAAAAATGTGTGCCGCAGTAGTGGCTGACATGCTTCAGCTAATCCACTGGTCAATAGGAAATCAAAAATTGAAGAACTTCTGATTCTAACCCCATCAGCTTTTGGATGATTTTACTAAAATGGCCTTTCTGTGCTGTCTTGGGGATGAATAGGGTTCAATTAATCAGAAAATGTCTTTCACTTGAGGAGCAGCTATATCTTGGTAGTTTTCAGAGAAAATTCTCTCCCTGTGTTAACTGTTTTGTGCTCTGCATATGAAATCCCTTGAGGGGCTGTTTCTGTAGAAGTTACACTGCTGAGGATCCTCATCATGTAATCTCTTTTCTCCATCTCACAAAACCCTGCTAGGGCTGGACATGGGTTGCATTCTACAGCAACTAGCTTATAAAATCAGCAAAGAACTTGGGCAGTGGAGGCTGACAAATAGGAGATTCAAGAAATGCCGTTTTTCTTGGCAATCCAAGCTGAATCTTATTTTCTGTATCTGTGATTTGGAGATAAATTGTGTATGGGGACACAGTCAGCCAGCCCTTAATGTTAATTGCCCCAGTGAGGAGTATTTTTCCATTGCTAAAAAACCAAAATTGCAGTGTTTTAGGCAGGCTAGTTCAGGAAAAACCTATGATTTCCTTCACTTGTATTTCAACTATGCAGTGATGTGGTTCTAAACACTTTCTGGGGGGTTGCCTCCATGCAAACTGGAGGACGATTTTTTTAAACTAGACACAAAACCATCCCAGGTTTAAAAATTGCCCTCCCCCCTTTCTTTGAGGGTCTCTTTTAAATGCATGTCACCCCAGTCTAACTTAAATAGTTGCTGTAGAAGTGCTGCTGAACAAATAAGTGGTATACCCACAGGAGCACATAGGGAACATAAGCCCTGACC
This sequence comes from Eopsaltria australis, assembly GCA_034509425.1. Classification (NCBI taxonomy): domain Eukaryota; kingdom Metazoa; phylum Chordata; class Aves; order Passeriformes; family Petroicidae; genus Eopsaltria; species Eopsaltria australis. The sequence continues at coordinate 1,248,119 of JAVTVJ010000146.1, read as the reverse complement.
CATATGGAATGCATGCTCTGACCTTCGTGCTGTGGTACTGGGTAGTGTCAAATTCTGCCTTCTGAAATAGCTGCAGCTTGTTCCACAGCAGCAGGAGCATGTGGCCACTGGGTCACATCACATTATTTGGGCCTGCCATATGGGAATCTAATTTCTCCAGGTGGTTTTAGCCTTCTGTCTTCTGATATAATGAAAGATCATTGCAGGCTCTGTGCAGCTCCCAAACCCCACTTGTACACGTGTCATAACTTCGCAGACACCAAGCCTTTAGCACACAAAAGGTCTCACTTTATGCTGGATCACTGAAACTGAGGTATGCTTCCCAGTGCAAAAACTGCTGGTGGTAAATAGATCATGCTGTGAGTTTACATATGTGTAATTAAAATCTGGCATGTAGGAAAACAGGAGCCACATCAGCTTCCTGTTAGGAAGGAATATCACCAAGGGTGCCGAGTCCTTATTTTGGTTTCTGTTGTCATTACAGTTGAATTATTTAAGGTGTTTTTAAAGCAGCAAAATATTCATAGAAATTGTTTAAGGTCCTTTAAATATTTATAGAAATAATGACAATTTCCATCTGTCACCCTGAAAATGCTGCTGATGATTGTTCAAGATTTGTAATACTTGAAACTGTCTGGCACCCTGAGAAGGGCAGGGAAAGAAGCCATTTGTTTCTCTCCTATGCAGATAAAGAAAATCGTGCATACAACTGTATATATGTAGCAAACCAGAAAGTAGTGTCAAGTAGTGTCTTTGACTGAGGAAAGCAAGCTTTTTTTTTTGCTTTAAACAAAAAAAAAAAAAATAAAAGGCCTAACTTAAGCTCAGTCAGTCTTTCAAACATGTCTCCCATGTTTTCATAATGTAGAGTCAAAATAATCAATATGCAAGCCAATGTGGGTGAGTCTATTAATGCCTAATCTTCTGGGGAAGGGATGTGATGTGTAGAGAAATGGCTGCAAGAGTATTTTTTCGATTTGGAAACAGTGCTCTATGGTGTAAAGCTTCTGTCACAGAAATGCTTGATCATCACCTCTTCTTGTCACACACTGAGTCAGCTCCCCTGTTGTCAGTGGTAGGGGCTGCTGTGGGGCAGCCTGGGACTCTCTGAGAAGTTTCTGATATATCAGACAAGTAGTGGACCTCAGCAATCCCTGGACGAGATGCCCTGAGGGTTCCAATTACAGCCACTCTTTCAGGGGCTGTGTTGTTGCACTGAAAATGCATCCTGAAGGACTGGCAGATACATCTATGCCTGGATTTACTTTAGCTATGGAATTGTGCTGCTGTTTGGTGCTAATAGCAAAAAATGGTCTCATCCTTCAGAGCAGGTACCTGGCATTCACTTCTGCAAGCTCTGAAGATACCTGGGGCTCTTCACATTTCTGTGGGGCCCCACATTTCTCTTCTAAGAAAAAGTGTAGTTTCCTTGATAAATTAATATCATTGAAGTGGATTCTATAGTCTTAAGGCTGTGTGCATTGCTCTTCTAGTATGCTGTTCTTGCACTTTTAGGAAAGATGGTTGCTTTTTCTGGGCAGTCTGGAGACCTTTCTTCAGTGTGACAGCAGTTTTAAGAATTTAACACTGTATTATTGTGTTATATGAAGGACTTATATGATGAAGGTCTTATTAATTAAACTGAAGGTTTTTTTAACCAACTGAGAATTTTACTTTGAAAAGCGCTGTATAACATCCAGCAAGAGTACCCTTTTCCCACTACATTACAATAAGCTTTTTGAGGCATCATAGCACAGTCAAACTGCTAATACTCAAGGCTAAGAATGAAGTTTTTGTTTAACAACATGACCAGGCTTTGCTAAATTAAGGAGAAAAAAGGAAGCTCAGTTTCAATAAGTAAACAAGTTATTTGCATCTTAAACAAAACAAACGCTCATAACACTTTTAGTCACAATTACCATGTGTTTATGCTTATTTTTGACTAAGTACGAACTGTAGCACAAAAATGTTGCTGTGGTACTTTTCTCATCTCTTTCTCATCAGCCTCCTTCCAAAGTTTTGGCTAGATTTTTAGGCTCATCCAGAAAACAGGCTGGATAAGCTAAGTGAAGCAAGTTCCAGCATGGGATGGGGGAAAATGGTGAAGTTTATTTTAAGGACACCAGGCTTGGAGCCACGTATTGATCTGTATGATTTTTCCTCTTTCTACTCCCATAATTCATGGCAACTGGCAGGATGGAGAAAAACAGCTTGTGCTCCAGATGCTTCAACCAGTCATCCCAAGGTCTTGAGGTTGCTCCTGATTGTCCTCAGAGTTCTTGTTGGGAGGAGCACACTTGCCTGTGGGTTGCCTGGTGGTTTTACTGGGCCCTCTGTCCCTCTCAGGAGAGAGTCATCAATGACAACTTCTTGTGACATGCTCTTCTTGTTCTCTTAATGAGATGGTCATGATCTGGGAGGTAGAACTGACTCCCCCGTTGCAATTCCTCCAGCCTTCGTGATGAATCTTTATGCCTATTGTCATTTGCCTGGTCCCCAAGCACCCTATTGTGTCAGAGCCCCTGGGTGGGTGAGTTAAACTGGGAGGTATTTGCCACCCCCCCTCCCAGCAGAAACCTGTTTGCATTCCCCTTGGTCCCCTCCTGCCTGGTGGTGAGAGGGCAGGGCAGCCCTGGCTGCTGGTGGTGCATTTTTCTCAGGGGTGGTGGACTGGGGGAGGCATCCTCTACTTCCTCAGAGTCCCTGAGGCTCCTTAGCCTTTCCAGTGCCTCCCTCAACTCTGGCAGCAGGCTGGGCAGATTGTCCCCCTGGTCACACCTGGACAGCTGCTGTCTCTGCTGACCTCTGACACCAGTGACAGGATGTGGCCCTGGCTGCAGCCCGAGGCCTGAGCAGCTGCACGTTTCCCTGGGAGCTTTGCCTGGGTCACCACATCCTTTCCAGTGAGTGCAGAGGGTGGATCTCCTGCTTGCCCCATTCCATAGGGTCTGCTTTTGCATCTGTGTGGGTGGTCACCATCACTCCTGTTATCAGTGTTATTGTGAAATATGATCAATATCTAATGACAGTGTTTGTCTTGTGGTTTCCAGTTCTTGATCCTGCACTGTCAGTTTTAATCGTTGATGGTGAAGAACTTTTCAAAGTATGTCCCTAATGGAAGTAATGGTCACTGTGTAAAAATAAAAGCAGGTTGCTATATTGGGAGGTAAAAGAGACAGAGTTGTACTTGCCCTTGTCTGTAACACTTTGCTGTTTGAAATTACAAGGATGTTGCTTGCCAATACTCTGGCTGACAGTCACCTTTTGAAGGTTATTGCTTCCCGATAGCCGGCAGAAAGCCCAATCAGGAAGGAAAAATGGATAAGCTTCCTTCTTAATTTGCAAGGACATCTGCTGAATTTTCAGCTTTAGAGAAGAAAATTGAGAAAAGGAGTGGATGGCAACAAGGGCTAAGTACTAGGCATCAAAATATCAGGCAAGGTTTTGAGGGGGGAAAGGGATGGATACTTTGAGATGCTGAGAAGATAAGGTATCTTTGACCCTTCATTAGCCCATCAGTGGTGTTGACAAGTGCTTTCTCTCTGTGTCAGGATCATTATCGTGCTTTTGCTTTCATCTTTCTAGGTACTGATAAATACCATTAAAATACTTTCTGCTCTGTGCCACTATATATGTGATTATGGTGACAGCATGTCAGCCTGCATGACAGGCCAAGGAGTAATAGATTGGTGAAAATTATATGTATTACTGTAGGAAGATGTAACCTTTCTGTGTGACATGACAGCACAGGACCCTCTTACCTCTTCCAAGCTGACTGTTTTGGGTTAGGGTGGTTTGTGTTCTAAATTTTTTGGTTACCTGCTCCATGCAAGGGCCATCTGGAATGGAGCTGTCCCTGCTCCAAGCATGGGAATAAGGCACTGTAATAGCATATCTTTCTGTCTCAATTAGGGAACAAAACTACATTATGCGGGAAAAAGAAGAGTCTTTAAAGTTTTAAATGCATCCTAAGTGATGCATCACAGTTGGAATACTGAGTTGTGCAAGCACAATTCAGACTAACCTCTCAAAATATTTGGAGATATCTCTTTTTTTCCCTAATTTGATAATTGAACCAGTTCATAGCAAGTTTTTGCAACTTTCACAGTCCATATAATGTCTGAAACTTTGGAGTGTATGTATTGGTTGTAGGCAAGGGTTTTGACTTGATCCTGTTAAAATTACTTCTGTCACAAGTAAAATGTGCAATCTAGTTCTGCTCAGGTTAATGAGAGTTTGTTTCTGATTTGAGTGACCAAAACCATGGAATTCAGTTTTAATACCTGGGCTTGCATCAACTATGAATGCAAATTCATAAACATGCAGGAGTCAAGTGACGTCTAAGTGATCACCTTTTGGTGTCTGAGGAGTCAGATGAACTACAATTCCTGTACTTTGTCTCCAAAAAGGCAGACTAAGGTGGGGGTTTCTTTCTATTTTTCAGCCCCATAACAAAAGTGTAACTGAATAAAAACTCAGTAGAAGAGAAATATAATGAAGAGTGGCTAGAAAACTACCTAAAAATATTTACTAGGTTTAGAGGCAGTCTTCCACTGAAGCATAATCCTTATGTACAGGAATATTACTTATCAACCTCTGCCCCTGCCAATGTCCAAGCCTGGGGAGTTTTTCCTTGCATTTAAGAAAATCTTCACCTCTTATCAAATAAGTTTTTGATTTCTGACCCAGTTTTGTCCTGTTTTTCTTTGCTGCTAGAAATGAAAAAAGAAAAATCTGCATGTTTTTAGAAAAAAAAATATCGAAGATCTCTTTTTGCCAGTAAGATAATCCAGGAAAAGAGACATTTCCATGATAGAGGGCTTGGAAATTTTTGGTGGCATTTCAAATCACAAAAATAGTTGTAAGGCACATGGTAAGTGCTAACTTTTCTTGGGAAGAAATAGTCATATGGTCCTATGGATGCTTTAAATTTTATATAGGGCTTCAGCAAGGTCCCAATTATAAATGGTACCGCCTTTACCCATTACTAAACATGCCATGGCCAAAATGCTTTGGTAAGAAGGATCTCTATTTTTTTGAAATTATTTATTTATTTTTATTTTAGGGTTAGTTGTGGTACTGATTGTGTTTAGGGGGCTGTTCATTTCTTTTACCTGGCCCTTCCAAGTACAACTGCTTGATTTCAATACACATTCTGATTAAATAGATAAGGTCTATTGTTTCTGTGTCTGGCTACCTCTTACTTCAGAGAGGCAAGAGCAACTTTCCTTTATCTTCTGTATGAAAGAAGGATGATGTTACAAACCAAGAAAAAAGTGAAGAAAACCAGCTTATAAATTCTGACTTTGACTTGATTTAGGATGAAAGAAGAATTTTCTTTATAGTTAATTTATTTTCCAAGACCATTCTAGGAATTAAGTTTTCCCACAGCTGATTGCTCCTAAGCAGTTCTAGGAGGATAAATTCAACTTTGTAATTTTCAGTTATTTGTTCCCAGATCAAGTAAAGAAACACCTCTATTGCTAAGTCAGCAGATCTTGCTCACAGGTTTCTCAGCAGGCTCAATACATGCGGAGGGTGGGACTGATTTGGAGAACTGAATGCTGGATGCTTCATTGACTATATGTGACCAGTTGTCTTATTTCACTGGAAGTGTGACATGAGTCTTTCCCCTTGTTTGAACTTGTTGAAAATGAATTCATTTTGATGAAACTTTAGTTTCTAACCTCAGTTGAGAAAGAGGGTAGTTCAGGCAAAATGGAGGAAAACAAATAGTGAAATTGGAAAGGCACATTTTGATGTCTTTAACAGCATTTAGTAAAAGTAATTGCCAAAGTTGTACTATGAGATTGTGACAGGTAGGAGATGGTTGTGCCAGTTAAAAGATACACAAAACCTGGTATGGATTACAAAGAAACCTGAACTGTAAAATATGTAGTTCAGAGATCATGATAGTCTAAAAAACTACTAATTTGTCAAGGTTACAACAACAAGAGAGTAGGGCAGCCACACATATGATAATAATTTAAAGTAACTTAATTATTTAGGTCAAACCTATCGAGAATAATTGCAGTGTCATGCCAAGCAGTTTAAATAGATCCCCATGTCTCATGTCCAGGAAGGACAGTTGTCTGACTAGAGTATTTCAACTCCAATTCAAGCTTAGCACTTCTTGGCAACCAATTTGTGCATCCCTTATAGCCATTATTTGCATTTGTGGGGTGAGTTTTTTTACTGGTACACATCACAGACTACTAATCTTCAAGAGCTGAGTAATACTTGTAAACCTTGTCAAAGAATTTAGTCCTGTCTAAAAGAATATATAAATTGTAATATAGGTCTGAAGTACTAAACATTGATTCTCACGTGGTGAAGGCAAGCTGGTAATGGAGGCACAGGAAGCTCAAAATACACAAGGAAGCTCCTGAAGGTCTTAATGGTATAGATGTAAATAACATATTTCCTGAAATATGATCAGGTCAGCACAAAAAAGGTACTCAACTATGCATTCAAATCTCATTTGTGTTTTTTCTTTCTTAAATTAATGGGCTTAATTTCAAAGAAAACTTAATATTAGGAAGGCATTTAAATGTAAGAGGTAATAGAGTTTCAGTAGGATAGTTAAAATGAGTACATAATTCTTGAAGGAACTTAAGGTCATTATTACTTTTTTTTTACAGTGAAAAAACCCCACCCCAAAGACCCAAATTCCAACATGCAATTTGAACATAAGTCTTGCCATCTGGGACATCGGAAGTACTCCCAACAGTGTCGTGGCACCACAAAGGGATCTGGAGAGCAAACTGCTTTCTGATTAGCTTCCATGCCTCCAGGGCTCAACTTATTTTGTCTCTGGCAAGGATGAGGACTCAGAGACAGCCCCTTCCAGGGGCTGTCCGCTGACTTCAACAGACACTGCACTTCACACAATGCTTAAACTGATAATTTTTAGCAGCCTTCTTCAGTGAGAACAGTGTTTCAGGGATAGCCAGAAGGTATTCTACAGGCACAGTGTTAGCCCCTAAGCAAGGTGATAATTGAAGTGCACCTTCTTATGGGATTTTATATGAGTAGAGGTTGTTGTGTTATTTTCAATGAAATGTTAAATGTAAACCAATTTTCAATACCAGAAGCTACTTTTCACTTAGAGAACTGTGCTTAGAATCCAAGGCTAAAACTCTAATTACATGTGACATGGCTTCAATTACCCACAATATACTTTGAGGATTAGAATGCCAAGGTTGGGGCTACAAATCTGTGACCCCAAATGTTTGAGTATTTTTACCGACTTTAACTTGCCAAACAATGACAGGAAATCTCAGCAGCAGCAGGAGTCAGCAGAGTGTTTCTGCTACTGTGCTAACAAAAATGATATTTAGTTTGTCATTATAAAGTTTATTTTGCCACCAATGTGAGTCTCGGGGGAAAGAGAGAGGAAAAATCATCTTCATTGCATTAAAAAGACCTGTAAATGAGTTAAATCAACAATAACTGTAATATATCCACAAATGTTCTATGAACAGCTTTTTTTCAGAAGGTCTATAAAAATTAAACCTGTTCGTGTCTAACTTGTCTTTTGAACAAAAAGATAAATGGTTGAAGTACCTTTTTAAATTATATTATAGTGAAGAGAGTTTGCTTCTGGTTGCAGGAGATGAATGCTTCTCTCATCTACCTAGTGCCATTTCAGGAAATACTTTGTAAGAACATCATTAGTGCCACTTCTGTAGCTTTTTCTTACACACTGGCAATAAAACATGGAAAAAGTAGCAACAGCATTATGTGATATTGTCATCACACCTGAGTTCACGCTGATGAGCCCATTACTCCTGAGATACTAAAGCAGAACTCATTTGGGAAGGAGGATGTTCCAATCGGAGCTTAGAGGATTTCTTGGTTTATGTAAATTAAAATTTGTGCAAATGTATCTGGGGAAGTTCTACTTCTTAAGCAATGCTGTGTCATGTTTGTTCCAAACTTGTGCTCCTGGAGGCCTGTTTTCAATGGTTATGCTTTTGTGTTTGTAATCCAAGCAGAGGCCAAAGCAGGGAGGTTTTAGGTGAACCTTGAGTCCATTGAAAGAACTGACACAAATACCTACCATGTATGTATTACATGGTACTAATGCTGTTTCTAAAAGACTGGTTTTAGCCTGCTCAGATTTTGTAATGTTATCCTAACATGAAATGGAACTTAAGCTTTTCTTCTAACAAAAGAACTTTTGTCCATAAAGAGAATGCAAACAGCTCTATGTGAGAAGAGAACTAGACAATTTTGTGTTGCCTCAAGGAGATGAGGGTTTTGTCGTTCTTTTCCTCTAAGATACTACATTCACCAACACAATTCTTCTGGTAACCACAGGGGAAGCTGTCACCACGAAAATTGTGTGGATGGTCTAAGAAAACAAATAGGAGCTAGGATTTTGCCTTGGCATGCATGAATGAGTTTACATTCATCAGTAATTGTTCGTGCCTATTGCTTTGCCAAGCACTTGAGCTCCTTTTGCCACTCACAGTATTTGGGAGGTGCTTACCCTGATGGAAATGGCTTTATAAAGCTGTTAAACTGGGCAACCAAAGCTGTGAGGCTTTACCAGGGTGTTTCTGCTTCCTTTAGTGGTGTTTTCAGTGTGTGTTTGGGAAAATGACAAGAGGCAAAATGCAGATGTTCCATCAAGATCTCTTGAGTCATTTTCTCTTGTAGAAAGAAGCTTCAGTACAGAGGCAAGAAACTTGATTGGAAAAGTAACCCACAACAGACTTTTCATGAAATGTCTCTACTCTGGTTTTCTTAGGCTATATCATAGTGTGAGTTGTTAATCTCCTATCTTTCCAGCACTCACTTAGCATAATTTATTGTTTCAATGAAGTTTACATAATGAGCAGCATAATCCCACTTGGATATTGATATCAAGGATGTTTGTCAACACTTTAGATTTACAGAAAGTTCAGTAGATGGAGTTGCTTCACCTTTTATTGAACTGTTTTCTCAGGGTGACTTTTCAGCTGGGAGGTAAAAGGGGGAAGTTGTTGATTAGGCAACCAAGTATGTGAGATTGTCTAACATATACAGAATTGTCTACCTTGGGAGTGTGAAAACATTAGTTTAAAAAACTGACAATTTAAAGGATTCTTGTCAGGTAAAGGCAAACAATTTTCCAATGAAGATGAGTGATTACATTTGATAAGTCAATTTTTAGCCCCTGGAGGCAGTCAGAAGAGCAGAAAAGCAATGTGATAGGTGGTGATTTTTCCTAATGGATGCAACCAAACAACAGATTCCCATTATGAGAGAGACAGAAGTTCTGAGATACTTTCCTCGCATTATCAGCAGCAGGCCAGCTGGCTTAAGGTAGAGAACAAACCTTCAGATTTACCCTGAGAGACCTTTGAGATAACTGAGCCAAACTCAGAACTGCATAAAGGGATGATGTAGGTTCTGGCATATGTAGAAGTATAATAGAGAGAGTAGTGAATAATCCTGTTTTCAAAAAATAACATGTGAAGTTACCGGAGGTTCCATGATGCTTCCAAGAGATAGTCCGAAGTAATAATAAAAAGTGGTAGAATCATATTGATCAAAGTGAAGATGAGTGAAAACTGACAATTTAAGTCAACAACTTTGGGTTCAGATTTTAGTCCAGTGACTTTGTCTGCTTTATGCTTTCTTCTCCCTTTAACCCCACTTTGGTTGTCTCTCTGTATTTATCAAAAATATAAGCTCAAATTGCTATATCATGCAGAGAAACATACACTTAATTTTTTCAATATTTTTCTTTTTTATAGTTTATTTAAACTGTGAATGGCTTATAAACTATTCAATAGTTTTTTATAGTTTATGGTTCTTGAAGGAGAACCAACGTTAATCACAGTCTAATCATCTTACTATTATTTGTCTTTATTTTCTCTGCATTTTCTTCCCTTAGTGATTTTTTTTTTTTTTTTTTTTTTCCCCCTTTGGTAGAGATCAGCCCTTTATGCAAAAGGGTGCAAATCAGTTCACTCCATTCTGGTTTTAGTCTGTTGGTATATTATAGGACAAGACTTGTGGAAAAAAAAATGGAGAGTTCCTGTTCTTTTCATGTGGACTGTGGATGCACTTGTAACTCAGTATTTGATTACTTGCTGATCGTTGTCCTGTTTCGACTTGCCATAAAAGGAAGCATTATCTTTTGAAGAAGTAATATCAGAGTATTCTCTTATTTCACTGTTTTCATTTTCTTGCCCTGTAGAAAAACGAGGATTGGCCTTTGGTTATGTGTCCAGTTAGTTTCTTTGGTTTCTTGAACAGGCAGTGGCCAGATGTCGTAAATTTTTTCACTGTTTCTTCCTGAACTTAAGAGTTCCCATTATTGCACATTGCCCTGCAAGTCTTAAAAACAAAATATAAAAATGTTGAACTCTGACACCAATTCTGTAGTCTTCTTGTGAATGAATTATCTGTTAATAATGTCCTCTTTCCTTCTGGTATGCTCTCTGTGTGTGGATTGTTGCTTCTTTTTCCCTCAGGTTACAGTCACTTAGTGAATGAACTTCAATGCCAAGGTCCCACAAATTATAATTACGATGGACACTGCATTCCCTGCTCCTACACAAAGCTGTACAACAAAGCTGGCTTAGCTCATCCTTCACCACCTATAGCGACTTTGTCTGCTAAATCAGCACTCCCCCAGTCATTCACCACACAAAATACAAAATGTGCCCCTGTTCTGTGAGCCACCCTCTCACCACCTTCTCTTCCAAGTCATTTTTATCCCTCCTCTGTCACTGACCTCCTGCCTGCCCTTGCTCTCCTTTTCCGCTCTGATCAAACTCTGGCCGTATTGATATTACTTGTCTATTTGTTACTCTGATCTTCCTTTGAATGCTGAAGTCTCTGAAGACAAACCTGGAAAGACAATACAAAAAATGAGAGGGATGGGGGAAGAAGAAAATAAAAAAAACTCTAATAAACAATAACCAGGCAAGACAAAGTTTCTTAGAATACGAAATAAGTAAAAAAAATGCAGCATTGAGAGTTTATATTTTTTCAGATGACAATATGGAATATGGTACAATATTAGTAGAAATCACATTTCTTGGAGTTGAAAATTATCTGTGACTTCTATTAAATTTGTGCTAAAAAATGTCATTTCTTTATGTAACATCTAACCTTCTCCCAGTTTATTATATTTCACTTAAAAATCTTCAACCCTACATTCACTTTTAATTATCATCCCTTTCTGTGCAATGTTATTCCAATGAATAGCTCTTCAGACTTTCCAGGTTAGTATAAATTTTAATCTAACAATGGCATTAACGTCTGAAAGTTGTTTTTTTATGCTTTTGAAATGTAATCTCCATTTGGTACAACATACCAACCCCAGGCACCTTGAGGCAGAAAAGGGCATTTCCTCTCCACCCATTAATATCCTTCTGGGTGATTTCCCCAATATTTACGTTCAGTCTTCTCCAAAATATAGAGTTCAAAACTAAAACATATTCCCCAGGTTATTTCTTCAGTATAATCTGCTTTCTAACACCTTTCTGAATGAGTGTGTGAAGAATGTTTTCTTTAAACTGATCATGTATTTTCTCTGTAAATTATTTAAAATGTGATGGTTAGTACTTTCTGCTAATTCAAAGTTGACCACTAGCTAAAGGAAGAACTGTTAATATTATTGTAAATTTTTTTCCTACCTCTGGAATAGAAAAATGGCATTAATATGCCTAAGGCAGTGTATACTTAGAGAGTTGTGTAAAGGAAGAAAAACTTCAAGATAGAGGATTCATCATTGGAAAAAAATACTGTTCTTTGTAAAAATGGGTTAATATTAATTGATTCATCAAATTTTGAGAAATACACTTGAAGAAGTGGTTAAGTTTTAAAGGAATTTCAAATGGGAAAGGACACTTGAAAAACTTGGTAGGAGAGCTGGCTTGAGTATAGTGAAGAAAAATAATACATTAGAACTGTGACAAAAAAAGTAGTAAGAAAGGTGTTTATGCAGATTTTAGGTGATGAAAATAATCCTGTGTTAAGTTTACAGGGAACTTCCTTTTTCTGAAAATACATTCCTGACTTTCTACACATATTTACTACTTTTCATTCTAAAATTCCTGCAGTGGATTGATCTTGAGAAGGACTGTAAGGGAAGTAAATGAGCTATTCCATTTTATCCATGTTCTTTTAGCTCTTGTAAATTTGTTATCAGAAAATCAGGCGCCAAAAGAAAAACTTTTCAAAATTTCTAACTGGGAAAACATTTTACAGAACCTGACAGTGGTTAGGAGGAAATTTCAGAACAGGATGGCATCATACACTGTTTTACTTGGCTTTGTGAAACTCCATTTTTAACATATTTGTGAATATTAGAGCAATTGACTAAAAGTACAGACCCAGTGAGTGGGCTGACATTTATTAGCATAGCCCATGTGTGACAGGAAAGGAGGTAAATACCTTTTATTTCAAAGAAAGCAAAAGGTTACATATTTCACTTTAACAGGGACTTTGTCATTTGAAGTAATGCATACATTAGTTATGCCACAGTAGATGTGACAGTGGTTACAGTGATTCTTTTAACTCATTCACACTCCAGTTCCTGTGTAGCTCATAAGCTGCAGTCTCCCACACCATCTGAGGATCTGCTTCCTACAGAGCAGCAGAATGAAAGTGTGACACCACACTATGCACTCTTTCAGTGGCTGAAATGTAGTAAAATTTTCCAACATGTAATGGATCATCAACAAACCCTTTAATGCATCTCGCTGTGTTGTTCTGGAAAAGACTATTTCCAGTAATTTGCCTTTCTGGAAACAACACAAGAAAGTTGATATGCTATGGTGCACCTTGTGTGTAAAGCTTTGAGAGTATTTGTTAACATTGTCAGCAATGGGAGCATCCTCACATAGGAAGCTCAATTTCTCTGTTTACATCTGCAGCGTTGTATATGGACACATCTTACACTGAATCTAGCTCTGTGTAGGATTGCACATGATTAAACTCACCTCTGTTTTCAGGAATGCAAATCTGCAGCAGATCTGTCAAATAGTGTGTAAGTGCCCGCTTTCTGATGCTGAGATTTCAAGGGATGTTTGCTTCTTACCTCTGCTTTTCTTGACTAACAGGACTATGTTTAGAATAAAGCAATCTGCTGAAGATGAGTGCTCTGAATCTTTATATTAAGCATCTGAAGTGTTCCTCATTTTGTGAGGATAATGGAGGTACTGGATCATTGTAATTTCTTGTGTCTTGCCTACTTCAGTGTATTCTCTGTATTTAAGTGGTCTTTGCAGCATTCCTTGTTCTTGCAGCAGGTTAGTTTTACTTGAACTTGCAAAAATGTTGGAGTTTTTTTTGAAGAAATGGTATGATCTTTTTCAGTAACCTTAAATTTTGCATCATGGTAAGAATTTTTTTACATATATGTATTTGGGGTGGTTTTCTTTCCTTGTTTGTTTTCACATCTTTATTAACATGACAGAATTCATTGCACAAGGGTGTGAAATTCTAAGAGGTAAAAAGGAGAGGTATTGATGTGATATGTAAACTCATTGTGTCTGCTGATTTTTGTTTGGTATAGCTTTGCATTTATTTGTATCACTGCGTAGACAAAGACATGCTGAAGAAACTATAACATGCAAATAATTAAACTCCATTAAAAATTACCCAAGTGAAGAGGAAAAGAAAAAATATCTCAGTAGATACTTGATAATCAAGTTTGATCACACAGTGTTTTAAAAATAAATATTTGAAAATGAGTATTTATTACTGTGTATTTTACCAACTAATATGGAACAGTTCAAATTAACAGTACAGTTTGCTTAAACAGGAGTAATTTGAAATAATTATAAATGTGCTCAATTATTTCTAGAAATATCAATTATTTACTAGGAAGCTTAAGAGAATACGTTCAAATTAACAGCTGAATAGTCACAAATAGCTGATATGGAAATACAAAGAAATCAACTCTGTCGTTGTTTTTGTGAGAAGGAAGGATGAGAATAGAAGAACATTAGGATGTGTGGTTTTAGATACTTCTGTAATAATTTATTTTTATGTGACTAATGCACAATAACCTCATCTCAAATGTGCACATAATTGAAAATGGCTAAAGGCCATTTAAATAATGATGTCTCCACATTGTGCATATAAATTGCACTGAAGTCCTTAAAGAAACTTGTGACTGTTTTAGAAAGGATGCTGACCTGCTTCAAAAACAAGATCAATAAATGGAATTGGGCATTTCAGTACTTTTTGGCACCCACTCTGAAATTATGAGCCCTTGATCACAAAGTGATATCACATGCATTGAAATATTCAAGTTTCATGTAAAAGGACTAAGTGCTAAGTGAACGTGAGGTGTGGGGGAAGAGAAGGGAACTGCATGTTGCAAGTTATATGGAAGAGACTGGATTAAAGAAAAACAGAGTTTTCTCCCATAGTTCGGAAATGGGAAGTTGAAGAATCAAAGATTTTCTATCTTTTAGGAATAGAACTTTTTCTGGCCCCTTAAACTAATAATTGCTTTTCATCTATAACTCACTTGCACTTTTTAACGTGCAAGTTTAAGGCAATTACTGTAACTAGTATAGCCAATACTTTTTTTTTCTTCGACATCTCTTTTATAAGTCTTGGAAGCTTTTATTTCTCTTTAGCCACGGGAGATGCAGTGGCTTTTCAATTTCTGCTCTCTGCTCTGGAAAAAGACTTAATGGCTAAAAGGGTTGGAGAAGTGTGTCCTTGAGGGTCACCCAGGGGCCTACTGGCATTTTATTGCTGGTGGAGAGGCACGAGAAAAAAATTATGCAGATTTCAGGGCGAGGCACTAGTGGTACCCTTCCAACTAACAAATGACAGGAAACAAAATCTAATACCTACCATAATATTTCAGAAGCTGTCTCCTATATATGGCACCAAGATGCAGTAAAAGTAAAAATCATTCTTTCCTTGACACAAGGACACTTTATTTGATGCTTCTGTGGATAAAGCTATCTTCATTCTTGTACCTATTCCATAAAAAAAAAATAAATTAAAGACTTATAAACAGTGTTTTTCCAGGATGAATCTGACACTTACAGCCTCATATTGAGTTATAATTGATTCTGCTTTAACATCCCGTTGTTGATTTGAGACAGTTTCATTACAATTGTTTGGACTATAACACTCAAGTATGTATCTAGATGGATTTACTCTGCCAATTACTTTGCTGAGCAGAATGCAGCACATAAGATGTCTTAGTGTTAAGAGGTTTACTGAATCATGTGATTTGTATAAGAAACAAAGTCAATTTCAATGAACTGTAACAAAGGTTATTCCAATAAATTCAGTACCTATTTCAATGAATAATGCATTGCTGAAGGTGTTTATGGATATAGAACATCAGCTAATTTTACTCACTGTCACTTATTTATTTAAGTAGTGTTGGTTTTTCACAAAAAAAAAGGAAGCCCCCAGTTGTCTCATGTGAATGTGTTAAGGCTCAGTAAGATCCAGCTGCCAGATTCAGTCTGAATCAAACATGTTATAAATTCTTGCAGCCATCATGTGTCAGTCCACGTTTTAGATCAGTATATGCATATTTAATACACATAGTTTTTAATTAGTAAATATTATGCCTGTTATGAGGCGATTAAGTTGGATTATACACAGAAATGGATGTACACACTGTAACATTAATCTGATGTTTTCTATTATTCTAATAAGCCTTTTAAGAAATCTAAAATAAATTTCTTATTCCAAGCCTCGAGCTCTTGTCCATCCTAACAAAATGATGTGAACTACTGGTTAGGTAGACTTTAACTGCAGTGAAACCTAATAATGAAAAACCCTGCAGTGCCTTGGGAGGAAGGGCTTGAGTCTTACTGTGCAACTGGTCTGCTGTATATTTTACCAGTTAGAAGGACAAGGGTCAGGAACTTAGTACAAAACTGAGAGTGTTTGAGTGAAATAGTCCTGTCTGATGAATAAGGGCCTAATAATCTGAAGTATTCCTTCCAAGAAAATACACTTCACGTAATGAACTTCAGTTTTCCAGCATGAAGCTGTGGGGAGCTGTGTCTGAACTGGCAAACAGATTTTGGCTGTGTATGAATAGAACACACTTGCTATCATCCCTTCTACCTTCCATGGCCAACTACAGCAGGGACAAACTTTCTGGTCTGTTACAAGTAGGATGAGAACAAAAGATAAGGTATTTTATAATTATTTTTAATGCTAAAAACCAAAACCAGACTGAAAATCTTCTCCAGCTCTATTGCAGTGTACCCTCACTCCTGCTGGAGACATTGACAGCAGGACCTGTATCTCTCCTTCTTAAGGTCATGTATAAAAAAAAATGCTGACTGAATTTATCTAATACTGCAGTCTGCATTCTTCTGGCCTTGAATACTTGTAGTCCCAATATGCTTAGCAATTTACTGCTCCTAGACAGCAATTCCCTCCCACTATTCCCAGTACAGAATGCACTCAGGTAGCTTCTTCTTTGTCCCTTCTGCAAGGAGAGATGAAAGCACCATTCAGGAAATATTTTCTTCTCTGAATGTTGTGCTGCGTCTGAAAAAAGGATGCCATTTTTGAATATTGAGCATAAAATCAGCATTATTTTTTTTTTCTCAGATTTCACAAACAAGCAAAAATAATCCCCAAAGAGTTAATGATTGCTTCCTTTTCTTTAGCTCCTATGGCAGATTGCCATATCAAGTTTTTATTACTATGCTGGTGAGTGTCAAATACGTGTTTTAGCACAACAGATGCGTGTTGTTGGTTGGAATGTAACTCTGACAATAATAGCATTTTGATTTACCAAATATTAAAATAAATTAGATTTTTTTACTGTTTGTTCACTTAACTGTTGTAGAGTAGCTGATTGAAATTTGACTTGAAAGATGCTTTAGTGGTGAATTCTGGGTGAGGGACTTAGTTGTTGGGACTGTAAGACGTCAAATGCTATTAATACTATTTAATGCCTAGCACCTTTATAAGAGTAACTCTTTAGTACTTTTATTCAATTGAAATTTTCCATCAAATGCATGGAGAATAAGATCAAAATTCCACATGTGATGAGCAGTTACTAATGAGAATAAATATCTAAAATAAAGTTACTTAGTTTGAGTGCAGTTTTGAACTCATCAGGAAACATCAACTTTTTATTCAAGATAATATTTATCACTGTTGAAGTAAAAGTTATATTTCCTGCATCTTTCCATTGAGAACAACTTTGTACAAATCCTGAGGCTCAATAGTAAAAAATGTTGCAAAACGTAGAGTATAGAGAACAATGCTGTTGGTATACTGTGAGATGAAAACTACATGGTCATGACTTATCTAAAAGCATATAAATGACTTGCAAAATCATTAAAATATTCAAACTTAGATAAGAAAAGCTAGGTTTGTATCTTTTGTGGCTTATCTGATTTGATTTCTGTAGTTTCCAATTTCAGTTCCAATAATACCACATTCTGTTCTAAAATTTTAATAAAAAATGAAAAACTTCTATTTCTTTGTTTGTAATGAGCATATATCTTTCCTTCTTTTTTTCCTTCCAGTGAACTTTCATTTACCTATTGTTTTGACTAGTTTCTTCCCTCTAGAATGGAAATATTTCTTCTACACTGCATTCACAATCACCATCTTCATTATTAATCCTGGAAATAGCATTACTAATGGGCTCTTTATCATTTTTGTCCCTTGAAAACAAGTTCATTATCTGATGAGATGCAATTCTCTTCATGTGCATTTTAAGATCCTTGATTTTTTTCTTTATAATCTTTGTAGACAATCCTTCCTCATGATGTGTAAAGATGAAAATTTATGACTAGATTAAGATTCACACATTCCTTATGTTCTTTTTCTCTGTTACTTGTCTGTCTATATATACTTGGAAAAAAATTCTCTAGCACTTTTCAATTTACTGTTTTAAAATTAGAATTGCTAATTGCTTAGGTTCTCTGTGTTGGGCTGGCCGTTTCACTTTAAAGGTCTTTGAGGTCAAGAAAAGAGAGGCTCTACTAAAAATGAATATTTATTTTACATTGAGCACTTCTTCATCTCAAACACATCCTCATATGTAATTCACCCATTTTAAGGTATCTTTAGAAGTACCTTCTATAAAATCTAAATATTTACCTCTTTTCTATTGGTGCAGTTGTATTGACTTGGAGTAACTTATATCAGTAACCTGACCAGGCTTTTTGAGTCCATACAGTTTGTTTAGTACTCACAGGTAGATCAATGATAAATGCTTCAAAAGAAGAATAATTTCAGCTCTATGATCTGGTCCTCACTCAGTTTGTGAATACAACTGTGGATGGAGATGCTTGCATATGAACTTGTACACAAATTAAGAAAACCACCCAAATATTTGTCCATAGTCTTCTGGAGAAAACATTGTGATTTCTCCTGGATCAAGTCAGATAATTGACTTTCTTAAAAATTTGAATTTTAAGTATGGGTCATAAAATCAAAAGACCCAGGTGCTGCTTAGTGCAAGTTGGCTGCTAACTTAATTGAGAGAGAATTAAAGACATAAGCCCAGACAGTTTCACCAATAAGGTTTGAGCTAAACTCCCCCCAAACCCTAGTGAATTTTTTACATACAAGCTTGTAAATTTTCAAAGTATGAAATTGTAATGCTGGATAGAAATGTATGATTTAAGGTATTTCAAATTTATTAGTATAACATAATCACTGAGGAAATACTCCAGAGTCCATGAAGTATTGAATGTAGTCAAATAAAATAAGTTTTTATTGCAAAGAATTATTTGGAATGTGAGCCCTCTGTTCTAGTAGAACTTGAGATACATAAAGACATTCTGTCAGCCTGACATAAATATAATTTCATTAATTGACTAGCATCATATATTTGTAGAATATCTGTCTGGAAAACAGTTCTAGATGATTTGTATAAAATGAGATTTATCTTGAATTAAACCCTCATTAATCAATCATTCTCATAAAAGTATACGCTTGGCTTTGAATATTTGCAAGGAACAGACTCAAATGGTATTCTCTGAAGTGCTTTAATTTTACTTAAGATGAAACATTTTACTTCTAACTTACTTAATTTAAAAAGACATTGCAGAAACCTGTGATGATTTGTCAATCAATCCAGACCCTGAAATGTGACAAATCAGATACTTTTCTGCTCTGAGAGCATGTAATAATCATTAAGAGTTCAGGAGAAGACTGACTTGTTAGTTTGTCTTAATGTGTTTGCATGGCAGTCAAAAGAAGAAATTTGAGAAAGAAGTGCCCTAAAAGGTGAAAATAAAACCTTTTCGTTGGATATGAAGAAGCATCCAAAATAAATCCATCTATTAAACAGATTTTCAAAGAGATAAGATGGGTGTTTTTGAACAATTGTCCCATACTTTTGTTTTTTCCTTCCACTGAAGACCATGACTGTGCTAAGAGCCTTCAATGGGTCACTGTCAGCAAGTGTCTCTAAAACACCAGTAATATTCAATGAGGCTGTTGCATGGAGACCTGTAACAGAGCTGCAGTTTTAAGAGTGTAAATTGCTTTTCCCCAACCCCACCCCCTGTTTAACAAAAAAGACCAAACAAACCCACACATGCTTGGGTTTAGAGAACAGAAGTAAACAAAGGATGAGTTACTCCAGTTCTGTCTTCCTATTTGTGGGGTTATCGGCAGCTAACATAGTAACAAGGGACTTCAGATCTGGGTATTTTGCCTGTTTTCTGGACAGGATTTTTCCTTCCTGATGAAGAAAAGTTTGTTTTTTTTTTTCCCCTATCTATTTGAAAGGAATTTGTGGTCCTTGGTAGTTTTGTTGTTGTTGTTATTGTTTGGGTTTTGTTTTTTTTTGTTTGGTTTTGCTTGGCTGGTTTTGGGTTTTTTTTTCTTTGCTTCTCTGTTCAGCAAATGTTGGGGAGGCTGGGTAGTGCTCTTGGGCTGGTTGTCAACCTGTGGTCTAGAAGCAAGTGCCAGGTGATGTTAAAGATGTACAGCCAAACACTTTACCCTGTGTAAGGACTTTATTGGTAGGAACCATGAGACACCAACAACGCAGGAGATCAGCAACAGGAGTGAGTCATGAGACTCTTATCTTTTTCTTCTAGACTTAGATATTTTTAAGCCGTAGCCCCTGAATTGTCATCAATGATCAGTCAGCTTTTTGCTATCCCATGTGTAATATTTTGTGGTATTCTGTGTTAGTTCTAGTTCGTGAAATTTCATTTACTCTCTCTGTATAGAACTCTGATTCAAGTAAGAACTTATCCAGTGATGTGGGTTAAATTCAGTTCAAGATGATGTGACATACTGTAGGAAGATGATTGATTGGTTCCCTTTCACTTCCTGCTGTCTGTGTGATGAACAAATTTTGCTTACAGAAAAAATTCCTGCATCGGACTCATTCTGACACCAGGAGTAGACCTACAATAAATCTGAACTGACCTGTGCTACATTTAGTAAAAATCCCAGGTCAGTCACTTTTATGTGCTACTTCTCCCACACACATCTATATATATTTATACACATACATTTTTGTATGTGGATTTTACCATCACTATCATTGCTGATTGTACAATATAGCTTCTGGATTATTCTTAACACCACATTCATCTTAGATTCCAACCAGACTGTTTTTGTTTCTCCTTATTGATTTCTTGTATCCTAAGTTATTCAGGAAATAGTCAGGTATTATGCCTAATCCAGTTGTTTTTATTAGCTCACACTTATTTTTTCCAACTGAGGCTATATGATTCAAAGGTTGTCTTCTCCACCAGGATCTTGTGGATATGCGTGGTTTACACACATGCCTTCTCACTCTTAAAACTTGGAGGGGCAAGTCTTTTGTTACTATGTTCATTCATGCAGGAAAAACAATGCAGACCATTTAAGACAGTGCCACTTCATAGGTGACTTCATACTATCTGTAGTTGTCAGAGTTGTACTTTGAATGGGTCTTAGGGTTTTGATATTTTTCTCAAGTCAAGGAAGTATATATACATCTATAAATCTCATGTCCTCTGGGGTTGTAAACTATTCACTGACTTCAGTAATACCATGAAAGTTTGTATGCATGAGAGATTAAAAAAGTAGGGAAGGGTGTAAAGAAAGTCAAGACTTTGTGCTAAACGGTCAGCACCTTTTCTAGAGTAATCTTCAATAGAGACACAAGAATGAGATGAAAATACACTCAAAAGAGAATTATATCAGTAAAACGATACAAAAATAGGATGTGCAGAGTATTGCACTCAGCTGATAATACACACACATTTTATGGCCAGGAATTCCCTAAGTTTGTATAGCAGATAGCTTCATTTAGCAAGACATTTCTATCCTCAAAAAATTATGTTTTAAATTCACAAACATATCCTGTTAACAAGAGGAATTAGAATATAGATGAAAAATATAAACTAATTAATAATGGAATCTGGAATTTCCAATCATTTCTAGAAGATATAGTGCAGAATTTTGATGGAACAAATAAAGGTCATGATCTTAACGATTCAAAGTAGAAATCAATTTCTAACCATGATAAAACTCCTAATTTATGTAAATAGTTAAAAACAATACTCTAAAACTAAAGATAAAAATGGAGGAAAAAAGCATTCTAATAGAAAAAGTGGTTTTGTAAAACGTACATCTTAGCACCCTTCTTGAGATCAGATTTATTCGGTTGAAGGAGAAGTTCCCATAACTTAACCATGTGTTTTTTCTACTCACTTCAAATCCCGAATGACCAATTTTGTGCCATGGTCTTATCTGGAATTGCACCTTCTATTTTGACTTCTTAATGGGCAAAGTAGAACTTTCCAAAAATCACAATAGAAAAGGCAATATACTGCTTACCCTTGGGTGAATCAAACAGCTGGTTGGCACTTGTGCATTTGAAACCTCCCTGTATTCAAATGGTTTAACAAGGGGATAAGGAATTGTTTACGTACCTATATTGATTTTTGCCAAAATATATGTACAGAAAATTCATATGTACAGAAATGTATAGAAAATCTTTTCTTCCAGTCTACTAAAGGTACCTGAGAACCACTTAGTAGAAGTCTGCTAAATGATATTTTATTTTTGAAAGCCTTTTATTTTAAAGCTGAATCCCAATATTAATATTGATAGGCTATTGTACTGTGCAACATGAAATACAAGTAATTTTAGACTATTTATGTCAGTATATAATACCCTGGTCAGCTCATGTTGCAGTGTAATAAAAAAGCCACCTAGATATTTCCATGGAACTTATTTTAATAAATATATTATTGAGTAACATATATTTTACCTTATTAGTCTCACGGTGATCTGAAACTGTATTGGCAGCACAATTTAGCATTTATAATATGCAGCTTTCTGAAATGAATCACTTTTATCTGTATGCTCTTAAACATATTTGGCTGGGGGTGGATACCATTCATCACTCTGAAATACTGTGTTGTTGTCATTCTCCTGGGCGCTATTCAACCGTGGTGTACATGGCATGCCTTTTAAACAATTATCTCCTGATCTTAGAGACAGAGGGAAACTGTATCATCCAAATAAGGTTCTTCTATGGCTGTTACTCCAGAACACAGAGTTGGAGTTTTGACAGGGTACATGTACAAATACCTGCTGCTGATACTCCTATGGCTTAGTGAGATATTTGCTGTGCTGTCACTGCCCTGGTAGGCCCAACTTCCAAAGTGAGCTTTTCTCACAGCAAAAGAAGTGCTGGCAGGGGTGTCCTTGCCATCTAGACTGGTGTGAATTTGTTGACCATAGGTGTGTACACACAGGATTTCCTCTGGGGTGCTAACGAGGTGTCTGCTGGTGCTTGGGAGAAAGGTACCAGTCACATAATACCTGATCAAAGAAAATGACTGTTTTAATTCTATGGTAGAGGTTGGATTCATAACAAATAGACAAAGCTCAGGAGAATTCTTTTTGCACGATTGGTGCAGTTTTTCCCTTATTTCCTTTCCCCTTATGCAGCACCAGAGAATGATAAGTGTTATATAATTGCAGTAAGTGGGCTGGTGTCTCCTTAGTAGCTTTTGTCTTATTTCAGAAGCCTACCACAGTAGAGACAGACAGGATGGCTTTACTTGCTTCCTGTCTACCACAAATCACTCACTCCAGCATGTCCAAATGGTCTCTTCATGAAATCTGTGCTCAAGAGCAAAAAAAGACCAAGTTATTTGTGATTCTACAGAAGCTGCTAAGCATGGTGATACTGCTGTAGCAGAACTCCTGCCTTCATAATACAAAATTGTTGCCAGAAACATTCAAAAGTAAGCATGAATTTACTGCTAACAGGAAATAAGTAATTGTTGGAATCTAACAGTGTTGTTGGATTTTAAGATCTTGATTAAAATTTCCAGACTTGGTACCAGTGAGAGATCTGTGCCCATTAAATACCAACTCTTTGGTCCTCTGTGCTCTGAATAAAAAAGATGTGTGTGGTAGCTCTGTAGATGAGTGAGGGTGGGGGAAAAAATAATATACTGGTGCAGAAATTAGAAGTGAACTGAAATTACAGGTGTACAGTGTGGGGGACTTGACTTTTTTCCTGTTGAATAAACAACTACCCATCCAGAAGACAGATTCTTTCTCCTGCAGTCACAGTAGTACCAGTGAATTTATTGGCATGAAAACCAAGAAAGAAAAGCCAAAGCAAAGTACAGCTAGCCTACTGGAAATTTGAGTTTGTAATGAGGTGGATGACAGCTCTTTGCCACAGTGTTGATCAAATTGTTTGCTTTGTAATTAATCTAAACATCAGAATTTAATTTAGTTCCCCATAACTTTATTGTGAAGCTTTAACCCACAAAAAGTAATATTTTTCCAAGTGAAGTGCTTTACTGATAGATATTGTGTAACTTATCTGCAAACACTTCTCCCTGCTATTCAGATCTTCACGTAAGATCACCTATATTCAATCATATGGTCCAATTTTGGCTGAAATATTGGGGATTTTTAAAAAGTCAGAATTATTTCCCCTTGAGGCTTAAGGGGACCAGAGACTTTCAACATAAAAGGAAAACAAACAAAAAATTCCTGGATTTAGATATCTAGGCATTCCAAATCTGCAATTAAGATTTGATTACTGGGCTAGATGCTGAAGCAGTTGTGACAATCTTAGCTCTTTTGAAGTGTCACAGAACTAACAGTTGGCATGGTAGACAGCATATATTCAAAATCTGGAAGGCATCTGACAGCACATCACATAAACTATAGCAGAAAACTGTGAGTAAATAATATTTATATAGTTTACAATGTCTCCATGTAAAGTAAGTTGATATTGTAAATAAGACAGGTATTTTTAAATAACCAGTACAATAAAATTGTATTTAAACACACTGTTGCTGCATTCATCTAAAAAGGCAAGCCAAAAGTGCTGATAATGGCCACAGTACAGATTGCATCCTTGAACTAGTATCAAACTCTTTCAAGTAGCTATTTTTGCCTATATTTTGTTTTGGTCTGGCTAGCACTAGATAAAGACCTGTGACTTCAACTCTGATTTTTCCTTTTTCCCCCTGAAAATTTTTCCTTCTTAGAAGGCTTAATGAAGTCAGTGCTTTCTTGACCCATTTTTATTACTTCTGGTATCAAAAGAGTTATTCACACTTATCATCTGTATTGAAGAATGTGCTTTATACAATTTGCCTATCACTTAACCTTGGAAGTACAAAAAATGTTGAAGAAAACTAGTCTTAAAGAGAATCTCTTCAAAGTTGCTTATTGCTCAGTCAGTGAAAACAGAAAAATATGATATACATGATGTGGATTGGGAAAATTAACCAGATCTGTTAGAAGCAGCAAGAAATGGGGAGGTAGAGGAAATGGTGTGAGGTCCAGGATGGGAACAAATTTTAAAATGTTAGTGAAGCTTTGGCATCAGTGCTCTTGTGCTCTAGAGTTATGCAAAGCCCTTCCATTTATACTTGAGCAAACAGGAAGAACCAGTGGAGTGGCAGCACAGAAATTAGGACCTCACCGAGAGAGTTCCATACCCTTGCCTGCACCTAGATCCAGGTGCAGCAGGAGCACAAGCCTGCGTTCAATCTGTAGCAGCAGTGGCCACCATGTTAGGAAGAACACCTCATTATTCTGGGACGCCCTGTAACAGTTTGTGGCCCACATGAGGTTGGAATACTGTTGGAACAATGTGCGGCACAAACATTACGCAGTCTTTGGGCGTCAGGCTGAGGGAAGAATCCAGGAGTGCAATGTTATTTGTGCCAAAATCAGCATTTTAACTACTGATGTCACTCCTCAGTAGGTGAAGAAGTTAAGAGGAGACAAAAGTTAGTGTGTTCCCTTTGACATTGATAAAAAGCTCTATAAGGAATTACATATGGAGAATTGCAATACAGCTGCATTATTGATGATTCTTTGATCTATGATCAATTTTTATAGCATACTGTTGACCTGCACCACACTATTTCTTATTGTATCCAATATTTGATGGCTACACTGTATGAAAAAGCCTTACCCTCAATTATTCCTTTTTTTCCCCTATGCTGAATTTGTTCTCTGTTAGGTTTTTCATAAAATCTTGCTTTCTCCATATGAGTTCTGTGTTGGTTAGTTCTAGTGTTTTAAGTCAGATTAGAAATGAATGATTAACACCAGAAGAATACAAGTTTGAATTAGAGTAGAGCCAGGGAGCTTGGCAGCAGGACTACTATTTTTTCAGTAGATTGTGGAGGGTATTAAATTCTTAAAAAGCTGTGTGTTATTCTCTTTCCTGCTATTTCTCTTGTGTTGCATGTTTCTTTTCCCTTCAGCCTCCCACTTAGTTAAATGTGCTAGCTTGGGCCTCAATGGAAAAGGAAAGGAGGGAGAAGAACAATTTAAATTTCTTTGTGTCCCTCCTTAGCATTTCTGACTGTAGAGGAAAAAGAACATAACCTGCCTGTAGCTTATGGCCTAAGCTTACATTTAGGCCCTTATCACCTTTTAAAAGCAAGGTCTGTATCACCTTCCTTTGCATCAGTCTCCAGATATGCTTAAAGGCTGAAAATGGAGGACAAATTATGTATTCCATAGGCAATAAGAATGTGTTTGATTCTACAGCCAGAATAACTAAGGGAAAACAGTTGCCTGAATAGGTAATGCAATAATTGTTAAATTTGGTGGCTTGAATAATCCTTTAGAAGATTTTTGGATGGATGAAACAAATTCTAAGCAGAAAATGAATTACGTTTGTCTTGTTACAATGCTTATTACAGTATCTTTTTATAATTCCTGAAAGTTATTTGCAGTGTAATATTCAGAAGTAGTCCTGGTTTGTGTGTGTGAATCTAGAGAGAAATACACACATGACTTGAGCTAATTTGAATTACCAGGCTAGCTTTTAGGCTGAGAAATGTAGCAGATGTGTACTCTTAATGGCTCGAATACGGAACTGAGTGGCTGGTGCATGGATAAGTGGAGTACACTTAGATAAACTAGCAGCAGAACATTAAGGCTCTCTATTTCCCTCTTTAGTGGAAGGAAAGAGCTGCTCTATTTTGTGATGTAAATAAGCTTGAAATAATATCCCTGTCTTGTTTTCATGAGTGCAAATACTCTCAAATGTTCTTTTACAATATTCAGTACTATCAAGAACCACATAATTTTTTAAATCACTGTAATTAAGCTACTTCTTTTGATATCTAAATTTTTTTATTTTCTGAAATCATATCTATCTCCTTTTTCTTCGGAGAAGATATTTTAACATGGATCTCAAAATGTGTAGTTTATACAATATATTCTCCATGTGCTGTTACTTTATTCAGCATTGGTGTTAAGTGGATTTAAAACAACCTGCAATGACAAATTTTTGTTTTTCCATCTTGACCCACATTTTGCATGTAGATAGAATAATTCCAGGAAGTGTAAGCATGATGACGTTACTGGCAAACTGTGGTTTGGTCTTCCCTCTCAGGTGGTCTTACTCTTAAAAGCTTCTTTTCATGTCAGTGTTATCCTTTTAGAGGAATGCCTTCTACCACCCATTACTCATTCTGCCATTGAAAGGCAAACCAAGACTTTGTATCACTCTAAGACAAACATTAGACAGAACTTGGCTTTTTTTTTTTTTTTTTTTTTTTTTTAAATCTACCTTTTTAAAAAGCAGTCCCTCTATCAATGATAAGAGGACTGAAAAAAATTGAACCCCATGCCAGTGGGGAGAGCTCTTTAAAGAACATTGTTTCTAGGGTTGGCAAATTTGAGAATCACAGGGGACAATAAAAGGACAAATGCAGAAATGTGGTCCTTGACTATTTTAAGATACTGATGGTAGATGAAAGTGTTGAGAATGTGCACAACATTTCAGCACCCAAAGTCCTCAAAGATCCTCAAAAATCTAAATACAAAATCAGATTGTTGATTTCAAATATCCCCATTGACTTAGCTCTGACTGTTTTAAAACGTGTATTGAGAATTGTAGAAGGCATATTTTCCATGAGTTCTCCAGAGCAAACCTTAAATATGAGAATTGATTCATATTTACTTTACATACAGGCATGGTCAGAAAGGGAGAAACAAGCTCACTTCTCATGTGAAAACATCTTTGTTACTTTATTTGCATTTTACCCTTGTAAATGCATATTTCTTGTAATTTCATCTCCCTGTGCCTTGAAAATAGTGATCATTCATCAATGCTCTTCTGTCACTTTCTAGACTTGACTAACTGCCAGAATATTTTCCCTTTTTTCCATTCCCCCGGCTGGGATCTGTTATATGTTGGTTATAAAGGAAAACAAAAAAGTTGCTAGTATTTTCTCCATCTGGATATTTAAATTAACCAACCTGTGCTGGGAAAAATGCTACTTTTGCTTTTGAGGGTTAGGAAGAAATGAGATTCAAACTTTACATCAGGTAACAGAAGTCTGGGACCCTATTCATCATATTTGTCCTCAGGAAGAGAGCACTCTAACACGACAGTTTGCAAGGAGACTAATAAATTGCATGCAAGTGCAGCCCCAGGCAGGAATGGATGGATAGGAGCTCATCCCCCATGCCTTTCCCTTTGCTGCTCTCGTTAGTAAGCAGCATTGTTTTCTGTGGCTCTTCTGGGAAGAGCACAGAATTATCAATCATACTTTAAAGTAATTCTCCAAGGAATCAGGGGCTGGAGGGACAGAACTGCTCATCCATTGGTTTGTCACTATGCCTTGTGTTCAACTAGAGTACAGATATTTAGGATCTGTAAGTTTTGAAGATTTAATTCCTATCTGCATTTAAACCACAATCCTTTATGGTCATCAAGTGCTTAATAAAATGCTTTAAGCTGTGGATCTTTTGATCTGTTTATTCCAAAATTTCTAACAGTTACTTCTCTTTTTAGGAGGAAATGCACTGTTGCCGAGCTTTTTAAAAAATAAGTGCTTTCCTGAAAGGGGCACCCCAAACACCTTTTTCCTACTTCCAATAGAAATGAGGATATAACAGAATAAAACCTGTTCTTCATCAGGGTTGCCTTAGACTACGATGTTAGAAGCAAAAGCCACATTTTTTTTCCCAGTTCTTAATGTGTTATATATACACGCACATTTGGATAAATGAGTATATAAATATTTATCTTTATGCACACCTCTCTGTGTACTGTATCTCCATGGCTTTTTAGCTGGAGAAGTTTGATTCCTGACAAAATACTTGAAAAGATTCATTATTTCCTTTCCAAAGTTTACTGTGGTTTGACCTTGGCCTATCAGTTCTTAGACAGATTTAACTTCAATGCTCAGAAAATTAATGTCCCTGCCAAAACCATATTCTAAAACATGACTGACAGCTGCTTTCTTTCCAAATCTTGCCTGTGAAAGAACCCTTGAGAAAAAACAAACAAATTTAAACCTAAAATGTAAGAGAAATTTACTTATCTTGGCAGAAACTTGGAGATTATTAATAAACTGTAAAGTGAAAAGATTGACTGACTGTACTCAACAGGGACACCAGGAACTGATTTCTCTTGAAGAGCATTCCTAACAAAATGGAATGTTGGTTTGAAAAGTTTCTTTTAATGTTTTACATACAAGATGTTAATAACTAACTTTATTTTAACAAATGGCTTTGGAGTTCTGTTGCCTCTGCAATGAGCCCTTTCTCTGGGAGAGATGAGCTAGTTTTTTGTTTAGTGTGTCTAGTTGGTTTTGAATGTTCCTATTTAAAAGGGTTCTTTTGGTCATATGGCAAGCTTTTTTTTTTTTTTTTTTTTTTTGTGCTTTTGGTTTTTTGTTTTAATTTCATTAAGGCAAGGTTTTTTGTTGTTCATTGGTTCAAAACCATGATACTGTCTTAAAGAAGTCTAAGGACAAGTCTCAGTAGTATCTACCAAACCTCCCAAAATTTGCTTTGCAAAAAGAATAAATGGTCTGAAATTGCCTTTCCCACTTCCAACATCCTCACACTTACATAAGAAGAATTAAATTTTTTACTTACATGGGCACTTTCAATTTCCTCCAGTGTCCTTCCCCATCCAGAACCAAGAATTACGATGTAGATAAGGGTAAGAAAAATCCTCAGAGGACTCAGGGAGAAAACCTTTGTGGAAACACTTAGTATAACTGCAGAAATATTACTTTGTTTTAACCCTTCTTTCTTTCCCATAATTTTGAGAGAGATGTATTTTTACCCAACAATTAAATTATTTCTGCTTATCTGATACTTAATAATTAAACTGATTTTAAAAGTGTGATCAAAAACATGTCTATTCTACTTGGAGGTAATTTAGCACCAACCGTGCTGCTTCTAGGCCTGAGTGGGTGCAGGGGGAGTGATTCCAGGTCATGGGTTGAGATTTTCTCCAGATGCAATATGATGTAAATACATCCAGAGCATGATGTGGATAAACCAGCAGAATAAGTGGAATTGAAGTATTAGTCCCTTTTGCAGCACATATGGTGGTGTAGGGCCTTTTTTGAAAGCAGGAGTACAGTAACTAAATGTCTGTCTCTCCCAGTGCTGTCCCAGTGACTAAGCATGCATTTGTCAGTAGAATTAAGCTATGTGCTGTTTGAAAGTAGGATTGAAGTTCTTACTTTTATAGTTGCTGTATGAGAATATTATCTAGGGCTCAAGTAACAAACTTTAGAATCAAAGAAGCTTGATAGAAACACTAATCTCTAAAAGTTTGGATGACCTCTGGACTGGCACTTGGAAGCAGGAGTCAGTACATTTTAAAAACATCACCTATTTCGAACCCATTAAAACTTCAGATAAAAACATTAATAAATCCCAAATTTCAACACTAAACATTTTCAGACAGCTTCAGCCTCACTCTTTTAATGCTGTCATACTTTTTTATCTCTATTTTCCACAAGCACATGGAAGACTGCTTCTCTTCATGCCTAAAAGAGCTTCAGCTTTGATAGGATTGAGTAGTCTAGTTGATGCTTAAAAAGAGTCACTATCCAGAAAAGGGTGATTTTCTCCCCTTGCCGCTTTCTGCCTCATGGATCTTGGTACAGCAGTCATTACTAGAGGATACAGGTTATTTAAGAAAGAAATAGTGATATCTGCTTTCTCTGCTCACACAGTTGCCATGCCTAATGTCTTTGTACATGACTATGAGAGATTCAGTTCAGCTTCGTTCTCTACCTGAGGTCATTCTCATGCCCCTGTTGGGTTGATTCTAGTGATTTTTGTTATTTATATATATATATTTTTAGTATTTTCCACAGTCTCTTTAATATTAAGAGAAGAGGGGGAAACTATGAGAAGATAAAAGGCAGATGAAGATATAATAATCTTGTGCTCATCACTGGGCAGGAGAATCCTATCTTTCATTTACTACTCTGAAGTTAATTCAGAAATTTTGCTCTAAAAAAGCTTAACTTTCAACTCCTCTTACACTGATTTGAGCTCTTTTCTCTATTTTCTTCTAGCAATAAAGCTCTTAATCACAAAACACATAGTATGAGCTCTTCTTTCACACAGCCAAGATAAAAAGAGGTTAATTATCATCACCACTTCCACCTTTTCCTCTCCCCAGTCCTGTACTTTTTAATGAGCCTTTACCCCCATTATGAAACTCATGGTCTTGCTCTGTTTCATAATTATGACTTATGGATTTTCTCTTGATGCTTTTATCAGTGTTGATGGCAGTTTCTGACTTGCATCCTTTAGTCCAACTTGAAATTAATGAGTAGTTCCACAGAAAAAAAATCCCTTTACCCTGTGCTTAAGCAGCCTACCAGTCTCAGGAAGAAATCCTCTGAGAAAGCAGAGCTCTTCCTCTTCTTTGTCTGAAGAGGAACAGCACATGTACTCAAGTAAAGTTCTTTCAGTTCTTTGCAAGCATCTCATACCATCACCACCAGAGCAGTGTGCTTAGGATTGTAGGGTTTGGGTTTAGGATATTGGTTTTTGTTTGGTAGGCTTTTTGTTGGTTGGTTCATTTTATAAGACTATTGGCAGGACTTGGATGGCTG
Organism: Eopsaltria australis; assembly: GCA_034509425.1. Lineage (NCBI taxonomy): Eukaryota > Metazoa > Chordata > Aves > Passeriformes > Petroicidae > Eopsaltria > Eopsaltria australis. Next base: position 1,216,806 of record JAVTVJ010000146.1, on the reverse strand, counting down.
CTCTAGTGATTTTTGCAGTCCTACATCTCCCAAGAAGCAGCCCTAGCTGAGTGACGATCAACAGCAAAGCCCAGGAGATGAGGGAATGCTGTGGATCTGGCAGCAGGTGAAGCTGGGGCTGACTGATCACCTGGTCTTGCTGCACATCAAATGCCATCCCCAGCCTGAAGTGAGAGTGAGTTGTGTCTCCCTAGGCTATGCCTACTGGGAAAGGAAACCACTTAAACTCTTACTTTATGTTTAAGGGGAAAGGGCAGTTGGTATGTTCTGTGTGAGCAGCAGCTTTTCTCCAAATTTAGGAATTTTACCAGTGATGCTTTCTGCCAATAGTGAGAACCAACCCAGAGCTGTTTGCTTGGTTGAGAAGGGTCAGCAGTATAACTACAGGCTGTGACAAGGTAATTAGCTGTTTAAAATGTAAGAAAAAAGGAAAAGCGATCCATCTGACAGAAACTGTAAGAGAGCAGCAAGATTTTAAAGGTAAGTGATTCAGGTTTAATGGAAGATCTGAGCTGGGGCATTTTGATAGTGAGACACACTATTGTACAGGCTGTGCCGTTTGAGTGGGTGTCTGTGGAAATTTGGAAATCTGTGGAATTCATTGTAACTAAGCTTCTTTGCTTCTTAGCTGTCCTTAACACACCAAATTTGATTCTACATCTCTTTTAAAGGCTATCACTAGGCAGGAGTGTTGCTTGCATTTCAGCCCCTGATCCTCTTCTCATAAAGTCTGCCCCTTCAGCCCACCCTCCTCCTCCCAAGAAACAACCTTGCCACATACAGACAATTCAGTGATTTTTGGTTTTCCTTGGTGCTTGATTAGCTGATAGTGGCCTTTTCTTGCACTATCACCAGGGGTGCGAAGGAGAAGGGCAGATCAGGGGAAGTGCTTCAGGAGTATCTTGGGGAAAGCTTCAGGATGGTGGTAGGATGACACACAGCCAAGATCCATTTTACATATAGCAACGTGCTAATACTTAAATATTTTCAAGGAATCTGCTTTGGATAGCAGTAATACTGATGTTCCTACAGTACTAATTGTCATTCTCCAAAAAAGAATAGCTAAACTGGAGATGAACTGCAGAGAAAACATATTCAAATATCTCTGTCATCTCTCTGCATCTTTATACTGAAATGAGTTAAAGTAGTAGAAGGAAAATGAACAGTAAAAGTTGAGCCTGGCAAAGCTGAAATGAGTGATGTATCTTTCAGACAGCAGTATTAGATGTTTCTTTAGTCCTTGCTTCTTCACTGAGTCTTGGGGAAAGCAGGATCTTATATGTTTTAATGGTCTGAGGATGTGGGGCAGGAAAAAAGTCATTAGTCCGGTAACTTTTAGGCATCAACTTCCAGCTGAAAGGGTGTAAATACAAGATATTTGTCCCTACAAATATTGAGGCCTGCTCATGTCATTGCTTGTTCCTTTCAGTGTTTACAATAGTATTTAACAGTTGCTATATCTGTTTAATGTTTTTATTCATGTTTGAATGGTAAACAGATTCACAAGCCAATCTCGTGGATTAGTTAGTTTCTAAACACCCTTGATGAACTCTCTTTAGAATTCCATTTAACAGAACCATAATTACTCCTGTGTGCATATACAACACTTGACAGGCTGCTGAGGCTCTGATGTAAGCCAAGGACACAGGAAGAGCTAAGAGGTTTTATTCCTCTTGAAGTACTACTATGCAGTTTTCCAATGAGGCAATTTCTGAGCAGGAAAAAAGAATAAACTGTAATGGTAGCCATGGTTTACTGCTGTAAAGAAGGAATACGGCACATAGCTTCAAGGAGTGCAAGGACCCTGTCTCTTGACTAGAAAAGTGAAGGAAATATAATGCTTGCCTTGCGTTCTTACTATTCTGTGGCAAAGCTGTCCAGTTTTCTTATCTGGAAGATGTGAATAGCAACACTTCACTTCTTTAGTGATATTTTGAGAGCTGCAGATAAACAACCTGGTTGTAGACTCTTTGGCTGGTCATGTTTTCCTATAAGCATGTTCTTGTTTTGCTTGAGCTCTTCGTTACAACACACGAAAAAAAGCTTCTAACTCATCAGCACCAAACCCTCTGGAAGGACAAGTCATAATCACTTGGGACATCTTTGTAACAGCTGCTCTCCTTCATGAGTTTGAACACTGTTCAGAATGTCATCATCCAGAGTGGAAGTCAGTGTTTTTGCTGATGATGGTGCTAGAAGCAGTGATTACCATTCCATGTGATCTTAATGATCTTGAGTCAAAAACACACTCAGACATTTAATGATGTATTAGACAACTAGATACTTTTAAAAGTAATATTAAGTAATTCTACTAGAACCTGTACAGTTTAGGTCATCTCAGTGTCTTAAAAGGGAGGCTGTTTGAAATTTTCATTTTTGTTTTTCTTCAGACAAACGCAAAGAAACAACAGAAATGCCCCTGGAAGGACTGTATGACAAGTTTTATTTCTTATAATCAATAGCTATTCACACATCCAAAGGAACTAACACAGAAAAGTTCCAAGGAGCCAATTATACACCTGCCCATCCCACTTCCCTCCTCCCCCTAGGTTTAACTCAATCAACTACTAGGTCATTGACTTAAGGGATCTAATTTGCTTTTGCACTAATGCTAAATCAGGAAGCAGTTCTGTGAAGAGGTCTTACTGTAAATGGCCGTCAGATTTTAAAAGAGCCAGCACTCGAGTTTAGTCTTGTTTTTGGTAGTAGAAATGTAAAGCATCTCTATGATATCAAATGTGCCTTATTCTGTTATATTAAGGCCACATCAAGCACATTTCATCACTTGCTAAAACCATTTTACTCTGATTGGTTGCCATCAGTATGATAAGATTTTTGAGGAAGGAGAATGCATATGTAGGAAAACACAGGATTGTTATTCTCTCCTACTACATGTTTAAAAATATTTATTAGAACCAAGTACATTGTTGTGGTGCTGGTCTAAACCCATAAAACCCTTTCCCCCCCGAGAAAATTTTGGAGACCCAAGGACTAGGACCCCCCCTGGGGTGGAGTCCAGAATAGCTTGCCCCAGAGAGGGGTTGCATTCTAGGGGGGCTGGTTGCTCTCTCATCATTGGGCCTGCTACCTGTCACTCTCCTGCCTATCTCCCCAGTTCTGGGAAGATTCCTGTCACTCAGTTCATGATTGTATTGTTTGTATCTCCCTCTCCTCCCTTCTCCTTTCCCGGTTGGCCCCTGTCCATTTGTCCCTCCCTGGTTCCTCCCCAGTGCCTCTTTGTGATGGGTTGTTACTCAGAGAATAAAGTCTGATGCCTGCTGAGCGCCAGGGTCCTTCGCCCCTGAGCTCAGGCTGCTGACCTTTGTGTTACTGTGTGCCGCTGCTCCGGGTGAGGGAACACTCTGGCTCTGTGGACACAGCGTGGCTGCCTATATGGGAGGTGCAGCCTGCGGCCAAGGATTCCTATCCTGACTGCAGTGAACCTGGAAAGGGACACTCGCAGTAGCCGCCGCCGGGCTGCTGACCGAAACCCTGGTGTCAGCTGGCCAGCCCACGCCACCGGCTACACATTGTTACAAAATAGATTAAAGCAAGACATTGAACTACACTCTAAGAGCGTATTTGCAAAGCAAATGCAAAGGATAAATGACAAATATGAAACATCTGTAGTTAATTTTAAAATGACCAGAAAATTATCAGTAGTCTCTGAAATAGTTACAATAATGACTTTTCACTTATAAATTTCTTACTTTGAATATAATTTTTAATGCAATGCATTTGACTATAATACATAATGCATTATGTTTATAATTCTTTTGGCTTTGCATTTGCCTTCGTTGTTTATAAAAGTGTCTGGAAAGGGAAAATAAGAATGCAGGGGAATTATTGTCTGGAGGGGAAAGAGAATCAAAAAGCACAACATCACTTGCAATCTTCATTGCGAGAAAAAAGGTAGGAGAGAATTATTTCAATAATTCTGACTGGCTCATACTCTTACAAAGCAACTCATAAACCATGCTCTTATGCACATACTTTGCCATTAAGTATTTTGTTATGAAGATGTCAATATTCCTTTCCCTAATAAGAAAAATATAAAGCTAAAATTGAAAGTGCACTTGTAGCTTGAATTGTAACACTTTATCTGGATTTGCTTCCACCTTTGCAGTGGGAATGCAACCCTATGAAGAACCTTGATTTAGACCAAAATTCTTCTTGTGCCTGTATAAATGAATACATTTCCTTTAAACTATGGAAAACTGGTTCTTCATCTTGAAAAAAACACTTCCACACATATGAGTTTTACATGTTTTTCTGACATGCAGGTGCAATTCCATAATGTATCCTTAACTGGCAGTATCTCAGTGGACAGTTTTGGTCCAATTGAACAGCTTTCCAAAAGCAGTAGGAGGTCATTTTTCCTCTAAGTATGAAAAGACTAAATGACATAAAATTCTCCACTATATAAAGATGCAGAATAAAAATTAGATTCAGTCTGTTTTATCTTTATTTGATCTGTTCTTCTTTAAATTTTTAGTTGGCAACTTCATTATTAATAGACTAGCTCAGAGTTTCACACCTAATTAATGGTTGGTTAAACACCATTTAAAATACGATTTTTTTTGTTTCCTTGGAAGTCAATTCTAATTCCATAATTCCATGTACACCTTAATTGGCATGGAACGCCCATCTGCCTAAAAGAAGTTCTTCTTTGTGGGTTAGGTCTGCACAAATAAATACATAAATCTGTCTGGTTTAGCTTTGAGTGCAGATCATTTACTGGCCCATTTCATTGGGTAGGCACAGCAGTATTAATGTCAGTATTAATGCTCAGAAGCAGAGCAGGGCTGCCTCTTTAGGAGAGAGTTTAATGGGCAACACATCTCAGGGAAGTGTGGGAATTTTGCTTGAACTGTAAAGCTCCAGTCAACGCAAATTTCTCATTGCTGATTTTGATGTCGCTGAACAGGACAGAGAACTTTAGACAAATTACTTGAGTGAAAACCAATTCTCCCCCTTCCCATGTTCGTATTTGTGCCACGTAGAGATCAGAACTAGGATATTTTTTGATTCCCACATACATGTGTTGTTCTGCCCTGTCTTCCACATTAAGCAGCTCAGTCAGCTGAGTGGAAGAATTGAGGGTATTATTTCACTGCTACTTTTTAAAATTTTTTTTCCCCTTAGATTTTTCATAGGGATTGCAAAAGACATATTCTTGACACCCAGACATTTCACATCCTGATTTCAAGCCTGCACTTCAAAGCACAGAAGCTTTTCAGCATAGTGTAAAGCACTGTATTTTTGTCCCCTAAAAGTAGGCTGAACTATTTTAAATGAAACTTAAAGGAAAAAGAAATCAGCCTGAGGTAGACATGCAACATAGAAAATTTCAGTCTGAGCAGCTTAAATTTGTCTGGTCTTGTGTCTGGGCTAATTTAGGCCACAAAGAATGCAATCTGTATATAGAAAATTAATTTAGGGAGAAACACAGACTTTTTATAAACTCTCTATGTTCTCACATATCCTGAATTTAGTGTACTGAAATGCAGTTCTTACTTTGGGAAGTTTCCAACAACATCAGTTAGGCCTAATGTTGTCCCAGGTGGATCTGATACTGCTCAGATGAAGTGTAATCCCAGTTCACATTTTAATATCATTTCAGACTTTAAGTCTTTTCATTATTGCCTCTGCTTATGTAAGGGCATAATTTTCTTAAAGTTTTTTTTAAGTATGAAAAGGTTTTATTCATTATCAGTGGTACAGCATTTGCCACAACAGCTTAACTATGTGCAATAAGAAAGATAAATTAATTTCTTATGGATATTCTAAAAAGTGGAAAATTGCTATCAAAATTTCAAACTGTTTCTTTATATCACAAAATTTACAAAATCTAATTGAAAAAGAACCATGGAAATGCTTTAGCCAAAGTAACAGAAGGAGACTGAGTGTTAAGTATTCTGCATCAGACACCTAAAGGGAGCACTTAACATTATCCTACTGTACTTGTTTAAACAATGTTATGTTCCCACAGCAATTTTAATTAATTTTTTATTGTATACAGGTAACATTTGTGAACTACTGTACTTGTCATTGTTGTGTCTTCACACGATCAAGCAAGGCAATATTGAAGACTACTGATTACGTTCAATGTGAGATGGAGGACTAAACTGAGGGGCCAGAACTAACATTGTCTATGAATTATTATCATAGAGAATCATAAAATCATTAAGGCTGGAAAAGACCTCCAACATCATCAAGTCCAATCTTTGACTGAACATCATCACGTCAACTAAACCACAGCACTTTCAAACAAACTGTAGCACCAAGGGCTTTGTTCAGTTGTTACTTGAGCACTCCCAGGGATGGTAACTCCACTACTTCTCTGAGCAGTCCATTCCATTGCTGAAACACCTTTTCAGTAATTAAATTCTTCCTCATGTCCAACCTGAATCTCCTCTGGTGCAGCTTGTGGCCATTTCCTTTTGCCCAGTCACCAGTTGCGTGGGAAAAGAGCTTGACCCCACCTTGCTGCAGCTTCCTCTCAGGCAGTTGTAAAGAGTGATAAGCTCTCCCCTGAGCCTCCTTTTTTCCAGGCTAAATAACTTCAGTTCCCTCAGCTGCTCCTCGAGAGACTTGTGCTCCAGATCCTTCACCAGCTTTGTTGCCCTTCTCTGATCTCACTCCAGTACCTCAGTATCCTTTTCTGTCATGAGGGGCCCAAAACTAAGCACAGGACTCAGGGTGCAGCCTCACCTGTGACAGAGGGATAATCACTTTCTACTCCTGCTGGCCACACGTTTTCTGACGTGAATGAAGGTGCCATTGGGCCACTTGGCCACCTGGGCACACCGACAGCTCACTTTCAGCTGTCAACCAATATTGGTAGCTTCTGAAGTCACATGAACCCATGATAATCTCCCTTTCCACCCCCCATATCTTTGATTTACATGGTATTAGATTTAATCCAAGTATTGTATAGCTTGAACTGCACGGTTTTTAGAATTGTTTGGGAATCTATGGAAATATTGACTAAAATTATCTCAAGAAAACGTTAAGCAAAGAAATAGTTAGAATCCTTATCCTAATGTGCTTGTTTTCCCTAGAGCTAGTTCCAGTTTCGTAAAAGACACTTTGATTTTTCTTGTTTCTCAAATAATTTCAACTTGATACCTAGTTGTAAGTAAAGAAGCTCATTAAATCCATCTCTGGACCTCAGTGTTCTAAAGCAAGCTTAAAACTTTGAACCTTAAAAACTCTTTAAAGCTTTGAACCTTGAAAACTCTTATGTAGATGCAGTAGTACCTGTATGTTGATATAGAAATATATAGAAATATGTAACAAAAATGGTGCATATATATATGTTTTTTAATATTTAAATGTTTATGGTCCCTCAGAGTGATTAACAACCACTGAATTTTGTGTAGTATGTAACAGGTGTAGAAAAGGAAAAGTTAAAATGGGGACTAATATTCTCTGTGGCTCCTACTTCTCTGGTAATAGGCAATTCTGTTTCATTGGCTTTCCCATCACTTACTTCCTAACAGCTTAATTGTTTAATTTGAAATTAATGTTTTTTTAAGGACTCTCTTAAATATCATTCTGTGCACCGAATAGTTGAAAACATGTTAAAAGAAAAATAATCTTCAGTATGCAAGGCTCTGACTGCCTTTTTCACTTGGTCTTATGTGGCTTTCCATAAACCTTGCTATTAGCCCTTCTTAGTAGTTGCAAATTTTTAACTCAATTTTAAAACACCTACAAGGGCAGTTATTGAAAACATGCCAATTTTTGACTCGTCTTAAGGGAGCTGGACTTCACTGGGGCATCTGTGCAATATGTAAATATTCCTAGTAGGCCTTATTTATAATGTTTTGTTGGTAATCAGAGGAAAAGAAGTCTCAAGATTGCTCCCCATCCTCATAAAATGTTCATTTTACAAGAATTCTCTGAATTTTCAAGTGTCCAGCTGATGGGATATGAGTATTAGAGAGCTGGCCAATACTCAGCATATGACTTGTGGTTTATTAGTGTCCTTGAGGTCACAAAGGGGTAAGCTGCCCTGCTGAAGTGCTCTTTCTAATGAATAAAAGGAGCAGGAACACATTCAGGGAAAAAGGTACTTAAACCCTTTTTTTCCTGTTTGTTGTCAAAACAACAGGCAAGTGTTTGTGTAGGTGGGTTTCTCCTGTTGGTACTTCTGAGGAAGTAATACCTTTATCTGATCTTCACATTAAGGCAAGCTGCAGTTATTGCAATCTGGATTGCTTTAGAAAGCTGCTAACTTTAACAGCTTATTTTTAGAGATAACATGAGATGCTTCCTGTTCATTAAACTGTGGAAGAGTTACTAAAGTTAATAGTTGTAGTTACCTCTGCTGAAGTCATTATGTAAATTCAGTGGCAGGGATGCAATTTACTGATTACGACAAACTGATATTGTCCTAGGATATGTTAAAAAGTGTTCTTACTGTAAAAACTGCACTAAATCTGTAAGAAGCAATTTCCTGTTGCCTACTGCAATAACAATACTTGCAAATTGGTTTTATTGTAATGTAACTGTGTGTGTTATTTAAAGAGGTAAATAGCTATGGGTAAGGTAAGGAAAATCTAAGCTTCAGAGCTAGGCAAAATGCAGTTGGTATGAGGTTAAGAGATTAAGGGTTTCTGTTATAAATAATAATAGAGATAATACAACAATATTAAGTTTATTTCTCTTTTACTGTTAGTCTGAAGATAAAGATCAGGGGATTAGTATATTCTTACAGCATCTGGCTTTGGGCCTTAAAAGATAATTCTTCAGATGGCATTAACTGGAGTAAAAGCTGAGCCTCCATCAGCAGGGGCCGTGCAGGAATGAAGTAAATCAGAAGTTTGTTCATGGCTGTTGTGAATCTCCCAAACAGTCCTTAAAGAACAAATTTTTTGGTAATACCTAAACAGTGCTTTGATTCCATTTATATCTTTTTCTGTTCCAATTCACAAAGATTTCAAACCTACCTGGTCGCCAGTTGTCCATCTTTATAATAGAATCAACATTAGTCCATGCATGCTCTCTGCCTCTTGGCTTGGAAAGTACAGAGGGGTTTTGTAACTCCATGGTAGTGGGATGTGACTGTGGAAAACTGGAGAGAGTGCCTTCTCAGTGGGACTGCCTGGTGGAACCTTTAGCTGTTAGCAGCTGAGCTTTCAGTATGCATTTAAGATCAGAGCATTTGACTTGCAGTCAGCCTGTGCCTTGACAGAGTGTGCAGCGGGCTTGTTTCTGGCTTTACTGCCAGTAAGCTGACTGTGGTGATGGAGAGGTGAACCAGATTTATGTCTCAATGTCTTTTTTTAGGTGCCATGCTTATGTCTGAATTTTGGAAGCAGGAAATAATGTTTCCTCCCTCCCTCCCTTTGAATTTCCTTATTTTCCAGCTAACTCTCAATGTGTGCTATTGTTGCATGCACCTACTTTCCTCTGTCTTTGATCCTTTTCTATTTGCTCCATTAAAGTTATCTTTAGATTTGTTTGTTTGTCTCTGACTCAGACATCAGTCAGCAGCATTGCCTTTGATGGCTGGATCAGTCTGACATTTGTGAAAATACAGTAATTTTTCCACAGGGAGGCACCAGTCTTCTGGTTTGCTTTTCTAAGTTATATGGCCTCTCGCTGGGTGATGTTACAGAGAGCATGCAGCAATCTCTGGCTGCAGCACTGGTTTCTGGGCTTATGAAAAAACAGAACCCACATTTTAGAAGCTCCAGACTTGTTGGGAAGAGGCATGCAAATTTCATTAGTGATTTCTTTTTTCTTCCTCCTCTGATATTCTTGAATGTCAAAGTCTTACCATGTTAGTAGCTAAGACATAGGGACTTTGGACACATATTTCTTGCAGATAGCTGTCCCAAGTGAATTTTATCCACTGGTTTCAATCCAATGAGTTGCTAAACACTAAACAAATAATTTGAATATTTTTATTCAAAATGGAGAGAAACATTGATTACTCTCTATTGTGCATGTATGCCAACTTGCATAGACATAACCTGTAGATATATCAAAAAGATATTAGGGTTGGAAACAAAATGAACAAAAAGCATTTCCTAGTTGGTTTTAAAAAATTTAGTTGTATCTCAGCAACAGTCCTTGTGTTCATGCTTCACTAAGAGAGTAAGTGCTGTATGCAATAAACTTACCTACTTAAAATTGTAACGAGAGCATAAAGAGGGTTGTTCTATCATAGTGTAACAATATCTCATTGCACTGCTCACTTTTAAAAACATCATCTGCATTTTTGTGGTATGCAGATAAGTATTTTCAGCAGTCAAAAAGGTCTTCAATATCTTCTGCTCTTTTAGCTTGCTCTTTATAGTCCAGGAAAAAAAGGGTGGGGGTGGGGAGTAGATGGAGTGATATAATCAATTTTGGAGAATAAAATGATATCTTCTTGCTAGGTTTCAGGAACAGATAATTTCTCATTTACAAATCTATGCTTCAGGCATAATTCAATAAAATATATAAAGCTTTTGTGGCCTTGTGAGATTTAGTAGTGCAGAAACTGGATATATTTTTATTGAACCTATCTTTCAGAAAATTACTGAGTAACAGCCATGAGCTTCTGTTTCCTCTTCAGAGCAGTGTTGCAGTTTTATTATAGTAACATCCAATTGTAATGCTCTGTTTAAGTCTGGTGAGCCTAGTTTTGCTCTATTCCCCCTATTCCGGTGCTTTGTTACTAAGTCAAACTGTAGACTGAAGTTTGTGATAAAAAGGGATTTTAAAAAGATCTCTGAGCATGAGCAAATGTTGAGGTATTATGAAAATGACAGATTATCCATCTTTCTTCCCTCTTTTCTAATTTTAACATTGTAATTCATCCATCAATTTATATACACCTTGGGTTGGCATCTTTGCACATTAGTCTATGTCATTTACTCTTTGTTCTCAACAATTAGGGTATCATTTCAAATTTTCCTGATCTTTTTGAGTAAATTTGATTTTTATGGTTGCGGGGTTTGTTTTTATTTTAGTTTTGGGGTGTTTTTTCTGTGATTTTTGTTGTTTGTTTGGATTGGTATTTTTGTTCAATTTGTTTTGTTGGGCTTTTTTGCTCAATTATCTGTGAATAGGCAGTAAGATATACTGAGAGACAGGAGATGAATAAGACCAAAAATTTCTAGGTTTCTGAAGACCATTCCTTAGGGATCTGAAGTTGGAATTACAGGCAACAGGACTGGAGTTGCTTCTGCTGTCATTTCTTTTTAGAGATGGGAAATGATTGCTCCTGGAAATTCTTGGCACTGATATTAAAATTATTAATATTTTTTTTCTTAAAATCAGGTGTATTCTGAAGTAAATATCCAACATGTGTTGTTTGGGTGTTCTGGTTTTTGGGGTGGATTTTTTTTGGGTTTTTTTCTCTCCCTGTGAAATCTTCTTTTATTTTTTTTCATTATGATACGCCGAAAGTTTGTCACATGTTATAGAAAAGCTGCAAAACACTTTTAGAAAAGACCAGTATTCCTTTGGGTATATTTCTATCTTGGGGAAAAGGAGGCACAGTAACAACATTCATAACAAGACCACTTATAAGAAAATGATACTCCTGGAATGTATTTGCAAAGAAAAAAAATCCAGTGATATTTTTTTTTCCATGTTTAGCATTACACACAGGAATTTATGACCAGGAGTTGAGAAAGAAACATAAAGATAAGGATGTGCCATATTGCTGTAGTTTTAACACTGAACAGTTTTATGATATTTTCTAATTTAAAAGTGTTCTGGTTTTTAATTCATTGCATACTCTTCCTCTTAAGAGAAACTCTGCACAAATATTAGTCCTAGAATTTTATTTTTAAACTATGCCTTTTTCAGGTATTGTTTAGTTATTTTTTTACACATTTAGCGGACAAGAGTAAGTTGTTTAAAGGCAACTTTGTTGATACTTACCTCACAGTTTATTAAAAGGCAACATTGCTATTGCTATTTCTCAAAGTTTCCATGCATTGAGTGGTGCCTTTGGTACCTCAGTGCAAGCTGACATTTTGATGCTACATGTGAAGTCTAGGTCTCCTTCTGGGAAGAACACTACGATACAAGAAATACAGTCTGACAGTGAAAAATGAATGGTTATATAAAGATATCTCACAAAGCTGTGAAGAAAACCTGTCATATACTTGGCTAGTCTGATGGCAGAGCTATTAGAAAATAACTGGTCTAAATCATGTACATTGGCCAGTTAGGCTGTCCAGAGATATCCTTCTATAAATGAGAATTCCAAATGAATATGGCCCTGATCTCTCTGCTGGAAACAAAATCCTTGAACCAGTTCTCTTGTCCAGCTGGAGAGGCATTTGTTATTTGCCCACATAAGTAGGCACACGTGTTGATTTTGGAAATCTGCCTCCAATTAGCAGGTGTTTAACATTACAAATGTATTTGCTCAGGTCTCCACAAGCAGGAAAGTTTCCATTGTTATTCTCCATGAAAGGAAATTCTCATCCTTAGGTTGGTAATGGAAAGTGAACTGAATTCCAAACAGATGCTGAAAAGGAAGTCTTGAAGCTGTCTGTGGCTTGTGGAGATTCTAAAAAAACATGACTTATCTTGTGTGGCTGAGGGAGCTGGGTTTTAATCTCAAGGAGGCTCAGGAAGGACTTCATCATTTTCTACAACTCCCTGAAGGGAGGCTGTAGCAAGGTGGGGATTGGTCTGACAGGAGCAGAGGAATTCTCTTTAAGCTGAGACAGGGGAGATTCAGATTACATACTAGAAATACTTCTCACTATTAGGGTGGTCAGGAACTGGAACAGGCTGCCCAGGGAGGTGGTGGAGTCACCATCACTGGAGGTGTTTGAGAGACATCTGGATCTGGCACTGTGTGATGTGGTTTAGTGGTTATGGGGTTACAGTGGTAGTGCTGGGTGTACGGTTGAATTGAATAGTCTTGTAGTTCTCTTCCAGCCTTGATTCTATGACTTTGATTCTATCACTCAGTATCATTAATTTAAAAAAAAAAAAAAAAGTGCCTTCTTCTTGGACAAAGGAAATCACAGCAAACCATAGAGCTGGTCCCTGGTGATGTAATGTGTGAGCAACTCTGATCTAGACAGACCATTGGGGGAACAAAAGGACAGAACAGGGAGGCTGTGGCTTAGTATTACATAGGCTGAGCTTTTGCTATCCTGCCTCTCCCCAAGGTAGCATAGTGTGTTAAATCAAAGGTATTTTAAATTTACAGTACTAGATACTAGATTTACAGTGCCAGGTAATCTAGTGGGAGACAGGTATGTGTGCTCTTCATCCATATTCCAGCAGAAAAATAATGGAAACTGTATTAAGGAATATAATCTATGCTCTATGAAGATGCTTCAGTAACTAAAACAGGCTGTACACTTGCTGGAAATTGGGGAAAAAAAAGAGGAACCCAACCAGCAGAAATGTAACTTAATATTTACTGTGTCATAGCATATTGCTTCACCATTAAATCATAAATCTGCAGTTTAGAAGCAATCTATGCCACTGTCCAAAATACTTCTGAGATGGGAAAGGGGAGAACATAACTTTAAGGACCAAATCAGTAACTGCTAATTACTCTATTTCTGTTAATACTTTGGTGAAAGAGAATTACAATCCATCCTTTGCATATGCTAATTATTCTAAATACATTACTCATGAGAAAAATATCAGGGCTTTCAAATTAGCTACAGATAAAATCTTTTGGTGTCAGTGACTTTGTTTCATGATGTGTTATTTGTGTTGTCAGTGACTCATTTAGTTTTTTTCTATGTTTTACCTGATATTACAGGTCAAACACCAAGATTAGTTTAAATGTGAGTGTTCCATACAATTTCATACACTTACTAGGCACAAGGCAATTGCGGGCATAAATTAATGAAGAGATGAGATTATTGTAACAGAGGAAAAGTTAGCAATGAGGTAGATAAACCTGGAGAAAAGGGACTTGTTCTTATTTCTATGTTATAAATAAAAGATGTCTTCTGCACCCACAATTGATTCAGTGTCCTTTTGCTGAGATAAGATCCTCCATATCATATCAGTTGAAATTTGTTAAAAAGTTTGATTTTTGTGGAAAGTGGATAAAACGTTATAGGTGACTTGCCACTGTCAGGCAGAGGTTTCAACAGGAAAAGCTCAATTCATCTGTTTTCATTCCCAAATCTCCTCAAGTAACTCTATTTGTAAGCTTTTCTTTAAGTGAGAGTCAACTGTGTGTGAAATCCTCTATAATATTGACAGCTATGATTTACAGCTAAATAAGTAAGTGTAGTATTGTGCATCTCCTCCATTTGCTAACGTGGCAGAGATCTTCTGCTACATCCAAAGAGGTTATTATCATGCAAACAATCTTCTGCTCATCTTGAAGCAGATGGATCCTGTCTTATTTAAATCGCCTCACTTTCTGCAAATGACAGAGCCCTCATGTTTCCACATGTTGGATTGCTCCCGAAGGAGGAAGGCAAACAGATTCTGTCGCTGCCGATGCTGGCACTGCTTCTGTTCCCTCTTGCATGCAACATAACAGCAGATATGTTTGTTGTGCTTGGAAGTATCAGGACCTGTCTCCCACACCCCCCTTTAAAAAGGAAGTGGTGTTTAGAAGCAAATAATAGCAATTAACTTCAATTTAGAAAGTTGAAAGTGTTGGATTGGCTTTATTAATGCAAGGAGGTGTTGTTAGGGAAACAGAAAATATTCTAGCACATCAATACTGTTATCAGCAATTTGTGTCATTTCTGCACATGGAATAAGGCACAATCTGTAGACAGGATTTATGTAAGGGGGTAAGCCAGGAGTTTTTAAGAACAGGTCACGCACACATCTGCTTGGAGTGTCCTCGGTTTGCACTTCATCTTGCCTCAAAGAAAGGAGATGAACTAGGTAATCCCATTGGATGCCTTTGAACTCAGCATGTCTTTGATTTTCACATCGATATGTTCTCTGGAAATATTTTCTTGTTTGAAAGAATAGCTTAATAAAACACAAAGGAAGGTGTTACCCTCTAAATCATAGATATATTTGAAGGACAGACTGCTTCACTGGAAAAGATTTTTGGAAGATCTCCAGTTCTGTACTTTTGCCCATCACAGTACTGCTCTTCTAATTTGGACAATTTGTTTTTAATGTTATTTTTCCCTGAGTGCTATGTGAACAGAAATCCAGCTGTAATCTCAGTCAAGTGAGTGGTTGGTACATCAAAAAAGCACAGATTATTTTCTTAGAGGTATCAGGTGACAATGTCTTTTGGGATGGTCATATAGATTACCTTTTTCTAAAAATCAGTGACAGTCTTCTTGGGTAGGCAAGTATTCTGTTTTGTTTAGGAAAGTTGTATTTTCATAAAAGCCAGCTGGAAATTGATTTTAATAGTGTTGGGAACTTCTTTTGGTTTGCTTTCAAATTTCTGAAATGAATGGAGGGCTTGGCCCTCATGTTGTAGGTCTGTGATTTACTCATACAAGTTTGAAACAGAACACAGTTTTGAATCTGGTACCATGTTTTTTAGGCAAGGACCAAACAAGTCTCTAGTTTATCAATCTTTAGGAAGATGTCTTTTTTTATTTATTTTAGTCATCATTTTATTATCTTTTCAGTAACTCCACAGGTTTGACAACAGTCTATTAGGATATAGTGGAATAAATATCAAAGTCAGATTTTCAGATTGTTAGCTTCAGCGTTTGTTTCAGAAAAGTAGTGCAACTGTGCTGGGAAATTGCCAGGCCCTTTATCATCCTTGAGTCTGAGTTTGCTCATTTGGTGTGAACCTGGCAGATTTTGGGAGGATAATGATTTTCTTTTAATTATTCTATTGAAGAACTGAGCTCTTCTCCCAACCCTCCTTTTTATATTTCCTTGGAGAGGTTGGGTTTTTGTTTGTTCATTTTTTGGTTTGTGTTGGGGTTTTTTTTTTTTGGTTTTTTGGTGGGTGTGTTTTTTGTGGAGTTTTTTGCGTCTGTTTTAATTATTTTCCTTTCCTGATGGAGATTGGTGGATGCTAGGTCCATTACACAGCAACTACTCTTGAAAAGTATTGCTACATTTCTAATTGGAACAACTGATGTAGCCTAATAGAAAGGAAGTGTCCCAGGAGACTTTGCCTTTGTCCAAGCTCTGCTTAAAAGAAAAACAGGGTTGAAGTTAAATATTATTTAAGCCACTTGTATCTTTTCTACATTTCAGGCCATCTGTAAGCAGCCTGTAAGGAATGATTTCAGCAAACAGGGATTAGACTCTCCCAGCTGTTTTGCATCAGTGTGCAAGAGGAATGATAATGCAAGAGAAGATGCAAAGGCCACTGTAATTCTAATATTCAGTTATAATCTTTGTCAGGCTTCTTAGCCAGGTTTATTGATGTATATAGAGAGAAAATTAAGGCTGTATAAAGAATGACACAATCAGCAAGGGAAGAGTTCATGTGAGGTGTTGAAAATAAGTTGTGGTACCTGGATTTCTCAAAACTTCTCAATGGTAAAGCTTAGCAATGAAACCTGAATTTCTTTACCTCCTTTGTGCTTGCTGTTTTCAGCATGGCTGATTCTTTGGAAACAAATAAGGAAGTATAAGGGAACAGTCTCTTGCTGCACAGGTAGTGTATATTAATAGTTAAAAGCCATGCTAGCAAACAGAAATAACTAGGTTTCATTTCCACATACTCTGTAAACACAGCGCATGTCCTGGTACATCACATCATCCTATTCTCAAACTAAAACCTTCCATGTTGTATTATCTTGTCTGTGTCTGAAATAATTAATTATCTGTTGGAATTATGATGTGTGTTGTGATATTCTATTCTTTCCCCTAATTTTTGTAATTATTAAATGCTTAAGAAATAGTTTTATCACTGAG